>OY253651.1:0-600000 GCA_958009055.1 Choricystis sp. odSpoLacu1
ACCCTAACCCTAACCCTAACCCTAACCCTAACCCTAACCCTAACCCTAACCTAACCCTAACCCTAACCCTAACCCTAACCCTATCCCTAACCCTAACCCTAACCCTAACCCTAACCCTAACCCTAACCCTAACCCTAACCCTAACCCTAACCCTAACCCTAACCCTAACCCTAACCCTAACCCTAACCCTAACCCTAACCCTAACCCTAACCCTAACCCTAACCCTAACCCTAACCCTAACCCTAACCCTAACCCTAACCCTAACCCTAACCCTAACCCTAACCCTAACCCTAACCCTAACCCTAACCCTACCCCTAACCCTGACCCTGACCCTAGCCCTACCCTAACCCTAACCCTAACCCTAACCCTACCCCTAACCCTGTGATGCCCCCAAGCATCGACTGATGACAGGTAGAGAGGGCCGCCCCGGTCACGTAAGGCTTTGTGTGTATATAGTTAGGGCTTTGAGGCTGGTCACGTGGCCTCATCATTCTGTGACCGTCTTGCCCCCGGCTCAAACCTCACCGAGAACGCCCCCACCTTCTCACTCCTCATCCCACCATCACGTATCTGCCTCCCTACAGCTGAAAAACAATGCCAACCACAGTCTACAAAACTACGCTAGCCCCCAAACCTACACCTCCCTCATACCACCACCACCCGCCACCTCCCCCCCCCCACCCTCTCCACCGCCGCCGCCGCCACGCCATCACTCACTATCACTTCTTCTAGCGATGCCGCGTGTGCCAAACCACCCACATCCTCCAACATCGGCATGCCACTCACATTGATGTGGCGCAGAGCGCGCAGCCGTTCGAAAACATTGCTCTTGCCCACACTGACCAACTGGTTGCCACTCACATCCAGCTCGGTCAACGCGGTCAACTCGCGAACACTCGCCGGCACACTCACCAGCCCGTTGGCCGCCAGCGACAGCACACTCACTGTCGCCGCCCCACCCCTCCCCGCCACCTTCTCCAACGCCACCGCCACCCGGCACGCGCACGGGCCGCCCACGTGCACACACATCAAGTTGACACAGCGACAGTCTTCGGAGGAGGTCAGGTCGATGGCGTGCAGGCGGCCGGTGGGGGCGAGTTGCAGGGCAGTGGTGATGGACGTGGCTGTGTGGAAAGGGGGTGTGCTGGCATGGTGACATGCAGGCCATCGCCGTCGCCGAGCCAGGCTGCGCGCCGCAGCGGCCAGCATGTCGGGAGGAGGGGCGGCGTGTGAAAAAAGCAGCGGCCTTTGTGTTTGGACACAATTCGTTCCGAGTTTTGTTGGGTTCGCCCTCCTCTCACCTCCGCCAACGTCCTCGCCTCCCACACACTCACCCTCTGCACGCCATGCGCATCACCGCCACACCATCCACAACGGCGCGGCCGCCACCCCCTTCCCTCCCACGCCGCAACAGCGCCTGCGCCCCACTGCGCGCCACCCCCCCCCTCCGACCGTTCCTTTGACGGTGAAGACGAGCTGGACGCCGGCCTGGGCGCCGAGCTGGCCAGCCTGGTGGATCCCGACCGCGCCCGCAGACAGGCGGCTCACTTGGAGCTGGTGCTGAACGTGTCCAAAGTGAGTCGAATGGGGTTGGAGGCATGCGCGCGTGCGCTGGGGGAGAGAGAGCGGCAGGCACGGCGCGTCTGCATCGCCGTTGGCGCGCGGCATGCTGTGCCTCACACACTGGGCGTGGAGCAGGACGGAGAGAGGGTAGAGAGAGGTGGCTGCCGCGCGCGTGTCGCACAACGCAGCACACACGTCCTCGTCGTTCGCTTTCCCTCCCACACACACACGTCCCCCCTTCCCAACCCCCCCAGCGCCCCCGCCCCGAAACCTGCGACTGCTGCTCCGGTGCCGGCACCTCCTCCTGCGGCTTCTGCCACGGCAGCGGCGCCCTGACGGTGGGCGCAGACCGCTTCTGCTCCCTCGCGGCAGGCTGCAAAGACTGCCCCGCCTGCAACGGGCGGGGCGCGGTGCCTTGCCACGCGTGCAAGGGCACGGGGCGGCGGGCTGCTTGGTTGGGGCCGGGTTGTCCGAATGAGTGAGAATGGTGGGTGGTGGGTTGGTGGGGTGGTGGGGGGTGCTTCGCCACCCCTTGTCTGCCGCCTCCGCCTCCCGCCCACGCCACACCCCTTCCCTGTTAGCTTCTAGCTGTTGTGCTTCTTACGATTGTTTCCCCATAGATGAACTTGTCCCCTGTGCATGGTGCCCCTTTTTGTCTTCCTCACGCGCTCAGCCTCCCCTTTTTGTCCGCGCCCGCGTGTGCTGCCCTCCCAGTGCGTGGCTGCGCCGTGTATTCCAACCTACCCCCCCCTACAACCCCCACTGTAGCACCATCTCGCAAGGCAGACTGAAAAGCGCGCGGTCGCGCGCCCCTTGATAAAAAAGTTCAAACGCGGGTGCTGCCGTGCTTTGGTCTCTTTGCATCACACTCTCCTCCCACTCGTCACTCTCCAAAAGAAATCACAGCCACTCTCTCGCATCAACTCACAAACACACCACCTTCCACTCTCTCAAGCCGCCACGCTCACCTCCTCCCCGACCACACCCTCCTCATCCTTGGGCGGGTCCACCCACCGCCCGTGCACTTTCACCAGGTCCACCAACTCGTCGCACGCGTTCTCCATGGGCACGGCACGGCGCACGACTTCTTTGCCGACATATAGGTCGATCTTGCCGGGGGCGCCGCCCACGTAGCCAAAGTCGGCGTCCGCCATTTCGCCAGGCCCGTTGACGATGCACCCCATGATGGCGATCGACACGCCCGGCAGGTGCCCCGTCCTCTCCCGAATCTGTTCCGTGATGTCCTGCAGGTCAAACAGGGTGCGCCCGCACGAGGGGCACGACACGTATTCGGTCTTTGTGTTGCGCATGCGGGAGCCTTGGAGCAGGCCAAACGACATTGTGCGCAAGAAGTCGGCGTCCTCGGTCGCGCACTCCACCAGCACGCCATCCCCCTTGCCGTCCACCAGCAGGGCGCCCACGTCGGAGCCCGCGGTCAGGATGACGGCGTCGCGGGACGCGCCGTCGGGCAGGCGCAGGTGGTGGATGACGGGGACGTCGGCGCCCGCGTCGGTGAGCGCATCAAACACGCGCCTCGACGCGTGCACGCAGGAGACGCCCGGCTTCACGTCCAGCAGGGCCAGCAGGGGGGCGTTGTCGTTGCCATCGATGGGGGCCAGGGAGGCGAGGGCGGGGGTGTCCTCGGTGCCGTCGATGATGGCGGCCCAGCGCACAGCGCCCGTCGGCAGCGCCGGCGCGCCGCCCGCGGCGACTGCATCGCGCAGGGGGACGACGGCCACCGCGCCAGGTAGCGGGTTGGCGGTCAGCGCATCAATGGAGGCCAGGATGCCGACGCCAGCGTCTTGCAGGCGGGACAGGGTGCGGCGGGCAGTGGCGTCGGATGCGGGCGGCACACCATCCGTCAACATGATCGAGTCGCTCGTCGCCAAGTCTTTAAACGGCATGCCCACCACCAGCTTGCACCCCAGCCGCCAGTACAGGGCGTCGGGGGAGGCGAGTTCGGCCACAGACACAGGGCACAGGACAGAGCCGTCGCGGTGGAGGTAGGGCGTGACATCGTGCTTGCCGTCCTCGGCGCGCGCTTCGGGCAGGCGCCCCACGCGCCGCGCAAACGTGTGCGTGTCTCGGTGGTGCTCGGCAAAGGGGGCGACGCCGCGGCCCTCGGTCGCTGCGGCGGCCCCGATGTCGCGCAGGACGCGGCAGGGCTCGATCTCGAGTTCAGGGTCTTCTGTGAGGGAGACGCGGATGGTGTCGCCGAGGCCGTCGGCGAGGAGGGCCCCGATGCCGATCGCGCTCTTCATGCGGCCATCCTCGCCTTCGCCCGCCTCCGTGACGCCCAAGTGAATGGGGTAGTCCCAGTCTTTGACGTACATCTCTTCAGCGAGGAGGCGGTAGGCTTGCACCATGACCAGAGGGTTGGACGCTTTCATGGAGAACAAAAAGTTGTGGTAGTCTGAGTCGCGGCAGATGTCGGCAAACTCGAACGCCGACTGCACCATGCCGCGCGGGGTGTCGCCATAGTAGGACAGGATGCGGGCGGACAGGGAACCTGGGGGGGGAGGGGGGGTGAGTGGGAGGTTGGTGTTTTTTTTGTTTTTGTTTTTGTTTTGCGCAAACTCCCAACTCTCCACCTTCCCTCCCTCTTCCACCCTCCCTCCCTCTTCCCTCCCCCCGTTCCCTTTCCAACTCTCACCATGGTTCGTCCCAATGCGCATCGCCCTCCCCAGCTTCTTGCACTTGTCCACCAGAGGCTGGAACGTTTCCCGGATGGCCTCCTGCTCCGCGCGGAATTGGGCAGGGTCATCATAATTGATCTCTTCAAACTTTTTGGCGCCATCCGCAAAGTTGCCTGGGTTGATGCGAATTTTCTCAAAAGCGTCCGCCATCATGAGGGCGACCTGGGGCTGGAAATGGATGTCGGCGACGAGGGGGACGTCGTAGCGGTCGCGGAAGAGGGCCTCTCGAATCTCGCCGCACGCTTGGGCTTCTTTGCGGCCCTGCACTGTGATGCGCACAATCTCGGCGCCCGCGTCCACGCAACGTTTCACTTGTTCCACTGTGGCGGCGACGTTGCGCGTGTCTATGGGTTGAGGGAAGGGTGGAGGGAGGTGAGCAAGAGGCGATTTCTTTGCGCTCTCTCCTCCTCTCCACCCCTCTCTCTCTTTTCTCTTTCCAACCTCACTCACCCGTCGTCGTCATCGTCTGCACGCGGACGGGGTGCTCAGACCCGACGAGCACTTTGCCGATCTAGAGTGGGGGGAGAGAGAGGGTGGCGGATAAGCACGGACCCCCCAAAAACGGAGCGCCGTGAGCCCGACGTTTTTGCGTTGGCGTGCCCGAATTTCGCTCCCTCCCTCCCTCCCTCCCTCCTCCTCCAACTCCACACCCACACTGTCTCTCACCGAAATCGTGCGCGTCGGGCGGCGCACCGTCTTGTAGACGTGCTCGCAGTACTTGGGGGGCAGCAGGCTGCCGTCGGCGCGCGCGGCACGCGCAAAGACGCGCTGTTGTGTGTTGGGGGGGGGGGGGGGACGAAAGGTGAGCAAGTGGTCCCGTGTCGCCCGCATTGCAGCACAGCCTGCACGCTGGCTGGCGGTGGGCGGGCGTGGGAAGCGCCCGGCACACGGTCCCCCGCGCCGCAGAACACCCGCCCTTCGCTCCCCGCAAAAAAACAGCGCTCCTCCCCTCCCCCCTCCCCCACCCTCCGCCGCTGCCGCATTGCGCCGCAGGCGCACGCCAGCGCACAAGCTCTACCGGCTCCCGGGTCCGGCAGGCGGCGCCACCCCCCTCTGAACGCACCCGGCGGGGGGCGGCCCGACCAGTGGCAGCAGGCACCAGGCTCGACATGTTCGGTTTGGTTGAAAAGTGTGCGTTCACACACACAACCAGCGTGGGTCTGGCGCTCGACACGGAGTGTGTGCAACGCGTGGGGGAGGGAGGAGGGGCCGCGATGTGAAAGGGGGGACGTGGCGCGGGGGAGAGTTGTGTGCTGCGTACGCGGCAAAGAGAAAAGAAAAAAACGTCGGGCTCACGGGGGGCGCTCCCCTTCCTCCCTCTCCCCGGCACACGTTTTTTCGCGGCCCACAGGCCGTCCGGTCTAAGCCGATCACGAGTCTCCTAACTACATTAATCACTCACCCCCCACACGCACGTCACGCTGTCTTGTCCCAGCCCGCGCCCTCTCCACAACCGCCACACACTCACCACCACGCCATCACTGTTCACCAGCCCTGGCGCAGCCCGCACCCCCGTCAACCCGCACGTGACCGCGTCGCTGTCTTGCGCGTGCTCCCTCCACACGTCCACTGGGGTGGCGTCGGCTGCAGCCGTGAGGTTGGGGTCGGTGGCAGCTTAGGCACGCGCGAGCGCAGCACGCAGTGCACCTGCGTGCCGGCTCCCCTCCCACACGCTTTCCGTGCCTCCAGCCGCAGCCTGCATGACCCGCAACACAGACAGCACGTGGGCCACACCCTGCAACCACCGTGCCACGTAGGGGTGGGTCGCCGCGTCGGCGCCATGCTGTGCGGCGGCAGCACACACAGCCGTCCACGACTCGCGAGCGGCCTCCAGCTCCACACACGTTGCATTAACCAGGGCAGCCCAGGCGGGCAGCGGTGGGTAGGGAATGGAGGCGGGGGACGGGTTGGCCGCGGGCGGGGGCGATGGCGTGCGTGCTGGTGGCCACGGCGAGGCGGCAAGGAGGGGGGGGGACGGCGTTTCTGCCGGCGGGGCTACTGCTGACGGGACCACAGCCCCGCCCTCAAACTCGTCCCACTCATCGTCGGAGCCAGGCGCAGGCGGAGAGGGTGAGTGAGGAAGGGTGTCGGCAGCAGCGTCGTCGGCTGCCGCCGCCTTAGTGCTCCCTGCATCGTCGACGTCAGCATTGTCGGCGTCCAGCACTGGCTTGGCGTCGTCGACACCAGCAGGCATCGCGCCATCGTCACCAACCGACGCCATGCTGGCCGCCTTGTCGTCGTTTCCACCAACCACCACCTCCTCCTCCACCACTGCCGCCTCAGCAAACAGGTCATCCGGCAGCGCCTGCCCCGCGGGCACCAGTTCAGCCACCGCGATGGCGGCGGGGGCTTGTGTCCACCCATCGGGCGGCGTCCAGGGGGTGGGAGTGGATGTGGCGGGTGCGGCGGTCGGTGTGTCGGCAGCGCCGTCTCCATCGCCCACGTGCACGCCCGCCAGGCGGGACACGATGTCCACGCCTTCAAAGTCGCCAAAGGTGTCGTCTTCTGGGGTGGATGCGGCGGCAGGCGCGCCAACCGCCTCCAGTTTGAGTGGCGGCGGCGGAGGTGCCACGTGGGGGCTGCTGATCCCGTCATCCGCCGCACCTCCGCCCTCGAAATCTCCAAACTCGTCATCGCCATCATCAGCATCATCCCCACCATCAACAGCAGGCTGCGCAGCCCTCGCCACGCTCGCACTCGTGCCCTGCGCGCTGTCCTCGCCACCACCCTCAAACGCGCCCCACTCGTCGTCGCTGGACAGCGCCATGCGACGGGTGTGGCAGGTGGTGAGGGGGGCGATGGATCGGCCGCCTTCTCGGGGGAGGTGGCCGGTTTCGGGTGCGGGCGCCCGTGATTGGGGAGCGTGTGTTTTTCTGCTGTCCGACGACCGCCCCACCTCTCTCTCGGCTCGGAAACAAGACAGAGAAATGACACGAGCCGCGCCAACTCATACACCAAAGAAACACACACCAACACACACACACACACTCCTCCCTCGCCTCATCACACCGCCCCCCCCGACTCGATCTGCTCAATTTCGGCGTCCGTCAACACGCGCGACCTGGACAGTTTGGTGCCCCTCTCCCGCCCGATGTAGAGGCCGCCCCGGCCCGCGCTCAGGCGGGCCAACAAATTCTCACCGTCATCCAGGTCGCGGGCGGCGGCCTGGGCCGAGGCGGGCAGGGAGGAGATGCGCGTGCCCGCGGTCGACACGCGGCGCGGGAAGCGGATAGAGGGGCGCCGGTGGTGGGTGGCGGAGGTGGTGACGACAGGAGCAGACGCTGATGATGGTGGTGGTGGCGGCGGCGGCGGCGGTGCAGCAGCAGCACCAGCAGGAGCCTCTGGTGGCTGCGCCGCCGCGGGCACCGCAGGCTCCACCACGACAGCCCCCTCCTCCCCTTGCTGCAGCACCACCACCAACTGGCCCACCACCACGCTGTCGCCTTCGGCCACCAGCACGGAGGTGACGACGCCGGCGGACGGCGCGCGCACGTCGACTGTGACTTTGTCAGTCTCCACGCTGGCCAACACCGCGTCCTCGGCGACCACGTCCCCCGGCCTGACGTGCAGGGTCGCGATGGCGCCCTCACTGATGGATTCGCCCAGGGGGGGCAGCCGCACCTCGAGTGGGGCGTGCGCGGACGAGGGTGGCGTGGCGTGGAGGGTGCGGCGCAGGGTGGCACGGTGGACGCCGACAGCGGCGGCCGCCGCCAGGGGGTTAGTGTGTGCAGCAGACAGCACAGGCAGCGGCCCTGCGGTCAGCAGAGGGCGCAGCAGGGCGCGCGCCAGGCGGCGCGCGGAGGGGCGCATGGCGCGGGTGGATTGCGAAGAAAAAAAAAACAAAAAAAACGGGGGCGGAGGGGGTCGCGTCGCCGTCACGACACCAGCCTGTCCAGGAGTCAGACGACGGGCTTTGGACAGAAGCGAAAAAGGGGGCGCAAACCACGCAGGCGCGCCGCGTGTTGTGTGGGAAAAGCAAGAGTGTTCTGTTTTGGGCGCGGAAAAAAAACGCCGTCAACGCACAGTCCGCCTCTCCCACACACCCCGACACAGCGCTTCGTCGTCCTCCCCACGCCACACACTGTCGCACTCTGTTCGACTCTCTCAAATGTCAAAGAAGAGGGTTTTGGTAACACAAGAAAATCGCCCACCACAAGTCTCCCCCACTCAAAAAAACAGTTCACCTCACGACACACACACACACTCTCATTTCACGGCAACACCTCCCCCGTCTTCAGCAGCACGCGCACCTTCTTGCCATCCACCTCCTTGTGCCCCACCCGAGACCGCACCTCCTTCTCTTTGGAGTAGTGCATCACGTTGGACGCGTTGACGGGCGACTCGCTCGTCACCAGGCGCCCCGTCTCGTCGCGCGACTTGGGTTGCACCGTCTTGGTCTTGACGTTGACACCCTCGACGACGACCATGCCGCGCTTGGTGAGCACTTTCTGGACGACACCCACTTTGCCCTTGTCGGTGCCGGTGACCACTTGGACGGTGTCCCCCGTCTTGACGTGCACCTTTTGGAAAACGGGCTTGCCGTTGGGGGTGAGGGGCGTGTTCTCCCACTTTTTGCCGGGGCCCTGGTGATGGTGGGGAGGGGAGGGGGGGAGGGGAGGTGTGGGAGGCTGCGCAACAAGAAGAGGAGGGCGTTCGGGTGCCCTTCTCTCCCTCTTCTCTCTCCCGCATTCCCAAAACACTCACAATGGCGGACGCGCGCACGACGACAGACGCAGCACGGGCAGGCTGTGTGGATGGGTGTGGGGAGAGGGAAGACACGGTGAGCCAAAACCAAACCAAAAACCAAGCGGCGGCCCGCCACAGCGTTGCGAGAGCGAAGCGGGGAGTGGTGCTCGCCGGCCTCGCCCGGCGCTGCAGCCTCCTCCTGTACCACCCACAACGCGCATTGTGGCTTGGCGTGGCTGCAGCGGTGGATGGAAGCAGAGGAGGGCGGCAGCACGAGGCGCGGGGAGGCGGGCACAGGACGCTCCAGCCGCCTGTCCAGCGAAACCTCCGCGGCTGCCCTCTCTCGGCGCACTCTCGCGCATTGTCCCCCCATCTCACGCACCCTGCGCGCGGCTGGCGCCACGCCGGCAAGGCGGGTGCCGGCAAAGGACGACATGGAGGGGGTAGGGGGTGGAGGGGAGGAAAAGAGAAGCTCACGAAACGACGACCTCGGTGTGTGTGAGCGGGCTCTCGACACTATTCTTTTCTCTTTGCATCGCGTCGTCTTTCGTCAAAGCCGTTCACCCCCTTGTCTCCCTCCTTTTCCTAAAAAAAAACACCAGAAACCATGGCAGGAGTCCCCGTCGCCCTCAACAAAAGCCTGGACGAGATCATCGCCGAGCGCAAGGCCGCCCCCAAACCTGATCGCGGCGACGCACCCGCGGATGACCGCGCCGCCCCCCGCCGCCGCCGCCGCGGCGGCCGCGGCCGGTCGGGTGGTGGTGGCGGTGGTGGTGGCGGTGGTGGTGGCTCCGACGCCGCCGTCGCACCCGCCCGCGGCGGCGTGGACAAGCCGAGCAGCAGCCGCGGCGGAGACGCGCCAATGGGGGACGCCGCCAAAAAGAGGCGCCGCCGCTCGGGCAAGCCGCGCCCCGCGCGCCGCCCCCTGCTGCCGGCGCACCGCGTGGGTGGCGATGGCGCGATCGAGGTGCTGTTTGATGGTGCGTGCGTGGCCCGCGTGGGGGTCGACGGCACGATTGCGCTCGACACGACCGCCCTGCCCGACCGCACCGCCGCCCGGTCGGCTCCTTTGCGCCGGGCCTCAGCTGCCGCCCTGGAGCCTCTGGGCGTGGGCCTGGATGCCGAGGGTGAGGGTGACGCCATCGTGTGGACTGTCACTGCTCCCGGCGGCGCGGTTGCCCCTTTCGTTGACGGCATGACGGTGACCGCCGCCGCCGACGCGGCGACCACGGTGGCGGCCCACCTGGCGGCGGGCCGGGTGGCCAAGAAGGCGGGCGCGGGGCCGGCTTGAAGGACAGGGGCGACGGAAACACTGCGGACGGTGTGCGAGTGTGTGTGTGTCCCCTGCTGCCCCCACAAGAACACGGCGGCGCGTATGTTTGTTTGTGTAGTCCATTTTTATCCAGCGAGAGAGAGAGAGAGAGAGAGAAAGCAGTGGGGCGTCATCATCGACTCGGAGGCCCTGGGTCGACGAGAGCGAGAGCGAGAGAACAACGCCGCCTCGCTCGCTCACACTCGTGCTCTTTTCCCCCTCTTCTCCGCCGCCAAGAGAACAAAACCTCACCATGGCTGTGCCTGAGATCAAGCTGTTCGGCAAGTGGACGTATGACGACGTCGAGGTAGGCTGAGCACGCTGGAGGCGCGGGCGGGGGGGGAGAGCGACCGGCGGGCCGACCGCCCCCGAAATCGCGCCGCCGCCCAGCCCGCGCCGGGGAGCTCCCCGTCGCCTCCTCCCTTCCTCTGCCCCCTTCCTCCCCCACACTGCCGTCGGGCTGCACCTGCGCGTCGGCAGGGCACCAGGTTCCGGTCGTATCGGGGCAGCCACAGGGGCCGGGAGACGAGCGCAGGCGCGGGCGAGCACGCGGCGGCCGATCGAAGCCCCGAGTGCGAAAAGCCTGGGCGCCCCGCCTCACCACCCTCCTCCGTCCCCACCCCCCAGGTCAACGACCTCGCCGTGCAGGACTACATCGCCGTCAAGACGGGCGGTCCCACGTCGGCCGCCGTGCTGGTGCCGCACACGGCGGGGCGCTACCAGAAGCGCCGCTTTCGCAAGGCGCAGTGCCCGATTGTGGAGCGGTGAGTTGGTGTGGGAGAGTGACAGGGGGCACATGCGCGTGTGTGCGCGAGGAATCGGGGCGGGAGGCCGCGGGCGCGAGTGAGGAAGAGACCCGACCGCGTGCGACGGCCGCCGAAAAACGACGACGCTCACCCCTCCTCTCCCTCCACACAGCCTCGTCTGCTCCCTCATGATGCACGGCCGCAACAACGGCAAGAAGCTGATGGCGGTACGTTTTACTGGTGGTGGGATGGGGCGTGGTCTGGAGAGCGGGCGGCGCGAGAGGCAAAGCCCGCGCGCCGCGCGATCCACCGCCGCCGTTCGCCCCTCCGCTCTTCTCGGCCCTCCGCTCTCCTCGCCCACACCAAAACTCACCTCCCTCTCCCTCTCTCGCCACCCTTCCACCCACAGACCCGCATCGTGCAGCACGCCTTTGAGATCGTCTACCTGCTGACCGACCAGAACCCCATCCAAGTCCTCGTCGACGCCATCATCAACGGCGGCCCGCGCGAAGACGCGACCCGCATCGGGTCGGCGGGCGTCGTCCGCCGCCAAGCCGTCGACATCTCCCCCCTGCGCCGCGTCAACCAGGCCATCTACCTGCTGACGACGGGGGCGCGCGAGTCTGCTTTCCGCAACATCAAGACGATCGCCGAGTGCCTGTCTGATGAGTTGATCAACGCGGCCAAGGGGTCGTCTAACTCGTACGCCATCAAGAAGAAGGACGAGATCGAGCGCGTGGCCAAGGCCAACCGCTGAGGCTTGAGAGTGTGGTGTGGGGGAAGGGATGGCGTGTGGGGGAGGGTGGGGGAGACCGTTTCCCCCCTGCCTCACCCACCTCATCCCTCCCTCTTGTTTTTCCTTCTTTGCTGTTTATGGGGGCTGTCCCTGCTCGCCCCAGCGGGCGTGCCGCTTTTCGTGTCGGTCACGGGCCTGTGTGGGAGGCCCGTTTTTTTTTTCTTACCCCCCTGTGCAATGCTCCGATTTTCCTTTTTTTGCGTCCATCAAGATGCGGTGTGTTGTGTGTGTGTGTGTGTGCGTCTCTCTCTCTCTCTCCCTCTCTGTCTCTCGTTGTGTTGGGGATGGCGCGTGCTCGAGAGACAGACCACTTTTTTTGTTGTTGTTTTCGTGTCGTTTCGAGACTCTCTGATTGTTTTGCACAGCACCAGGGCGGCGCCACGCACGCGACTCTACTGAAAGATTGGAAATGGGGAATGAAAGAAGGGAGGAAGAGCAATCTGGAAGCAAAAGCAGGGGGGGCGTTCCTTTTCTCTCTCACCGCCCAGCCGTAGCGTCGCCATCCACATCACCCCCCGCCTCCACCACCCCACCACTCGGCTTCAACTCGCCCCGCGTCCCCGCCAGCACCGCCAGCGACCCGTGCGCCGGGTTGGGGGGGGCGTGCTCGGCAGCTGCAGCGGCAGCGGCAGCAGCAGCCGCTTCCGCAGCCGCCTCCACCGCCGCGGGTTTGGCGCCACGCATGAAGATCTGGGGTTCGTACAGCCGCACAAACAGGCCACTCTTAAGTAGGTCGGTCGTCACGGCAGGGTCGTTCCACACCAGCCTCTCCCTGAACCATTTCAACAGGTCGGCATCAGATCTCATGGACGCCGCCAGGAACGCCAACCGATCAAACGGCAGAATGAAGCAGCGCTTGGCGTCGTCCTCGGTCGGCGCGCAGTCGCACCGGTCGCGCCGACTCTTCAAATCGTCAAACCGGTTATACGTAAAGTGCAGCACGGCCGACTGTTCAGAGGTGACCTCCTTGGGCGCTTTGTTGTAAGAGTACCAGCGGTGGGCGCCGTTAGGGCGCAGACCCGGGCGAACGCGCGCCGCGCTCTTGCCATTGCCGTAGGTGATGAAATAGTTGGGGTTGCCCCGCGCCACAGCATGGTACGACTTGAAGTAAGCGTCCGGCACGACGTGCGCATAGTTGCGCTTGAACAGGGTGACTTGCTCAAACGGCGCGGTCACGTCATCGCGTTCCGGCAGCGCTTCGTAATTGGGAAACACCACCGTGTCCACAGAAGCCGGATACGCTGCCAGCACCGTCTGCAGCGAGAACTCGGGCCCGGTGCCCGGGTACATGAGTTCATCGGTGTCGATGTGGAGCAGCCAGTCGATGCCGTCACGTTCTGCGAGCGCGATGCCCACCTCCATGTTGAGCGACTGCAGGACAAAGAGTTCATGGTTGCAGGTTTTGTGGAAGAAGGCGGCGAGCCAGGTCTCATTCCACACGCGGGAGGCAGCGTGGCGGGCTTTGAGGTCGGCGTCGCGCGGGATGACGACGACGCCGGGGAGCGCGCGCAGGCGCGCGCTCACGGGGGGAGTCGCTGCCACGCCGTCCACAAACAGGTAGTAGGTGCCGACGCCCAGGGCGCGGTGGTAGTCGTACCACAGCTTGATCTGGTCGTAGGGCTCGGAGGTGGTCGTGATGAAGGCGAGCTGGAGTGGGGGAGAGATGAGGGTGTGAGTGAAAATGACTGGAGGAGGGGGAGGGACCACACGCCATCCTCCACTCTCTCTTACCTTGGGCCCGTTGGCATCATAAAACGAGCCTGGCTTCCACTCGCCATCCCCCGGGCGCCACGAGTCTTTGACGGCGGCGTTGCGGGCGGTGTAGCCGCCTGCAGAGAGCGTGGTGGCGGCGGCAGCGCCCGCCGTCGTCGAGGCAGCGGCGCCGCCGGCAGCGGTGCCACTGTCACCGGCACGCACTGCACGCGATGTCTTGGCGGTGGTGCGGCTGTGGGGAAGGAGGGGTGGTGAGGCCAAGCTCTGTGTGCACCGGCCACCACCCATCGTCGCAGCGTTTTCCGTCCAAGCACGTTTTCCGTCCAATCACCTGGGCTCCGTGCCGCCCGCCAGTGCGATGGAGTCGGTAAGGCCAGCATCAGAGGGCGTGGACCACTGGGGGGAAAGAGGGCAGGGGAAGGGTGAGCGAAGCCACCACAAAAACGAAAGCGCATCAAACGCGCGCCTGCCCTCCCCCGCCGCCCTCGCGCCCCGCGCAGCACCCCACACACCCCGCGGTTGACACCACTGCACACGGCACCAGCGTTGGCTCTGCGTTCGAGGCCGGGTCGGCGGGCGGCGTGTGTGGCACACCGGCCCGCGAGCGCTGCCCGACATCGCGCGTACACGAAAACACGAGCAGGCCCCCGCCCCTGCGCGCCTGACACTCAGCCGCCAACCCCCAAAACACTGCCCCTCCATCCATCACCTGCAACGCCAACGCAAACGCGGCCAGCGCCAGCGGCAGCAGCAGCAGCAACTTGCCCGCCGACGCGGTCACCAGCAGGCCAGCACCCGGGCCGCCGCGGCCTTTGGGCGTGGCCAGCATCGAGGACCGCCGCGTGGCGGGCGGGTCGGCGCGCGCGCCGGGTCCGCGAGAGAGGGAGGGGAGGGCGCCGGCCAAGGTGGCGGACGCGGAGAGAGATTTCGCGTGCGCAAAACGGGAGCGGAACGAGTGAAGAGTGAGCAGCAGCCAGGCCGAAGAAAAAACACACCCACCCCCATCGAACCCCGGGCCGAGGCCGCTGCCTGTGTGTGTTTGCCTGCACCCCCTCGACATCCACACGGCTCACGCACACACACCCATGCACCGCGCCGCTGCCGCGCTGGCCGCGGCCGCTGTGCGCGCCGCCCTGCGCCGCCGCACCGGCCCCGCCAAGCCGTACTTCACCGGGGGCGACGGGTGAGAGAGAGAAGAGAGAGTGAGTGTGAGTGTGTGCGTGTCTACACAAGCTGCGTCCTATTTCTTCACCCCTTCTCTCCTTGTTCACTCAGCTACCAACGCTGGGGCGACCGCGGCCAGCGCGGCCGCCCTGCAGCCGGCCCCTTCCGCCCCCGCCCCCGCGCCCTGAGCCTGCTGGGAGGGGCCACCCTGGCGGGGGGCACGGTCGTCTACATCTCGTCCCGGGAGGAGGTGCCGTACACAGGCCGCAAGCACGCCATCCTCGTGTCCACCTCCCTGGAGCGCGCCCTGGGGGAGACCACGTTTGACCAGATCAAGCAGGATGCGGCGTCCAAGGGCGCGTTGTTGCCGGCCCACCACCCCGCCACGCGTGCAGTCGAGCGCGTGGGGCGGCGGCTGGCCGCCGTCGCGTCCGACGGGGGGGGTGGCGGCGAGTTTGCCCACATGAAAGGCATGGACTGGGAGTTTATCGTGGTGGACGACCCCGCCACGGGTGAGTGTGTGAGAGAGAAGATGTGGGTGGGGTGAGTGGATGGTAGAGCGGTGGCTGCGTTTCCACACTCTTTCTTTACCTTTCCCACAGTCAACGCCATGGTCGCCCCGGGCGGCAAGGTCGTCGTCTTCACCGGCCTGCTGCGCCTCATGAGCTCCGAGAAAGAGTTGGCTGCCGTGCTGGCTCACGAGTGCGCGCACGTGCTGGCACGCCACACCGCAGAAAAAGTGACGTCCATGCAGGCGGCCACCCTGGTGCGCTCCATCCTGTACTGGGCGTTTGGGCTGCCGCTGCCGGCGGGCGCGTTGGAGTTGGCCCTCTTCCTGCCCAACTCCCGCAAAGCGGAGACCGAGGCCGACGTCATCGGCATGCGTCTGGCGGCACGTGCGTGCTACGACCCGGGGGCCGCAGTCTCGGTGTTCACCAAGCTGGGCGAAGCCGAGCGCGAGTTGGAGAAAGCGACGGGCATGCACACGCCCGCCATGCTGCGCACCCACCCGTTGAGCGATGCCCGCGTCATGCGCGTGCAAGCCGAGCTGCCGGCCGCCATGGAGCTGTGGTCGGAGGCGGGGTGTGGGCTGCCAGGGGGGCGGTTTCGCCAGTTTTTGGACATATTGGGGGGCGTGGAGCATGATGAAGCGCGGCCGCCCCCGCCCCAGCAGCAGAGGGAGAGGGCGGGGGGTGGGCATGGCGGTGGCGGCCCTCGCTTCGTCATTGTGACGGAGGAAGAAGGGGAGGAGGGGGACGGCAGGTGGTGAGAGAGGAAGGGAGTTTTTTATGGTATCCCGACACCACACGAAAAGAAACTTGATCACAATGAAACAAAACAAAAGAATGAAATCACCCCCAAACACACGCCACCACTCCCTCTCTCCTTCACCCACTCGACGGCGGCGCCTCGCACAGTGCGGCCGTCCCGGCCAGCGTCCACGTGTCGGGCGACCCCCTGCACCTCAACCACACGGTGGCCACCTCCTGCCTGAACCGGGACGACGTGGAGTACACGGGGCACGCGTAGCAGCCAGGCTGTCGGCGGGGACCACGCGCGCGAGCAGGGGAGGCAGCGGGGCGGTGAGGTCGCGCGGTCCGCGCGGCGCGTCCAGCACGCCGGCCCGCTCGTCCCAGCGGCCACCCTCCAGCAGCAGGCCCCCCAGAAAGAGAACATCCCTGGGTGGAGGCGCATCGGTGGCCCCCTTCTTAGCGGGCTCCACGACAACAGCCGTCGCGTCGAGCGACCACCCCGCGCGCCGCGCCGCGCCCTGCGCCAGCGCGATCAGCAGGGCGCGCGGGGCCGCCAGGTGGGGCACGTGCAGGATGCAGGGGGGTGAGCCTGACGGGTCGGTGAGCCAGTCTGCGAGCTGGGCGGCGCGGCCGGCCAGGGCAGACACCCACGCGTCGAGCGGTCTCAGCGTCGGCCCTCCGACCGCCGCCCAGCCAGGCGGCACCGTGTTGCCCACCAGGCACCTCGCCAGACCGTCCATGGCGTCAGACCGAGCCAGCTCGCCCGCCAGGCCGCGGGCCAGGTCAGCGGCGGAGGCGCGCACGGTGGAGAGCAGGGTGTTGAGGGCGTCGCCTTCTTGAAGGGCAACCGCGGCGAGGGGGGGGACATCCCCGCCCGCCAGCCGGCCGCGAGCGGCGTCCACGTCGGCGGGGGGGGGCAACATGTCCAGCAGGTTGGTGAGGGCGGCCCGCGTGCGGTCGTCAAAGGAGGTGGGAGGGGTGGTGGTCGTGTCGGCCGCCGCGCTCGCGCTCGCACCCTCCTCCCCACCACCCACCCCCAGCACCGCCAGCTGCCCACACAGCGCGTCCGCTTCGCGCAGCCGGCACCCCACCTTCGCACTGGAGTGCAGACCATACAAGGCCGCCACGTCGGGTGGGAACGCGTCCCCCAGCCACGCCAGCGTGCCAGCGTGTGTCAACCCGGGCGGCGGCGGCGGCAACCCCGGCACAATGTCGCCACCATCCAGCAGGCTCTCACACAGCATGCGGCGCAGGTAGGCCGCCACCAGCTCCCGGTCGGGCGCCTCCACCACGTGGCCACCATACAGAATGTCGCCCACCAGGTAGCGCAGGTCGGCCCACGGCACGCTGCGCGGGGCCGCGTCGATGGAGGCGCCCGCCGTCCGCACGGCCGCCGACATGTCGCCCAACGAAAACGGGTAGTCCATGCACCACCCCACCCCCGACGTCGCCCCCAGCAGGTTGCCGGTGCCGTACTTTTTGCGTTGGACGAGCAGGGCGTGGAAGACGGCGAGGGCGGCGCCGACGGCGCGCAGGTCTTGAGGGCGGGAGCAGGCCTCGAACACGTCGTCCGACAGCGACCCATACGCGCGCAGGGCGCCCGCGCGCAGGCCGTCGGGGGGTTCGGCCATCAGTTTGACGCAGGCTTGGAGCAGGGGGGTCGGCAGGGGGGGCTCCAGGGCGGGGGGCGGCTCCGCGGTGAGCACAAGTTGGAAGGCGGGGTGGAGGGTGGGGTGGAGGGTGGTGGAGGTGATGGTGGCGTCACCATCCTGCCCACCACCACCCACACTCGCCCCACTCAACCCATCCACCAGCCCCGTCAGCGTTCCCGCCGTCCACTCGGGCGTCAGGTGCACGTTTTGGAGCAGCACCCACCCGCCACGCCGCGCGCCGCGCGCGATCGCGGCCGCAGCCGCGCCCTCCTGCCCCTGCCCCAGCGACACAGACGTTAGAGCGGACGGAGGCAGCCCCACCTCCTTGACCGCGCCCTCCACCGCAGTCGTGGCGTTGACGCCGGGGGACAGAAATATGAGGATGGGGGTCTTGGCGCCCGCGTTGCGCCGCGCGTCGGCCAGCCCCGCGGGCGGTGGAACCGCGTACGCCTCCCCCAGCACGCCCCCCACGTAGCCGCGCACCGCGGCCGCCAGGCGGTCGGGGCGCAGGCAGCGCAGCACCAGCAGCCTGTCCAGGGGGGGGGCGCGCTTCCAGTCGCCGGGCAGGGGGTCGGCCTCCGGGCGGTCGCGGTCGGCGACCGCGTCGGCCCACCGCTTGGGGGAGGTGGCCACGTCGGCGGCCAGGGGTTGCAGGCCATCCAGGGTGGAGGCCGCGGTCACCGCACGCCAGGCGGCGTCGGTGAGCCAGGCGTGGCCTGGGTGGGGGGGGGGCGCCGGGTGGCGCGCGCGGCGGCGCCACCAAAAACGCGAGCTTGGCAGCGGGAGCGCCCCCTTTTTCGGACGCCACCGCAGCCGCCAGCGCCGCCGCAAACGGCAGTCTGTGCCGATCAAACATGCCCTGCGATACGTGGGCGTGCACGGCGAGCGTGATGGTGTCGACCAGGGTGTCCACGCGGCGCGAGACGGCGGCGCGGGTCGGGGCGGCTGTTGATGCCGCGCCGCTGTCCTCTCTCGGCGCAGCCGCCATGCCGGCGCCCATGGCCCGCATGAAGGCCGCCATGGAGTAGTGGTAGACGCGGTCCAGGCCGGGAAGGCGGGCGGTCAATAGGTACAGTGTGGCCCCCCTGTCGGCAGTGGGCGCGTAGGCGTCGCGCGCCGCTTCGGTCGAGGCTGCGGCCGCGCGCGCGGCGGCCGCCTGGGCCGCGATGTCGGCAGCGGCAGCCTTGGTCGACTCCAGGGACGCTACCAACGGTTCATCATCCAGGATATCGCCCGACGCGGCCGCCAGGCGGGACAGCAGGCCGTCCTCCAGGGAGGTCAGTTGAGACGCGTAGGTCGCGAGCGCGGACGCGAGCGACGCGGCCGACGCCGCCAGGTCGGGGCGCTCCGCATCCACGACAGCCGCCAGCATTTGGTCGCGCAGTCCGTCCCGCGTGACCGCGAAATCGGTGACGGAGAAGGCGGCGCCGACTTCTGGGCCGTAGCGCGGCGTGGGGAGGCGCGTCGCGACCGCCATTCGGAATGAAGGCGGCACATCGACATCAGCCTCCCCCACGCGGGCACGGCCGCCGACGCCCGGGGTCAGTTTGACCAGGGCGTCGAGGATGGGGGGTAGTTCGTCGCCGACACCGGCCACGAGGAGGGGGGCGCCGGCGTCGACCGCAGCCGCGATCGTTTCGGCCAGGCGGTCGCTCGTCGGTGTCACGGTGACCACCCCCTCACACGCCGCCCCCAGCCAGCGCACGCCCTGGAGTTAGGGGTCCATCAACAGGGGCCAGCGCGCGCCGACCGCCATCAGGGCTCCGTTTTCGACGGACTTGCGGTCGGACGCGAGGCCTGCGGTGCGCCACGCGCGGCGGGTGGCCGTGTCGGTCACCAGGTCCACTGGATCCGAGGCAGTCGGCCCAAGGGGCAGCCCCGCAGCCGCAGCAGCAGGGAGCCAGGCGTCGGCGAGGAGGGAGGCGCGGGCGGGGGCGCCCAACGGCCCTGCATAAGCGCAAAACACGGCCGCGATCGCAGCGTCGCCCACCAACGTGGCATCCCGCGCCCGCCATTGGGCCAGGGTGGCAGTCCACCGATCATACTCGGACGCCAGGCCGTCCGTCAGTCGGCTGGCCAGGTCGGCGCGGCGCCCGGTGCGCGCGGCCTGCGCCGCGGCGGCCGCCTTCTCGCGCGCCGCGACCGCCAGCCCCCCCTCCAGCTGGGCCACGCGCGCCCGGATGGACGCCACCCGGGCCCGAACCTCGGTCAGGCGCCCCGTGGCGGCGTCCAGGCGGGCGGACGCGGCGGCGGCGGCGGCGCGCTTGGGGGCGACAACCTGGACGACGCGGAAATAAGCAACCACATTGGCGACCCACGAGCACAGTCCCGCTGCGGCGGCCGATTTGGTGCGCACGGCGTCGGGGGTGAAGGAGGGGTTGACCAGGTAGTCGCGCTCGACCTGGAGAGGGAGAGGGAGGTGGTGTGTGTGTTGGAGAGAAGCAGGTTTTTTTTCCGGCGCTACCAAACCCTCCACTTTCCCCTCTCACCTGCTCCACAGACGGCAGCGGAATGTTCTCCTTGTCAAACGAGAGCAAATACTTGAGGAAGGCGTCCACGTTGCCCATGAACCGCTTGGCAGCAGGCCACGACAGGTCCTGTGTGTGGGGTATTGTTTTTTGGTAGAAATGTTTGGTAGTAACTGTTTATGTCTGAGCTTCTCCCTACCGACCTCTTCCTCACAAAAACTCCTCCCCCCTCCCACTCTCACCTTGGGAATCTTGCCCGCGGGCGCGGTCAACACCATGCACGCCGCCAACACGGCCACGACGTCGTAGGAGGGCGATCCAAACGATTTGAGCTCGCCGAGTGACGCTTTGTCGAGCGTGGACAGCGCGGCGGCCGCGGCCGCGACCGCGGGCTCGGCGGCCGCCAGGTCGCGGGTGCACTCGTCCTGGACGGCGGTGACTTCGGCCTGGGGGTAAGGGGTGGATGGGGCTGGTGTCAGAGAAAGAACGCGCGTTGCTTGCTCCCCTCCCCTCTCTCTCACCCCCCCCTCTCCCACTCACCTGGATCCCTGCCGCCTCCTCCTCGTCCGCCCGCCCCGCCTCCGCGGCTGCGTCAGCCTGCAGCTTCTCCACGCCAATGGATTCGATCAAGGCCGCCGTCTCCGCCGACCGCCGGGCCACCACCTCCTGCTCCTCGGCCAGCGCGGCGCCCAGGGCGGCGACCTGGTCGCGCGCGGCCACGATTTTGGCCACCCCCGCCTCCAGCCGGGCCTGGGCGGCGGACGAGGCTGCCCCCCTGTCTGCCAGCAGTCTGACATACAGCGTGCCTGCCCGCAAAAAGGCTGTGGGGGTGGCGAAGGCGGGGCGACCGTCGGCTGCGCGTGCGCGCGCGCACGCACCGCTCGCGGCGCGATGGGCGGCCACCATGAAGGCCGCGACTCCCGGTTTGAGGGCGTCAGGGACGGCGGCGATGGAGGTGACGGTGCGGGTGGCGATAGAGTGCAGGGCCTGTGTGTGGGGGGTGGTGGGTGGGGGGTGGTTGGTGACGGTCGCAACGTTCGCAGCTTGCCCCCGCGCTCTCTCTCTCCATCCTCTCTCACCTCTTCTGGCCACTCGTGGATCCAGATGACGGTACAGCACGCCGACAGGGCGGGGTACGCGCGCAGCCGGCCACGCAGGGCGGTGCCGACGGGGGACACGGTGAGCACGACGTGCAGGTTGCGGCGCAGCTGAGTGAGGGAAGAAAGGGGGGTGGTGGTGGTCGTGCTCTCTCTCGCTCTCTCTCACCAATTCTCACTCCCACACAAAAACACAACCACTCACCCTGCCCTTGAACACTTCCCAGCACGAGGCCGGCGTGTCTGGCAACCCCGCCGCGCGCGCGTCGCTGCGCGCGCTCGCCACCCACACGTCCCGCTCGTCGCTCGTGCCCAGCCCCGCCACACACCCGGTGACCAGCAGCTCGTTGACGCACATCAGGCAGGCGGGATCCCGTAGCGTGTCATCCACCAGCAGCAGGCAGACGGGGGCGTCGCGCGCGCCCGCGCGCGTGAACAAGGACGCGAGGTGCGCGCGGAAATCGGCGACCGCGCCTCCCGCGCCTGCAGGAGGAGGGGCGACGTCCACGCCGACGGCAGCCGCCGCCAGCCGCACCACTGAATGCTTGCCCAGGCCCCCCACCCCCACCAACAGGGCGTGGCCGCCGGGGGAGGTGAGGACACGCGCGACGCCCGCGACCGCGGCCGCCGCATCGGGGTGCAGCACGAGGCCGCCGTCGCCACCCGCCCGGGCGATGATGGCGTCGCGCAGGGCGTTCATGGAGGGCACGGGGGCCAGGACAGGGCCGTCGTCGGCCTCGCCGTCGGCGGGGGGCAGCAGGCTGGAAAACACGCGCGGCGCCGCGCGCAGCGCGCCGCGGTCGACGTCGGGCAAGTGTTTGGCAGCAGACGCCACCAGCAGGTCGTCAAACTTGGCGCCGCCAGAGGCGGACACCAAGCGGTCACGCAGCTCGCGGTCGCACTCGTGCGCCCACAGGCGCGCAGCGGTCAGTGGGTCGCGCAGCAGCGCGGGCGGCGCCGCCCGCAGCCCGGCCACCACGGCCGCCACGTCGCGCGGCGTGAATGAGTAGTGGGGCGTGGTGGCGGACGGCAGGAAGGCGGAGGCAGCAGACTTGACCAGGGTGGTGGTCGCGTCGACGAGGGCCGCCGCGCGCGCCGCGGGCAGCCCCGCGCGCCGCCAGCAGCGCTCCAAACACGGACCTCGCCACGTGGGCTGAGGGGGGTGTCACCGTCAACACACTGAAGTGGCGCTGCAGGCGGGGGGCCAGGGTGGCGGTCCCCGCCGCCGGGTTGAGCGCGGCCGCGATGGACACGCCCACCACATCCTTGCGTGCGCCCTTGGCCGCATCCCACCACCCGCCTCCATCCACCAGCTGGCGCAGCAGTTCCCCCGCGGACACAGTGCCACACTTGTCGGGGGCGGGCGCGTTGGCGTCGTCCACGAAATAGAGAACCTTGCGGCCGCCGGCGGGCGCATACCTTGTGCCGCCCGCCCTCTCCAGGGGCGCTTCCAGCGCCCCCCGCGTAGCGCCCGCGCTCGCGGGGGTGGCCAGAGGCAGGTGAACGAGGTCGGGCGCGTCCGACCCGGCCGGCCAGGAGGCATGCGCCTGCTTGAGCAGGGTGGTTTTACCCGCGCCCAGGGGGCCGGCCAGCAGGACTGGGTGGCCGGCGGCCAACAGGGTGCGCAGCACAGCCAGCACGCGTGCCGTTTCCACAGTCGGAATGAAGGGGCTTGAGCCTTCACTGCCACCAGCAGCAGCGGCTGCAGGCGCCGGCAGCACGCTGCCCCAGTGGGCAAAGCTTCCCGCCGCGTCGACAAACACGTCAAACACAGACGCGCCGTCGGGCAGGGGCGGCCCCCACTTGAACTCGCCGCCCCACCACGCGCTGAAGGCGGGGGCGCCCCCCGGGGGCAGCCCCCCCCCAAACGCCCACACGGCGGCATGCACAAAGTGGGCCTCCACGAGTTTGCGGTCGGGCAGCGGCGGCGGCGGCGCCACGGGCGCGCCGTCGCCACCATCTTTCGCCTCCATCCAGGGCGCCAGGGCGGCGTCCACCAGCCGCGTCAGCGTGGTCACCATGGCGACGGGGGGCTGAGGCACCACCAGGGACGCTTGTTTGCGCACGTAGTCGAGGCAGGGATCCACATACCGCGCCACCAGCGCGGTCAGCGTCGGCCTCAACCCCGCCGGCGCGCGCACGATCCAGGAGTCCACCACAGGGCGCCACCCACATCCTCGGCATTGACATAGATGACACCCCCCCGGGACACGGTGGCGGGGGAGCAGTGGGCCATGGAGTCGATCTCGAAAAGGAGCCTCATGTTTTTGGTCAGCGGGATGCGCTCGTTGGAGGCCAGGGTCAACACCTTGTTGTCATCCATCACCGTGTTCATGGACTCGATCCACTCGGGGTTGATGTCGCCATCCAGCACGATCCACTGGTGGGACGGTGTGGTGTCGGCCGCCATGTCGCGGAACGCGCGCGACACGAGGCCGTCGCGCCACTCGCGCGACGAGGGGTGGACGCACCCGTACAGCTCGTCCCGGGACACGGCTTTTGGGTTGATGACGATGACGCGGGTGGGCTCACCAATGGATTCCTGGACGGCGGCCAGGGTGCGCCACAGCGCGGTCTTGCCCGCGCCCGCGGGGCCGAGCACAAACACAGACCAGCGCACGGTGAACAGCTCCCTCAGTTGGTACACTTTCAACAGGAAGCCGAGGTCGGGTTGGTAGCCCAGGCGGGTGGCGGCAGCGGCGGCCTGTGGGATGGGTGGTGGTGTGTGTGTGTGTGTGTGTGTATGTGTGTGTGTGTGTGTGTGTGTGTGTGTGTGTGTGTGTGTGTGTGTGTGTGTGTGTGTGTGTGTGTGTGTGTGTGTGTGTGTGTGTGTGTGTGTGTGTGTGTGTGTGTGTGTGTGTGTGTGTGTGTGTGTGTGTGTGTGTGTGTGTGTGTGTGTGTGTGTGTGTGTGTGTGTGTGTGTGTGTGTGTGTGTGTGTGTGTGTGTGTGTGTGTGTGTGAGGGGGCAAGCGGCGCGTCTCCCTCCCTCTCCCCTTTCCCCCCCTCCCCAACACAAACTCACCGCCGCCTCAAACCGGGCGTCCACCGCCCGCGGCACGCTGCCCGCCTTGCCCGGGAACAGGTCGGCCAGCAACCCCCCAAACACGGCCGCGTCGTCGGCCACCAGTTTGCCCGCGTTGAAGTCGCGCAGCGCGCGCAGCAGGACTGCATCCTCCGCCAGCCCGGGGGACGCACGCTTGGCGGCGCCCGCCACGGCGAGCGTGGTCTTGATGGCGCGCAGCTTCCAGTCGTAGTGCCGCGCTTTGGAGAGCATGGCTTCGGACAGGGAGTAGAGGGACACAAACTTGCGGGCCAGGGTGCGGGAGGATTGGAAGCCTTCGGCCATCAGCATGACTTCGCAGATGAGGGCCAGGTCGGGCATCGTCATGGAGACGGGGCGGAAGAGGGCCTGGAGGGGAGGGGAGGGGAGGGGAGGGTGAACATTCTCTCTCTCTTCCTTCCCTCCCTCCCTCTCTCCCCTCCCTCCACACAACACACACACACACACACACACACACACAGGCCTCTTCCTTCCCACCTTCAAACTCTCGGGCAACTCCGCCCGCCCCGCGTACCCCGGGTTCATGGTGATGAACGCCATGGCGGTGGGGACGAGGGGCACGGTGACCCCGTCGCACACACAACTGGTGGCCCTCGCCCGCAGCCCATCCAGCACGGCTTTGTACTGAGTGGAGCACACGGACAGGACAGACACCGAGATGCGGTTGAACTCGTCGAAGCAGCCCCAGGCGCCGGTTTGGGCGAGGCCTTTGAACACGGCCCCCATCGCGCGGACGTCGAGCGCGTCGGAGCAGTTGAGCACGTAGCACGCGTAGCCCAGGGCGCGGGCCAGGTCTTTGGTGGTCTCCGTTTTGCCGGTGCCGGCGGGGCCGGCAGGCGCTCCCCCCAGCACCAGGCGGGCGGCTTGGGTGAGTGTGATGTAGCAGCGATCTGTCAGGGGGGTGATGCACAGGGTGCCACAGTTGCCCACATACTCGCACCCGTGCTCAATCTCTGCATCACAAATGTGGACGACACACCGTTTGGTGGTGGGGTCCACATAGTAGCGCAGCTGGGATGCCCACGCAAACGCGTCGGGCGAGTCGGCGCGCGCGGCCGCGAGGGACGCGACGACGTCGCGCGCGTGCACGTCAATGGTGCACAGGGTGATCAGTTTCTTGCGGTCGCCAGGAGAGAGAGGCCCGTCCAAGGCGGCGATGACGTCTGCCAGTTGGGCGGTCTGGCGAGTGGCTTCCGCGGCCAGCGCGCCATCGTCGCCGGCTTCAGCAGCACGCAGGACGGCGCCCACCACCGCGCAGTAGTGGGCGCGCGACGCGGACGCCGCCACCTGGGCGGGGGTGGCCAGCGCCCACGCCACGCGGGAGGGGGCGTCCTCGTAGGCGGGGATGGCGGCTTCAAAGGCGGCGGCCACGGCAGCGCGCGTCGCGGCCACGAGGCGGGAGAGCCACACCTCGACGGGGCCGCTGCAGTCGCACGGCGCCGCAAAGGGGACCACCTCCCCCTCCCCCGACACCATGGCGACCGCGGTGGTGGAGGGGGTGCCGTCGGGCAGGGGGCGCCAGTGGAGGGCGTGCACGTTGTCGAACAGTTTGGGCAGGTGTCTGCAAAGGGGTGGTGGGAGGGTGGTCGGTTGGCGCGCGTCTCCTTCTCTCTCTCTCCTCTCTCTTCCTCCCCCCTCCTCCCACCATCCAACTCACTTGACACCAGCATGCGGGTCCGCCCCCCGCGCCAATATGTCCAGCAGGTCGGCGGGCGCCACAAAGTAGAAGCGCGGAAAGGCAATCCTCTTGCTCTCCAGGTACGCCTGCAGCGCGCTCTCCGCCGCCTCCAGGTCGCGCAGCACGGCCTCCAGCTGCTCTCGCCGCCCGGAAACGACGGCCGCATCCACGGCGAGGGGGGTGGAGGGGGCGTCTGCTGCGACTGTGCGGAAGGCGGCGTCGCCCGAGTCAAAGCACGCGCACGCGGCCGGCAGGGTGGCCCGCAGATCGGCCGACCCACTGAAGATGGCGTGCAGCGAGGTCCACTTGCGTTGGTCCAGGGTCCACACAGACAGCAGAGCGTCCACGGACGCCAGTTGGGCTTGCCATGCGGCCACGCGCGCGCCAAAGTCGGCGTTGGCTTGGGCCAGCTTGCCGGAGGCCAGGGACTGCAGGGCCACGGCGTCCGCCTCCAGGGCGTCCGCCAGGGCGGGGGGCACAGTCACCAGAGGGGTGGAGGTGGGGGGGTGGGGGGCAAAGGCGAGGGTGAGGGCCGCCCACGCCGCGTCGACACGGGCAAGAGCGCGCTCGACCGCCAGCTCCCTCCTGGCACGATCCACGGCGACCGCCACCGCATCCGCGTGGGAGGGCAGGCGGGCGGCCAGCAGGGTGGATAGAGTGGCGCCGGCGTCGGGCTGGAGGGCGCCGGGGGCGGTGCCGATGGTCTGTGTGTGGCGGAGGGTGGGTTGTGAGTCCGAAAAAAACGATCGACTCTCCCTTTTCCTCCCACCCTCTCTCCCTCTTCTCTCACCTGCCCCAACTGGTGCCAGTGCCGGTCCCGCATGGCCGGGTTGCGCAGATCGTCCACCACGGACAGCAGGACCGCCACCTCATTCAGCCTGGCGTCCACTGCCTTGTGCGCGGCGAGCGCGCGCGCGCCGCGCGGCGCGGCCGCGAGCGCTTTGGCCAGACCTCGCGCGCAGTCGGAGATGGCGCCTGTGTCGGCGGTGGCCCATGGGGTGGCATCCCACTCGGCCAGGGAGGCGAGAACGATGGAGGCTGTGGTCCACATGGCCTTGATGTCGGCCAGGTCGGACTGAGCGTGGTGAAGAGAGGGTGGCTGGTTTGGTCTGAAGCGTGCGCGCGCTCTCCCCGCCTTCTCCACCTCCATCCACTCTTACCTTGACCGCCACCAGGGGCGCCACATCAAACTCAAACACGTCCATCATGGCCTGCTTCGCCCGCAACTCGGCGGCGGCGGCCTCCAGGTCGGCGAGGCAGCGGGTGGAAGTGTCGTCGTGTTTACCGCCACCATGCAGCAAACCCTCCACCGCGCTCAACGCGGCGGCCGCGTGGTGCGGCTGCACCTGCGTGGCGGGAGCCTCCCCCAGCTTGGCATCGGCCACGCGCGCCAGGAAGGCGCGCAACCGGGCGCCCAGGTCGGCTGCTGCCGCGGTCAGGCGCACCGCCTCTGCCGCACGGCGCGGCGCCAGCTCCTCCCGCCGGGCGGCCGCCATTTTGGCCAGGCCACGCAGCTTGGCGAGGGCAGTGGTGACGGCCACCTCCGTGGCGGTCGGCAGGGGCGCCCCCACGCGCGCCAGCAGGGCGGCCGCGGCGGCCGCGTCGGTGAGTGTTGCGTCAACAGCAGCCGCGCGTTCGGCCACGTCGCGCGAGGACGCGGTGGCCGCGTACAGGGCTGCGGTGGTGGACGCGGCGGCTTGCAGTTTGAAGGGGTCGGGGGGAGGAGGGGGGGGGCGCAGTGGCGCGGTCGGCTGTGGAGCGGCGCACGTCGGTGGTCGAGCGAGGGGCAGTGGTTTCAGTCGTCGGCCGGAATAACGACGACGCGCCCGCCTCGCCCGTCGGCCGGCGCGAGCCTGCCGTCTCCCCCGTAGGCCGGCGTAATCCAACACCCACAGTGCCCGACGGCCGCCATGAAGTCGACCCGGCTGCATCCACCAGCGACGGGCGCCGTGGCGTTGCTGCCGCTGTTGCAGCCACGCTCGACCGCCGCGCCGCGACAGCGCTCTCAATCGTCGGCCGCCTGGACCCGGCTGGAGTCCCCGCCACACTGGGCGTGCGCCGCACCTGCACGTTCGGACGCGCCTCGGCCAGCAGGGCTTCCACGTCAGCATCGGCCGTGCTGTCAGCGAACGTGGCGGCCGCGGTCACCATCCACGCGTCAACGTTGGCCAGCCGCGCCGCCACGCGCCCCGCCAGTGCGTCGGTCAGCGCGTGGGACCAGCGGGCGACAGCAGCGGCCAGCGTTTGGCGGGCGGGGCGCCCGTCCAGGCGCAGCGTGGTGAGGGAGAGGGTTGGGGGCAGTGCGTCGGCGTCGGCCGCCGCGGACGCAGCACGCGTCAGTTCAGCGTCGAACGCGGCCAGGGGGGGCTCACCGCCATGGGCCTCGATGAAAGCTTTGACAGCGGCCTCCACGTCGCGCTGGATGGTCGCCGCCACGCGTGTGAAGGAGGTGACCGCGTCGACCGCGCACGCGGCCGCGCGCGCGAGTGCGGCGAGCGCAGCACCCGCTGCCTCCTGGAACTCAGCCGACGGCGGCGACGCGCCGTGGGCGGCAGCATCGCTCTCCAGCGTCACCAGCCAGGCGTCCAGGCCAGCCGCCAGGCTGGTGGGGGCGGCAGCTGCGGTGCGGCGCGGCGCGAGCGTCGCGCGCGGTCCAGCGCCATCACTGGTCGCGCGAGCAGCCGCAGCCCCCGCGTCCAGGGTGCGCCGCCCGTGAGCATCGATGGAGGGTCGGGGCGCGGCCGCCTGAGACGCGTCCAGGGCGGGCCAGAAGAGGAGGGCGCCGTCGGAGGCGATGTCGATGGCGACGTCGACCAGGGGAGGTGTCGTGCCGTCATGCGACAGCGCCGCCGCCAGCGAGCCAGCTGCCCCCGTGGCCACCGCGTCCACGGCTGCCGCCAGGGTGACGGCCACCGCGGCATCGAAGGCAGCCCACTCGTCCTCGGAGCCGCCGCCGACGGTGGCGCGCGCGGCCGCGCGCGCGGCCGCAGCGTCGGCTGCTGCTGCGTCGGCCGCCGCGCGGCGCGCAGCCATGCCAGACGCAGTCAGGGCCATCAAATCCACGGGCGACAGAGGGCGCGCGTCCCGCCGGTCCAGCAATGGTTTGGCCGCCCAGTCGCGGCGCAGGGCGGCGACCCGGTCGAAGGGTGCTGCCAGCGCGGCGGCCGCGTCGGCCGCCGCGTCGGCCGCCGCGGTCAACGCGGACGCTCACCCGGCCGCCTCCCCACTGGACCAGGTTACGTCCCCCAGATCACGCCCCATGATCGCTTCCACGGCGGCCAGTCGAGGGGCGAGCAGCGGGGCTGCCACGGGTGGCGCGGTGGCCGCGGCGCCCGCCGCCCGCGCGGTCGCAGCATCGAGTTCTGCCGCCACCCTGTGCACCTCGCACCCCGCAGCGTGCACCGCCGCCACCGACGGAGGCAGCTCCACGGGCGGCCCGGCCAGGGCCAACATGCCCCCCGCCTCCCGCAGCAGCGCGGCGAGTGGCGGGGACACGTTGGCGCGCACACACCGCAGTGCCTCGCTCCCCCCACTCCCACCACCCCCACTCACCTGCACCAGCACGGGCGCCACCAGGGCGCCCTCCGCCACCACGGTGGCCGTCGTGCGCCAGGCGGTCAGCAGGGCGGTCTCGTGGGCGGCCAGCGCGGCGCCGGCGCGCGTGACCGCTGCGCGCGCGCCATCGCGCTCGGCACACGCGGCCCCCTCGCCCCCGCACAGGGCGGACGTGCGGGTGGCCAGCCCCGCCAGCGTGTCGCGCAGGCCGCGCGTCCAGGCGACCGCGCCCGCGGCGGGCGGCGCGCCACGCGGGAGTGGGGGGGCCGCGCGGGCAGCGGTCAAGTGAGCAACTGTATCACCTGCCACTCGCTCCAGCGCGCACCACAGGGCGGGCGCTGCACGAGCTAGCGCAACAGCAGCCTCGTTGCGGTCCAGCACGGCGTCCAGGCACTCGCCCGCACGCAGAGCGGCATCCAGGGAGGGCGCGCCGTCGACTGCACGTGTGACCACGGCCGCGACGCGCCTGTCGAGTTCGGGCAGTGCGGCCGCCAGGGGCGCCATGGCAGCGTCGAAGGCGACGCAGGCTGGGTCCAGTACGTCGCCGTCGACGGCAGTCAGTTGTTTGGCGGCGGCCGCGAAGTCGGCCGCCGCGCCGCGCACTGCGGCCGTCAGCGCGCGCCCCGCCGCGCCGCCCACGGTAGCGCCTCCCGCCCGCGCATAGGCAGCAGCCGCGCCGTACGCGTCAGCCACAGCGGCGGCGCGGGCTGCAGCCGCATCCGCTGCCGCAAACACGGACGCTGCGTCAAACGGCCAGCCGCGCGGGTGGCGCGCGGCCGAGCGCGCGGCCGCGCGCTCGTCAAAAAAGGGGGCCTTGATCGCGGCCACGCCAGCCAGCACGGTGCGGGCTGCGGCGACAGTGTCAACAGGCGGCATGGTGTCCAGGGAGGCGCCGCCGCCGGGGACCAGGTCGATCACGCGCGCGAGCGCGACGGCCGCCGCGCCGCGCGCGAGCGCATCGGCGCGGCGCGGCGCCCCATAGTGAGACGACCGCGCCCACACGGCCCCGATGCAGCGCCACAGTGAGGTGACGGCCAGGCTGAGCTCGTCGATGTCGGTGGCGGCAGCAACGTGGGTGGCGACGGGGAGGAGGGCAGACGCAAAGGCCGTCGCGTCAGCCGCGTCGGCCGCGGCAGCGCGCGCGGCGGCCGCCAGCCTCCCCAACTCGGCCGCCGCGGGCGAGTGGGCGGCAACCAGGGCGGAGGCAACAGCATGCATGGCTGGCGACGCCAACTGGTCGGCCAGGCTGGAGGCGGAGGCGGCGGCGGAGCGCCAGTGGGCGGCTTCCGACGCGAGCGCGTCGCACGGCGCACCGCGCGGCGGCCCACCATCAGCAGCCGCCCGCGCCACACGCATCGTGCGGCCCCACTCTATCACCGCATCCTCCAGGCGGCGCACAGCGGCAATGTCACAGCGGGAGGCGCGTGCAATCATGGCGGGGGGCGGGAGCGGGAGCAGGGCGCGCCCGCGCGCGGCTGCTGCCGCGACTGCGGTCGCGGCAGCGACGTCAGCTGCCGCGTCCGCAGTGGCAGCAGCTGCTGCCGCCATGTCCGTCCCCACAGCTGCATCCGCATCCGCAGCCGCCACAGGGGACAGAATGGTGGCGGCCAGCGCGGCCGCGGCCGCCGCGCGCGCGGCCGCGCTCGAGGGCAGCACCACTACCGTCGTGCGGGCGCGCAGGGACTGCACATCCTGCGCGGCCGCCCCCCGCCAAATGAACAGGGCCAGCGGGGTGGCGTCGGGGGCGGCACCAGGGTCGGTGGTGGCGGTCAGGCCGCCCGGCGTGCAGAACACGGCGAGCGGGGGGGGCGTCGTGCCGCCCCCGCCCACAAACTCGGCCACCCCGGCGCCCGCGTCGGTTTTGGGGGACAACAGGGAGGCCGCAGCTTGCTCATTCACGCCCAGCATGCGGGCGGCGTGGGACACCAGCCACGCGGCGCGCGCGTCAACGGGGGGGGCGGGCGGCGGCGCGGGCGTGTCGTCAGTGGGGGTGGCGTCGTCAGCGGGGGCCGGGTCGTCGCCGTCGTCGACGCGTGGAGGAGTCATGGTGGTGTGGGTATGAGCAGCAGCGTCTCCACACGAAGTGAAAGTTGGTGTGTGAAGGCGGGGTGGGAGAGGAAGAGCCTTTTCAGAGCCGGGGGCGACGCTCGCCTCGCTTGTTTCTTTTTGCACGTTCTCTCTCCCCGCGCCCCCTCCCAAACAACCATGGCCCAAGCCGCCTTCAACGAGGCGATGGCCACCAACATGGATGACTTTGACATGGACCGCGCGGCCGCGGTGGCGGCCGCGCTGGACGAGCTCAAGCTGCAGGTGTGTGATTGGAGGGATGGGTCGATGCGTGTCGGCCTCTGCCCCCCGCCTCTCTCTCTCTCTCTCACACTCCACACACAACCACTGCGACCCACCCTCACTCACAGGGCATCGAAACGGCGGGCATCGTGACGTCGGCGCCGGGGGAGGAGGCCAGGTGAGAGAGGAGCGCGATTGGCGCAGGGAGGCGAAAAGGTCGGCTCCGCTCTCTCACCTCCCCCAAAACTCACAGCCACCCCGCCGCCCTCGCCGCCTCCGCCCTGGCCACCGCCATCGCCACGGGCGATGAGGCCCAGGTGGCGTCTGCTTGTGCAGCCTTGGCGTCGGCCGCCAGCGACGACGACGCGGTCAACAGTTGAGTGATGAGGAGAAGGAGAGGGGGGGTGGTCGGGCGCAGCCAGGCTCTCTTGTCTCTCCTCTCACCCTCCCTCCCTCCCCCTCACCATCAGTCGCCACCCGTGCAGACGCCATCCCCACCCTCGTGACCGCCGCCACCGTGGCCCCCATCCCCGCCCACACCGCGCTCGCCTCGATGCTGCGCACCGACGCGGCGCGCGACGCGCTCCCGCCCCCCGCTGTCTCCTCCCTGGCGTCCTCAGCCGCCACCGCTGCCGAGGCGGGCGATGATGCTGCCCTCACAGCAGCCGCCTCCGCCCTGGCGGCGGCCGCCACCAAGGCGGAAGCCCACAAAGCGGCCGCCGTCTCCGGCGGGAGCTTCGCGCGCGCGGCAGTCGCCGGCTTTGCGTCCGCCTCCCCCGCCGCCGTGGCCGCCCTGGCGTCCGCCGTGGCGGCTGTCACGACGGCGGACGACCTGCGCCCCGTCACATCGGCCGCGTTCCAGCATGGGCGCGCCCTGGGGGCGGATGGAGTGGCAGTCGCGGCTGTGTCTGCGCTGCGCCGCCTGACAGAACACGCAGAGACTGCTGCCTCTTCCTCGGCAGCCGCCGCTGGTGTCGCCACCGCCGCCCGCAAGGTGGCCGTCAACGATGAACTGTGTCGCGGGGCCGCCGACGCGGGCGCGGTGGGCGTGTGCCTGGCCGCGCTGCGGCGGGCGTCGCCGTCGCCGCGGCTCGCGCGCTCTCTGTTTGCTCTTTTACGCCAGCTCGCCGGCTCGGACGCGCTGAAGGCCTCCATCGTGCAGTGTGGTGGCCTGACCCTGGCCGCCGCCGCCGCCCCGGGCGCCCCCCCTGCCCTGGCGGAGCAGGCGTTGGGCCTGGTGGCAGCTTTGACACTCCGCAACCCGGACGCCGCGCGCGCGGCGGTCAACGCTGGCTGTCCCGCTGCCCTGGCGGCCGTCCTGCAGCCTACCGGCGCCACAGACGACGAAAACGCAGACCCCGCCTCCGTGCGTGCTGTCGCCTACGCTCGGCGCCAGGCGTGCGCGGCAGCACGCAACATCGCGGCGCGCGCGCCCGACGCTCGCCCCGCGCTGCTGGCGGCCGGGGTGGAGCCCCTGCTGCGGGCGGCGCGGGACGCGCACCCGCTGGCGTGTGGGGACGTGGGGGAGGCAGCGTTGCGCGACCTGGGCTGTGTTAATTATTTGAGGGCGGGGAGGGTGGGTGGTGGGGGTGGGGAGGTGGAGTGAGAGGGTCGAGAAAGAAAACGAAAAAAACGAAAACCGACAGTTCCCTTTTGCCTTTCTCTCTCTCCCTCCATGAGCTTCCTGGGGCTGGGCGGCGGCCCAGCCGCCACAGACCCGGACAGCGTTCCGTCTGCCCGTGTCGTGGTGGTGGGCAGCCCGGGTGCGTGGGGGGGCGGTGCGGATGGGCATGCATGCGTGTGGTCGCGGTGCCGCGGTTGTCGTACCTCAAAAACAGCGGGCGCACCCACTGTCTCCTACCCATGTGTCGAGCGTGCATGCTGAGTCACAGAGTCGGAGCCAAACACCGCGTGCGCACGCAGCCAACCATCCACCCCCCACCTCACAACAACCCAGGCTGCGGCAAGACGTCCCTCGTGCACGCGCTCGTGCACGGCCGCCCCCCCGCCCGCCCCGCGCCGACGGTGGGGTGCAGCGTTCAGGTCAAGGTGGGTGTGGTGAGAGGTGTGCGTGTGTTTTTTGGTTGGTGGATGGAAAAAAGGCGGGTGACACCAACCACCTCACCACCACTCACAGCTCGTCACCGTCCCCGACCCCACTAACACTCCTCGCGACGCCTTCATCGAACTGTGGGACGTGGGCGGCGGCCGCCGCTCGGCCCCCCTGCGCCGCCTGTTTTATTCAGACGTGGCGGGCGTCATCGTGTGCCATGACCTGTCCGCCTCCTCCTCCGCCGACGGCGCCGCCAGCAAGGCCATCGTGCGGTCCTGGACGCAGGAGGTGGCGGAATGCGCCTCGTTCAGGGGGGCGGTGGGCGGTGGTGGTGGCGGCGCACGGCTGCCCGTCCCTCTCCTCGTTGTCGGCACAAAAGCCGACGCCGCGCCGCGGGGAGGGCGCTCCCCCCCTCGCCGCGGCGCCCTGGCCTCCCTGGCAGCCATGGTGGCGCGCGTGTCCCCAGTGCGGCAGCCTGGGGGAGGGGCAGCCGCCGCGCGGGTCGCGGTCACTTCCCCTCCCCCCACGCGCGCCGGCGTAGCCACCGCCACCACGTCGGCGACCGACGGCGACCTGGATGCCGCCACGTTTGCCGACTTCTTCAAGTCGGTGCTGGCGTTTAGGATGACGGGGTCGCCGCCCACAGGAGGCGGTGGTGGCGGCGGTGGATACGCGGGGTGGTCGCCGTCTCCCGGGGGCAGGGTCGGTGTCGCCGACGTGGGCGGCGGTCTGGGCGATGATGACGACTTGGTGTGACTGTTTCGGGATGTGAACGAGTGTTAGAAAACAACTGGTTAGTTTGACTGAAACAGTCGGAATGTAGAGAGGGTCCTCACAGTCGTGGGGAGCGTTTTTTTGTTTTCGACCGCGTCCCTCTTCCTCCTCACACACACTCTCTTTCCCCGCATTCTTCACATGCCTTCCACTCCCACGCCACCCACCCACGGCCTGCGCCGGCCCCAGGTGGAGAAGGCTGCCACCGCGCTGCTGGCGCACGCAAAGGCTGAGCGCGCGCGCGGCGGGGGGCAGCTGTTTGACGAGGAGGACCAGTTTGTGTACATGGTACGAGAAGAGGGGGGCGAGTGAGCTGTGTGGAAGACAGGGAGGGGCGTGTGCGTGCGGCGGGCGGCAGTGCCTCTTCGCGCCGCGAATTTGGCCGCCGGCTAGCCGTCGCTGTTTTTTCACACGCTCTCCCCCTCCCTCTCCCACAGATTCTGTCCCTCAAAAAGGTGCCCCAAGAGTCGCGCAACGACAAACCCCTCCGCCTGTGCGTGTTGTTTTTGCGTTGGGCAGCCGGGGCAACGGAAAAACCGACGCACGCAAAAACAAAACTCATTGAACCACCCTCCCCACCCCCTCCACAGCCCCATCCCGCACCCCATCTACACCTTTGACGGCGCTGAAGTCTGCCTGTTTGTCAAGGACGCCCCGGGCGGCGGCGCCAAAGCCGCCAAAGCCAAGGCGGCCGACCAAAAACTGGCGTCCGCGGCGGGCGTGTCGCGCGTGCTGGCCCTGTCCAAGCTGCGCCAAAAGTTTGAGCCACACGAGGCCAAGCGCAAGCTGGCGGGCGCGTACGACCTGTTTTTGGCGGATGCGCGCGTCCTGAGATCGTTGCCCAAGGTGCTGGGCAAGGCGTTTTTCAAGTCGAAAAAACAGCCTATTCCTGTCGACCTGTCGCGCAAAGACTGGGCGGGGCCCGTTAAAGACGCAGTGTCTGCCACCTACCTGTTCAAGGGGGGGGGCTCGTGCGTCAACATCAAGGTGGGGCGGACGAGCCAGAGTGCTGGCGAGATTGCCGACAACGTGGAGGCTGTTCTCGCAGGTGCCCTGCCCCATGTCGCCAAAGCGTGGTCGGGGGTCGCGTCCCTGTTGCTCAAGCTGGCGGCCAGCGCGGCGCTGCCTGTGTACCAGGCGGTGGGTGGAGGGAAAGAGGTGGGGATGGAAGGTGGGGGTGCGCCGGTCGCGGTCGAGGCGTGATGTGTTTTTGATGTTTGTGTTTTGTTTTTCGCCAGCTGTTCTTCCTGTGTTACGCTTCTTCAACCAAGAGAGGAAAAAAACGACCCCCAAAGCAGGAGCGTTGGGGGGGGGGGGCACATTTTGATTGCAAAGGGGGAAACGAAACAAACAAAAAAAACATCAACCCCACCACCCTCTCACTCCGCCTTCATGCTCTCCGCCTCGTCCCGAATCTGTTGGAACAGGGCCGTGCTCAGGTAGCGCTCCCCAAAGGACGGCAGCACTGTCACAATGAGCTTGCCCTTGTTCTCGGGGCGGGCGGCCAGCTCGGCCGCCGCCTTGACGGCCGCGCCGGACGAGATGCCGACAAGGAGCCCTTCTTCGAGGGCCAGGCGGCGGGCGACAGCCACGGCATCATCCGACGCGACTTGGATGACTTCGTCCAGCAGGCCGACGTCCAGGTTGCCGGGGATGAAGCCCGCGCCGATGCCCTGAATCTTGTGGGGGCCCGGCTTGCCGCCGCTGATGACGGGCGATTCAGCCGGCTCGACAGCGACGACCTGGATCGCCGGTTTTTTTTCTTTGAGGTACCGGCCCACGCCCGTGATGGTGCCGCCCGTGCCGACGCCGGCGACAAAGATGTCGACCTTGCCGGAGGCGGCGTCCCAGATTTCGGGGCCCGTGGTTTCGTAGTGGATCTGAGTGGGTGCGGAAAATGGTGTGTGTGTGTGTGGGTCGTTGCGTTCGTGTTTCTCTCCTCGTCCAGCCACACACACACACACACACCCACTCAACTCTCATACCTTGGGATTTGCCGGGTTCTCAAACTGTTGCAGCACGTACGAGTCGCGCGTGGTGGCCGCAATCTCCTCCGCTTTGGCCACCGCCCCCTTCATGCCCAGCGCGGGATCCGTCAACACCAGTTCCGCCCCAAACGCGCGCAGCAGGATGCGGCGTTCCAGGGACATGGAGGCCGGCATGGTGAGCACCAGTTTGTAGCCCTTGGCGGCGGCGATGAAGGCGAGCGCGATGCCCGTGTTGCCACTCGTGGGCTCCACCAGTGTCGTGCGCCCGGGCGAGATGCGGCCCGCGTCCTCGGCATCCTTGATCATGGAGAAGCCGATGCGGTCTTTGACGGAGGAGCAGGGTTCCATGATCTCCAGTTTGGCTGTGACACGGGCGCCGCCAGCGGGGACGACACGGTTGAGGTAGACCATGGGGGTGCCGCCCACGAGGGCGGACACGTCCGACGCGATGTTGAGGATGGTGACGGCGGTGTCGGCCGCGGCGGCCAGGGTGAGGGTGGGGCGGCGGCAGGGTGTGGTGGGGCGCTGGGGGAAGAGAGAGTGTTTGTGTGGGTCGGCATGGAAGTGCTCGGGGCACCGCGCCCTGCGCGCACGCCTACAGCCCTCTTCTCTTTCCACCACAGCCGCACCCAGACCCAGACCCAAGCCAGACCCAAACACGCTCTCTCTCCAGCTGTGTGTTCAGGAGGCGGGGCGGCTCTCCGCTCTGCCCTCCACACAAACAACAAAGCTCACCGTCGCCGTCGGGCGGGCCGCGCGCCGAGGCGCGGGCGCGGCGCACAGGGCGCCAGCTCTCTTGCTGCACGTCACGCGCATGGTGGAGCGTCTACACGGGGGTGGTGCGGGCGGGCGGCGTGGGAAAGGCAAGTGGGTTGTGTGTGTGTGGAGAGATTGGAGGGTCTCGAATTTTGTCGACCACGTTAGCCCTTGTCGAAAAAACACTGCCTGCCTGCGAAAAAACACCCACACTGGCTGTGTCTGCGTCTAACAACGCCCTTCTACCCAAACTAAAACAATGTCAAGCCACCTCCAGCCCAGCATCACCCAGCAATGGTTCATTGGCCTCCTCCCGCCCGCCCTCACTACTCGCAACGGGGGCAATCGTCACCACGCCCAACCCTGCCACCAACAGCACAGCCCCCACCACAAAGTACGGCCCCAACTCGGGCGGCGGCGGCAGAAACGGCCACGGCACCGCAAACGCGGCGATCGCAGCCGGCACGATGGCGGCGGCCGCGATGCTGTAGGTGAAGGCGCCCGCGAGGCGGAGGAGCGTGATGAGAGCAATGTTGAAGAGAACGTTGGCACACACGTACAGCGCAGGCAGCAACGGGCACCCGGGCACGTCGCCCGCCAGGTCGGCGAACCCTGCCGCCAGATAGGCGGGCAGGGCGGTGACGGCGACGCCGCGCGCAGTGGCTGTGATCGGCAGGGCGGCTGCGACGGCGGCAGCTTGGGCGACGGAGGCACGTGCGGTCAGCGCAAACACGTCCAGGGGGCGGCCCAGGCTGGCTTGGGCGCACTCAAAGATGGATTGTTTGGCCAGGGCGGCGACCGCGGGGAAGACTTGGGCAGTGGCGAAGAGGGCGGCAGCGCCGGCAGGGATGGCGGCGACCGCGCCCGCGCGCGGCGTGGCGGCGGCCACGACGCCCGCGATCACCAGGACGGCTCCCAACGCTCTGTGTGGTGGGACACGCCGGCCTAAAAGCAACCTTTCAGCCGCCAACTGCCAGATGAGCATGGTTTGAGACAGCATCGGCAGCGCGGCCCCCGGCAGCGACCGTGCTGCCACAAAGCCGAGCGTCGAGGACGCCGCCTCCCCCGCCCCGATGGCGGCCGCGGTCCACCCGTTGACGGCGGCCAGGTCGGCCCGGGTGGCGGCGCCGGTGGCGAGGCGGGCGGCCAGGATGACGCAGTAGGCGGCGGCCGGGGCAGAGGCCTGCAGCAGGGCGAGGAAGAGCGTGTTTTTTGGGCCGACAGCTTCGAGGGCGCCTTTGTACAGCAGGCGGTTGATGACGCCAGTGATGACGACAGCGGTGGTGGCGCCGATCAGTGCCAGTGGGCTCGGTGGCGGCGTGGGCGGGCAGGGTGCGAATTTGGCTGGCAGAGCAGCGACGAGTGGGAGCGGTCGACGCGTTGCAGACGTGGCGTTGCTCAAGGCCAGCGGGCGCGGTGGTGGTGTGGAGGGGCAGGGCGCGAGTTTGGCCGGGTGATGAGCATCGGCGAGTGGGGCGAACGGTCGGCGCGTCGCCAGCGCGCGGCGGCGAGGGCACACGCGCGCGCGGGCAGTAATGCAGCCTGGCACGACGGCTGTGCACGCGGGCCGTCGTGCTGCTGGGGCGTGCATTGGTGGAAAAAGGAAGCGGACAGAAAGGGCAATGGAGAAAGGGAGTGTTTGGCCGAGCGAGAAAACAACCTTTTTGCCACGCTTCATCCACTACACACTTTCGGGGCCGCGGCGAGCGCCCCTGTGTTTAGAAACACAGGGCGGCACGCTGCCGCCCACGATCACTTCAACAGTTTGAAACAAAAAAACAAGCAAAGTCTGATCAAAAAAAAAACACCCCCTCCTCCAAAAATCACCGCAAGCAGCACCGCAAACAGCAGCAGCACAGCAGCCCTAGCGCGATCAGCCCCACCAACGCGCCCGCCACGCACACCATGATGGCGATGGGGGACAGCTGCTTGCCCAACACACGCAGGCACAGGGGGCCCGCGTACGCACGCGTCTTAACTTCAAACGTCAGCCGCACGGGTTCGTTGCACATGTTGAGCACGTAGACGTACCCCGTGTCCTTGTTGGCGCACACGTTGTCGCCGTCAAAGGTGGCGCCATTGGCGGCACCCGCCGCGGTGGCGGCGTTGAGGATGGAGTCGGGCGGGCCGGTCGCGAAAGCGTTTGCGCACGTCGTGCCTCCCACGTTGGTGGCGGCGGGGCACGTAAACTCTTTGTATGACTGGAAGCCCAGGTTGTTGTCGCGCAGCGACAGGCAGGCGTCGCGCACGTAGAGGCGGGTGATGCTGTGTTGGAGGGGAAAGGTAAGGTAAGCGCAGGGCGCGCGCGTGGAGAGAAACCCGCATGGGCTGCTTTTGGAACGCGCTCTCTCCTTCCCCACACTCCCTCCTTGCCCTCTCCCGCCACCGGCACGCATCACCAGTGTTGCAGTTGACCGTGCGGCAGGCAAATGCGGCGCTAACCGCCCCAATTGGCGAGACGACACATTGTCCGCCGTACTTGTTTTGGCGACGCGCCGGGCGCTCTCCCGCACTCTACTCCCCACACTACTCACTTGACCATGCTGCGTGAGCAAAACGGGCCCGCCTCGAACGACGTCAGGCGCAGGTCGTAGCCAAACTTGGAGCCCAGGCCCCCGATTTCGAGGCCGTGGCAGGCACGGCCTTCCACTGTGAGAGCTGCAGGCGCGTTCACGACGGCTGCATTGACGGTGGCAGCGGTGGCGATGAGCAGGACGAGAGTCGTGGGAAGATGCATTGTTAGTTTGGAAGGCGGTCGCCAGAAAGGAGAGAAAGCGACGGGAAGTGTGAGCGAGCGGCGCTAGCCACGTCTCTTCGTTGCAAAACCCTCTCTCTCTCTCCGTCCTCCCACCGTCGTCGTAGGTCGCGCCCATCGTTTTGCGCTCGCGTTCGCAGGCGGGGCAGACCGTGAGCGCCTCATTTTTCAGCTCCTGCGAAAACTGGGCCTTGTACCGGATCCAGGCGTGGGCGTCGTCTCGCGCGTACTGGAGGGAGCCGCCGCGCGGGGGGCGAGACATGGTGTCTGTGGCAGCTGGGCGCCGCGTCAAAGCGGAAAAAAAGAACAAAGGGAGAGTGCTTTTTTTCGTTTTCGGTCCCCCTTTTCAGGGTCACACACTGCGACCGACACCACCAAGCAGCGCTGGCGGAGGCCAACGGCACGTGCTCTCTGTTCTGCCAGTGCCTGTCAGAGTGCCTGTCAGAGTGTCAGAGTGCCTGTCACACAGACACACGTGACCTCCCTCTCTCTCTTGTGCACTGCGCCCCTCTGTCGACCCAACACACCTCGCCCTCGCTTTCGTGCAGGTCTTCCTCTCCCCCGCGCCACCCCCCAAACTCTCCCCGCTCCTCCTCTCCACCTCTCTGCCAGTCACTGAACACTCCCATGCACCGCGCCACAGCACTGGCCGTGCTGGCGGCCGCCTGCTTGCTGGGTCGGCAGGCGGCAGTGGAGGTGAGCGCAAGATGGGGAGGCCAGTTGGGGGCGTATTGGGACCGGTGCTCTGGTGTTCGACGCTGCAGGCGTGGAAACATGACCGCATGAATCGTCTTAGGCGTGATAACGAGTTTTTGGGGAGAGAGAGTGGGGAGAGGGCGGCGCAATCGTCCGCGCGCGAACCAGGCCAATGCGCGCACCCTGCACCTCTCTCGCTTCGAACCACCCCACCCCACCCACACAGGCCCTGCTGCCCGACCCTTTCGTCGACCTCAAATCGTTCAACGCGTCCACGCTCAACGTCACCGCCAAGCTGGCCAACGCCAAGGAGTCCGCCGCCCTGGCCGCCTCCAAAGCCAAAAACGCGCTGTTCACCGCCAAACAGACGGTCGTCAACGCGGCCCTCAACGACAAAGTGGGCGGCGTGACGGAGGCTGCCGCCCAGGCGACCGCCAAGAAGGGCCCTGGCTTTGGCGCGTTCAAAGGCAAAAACGTCATCGTGTTTTTGTCAGACCAGGAGGCGGCCGACTTGGATTTCATGCCGCCCGGGTGGGAGGAGGCCAACCTGCCCGCCAAAACTCGGCTCCGCAAAAACGGGGTCGAGTTCACGCGCGCCTACACTAACGCCTGCATGTGCACCGCTGCGCGGGCCACCCTGTTCACCGGCTTCCTGACCACTCAAAACAACGCGCGCTGGGTGCTGGAGACGCCGATGCCGAATGATCTGTACCCGCAGCGCGACACCCCGGACGACCTGCCCGGGCTGGCTGCCGCCGCCGCGGCGGCAGGCTATGAAGTCGTTTACAAGGGCAAGATGCACCTTGCCAAACCCATCAACCCAGACTTTTCGTGGACGGCGTCAGACGCGCTCAGATTCGGGTTCACGCGCTGGAACTATCCCGACGCGGGCGCCAACCAGTCGCTCTTCGAGGCGGGCGGCTCGCCCGCGTTCAACGACAGGCGTTTCATGGAGTCGGAGGGGTCGGTGGACGCGGGCGAGGAGGGCGTGTTCCAGTACCTGCGCCGCCGCGCGGCCGACCCGCGCCCCTTTTTCCTGGTCGTGTCGTTGGTCAACCCGCACGACGTGCTGTTCTACCCGTTGCAGTGGGCGGCGAGTGGGTACAGCAACACCCTGCTGCAGGGGCCCGCCACGCTGCCCGCGACGTGGAACGAAAACCTGTCCACCAAGCCCTCTGTCCAGGCTCAGTGGGCTGCATTCAACGTCGCGACTGGTGTGGCGCCCCAGAACGCGTTGTAGGGGGTGGCCTACCTCAACCTGTACGCTGTACGCCAACCTGGTCAAGGAAACGGACAACTATTTTTACCAGACCATGCTGCTGGCCGACCAGTTGGGCCTCACTGACGACACGGTCTACATCAAGACGGCGTACCACGGCGAAATGAAGCTGACGCACAACAACCAGGTGAGATTAAGTGCGGGAGGGGTGTGGGAGGGGCGGGTGCCGGCCCGCCACCACCACCGCCGCCCCCCGTCGCCTGCTCCGACACCGCCACTGCTTCTCCCCACTCTTCCTCCACCGTTTCTATTCGAACCACAGATACAAAAGAACTTTATGAGTTACCAAGAGAACACGCGCGTGCCGCTCATCTACTCCAATCCCATCATGTTCCCGAAGCCGGAAGTGTCCAACGTGCTGGTGTCGCACGTCGATTTCGTGCCGACCCTCGCCACTCTTCTGGGCGCGCCGTCCGGCCTGGCCGCCACCGTGGGGTTGCAGGGCGTGTCGTACGCCGACTTTGTGGTGGATCCAACCAACACCAACCGCTTGCCGCCGCAGCAAGAGGTCGTGTTCCTTTTCGACGACTTCCAGGTGCGTGGGGGAGGAACGCGCCGCGCCGCACACGCAGAAACAGCGCCGCGTTCTGTGTCCCCGAACCGAAACGCTCGATCTCATACTGCGGCGCACCCACACTTTGCCCTCCCCCCACAAACCGCCATACAACTAACAGTACGGCCAGTCCGTGTGGCCCGGCATCCCGACCCCGCCCGCCAACGTCCGCGCCATCATCGAAGAGCGCTACATGTTTGCAGAATATTGGGACCCGTCCGGTCGTGACAGCAGTGCCTATGAAATGTATGACCTTTTAACCGACCCGCAAGAAACCTACAACATCGCGTTCCCGGGCAACGCGCCCTACCTGACGCCCGAGCAGCAAGCCCAGAAGGCTCGCCTGTCTGCCAAGCTGGCTCAAACAGTGACCCGCAAGCTGGCGCCACGCCTGGGCGTTGCGTGGCCCATCTCCGTCAGCGGCGCGGTGGACACCACCGCCGCGTCCGACGGGGAGCGGTCGGCGACGGGCGCGGTGACGGGCACGCCGCTGGGCGGCTTCCCCACGACGCTGCCCGCCGCGTCGGCTCAAGTCGTGTTCACGCCTGCTGGCGGCTTTGTGACGGCCGCCCAAACGGGGGCCTGCATCGCTGACGTCGACTTTTCGCTGTACTCGGGCGCGGGCTCCATCCAGGGCACCGCCAAAGCGGTGTGCCAGATGCAGCGCGACGGCACCGCCACGTTTGACGGCAAGGCGGCCGTCCTGTTTGGCACGGGCGCGTTCCGCGGGCTGCGTGGCGAGGGGCTCAAGTTCACTGCGACGTCGCCGCCCCTAGGGTCGCCGCGCAACGGGTCGGTCAGCCTGGTGGGGACTGCCTACATCAAAGAGTTGATGCGCTAAAAAAAGCTCAGTCAAACTCGCCACCCGTTTTTTTGGACCCGGAGAAAGACGCTGCATCGAAACGATAGTTTGCGCACACTCACCGCTGAGACAGGCACTAGGGCGGGCTATGCATAAAAAAAAGCACGAGTTCTGTTTGGACAGCGTGAGTACGGCGCCCCGCCCGCCCCCGCCCGTCGCGCTGCGCCCCACCCGCCTCGTCGCACGCGTCAAACCGTCCGACTCCCCCTCGCCGAGGCGCAACTCGCTCCACGCGCGGGCAGCGAGCAGTGCACGGCGCACAAGCTGAATGCGCGACGCCCTCATCTTCCCCTCCTCCCCCGCCTGACTCACGCAGCAGGGGCCGTGGGTGGCGGGGTGGAACGATGGGCACAGTCTGGTGGGCAGCGCGCGCGCGTGTGTGCGTGGTGCTGGCAGAGAGAGAGCGCCACCGCTCCGTTTCGTGCGAAGCGTGGGTGGGTGTGAACCTCTTGTTTTGTTTTCCATCGCGTTTTGTGTTTGTCACAACTCTCTCTCACGCCCGACCCTGCCGCCTGAACACCCTGAAAAAGGGCAACATGCCCAGCAGCGAGGTGGAGGAGGCGTCAGCGTCAGCAGGCGCCGCATCGACATAAGGGCTGTTCGCCTCCGCCGCCTCCACCCACTCTGCCTGCCGGGCCACCGGCGCCGCCGCCACAGCCGACACCCACCCCTTGGGCGGCGGCAACGCCAGCACCGGCTTGGCGGCAGGCGTGGCTGGCGGCGGCACCCGTCCTAGAGTAAACGCGGCCACCACCGTCCACACCCACGCCCGCCGCGCGCTGGCCAGGCGGGCAGCGGCATCCGCATCGCTCAACCTCGCTCGGCGGGCGGCGTCGGCAGCGTCCGCGGCGGCGGACTTGAGGTCGAGCACGCCGTCGTCACCAAGGAGGGCAGCTAAAGCGGCATCCAGTTCATTCCTCAGTGTGGCGGCGCGGCGGGCGGTCTCCAGTTGCAGGGTGGACACATTGTCAATGTGGGAGTAGACGATCTGATGAGGGTGGGTGGGTGGTGATCAAAGGCGTAGTGACGGTTTTTCTCTCGCGCTCCTTTCCCCCCTCTTCCCTTCAACTCACCGCCAACCCTCTGTCAATCCCGGCCAGCGTCTCAGAGTGCTCCGCCAGACTGGCCCTCAATCTTCTCGCCTCCTCCACCGCGGGTGCGGCTGCGGTGTGGGCGACGGCGGCCATGGCAACTGCGGCTAACAGCCAGACCGGGGCGGCCGCGAGGGTTGCGGCCGCGGCAGACGCGGCGGCTGTAGCAGCAGCGGCCAGGTGGCCAGCCGCCAGCGAGGCACCATACAGAGCCGGCCCGTGCGCCAGAATGAGGGCAGCGAGGAGCGGGGCGGCGGCCACGCGGGCGGCGGCGGTGAGGGTTGTTGTGGCGGTTGCCTAGTGGAGGTGAGGGAGGGTGAGTGTGAATGGCACCCAGAAAAAACGGACGCCTGGCCGCAGTGTCCCGCCAAACCCCACCAAAGAATGCCCGTGAGTGTCGTGCGCACGTGCGGGGTGTGGGCGGTATTGGAGAGGGTGTGCGCAGGCGTGGCGGGCACACCATTGCCCTCACCATAGCGGCGCATTCTACACGCCGCGCCGCCGCCCGGCGCGGCGGCAGCGGCCGCCACTCTGCGGGTGGCGGGCGACAGACTGAGAGAGGGCGTGTGGCTTGTGTGAGCATTGGAAAATAAAGTAGGGAGGGTTGTTTATGGGGGTATTGTGTGGGGAGGAAGCGCGGGTGCGCCGAAGTGTGAAGAGAGCCTTTTTTTCTTCTCGGTCGGGAATCAGAACGCAGCGCAGGTTTCTGCGTGTCGACGTGTGCTGCGCGTTTCCTCCCTCCCTTCCCCTTCCCCACACACCCACCACGCCCCACCCACCATGTCGCGCGGCTCGGCGTCCGGCTTTGACCGCCACATTTCCATCTTCTCGCCCGAGGGGCGGCTGTACCAAGTCGGTGCGTGTGAAGGAGCAGGCGGGGGCATGCGCGCGCCGCTGTCAACGACAGAGCGAACCCGCGTGTGTGTGTGGGCGTGGAGAAGTGGGGGAAGGAGGGCGGGCACAGGGGCAGTGGCCCGCGATCGTTGCGTCGGCCCCGATGCGCGCGAAAAACGCATTGAACACGCCGGCTCACCCCCCTCGCCACGCCCTCCCTCTCCTCTCAACCACCACAGAGTACGCCTTCAAAGCCGCCAAGTCGGCGGGCACCACCGCCGTCGGCGTGCGGGGCGCCGACTGCGTCGCGGTTGTGACGCAGAAGAAAGTGCCGGTGCGTCGTCTGGTTGTGGGGGTGTGGGGGAGCGGGGGCCGGGCCACAGGCGCAGGAACGGCGTGTGTGTGTGTGTGCGTGTGTGTGCGTGTGTGTGTGTGTGTGTGTGTGTGTGCGAGGAGAGCGCACGTCGAGCGGGGCAGCGCGCGCGGTGGCCGCGGTCGTCTTTGATGGGACACCCAATCCCACCTCCCAACCCACCCTCCACTCTCCCTAGGACAAACTCGTCGACCCCACCTCCGTCACCCGCCTCTTCACCATCACCCGCACTCTGGGCATGCTGGTCACCGGCCCCCCCGCCGACGCGCGCGCCCTCGTCCAGCGCGCACGGGCCGACGCCGCGGACTTTCGCCAGCGCTACGGCTACGACATGCCGCCCGACGGCCTGGCCCGCGTGCTGGCGGACGCGGCCCAGGTGTACACTCAGCACGCCTACATGCGCCCCCTGGGCGTGGTGCCGCTGATTGTGGGCATCGATGCCGAGCGCGGGCCCCAGCTGTTCAAAGTGGACCCCGCCGGCCACACCGTCGGCTACGTGGGGGCGGGGGCGGGGGCCAAGGAGACGGAAGTCGAGAACCATTTGGAGAAGAAGTTCAAGGTGAGTGGGAAAGGGGGTTGTGTGGGTGGCAGAGGCGGCACAAAAAACGACGCACTCGCTGACACAACCCAACCACTCCTCACAGCCCGACACCCCCCCCCTGTCCTCCGACGCCACCATTCGCACCGCCATCGGCGCCCTGGCCGCCGTGCTGGGCGAAGACTTGAAAGCGGCCGAGATCGAAGTCGGCGTCGTGCGGACGGGCGTCAACTGCGGCGCGTTCACTGTGCTGCCCGCCAGCGAGGTGGACGACCACCTGGTGGCCCTGTCGGAGCGCGACTGAGGGAGAGAGAGAGAGAGCGTGTGTGCGTGTGGGTCTGTGTTTCTGCTGCAACAACGAACAAAACGTTCTTTTAATCTTTTGTTTGAACATCTTTCTTTTTCTTGCACAAAGGAGGGGGTTTGGAGTTGAATGAAAACACAGCGCGCGCGCCCTGCGTCAGCGCAATGAAAGCGGCCGGCGCGCGGCGCAGGGAAGAAAAAGAGAAGACGGCAAAAAGGCACAAGAGAAGAAAAGAGACCGAACCCCGACACACCCACACACTCACTCTCTCAAGCCGCCACCCCACCCTCCCCCACCCTCCCAAACTTGCCCTCCAGCCAGGCCATGGTGACGGACTTGGGCCGCTCAATGGGCAGCCCCAGCGCGCGCGACCACACACCCTGCGCGAGGACGCCAATCGCGCGCGACACGCCAAACAGCACCGTGTAAAACCCTTCTTCGACAATGCCATACTTTTGCAGCAGCACGCCCGAGTGGGCGTCCACGTTGGGCCACGGGTTTTTGACTTTGCCGGTGGCGGTCAGCACGGCGGGCACAATCTCGTACATTTGAGACACAAGCTGGAAAAGAGGATCATCCGGCATGTGTTTGAGTGCGAATTCACGTTGGCACAGGTAGCGCGGGTCGGTGCCGCGCAGCACAGCGTGACCGTAGCCGGGCACGACTTTGCCTGATTTCAGGGTTTTCCAGACAAAGGCCTCCACGTCGGCCGGGGTCGGCGTGTCGCCGAGTTCAGACCGCACGTTCAGCAGGAAGCGCAGCACCTCCTGGTTGGCCAGGCCGTGCAGGGGGCCCGCGAGGCCGCACAGGCCGGCGGCAAAGGCGTAGTAAGGGTCGGAGAGAGCCGACCCAACCACGTGCGTCGTGTGGGCCGACACGTTGCCGCCCTCGTGGTCAGTGTGAATGGTTTGGTACAGGCGCATCAACTCATACGCCTCGGGATCATCAAACCCCATCATGTGGGACAGGTTGGCGGCCCAGTCGAGGCCGGGGGCGGCGGCGATGTGGGCGCCACCGTGGTAGGTGCGGCGGTAGATCCTCGCGGCCGCCGCGGGCAGGCGCGCGATCAGGTCGAGCGAGTCCTCCAGCACGGGCTCCCAGTAGCGCGACTTGTGGAGGCCCGCCTCATAGGCGGCCGTCATCTTGGAGTCGGGCTGCATGGCCAGCACCGCGGTGGCGAGCTGGGTCATGGGGTGGGTGGTGGTCGGCAGCGCGTCGATCACGGCCACCGCGGCGGGGGGCAGGGCGGACCGCCGCTCCAGCTCGGCCGACAGGGCGCGCGCCTGGGCGTCGGACGGGATCTGTGTGGATGGGTGGTGTGGGGTGTGAGGGTGTGTTCGTTTTTGGCCAGGGCGCGCCCGTTTTCGCCCCCATGCCCATCTCTCCTCTCTCTCCTCACCTCTCCCGTCAGCAGCAGCCACATGAGGCCCTCCGGGATAGGCTCCCCCCCGGGAATGGCTTTGGGGAGTCTGGCCTGTGTGCGTGGGTGGGGAGGAGGGGGAAGGAAAGTGGGTGGTGAGCGACACAGCGTTCCGCGCACAACACTCGACGTCGGGTGACGCGTCGTCGTCGTCGGTTTGACCGACTGACCGGGCGTCTCTCTCCCCCTCTCTCCACTCACCTGGCACTCGGGGATGCTGTACCCCCGGAACTTGATGCCCTCCTCCGCGTCCAGCAGGGACGTCTCCCAGAGCAGGCCCTGTGTGTGGGGGTGGTGTGTGTGGGTGAGTGGGGGGACGTGTGACAAGGCGGCGCGTCGACCAAACCGGCGTGTTTCGCGTCTGACGACCAACCCGTTCGTCCTCTTCGCTCACCGTGATGCCACGCATCCCGCCGACGACCATGTCCACGGTCACCGCGCCCACTTCCTTGGCGCCGTGCGCTTTCTTGATGGCTTTCAGGCGTGCCTGGGTGTGTGGAGTAGGGAGGGGAGGGTGAGTATTGGCACACGAGAGGGGCGCGGACGCATTGGCCGCGAGTCGACGGACGCGAGCGCAAGGGGGTCGCCCTCGAAAAGAGGGTAGGGCCGCGCGCGCCGCCCTCCCTCCCCCCCTCCTCCCCCCTTCCACACTCTCTCACCTGTTCCACCGGAATCTTCTGCTCCAGCACGGCCTTGATGTCCAGCGAGTCGGCGGCGGCAGACAGTGCGCGCGCGGCCGCGGCGGGGCCGCCCGCGCAGTGCTTGACGGCAGCACTGGTCAACCCTGCCAAGTCGTCGCTGGACAGGCGCTTGACCAGGGTGGCGGACGACGACGCGATGCGGCGCCCTGTGGAGGCAAGCATGGTTGTTTGGATTCGGAAAGGGCAGAGGAACGCAGACACTTCGTTGGGAGGTTGTGAAGGAAGAGCGCTAACCAGTTTTTTGTTTTGTTTTTTGGCTCTGGGCTGCGCGCGCGCCCTCGCCACCAGCGTCCCACGCAGCGCTCTCGCGCTCGTGCGTGGACTTCCAGGTCTTCACGCCACACCCCAAATGGGCGCCAACCAAAAGAACAAGCGCCACAAGGCGGGCCGGCGCGCGGGCAAGAGCGCGAGGGAGAAGCACGCCGACGCCAAAGGTGAGGGTGTGGATGTGTGTGGAGAGATGTGTGGTGTGTGTGCTGAGGAGAATGGGGCGCAAAGCGTGCGGCGGCCGCCTCCGCGCCACGTTGGCTAGCCCGACGTCGCGGCGGCTCTAATGCGCTGCCTCCCACACCTCCCTCCCCGCCTCCTCCCCTCTCACACACACCCCCACAGGCGGCGCCCCTGCTCCCCGGCCCTGCATCAAGAGCGCCGCCTCGGCCGGCGACAAGGCGGCCCGCCTGCAGGCCGCCAAAGCAGTGCGGTAAGTTGGTTTTTTGAGAGGCGGGGGGGGAGGGGGTGCAGCACACGCGACACACACACTCACACAAGCAACACCACTCTTCACACACACAGTGACAAAAAGAAGGCGGACGCCGTCGCCGCCCGCCGCGCCGCGCGCTCCGCGCCGCGCGTTGTGGCACTGCTCCCCCTCTCCTCCGCCGCCGACGCCGCCGCCGCGGCGGCCGCCATTGTGGCTGGCTGCTGCGCGACAGAAGGAGAAGACACTGTCATCCTCGACGCCGCCCCCACCGCCCCCGTCCACCTGCCCCCCCCTGCGCGCGGCGTGCCGGCCCTCCTCCTCCTCCCCCCTCTCACCGACCGCAGCGACCCGCTGGCCGTCGTCGACCTGGTCAAAGCGGCGGATGTGCTGGTGCTGGTGGTGGCGGCTGATGGAGGGCAGCCCCCGATCGATGGCGATGGCGAGACTGCCGCCCACATCGCGCGCGCGCTGGGCGCGCCGACCACGCTGGCCGTCGCCACCGGCGCCCCCTCTGGCGACCTGAAGGCCCGGTCGGCCGCCAAGAAACGGGCTGCCCTGGCCGTCGCCTCCATCCTGCCCGGGCGCGAAGCGCGGACCCTGTGCACCGGCGACCGCGGCGACGCGGGCGCGCTTGCGCGTGCGCTCACCGACACGGCCGCCCCGCAGCCCGTCTGGCGGGCGCCGAGGGCAGCCCTGCTGGTGGAGGGCGCGTCCATCGACCCCATCGACGGCACGCTGAGACTGACGGGCCACGTGCGCGGCGCAGGGATGGCGGCGGCGGCCCTGGTGCACGTGCCTGGCGCGGGCGACTTTCAGATCGAGTGCGTGCGGTCGGCGCCGCTGCCGGCCACGCTGACCCGCGCGGGGGCGCCGCCCGCGCCGCCGTCCACCCCGGCCAAAGCCTCTGACACCACCATGAACGTGGATGCTGGCGGCACTGTGCTGGCGACTGTCCCCCCCGACGCCCGCGAACCGCTCGACCGGGAAGCCGCCCCCCCCCCCGACGCGGATGCCGCGTGGCCGACAGCGGACGACTTGGACGCCGTCCTGTATGCAGCCGCCGCAGCGGACAGGGAGAGGGCGAGGGCGGCGGCCCGCCCTGCCGCCCTGCCGGCGGGGACCAGCGACTACCAGGCGGCGTGGTTTGTGGAGGGCACGTTTGGTGGTGGCGGCTCGAGCTGTGACGACGATGACGACAACGACGACCACACCATGGCGCCGCCTGGCGCTGCTGCTGCCGACGCCGCGTGCCCCGCCCTCATGGACGCGTCCGATGATGACGAGGACGACCGATTGACCGATGGCGCCACCGACGCGGCCGACGCCGACGCGGCGGCTGCCGCGGCCGCAAAGGCGGCCTACCGCGCCGCCACCGACGACGCCGCCTGGCCCGACGAAGTCGACGCCCCGCCCGACGTGCCCGCCCGGGTGCGGTTTGTCAAGTACCGGGGGCTGGCCCCCACGTGGAGGGCGGCTGAGTGGCATGCCGCGGATGGCGCGCCCGCCGAGTATGGTCGTGTCTTTGCGTTTGAGTCGGCGCGGCGCGCACGGACGCGCGCGGTGGCGGCTGCTGCTGCTGCGGGCGCCCCTGGTGGCCCGCCCGGCGTCCCCGCCGGCACCCGTGTCGAGGTCGCGCTGGCGGGTGTGCCCGCTGACGCAGCAGCTGCAGTCGTTGCGCGCGCTCTAGCCGCCGCGACCGGCGCCGCCGCCCCCCTCACCGCCACTGCCCTGCTGCAGCATGAAGGCCGCCTGTCCGTCATGCACTACGCCCTGCGCAAGGCGTCCACCTACGCCCCCCCCATCCGGGGCAAAGATGAACTGCTGTTTGTGACGGGCGTGCGGTCCCACCCGGTGCGTGCGATCTTCTCGTCCGACGACCACGGCGCGTCCAAATTCAAACTGGACAGGTTTTTGCAGCCCGGCCGCCCCTCCATCGCATCGGCCTACGCGCCCATCGCCCACGGACCGTTGCCCGTGCTGGCGTTTGCGAAGGCGCCTGGTGGCGGGTGGTCTTTGGCAGCAACCGGCGGTGTGCGCGGCGCAGACCCCGACCGCGTCATCCTCAAGAAGGCCGTGCTGACGGGCTACCCCGTCAAAGTGCACAAACGCAAGGCTGTTGTCAGGTGGATGTTCCATTCCGCTGACGATGTGCGCTGGTTTGCGCCTGTGGAAGTGTGGACCAAGGCCGGCCGCCGCGGGCGCGTGCGCGAGCCCGTCGGTACGCACGGCGCCATGAAGTGCGTGTTTGATGGGGGCGTCGTGCAGACGGATGCCGTATGCATGAGCCTGTTCAAGCGGGCTGCGCCGCCGTGGCCGCCAGGGGATGTGTGGACAGGGTGAAGAGGAGAGAGAGGGGGTTGATGTTTTTGTTTTGTTTTCTTTCTGCAAAAAAAAGTGCTAAGAGGCTGTTCAATGCATGATCGCGTCGGCCCGACGTGCCAGACGCCACACACGCGTCGGTGTGTGGCCCCCAGGGTGGGGGCAACCTTTGTTACGTCTTGACGTTGCCTGTTGTTTCGAACCCTGCGCACACCCTCCTCCCTTTTGGAGGGCATCCCCTCCTTTTCCCGCCCCGTCCGCTCTCCTACCTCCCTCAGGGGGCGTGCGTGTGAGCTCCCTTGTCCCACGACCGAAAAAAACCGCACCATGTGTTGGCCCGCCCTCCTGACCGCGCTGTGCATGGCGCGCACCGCCTGCGCGGTTGAAATCGCTGGTCCGTACGACCCCGCCAACTCGACGCTGGTGGGTGGTTGACGAGTGGGGCTGACTCCGATACATGTTGCGTGCATGGGCGGGGGGGGGAGTGGGCGCGGGCCGCGTGCAGGGCGGGAGGCGTTGTGGGAGGCGCGCGCGCGCCAAATGGGTCCACACCGGAGTCAACGTTTTTTCCCCACACCCACACCCAGGCCCCCGCCAAGCTCGACCCCATCGTCGGCACCGTGGCTGAAGCCAAGCTGCTGCGTGAGTGTTTGGGATGGGGTAGTGGGGCGTGTGTGTGTGACTCGGCGTTTCTTTTTCACTCCCTTTTCGCCAACCCTCCCTTTACAACCACCCACCCACACAGTCGGCAAAGCCAACTCCTGGAACGGCAAGTTCAACCCGCCCGCCGGCATCGTGTGCTACGTGGACCCGGCCTCCGGCATCGTCACGGGTGTCGACGACGGCTCAGGCGGCCGCTGCGGCGTCGTCAACGGGACTGCTGTCCAACTGCCCCTGCCCGCGGGCCGGTTTGTCAAGACGGTGGACGTGGGGGTGGTGCCCGGCACTGACTTGATTGGTGAGATAGAGGGAGAGAGAAGATGAGGAGAGGACGTGTGTGGGTGCGTGTTTGCCCTCTCCAACCACCACCCCACCCTCCCCCCAGGCCGGCTCACCTTCCACGTCTCCACCTACAACGCGTCCAAGCTGGCTCCGCCGTCCACCACCTTCACCTGCGGCAACGCGGTCAAGGTGGTCATGCTGGTCGGCGTCGGCGCACCAGCCGCGCTGCCGGCCGCGGTCGAGGCGGCGACCGCCCCGGCGGCGCTGTCGTGGGTGGCCTCCCTCAACACCAAGGCGTCGTGGCTGACCACGTCCACGTCCGCCAACTCGGCCCACGTGGCTGCCATTCGCTTCCACAAGTGTCTGACCAACAGGCTGGCCCCGCTGAAGTTGACCGTGCCCAACCTCAAAAACAGCACCAAACTCCAAGCCCTGGAGCAGGCGGCCGCCGACACGCTCTCCCTCGCTGAGCCGCGCGTCCCCCTGCCCTCCACCCTGGACCCCGCCTCCCTGGAGCTGGTGTACACGGGGCGCACGTGCAAGCGCGCCATCGAGTGCGTGCCCGGCAGCGTGGTGACGATCGAGGAGAGTGGGTGCGTGCCGTCGGGCGATGGTTACACGTGGGTGTTTGTCGACAATGGTGTCGCCACCACCACCGTCACCTGCCCCCCGCCCGGCCAGTCCAACGACATAAAGTACCAGGAGTTGATGCCTGGGGAGTCGCCAAGCTGTGTGACGAGCAACACGTGCATCGAGCCCGCGGAAGACCCAGCGGCCGACAACCCGGGCGACCCGCGGCTGACGGGCGTCGTGGGCGCCGAGTGCGTCATCAATGGCCAGACCCAGACGTGCCACGCTGCAGAGGTGGGGTGCCCCGCTGGCCTGGTGGTGGTGCCTGATGAAGCGGGGACGTGTGTGGAGGGTGTGTGCTGCGACACGCCCACCCCGCCCGCGCCCGCCGCCCTCTACTCGCCCCCTCCCCCTCCCATCGACCCCGTGTGCGCGGCTGGCCAGCAATCCTGCTCATCCGGGTGTGCTAATCTGGCCACCGATCCCGCCAACTGCGGCGCGTGCGGGCGCCAGTGCTTGCTGCCCCACACGGCGGCCTACACGTGCGCGTCCGGGCAGTGCGCTGCGGCGGGCTGCTCCCCCCTCTACGGCGACTGCGACGCCAACCTGGCCAACGGGTGTGAGACTCCTCTGGCTGCCGACGTCCAAAACTGCGGTGCTTGCGGCGCGTTGTGTCCTGTGAGCGGGTCGGTCTGCGCTGGCGGTGTGTGCTCTTGCCCCCCAGCCACTCCCACCGCCTGTCCCACCCCGACGGACGTCACTCTGCTGGCTTGCGTCAACACGCAGACAGACGCCAACAATTGCGCGTCCTGCGGAAACGCGTGTGGTGTGGCCAACAGCGTTGGAGCGTGCTCGGCAGGGGTGTGCAGCATCGCGTCTTGCAATGCCGGCTACGGCAACTGCAACGGCATCGCGGCAGATGGCTGCGAAACCGACCTCAGCATTGACGTCAACAACTGCGGTGAGAGAGTGTTTGTGCGGATGGTGGGAGATGGTGTGGCATCGATCGATCGATCTATTTCTCTCCCCTAAACCTCCCACCCCTTTTCCCTCCCCACAGGCACCTGTGGCACCGCTTGCAGCGTCGGCCAGACCTGCGCGGCTGGTCAGTGCTTCACCCCGCCCCAACAGTGTCCCGCGGGGCGTGCCCACTGCTCAAACAACCCTGCGGATTATTGCGAGATCAACACGCAGAGCGACGACAACAATTGCGGCGGGTGTGGCGTTACCTGCTCCAACATTCAGACGTGCCTCAACGGAGCTTGTCAGTCCACGTGTCCGGCGGGCCAGTCGCTGTGCAGGTGAGCAGGAAAACAAGACGGAAAAAAAAATAATTTTCTTCAACTGCCACCACCTCTTCCCTTCTCACCCTCTTTCCCCTACCTCCCCCCCCCCCATTCTCTTCAGCGGCGGCTGTGTGGACCTCCAAAACGATTCCCAATCCTGCGGGACCTGCGGAAATGTGTGCAGCGGTGGGTCCACTTGCATCGCCGGGCAGTACGCCTGCGTCAATGGCCAGCAACTGTGCCAAGGGTCCTGTTTCACGCTGGCGAGCGACCCTGCCAACTGCGGGGCATGCGACAATACGGTGAGTCGAAAATTGATTAAAAATGATGGAGCGGTCGGTCGGTTGGAACGGGTGGAGCTCAACAGTGTCTCATTCCCCTCTTCCTTTTCCCTCCTCAGTGCGCCGCTGGCCGCCCCTGCACCTTTGGCGTGTGCGGCGTCGCTTGTACAGGCGCTGGCAAGCTCACCTGTGGCCAGCAGTGCGTTTCCTCGTTAACAGACAACCAGAATTGTGGGCTTTGTGGCAACGTGGTAAGTTTTGAGGGTTAGAGCTAGGGTTGGGGCCAGGGTTGGGCGCTCACAACCCGCTTGACCTTGTGGCTCATTCCTCTCTTTCCCATTCCTTCAGTGCCCCTCCGACAGCAGCTGCTCCAACGGGGGCTGCGTTTGTGTCTCCAACGGCGTCACCCACCCGATCGCGGGCTCACTGCAGCAGTCCAACAACCTGGTGCCCCTGTCCACGACGCAGCCGGGCGGCATCGGGTGCCAGTACCAAACCCAAAACACGAAAACATTGAACCTGGGCACCCCGACCCGCGTGGCGGGCGGCTCCCAGCCCGCGTACTGCACGCTCATTTACAATTCGTTCGGCATCCCGGATCGTTACATCCTGCACGCGGCGTCGCCGTGCGGTCCGATCATCGCCGACACATCGTTCACGGGTACGTACAACTCTGGGTTCGTCGCCAGTGCGCCATGCTGCAAATCCACTGACGGGCAGCAGTGTTTGGGCCCGTCTCCGACAGCCATCCCTGCTAATCTGGGGAAGCGTGCCCGCGCACGTCCACCAACTCGCCGGGCGTGACCCAAACCAACCAGAATGGGTACTACCCCGGCCCCGGCAAGATGACCATCCCCATCGGCAACGCCGCCAGCCAGCATTCGCCCACGGAGGACATGTGGGTGTCGGTGTTTGGTGTATGCTCTGGCACCGGCAACTCTTTTGCCCAGGTCTGCTGCAACACGCTGGCTCCCGACGGCCACTGCCCCAACACGGGGCAGCCCGCCACGTACAGCGCGGGGTATCAGCCGTCCAACGGGTCCCTCGCGTACGTGCCTAACGGCACCGGGTGCCAAGCAAACGTCCAAGCCCACACGCTGACGCCCAACACCGCGGCTGACGGCAACTGTGCGACGTGCTGTTTGACGGCGTAGATGGATGGATGGGCGGTCTGATGGAGGTGACGGCGAAAGGGTGGTGATTGAGCCGCCCTCGAGTCACACCTTTTGGATGTTGGACGAAAGTCCACTTTCATCTTTAGGCCATTCTAAAAACCCACACATTCACCCCCCCTCCCCCGCTTGCGCACTAGCGTGCATATGGCTACGGCGTCCTGTGCGTCGCCCACGCCCTTTTATTATTTACATATCACGTATGACTTTTTTACGGATCGTCAAACAACATCTTTTTTACACCCCACCCCACCACTTTCCCCCCTCCCCAATCTAGCTCCCCCCCCAACCTACCATGTTGAGGGGGGGAGAATGGGGCGAGCAACCACAATCCGTTGGGTTAGGTGAGTCTGCTCCACCCCATATTTGTAAAACGGATGATCATATTTACATATCACGCACCCTGAACCGTTGAGCGGGGCGGGGCTCAGTAGGCCAACAGCACAGTGCTGTTGTACTGGGAAACAGACAACGAAAGGAAGGGTGGGATGGCTGGCGTGAGACCGTCTCTCCTTCTTAACCGCCACACCAGCAAAGCAAATAAAAAAAGAAACGCGATTACTAGTGACGGCATTGTCCAAACCGGCGCAATGTCGCCCGCCCGCCGCCTGGCGGCCGCCGTCGCCGGCCGCCTGCTGCTGCACACGTCACCCCTTCCCCACCTCTCCCCAGCCGCCCACGCTGCGCGCGACACCATCGCGGCCGTGGCCACGTCGCGCGGTCCGTCCGCGCTCGCCGTCGTGCGCGTTTCCGGCCCGGCCGCCCCATCCATCCTGCTGGCGTTGACGCGTAGGAGACGGCTGCCGACGGCTCGCACCGCGACGCTGGTGCGGTTGTGGGAGCCAGAGAGTGGGGTGTCCACTGCTGCTGCTGCACACGGCACTCCGCGCCCACCCCTCGACACCGCGCTCGCCCTGGTGTTTGACGCGGCCGCCTCCTACACGGGGGAACCCGCGGTTGAGCTGCAAGTACACGGCGGGCCCGCCGTGGTGGAGGCGGTGTTAAATGCCACTCTGGTGGCGGGGCGCGGGGTGCAGCACACGGCTGCCGCTGCCTCCACCACGAGGTTGGCCACCCCGGGTGAGTTCACACGCCGCGCCTTTGACGCGGGCAAGCTCGACCTGACGGCGGCGGAGGGTGTGGCCGCGTTGACGAGCGCACGCAGTGAAGCCGCGCGTCTCGCGGCGTCAGCACTGGCAGACGGTGCATTAACACGCGCTGTCGCCGGGTGGCGCGACCGCCTCATCCACCTCTCAGCTCTGGCTGAAGCGGCAGTCGATTTCGAGGACGACCCTGGCGCCCTGAGCGTGGCCACCGACACCACCCCCAAACCAGCCGCCCCGCTCCCCGCTGCAGCCGCCGCCCTGGCCGCCGACCTGCGCGCCCACCTGGCCGCCAGCGCCACCTGCGAACTGGCGGCCGCAGGCGTGCGCGTCGCCCTGGCGGGTGCGCCGAACGCGGGCAAGAGCTCCCTTGCCAACGCGCTGGCCGCGCGGGCTGCCTCGATTGTGTCTGACCACCCGGGCACGACACGGGACGTGATCGAAAACCACGTGGCTTTACAACACGGCGCCCACATTGTCGTGTGCGACGCGGCGGGGGTGCGGGACGGGGTGGCGGACGCGGCGGAGGCGGAGGGCGTGGCCCGCGCGCGCACGCTCGCGCGCGCCGCCCCCGTCGCGTGCGCTGTGGTGGATGGGGTGGCAGGGGCGGGGATGGGGGCTGAGGCTGTGGTTGATGCTGTGAGAGTGCTGGTGCCGCGTTTGGGGGGCGGTGGCGGCGGCGACAGCCAATCACCCTCCACCGCTGTCGTCGCGCTGACCAAGTCCGACGCCGCCCCGCCCGGCGCCGTGGCCGGCCTCGCCTCCCACGTCGCCTCCTTGCTGCCGCCGTCGGTGACCGTGGTGGCGGTGTCGTCGACGACGGGGGATGGGGTGCCCGCGGTCGCGCGCGCGCTGGCCGCGGCCGCCACGGCCGCTGCCCCGACCTCCGACCCGCACGCGCCCCCACCCCTGCTATCCCGCACCCGTCACCGAGAAGCGGTGGCCGTGGCAGCGGCCTGCGTGGACGCAGCGTCGCAGGCCGCCCGTCTCGACGCGCCCGAGCTCGCAGCAGAGGAGTTACGGACTGCAATCGCCGCCCTCGACGCTCTGGTGGGGCGGGGGGGGCCGCGAGGCGGCGACGTGGAGGAGACGCTGGGGCGCGTGTTTGCCGAGTTTTGCGTAGGGAAGTAGGTGTGATTTGTTGGTGTGCCTGTGAGAAAGTTACAACTGTTCAAATCATGAGGACGACGACGATGGAACATTCTGATGATGTTGTTTTCTTCTCCTGGTGTGTTGTTCGTCTCATTTTCTTCTCTCGAACTGCGGAAAACGCTCGCGCTCAAAAGTCATGGTGTTGTGTGGGTGGGGGTGGGGGGCAAATGGTGGTGGTCCTCTCGTGCGTTGCTGAATGGTTGAGCAATCGTTTTGTGAAACAAGGGGGACGAAATCGGGCAAGGGTTTCCAGGGAATGCACACATGGCGTGTGTAGAGGGAGGGGCAGTGGTGGCGTCGCAGGCACGCACACACAAATACAATCGACGAAAAGAAAGAAAGGGGTACAAGGAAATGAAACACACGTGCGGCCAGGCCTCTCCCCTGCCAAATGAGTGCTGCGCAGAGGCGAGCGATGAAATAGGGACAAATGCTATTGGGAAAAGGGTTTGGTGGTACAAAGTTTTTTTGGGGGCAAAACCCCTTTCCTCTCACTCATCCAGCCAGCGCCGGATCTCGATCAACAGCAGGCAGATGGTCAGCATGAAGATGTCGCCCGAGGACGCGAGGACGGTGCCCAGCTTGGCCATGGCGGTGTGGACGGCTGGGTGAAAAAGTGAGGGTGTTTTCGGCGTCGTGTGAGGGCCGTCGAGTTTTCTGCGCGAGGGCTTTGGTCGGTCGCGGCGCGCGGGGGGGGCGTTGTCACTCCCGCGCCCCCGTGCGCGAGTCTGTGATTCCGTGGCAACGCCCTGGCCATAGGTGGTCACGAAGGACGCGGCGTCGGGGGGACGGAGGCGAGGGCTCGACGCGAAACGCCCCGATGAAAAAACACATGCCCCCGCCTTCCGTCCCACTCACCAGGCGACTGCACTTCCTCGATGATGGATGCCAGGATGCGCATCTCCGGCATGATCTGTGTGTGGATGGTGTGGTGTGGGAGGCGGGCGTGAGGGCGCGGCACGAAGGCGTTTCGGCGCTGACGCGGCGGCGCCATGCACACAACAACGCACCCCCGCCGCCGCGTCCCCCTCTCTCCCCACATCTCCTCACCTTGTACGCCGCGCAAAAGCTAGCGGCATTGATCATCATGCCAACGCCAGTCCCCAGAATGATGGCGGCGGGCGGCGGGCTGTTGCCCTGCCCAAAGTCTGACTCGGCGCGCGGCGCGGCGGCGGGGGTGCGCCGGCGGCGGGCGGCAGGGGCGGACGGGCGCAGAGTAGAAGTAGTGGCGCGCATGGGTTTGGGGCGTGGCGTGTGGTGTGTGCGGTGTTGCTTGTCGAGAACAAGCAAAAAAGCAAAAGACGAGAAGTGTTTTCAACGACGCGTGCGCGTCGGCGTCGAGCAATCAAGTGTGTGTCGCCGTTTTCAATTCGCTTTCCGTTTGCGCGCCTTATGGCGTTGGTGGAGCGCACCGTCGCCCACGCCGCGGCCCGCGGCACGGGCGCCGCCACCTCTCCGTCTCGCCCGACACTCGTGCCGGCCACTGCACCACCACGGGCGGACGCCGCCGTTGACGACGACGCGCCGCCGCCGAGGCCGCGCGCAGTGGGCGTCCTCAGGCTGGAGGTGTACGTGCCCCGGCGCTATGTGAGCGTGTGGCGTGAGGGTAGGGAGCGGGGGGAAAGCGGTTGTTGTTGGGGGAAAAATCAATGTGCTTCGTCTCACCTCTCACACCCCCCACCCACCACCACACCAACAGGTCGACCAAGCCGACCTGGAAGCCTACGACAGCGCTCCCGCCGGCAAATACACCACGGGACTGGGCCAGCGCGCCCTCGCCTTTTGCGGCGACGGCGAGGATGCAGTCTCGTTTGGGTTGACCGCGCTAGACGGCCTCCTGACGAAAGCCCGCGTCCCACCATCCGCCATTGGCGCTCTCTACGTGGGCACCGAGTCCTCCCCCGACCGCGCCAAGAGCGTGAAATCCAGCCTGATGCGGCTGCTGGCCGAGAAGGAGGCGGGAGTGAGTTGGGGCGATGGCACGTCCGCGTCCCCGCCAGCCGCCCGCGTGGAGGGCGCCGACATGGTGTCCGCCTGCTATGCAGGCACGGCCGCCCTGATGGCGGCCGTGAACTGGGTGCAGAGCGAGTCTTGGGATGGGCGCTATGTGAGTGTTTTTTTTTTTGGGGCAGGGCAAAAGAGGGAGAGACCCGCTCTCACCCTACCCACCCACCCCTCCTTCCACCAGGCCGTCGTCGTCGCCACCGACATCGCTGTCTACGCCGCCGGTCCCGCCCGCCCCGCTGGCGGCTGTGGCGCGGTGGCGTTATTGGTCGGGCCGGATGCCCCTCTTCCCCTCGAACGAGGCATGACCTCCACCTGGTCCGCCGACGTGTGGGACTTTTACAAACCGGCCGGCCTGTGGCCCGTGGTGGCGGGGCGGGTGTCAGTGGAAACGTATTTGAGAGGGCTGGACGCGACGTACGCGGGGGTGATGGCGGCGCTCGACGCCAAAAAACAGAAAAAAAACAACAAAACGGCTTCGTCCACCCCTCCACCTCCCTCCTCCTTGGCCACCGATGTCGACTATGTCGTCATGCATGCACCATACGGCAAGCTTCTGAGGAAAGGCTTTGCCCGGCTGGCGCCGTCCGATTCGGTCCGCGCGGCCGCGGCCGCGGCGGGCGCGCCGCCTCCACCCCCCGGCCCTGGCCCTGATTACGAGGAACGCGCCGCCGTCGCCGCCAGCGCGCCCTCCTTTGACGCCATCGTGGGCCCATCGTCCTGGCTGGCCGCGGCTGCAGGCAACATGTACGCTGCCTCCCTGTTTGGCGGCCTGGCTGCGCTAGTGGAAACGGTTGGTCCCGCCCTGGCAGGCAAACGCATTCTCCTCTACTCCTATGGATCGGGCGCCTCTGCCCACCTCTACTCCATTGTACCCCGGGCTGGGAGCGGCGACTTCACACTGGCCGCTGCCGCGTCATCGCTCGGCCTGCGCTCCACCCTCGCGGCCCGCGTCCGCGCCCCCCCCTCCGCCCTGGCGGCCGCCCTGGCGGCTGCTGAAGCTCGCCATTGTGCTGCCGACTACGTGCCCGACGACCGGCGCAGCGCAGTGGCGAGGGGGGCGTGGCGGTTGGTGCGGGTGGATGCTGCCCACCGGCGCGCGTACGCGCGGCGGCCGGCGGACGACGACAGTGAGAGTGAGGAGGAGACTGGTGATGGTGGCACAGAAGGTAGAGCGCCCGTGCACGACGGGGTCAACGTGGAGGACGTGGTGGCGGCGGGGTGACGGAGAGAGGGGGGGGCTAGACGCGGCATGCGGCCACGACGCATAATCATAACTCTTTGTTTTTCTTTTCACATTGTGGCACCGTTTTCATCACTCTTGCTGTGTACTTGCCGCCTTGCCCAGGTCCTGACACTCGCCAGCGCTTCTGTGCGTGTGCACGCCGCCTGGACGCGCGCCAACCGCCGCCCCTCTCTGCTGTGCGTCGAAACCGTTTCCCAATGCACGTCCGCGCTCCACCCACCCCCCGCGCCCGCCCCGCTCGCCGCGTCACAGTGGCCGCTTCCTCTTCTTCATCATCATCACCCACCCCTCGCGCCGTCGTCATCGGCGGCGGGTGGGCTGGCTTTGGGGCGGCCCACCACCTGTCGAGCCAGGGGTGGGGCGTCACCCTGCTGGACGCGGCGCCCGACCCGGGGGGCAGTGCGGCCGGGTGGCGCACCAAGGGTGAGAGAGCTGTGGGTTTGGAAGGAGTGGGAGGGCGACGTGTGTGTGTGTTTTGGCGGCTTTTCTTACCGTTTGTTCACCCCCGTACACCAGCCGGCCGCCCCATGGAGGCAGGCATCAAAGGCTTCTGGTGGTCGTATCCTGCCATCTGCCAGCTCTTGGCCGACGTGGGAATCCCAGAAGACGACATTTTTACGCCGTGGTCGACCAGTGGCTTTTGGGCGCCGCGCGCCAACGGCACGCGCGCCGAACTGATCAACCAGGCGCCCGTCTTCTCCAGGCTGCCCCGCCTGCCCACGCCGCTGGGTCAGATGGTGGGCACAGCAGACGCGTTCACCACGTTGTCCCTGGCGGACAGGCTGTCCGTCGTCGGCATCATGGCTGCCCTCGTCGACGTCGACTCGTCCCCGGCCCGCCGCGCGGCGCTCGACAAAATGTCGGCGCGCGATTTGTTTGTGCGGCTCGGCGTGACCGAGGCCGTGTACCGCGACTTTTTGTGCCCCACGCTTCAGGTGGCCGTCTTTGCGCCGCCCGAGGATCTGTCGGCGGCAGAGACGCTCAAGTTGCTGAACTTCTACGCTTTGCAACACCAAGAATCGTTCGACGTGCGCTGGTGCCGCGGCTCGGTCGCGGAAAATATTTTCGCGCCCCTCGTGTCCGGGTTGACCGACCGCGGCGCAGACTGCCGCTTTGGCACCGCGGCTGCTCGCGTCGACGTTGAAAATGGGCGCGCCACCCGTGTGCACACCGCGGACGGCGCCACCCTGGACGCGGACGCTGTGATCTTTGCAGTCGGCATCAAGGGCATGAAGACTTTGGTCGCAGCGTCCCCCGGCCTGGCTGCGCTGCCTGAATTCCGAGCCATCAACACGCTGCGCACGATCGACTGCATCAGTGCGAGGCTGTTCTTCGATGCCCCCACCCCGACTCGTTTTCCCTGCAACGTCCTCGCCGGCTTTGACGGCCCCAACGTTGGCGGCACCTTTTTCAACCTCAACGCCCTGCAAGACGATTTCAAGGTGCCGGGGGCGGAGGGCGTGATTCACGCCGACTGGTATGGCGCGGCCGAGCTGATGCCCCTGTCGGACGACGCCCTGGTCGACCGCGCCCTGGCCAACTTGAGGGCCTGCGAGCCCGGCTTCAAATACCGCACCCTCGTCGACTCGTGCGTCGCGCGCGCGCGCGGCGCGGTCACCCACTTCTCGCCGGGGTCGCTCTCCGCGCGCCCGCGCCAGGCCACGTCCCTCCCAAACACCTTCATCGCGGGCGACTACGTGAAAGACGTGGACACCGTGGCCGACGGCCTGAGCCAGGAAAGGGCGCTGGTCACGGGGCTGGTTGCGGCAGGGTTGGCGTGCGAGTCGGCGGGTGTTGGGGGCGCCCCGACCATCGCGACGCCCGAGCCGGATGAGCCCCACATCGCGGCCGCCAAGAAGGCGGCCAAAGCGGTGCGCGGCGTGACGGAGGCGTGGGGGGTGCGCGGGCCGTGGCTGCAGTAGTGGGGGTGGGTTAGTGTGTGTGTGGGCAGACGGGCGGGAGAGGGTGATGGTGATGAAAAAAAAAACACGACGAAAACACACTCGCGCTGCTTTCCCCTCCCATCGCCCACTCGAGAGAGAGCGCACGCTAGCCGCTGCCCCTCCTTCCCTCCTCCCCCCCCTCACACCAACGCAGTTGAGTCTGCGCCGCGTGTGTGGAGGACTCTGGGCCCGGGAAACGAACCAGCTCCCACTTTCCCCCCCCCCCCCCGCTAGCCAAAAGGGGTCGGAAAAAAACAACAACACCCCCCTGCGACGCGGTCCACCCAACCATGCCCACCGAACTGGGCCTGCTCACGGTGCACGTGGTTGACACAGGGCTGTCGCTGCCGACGCGGGCCAACGACATCTACGTTGTGGTGAGAAAGCGGGGGGGGGTGGGCGCGCATGCGGGAAAAAACTAGGCGGCACGATGCCCGGAGGCTAGTTTGCGCCACACTCCCTCGTCCTGCTGCCCAGTGCGCCATATTCACATTGCGATGGCGATGTGTGGTGTGTGTGCATTGGTGCAGGGGGAGGGAGGAGGGGGGCACGCGCGGGAGGGACTGCCAATGCGGGCGTGCTGGCGGGGACGCGCGCGTTTTTTTTTCTACCCCCCGCCAGCGTTTTTCCCGACGGCGGGCGCGCAACCAACCCCTCTTTCCTCCCCCCCCACCATATCCCACCCACCCCACAGGTCCTGCACGATGACGTTGAGTACCGCACCCCCCTGGCCCGCCGGCGGGACGGCCGCCTGGCCTGGGACACGGGCGTGACACTGTGAGTGTGGTTGTGTGTGGGGGGATGAGGGACGATCACCCCAGTGCCCTGTTTGTTGCGCCCCACACTCACCCTTTCCCCATTTTTCTCCAATTCCACCCCCCACAGCAACCTGGCGGAAGGCTCCCCCGCCGTCGCCCGCGTCGAGCTGCGCTCCCCCGGCCTTGTCCGGTCGGCTGTGGTTGCAGCGGGCGACGTCTCCGTTGAGCGCGCGGTGTCGTCCGGCTTTGACGGCGTCGCCGTGCCGTTGAAGAGCAAGGTGAGTGAGAGAGAGAGAGAGAGAGCAGTGTGGCTGTGTGTGTGTGTGTGTGTGTGCGTGGATTGTGTGAGGAAAAACAATAGTGCTTTTGTTTGCTCACCACCCCTCCCTTCCCCTGACCATCAGTCGGGCGCCTGCCGCGGCCACGTGCGCGTGGAGCTGTGCTTCATGCTGGGCGAGAATGCGCGTGGCGACGCGTTTGAGTCGGGCGCCTTGATCAACGGGCCGGTGAGTGGAAGAGAGTGGGAGAGAGAGGGAGGAAGCGTTTTTTGCCGGGCTCCCCATTTTCCCGCCACGCTCACACACGACACTCCCCACCCCACCCACTCCCAGACCGAGGGCGACGACCCCGAGTCCACCACCACGTCCGATGCGTCTGAGCCCGCCGCCCGCCCGTCGGACGGGTGGTCGCCGTCGTCAGCTGGTGCTGCGACCGCCGCCGCCGCGTCTCCTCTTGACGGCGGCGGCCCCCTCTCCCAGGGCGTGTCCCGCCTGCCTGGCGGCCCCGGCGGCCCCGGCGTCGCGCTGCCATCGTACGGGCTGCACGGTCCCTCTCTGCTGGGGCGCACGGGGTCGATTCAGCTGCCGCCCCCGCTGGCGGCAGCGCTGGCCGCCTCGTCGGCCGCGGCCGGTGCTGATGATGACGGTGCACCCCCCCCCCCCCTCCACCACCGCCCCGGGCGCCCCCTTCTCCCTGGCCCACGCGCGCTCCGGCACGGAGGCCGTGCTGGCCCGCACCTTCAGCTCGCGTGGCGCGGGGGCCGCCCTGTTGGGCGCCGCGCGGTCCGACCTCCCCCCTGGCGGCCTGGCGCGCTGCGTGTCTGACGCGGCCGCCTTGGCGGCTGCCGCTGCCGCCGCCGCCGAGTATGAAGCCGCGGGCGACGACTGGGACTTGGCCGCCCTGGCGGCGGTGGCCAGCGACACGGCGGGCGACGATGGACGCTCGGTGCGCGAGGGGCTTGCGCCCCCCCCCCCCGCCTGCTGCTCCTACGCCGCCCTGCATGGCGCCAGCGTGGGTGACTGTGGCTGCTGCAAGGATGGTGGCGCTGGCGCCCCCACTGTGGCGCTGACGGTCGACGCCGCGCCGCGCTCGCACGCCCCGCCCCCCGGCGCCGCCGCCACCTCCTCCCAAGGCCCGCTGGCCGCCCTGGAAGACATACACGACATTGTGCGCGACTATGTGGACGCGTGCGCCGAGTTTGAGCTGCGCCCGGCAGCCGCCGCGTTTGCACCGCCGCGCGACGGCGGGCGGCGCGGGGGGCGCCGCCGCGCGGAGACCGGGGGGTGCAACTTTGGCGCCCCCGACACGCCCGCCTCGGATGGCGCGCTGTCCATCGACTCGGATGGGGGGGCGTGGGGGTCGCCGACGGGCAGGGTGAGCAGAGTGGGTGAGGGGGGAGAGGAGGGGGGGCGGGCTTGCCGCCCGTCGTTTCGGAGGCGCCCCCAACCACACACCCCCACCCTCCCCTCCCTCCAGTCCACCTGCCCCTCCATCGACTCGGAACTGTCCATGCCCTTCACCCGCCTGGCTCTGACCCCCTGCGACAAACCGCCGCACGCGCTGGCCCCGCTGCGCACATCGCGCCGCCGCCGCGGCCGCCGTGGCACTCTGGACGGTGGCTGCGCTGGTGGTGAATCATCGGATGATGCTGCCCTCAGCGTGAGCCCTGCGTGGTGAGATGCGGAGGGAGCCTATCTCTCCCCCAAACACAATTCTTTTTCATCTTCATTTCATCTCTTCACACTCTCCGGCCTTTTTCATTTTTTCATTTGCCTTTTTTAAATTTCTCTGTTGAATCCGCCTGCCTTCGTCTCTTCCGTATGTTGTTTGCATTGCACCGTTTTCAAATTCATTCACTGGTTTCCACACACTCACTTGTGTGTAAAGAAACAAACAAAAAACAAAAAACAACATTTCATCTCTCTCACTGAATCACGCCCGACCCAATGCACACGCCCCCCTGGTAGAACACGGCGTACTGCCCCGGGGCCAGGCCCTGGTCCCGCCCGTCCAGCAGCACGGAGCCGGTGGGTGTGTCAAGGGACAGGGTGCATCGATACGACCCCGGCCCGTGCCGCACCTTCACCTTCACCTCTCCTGCAGCTGCAGTGGGGGGCCCGCCCGGCAGCCAGGCCAAGGCCGCCACCCGGAACCTGTCCCGCGGGCGGGCGGTGGTGGTGGCGGTGGTGGTGGTGGAAGAAGAGGAAGGTGTGTTGTCGCCGTCGTCGTCGCCACTTTCTTCCCGTCCTCCCTCCCCTCCATCCTCATTGTAAAACCTCGACACGTACACCACGTTGGTGTCCATGTCCTTGGCCGTCACATACCAGGGCCCCCCACTCAGCTTGACGCCCCGCCTCTGGCCCGGGGTGAAGAACCAGGGGCCGTCGTGAAACCCGACGATTGAGTTTGTGTCGGCATCCACAAGGGGGCCCGGCCACGCCCCCAAGTGAGCCGCCACAAACTCGTCGAACCTTACCTTGCCCAGGAAGCAGATGCCTTGGGAGTCGGGGCGGGACGCGTTGGGGAGGGAGAGGGCGGCCGCGAGAGCGCGCACGTCGCTTTTTGTGAGCCCGCCGAGCGGGAACATTGCAGCGGCCAGTTGGGCGGGCGTCAGCCGTGCCAGGAAATACGTCTGGTCTTTGACCGGGTCGGGGGCGGGGGCCAGGGCGACGGTGGCGGTGGGGTCGGCGGTGGACGGAAAGCCTGGGTCGCGCCGGCGCAGCATGCGCGCATAGTGCCCCGACGCGACTCGATCAAACCCGTCGAGCGGGTGGTGGGTGGATGATGGCTCACCACCACTCACTGGCTCGCCATCCACCGTCTCCCACGCGCTTGCACCGGCGGCCAGGGCGTCGACAAACGCGCCAAACTTGACGCGCGCGTTGCAGAGAACGTCAGGATTCGGGGTGCGCCCCGCTCTTAAATCAGCGACACACGCCGTCACGACACCATCCCAGTAGGCTGATGTCAAAGGGACGACGCGCAGGGGGGCGTTGGCGGCGGCCGCGACCGCAGCACACGCAGCGAGGTCTTCGGTCCAGGGGCACGCGGACCACGTGTTCCTGAAATCCTCCTCAAACCAGATGCGCAGGTAGAAGCAGGTGACGTGGTGCCCCGCCGCCTGCAGCAGGTGGAGGGCGACGGCAGAGTCGACGCCGCCGGAGAGGAGGAGCGCGACGCGCAGGCCAGGCGTGGTCGGCTCGGCCGCGGCGAGAGTCGCGGGGTCGGCCCACAGCGCCCGCCCTCTCTCCACCAGGGCTGGGTCGACGACAGGAGGAGTGCCGACACCAACTGGTTGCAAGCGCACGGACGACGCCAGTACGTCGAGGGGGGAGGGTGCGGCGTGAGGTGTGTGGCGCCGCGCGCGGCGGGGGCGCGCATTGCGGGGTAGGGGCGCCGGTGGTGGGCGCAGGGTGAGCGTGGGGACGCGCATTTGTGGAGGCGAAAGCTTTGGCACGCCCGCCGCCCCGGAGCAAACGGCCGCAGCCCGCGACAGCGGGACGAAAACAAAGAGTGTCGAGCGAAAAAGAATGTCTCTCGCTTACTTTCTCTCGCGAGCCTGCGCGCGAGCTTCCCTGCACGCGCCCCTCCCCTCCCTGCGTCTGAGCCCCTGCCGGCTCCCCCCCTGCCACATCAGGGACCAGGCACGCCGCTGACCGCCGCGCGTCCTTAATTGTCACCCGCCGACACCCGCGCGCGCCGCGCGCTCCTGATCTCTCTCTGACCGCCTGCACTCCACCACGTCCCCACGGTGCCTCACACCATGGGGACGGGAGGTCAACGTGAGTGCATGCGGTGGTCACAGAACCGGACCAGGCGGGGCCGGGCTGGGGCGCGTGTTTCGCAGGATTGTTTTTTTGGTCCCTCATCCCCCTCCCCTCCCCCCCACAGCGCCCGCCATGCCTCGGCGAGCGGCTGACAGCTTCAACGACCTGGAGGCTCTGCAAGGCCTTCCCGCCGGGTGAGAGAGAGAGAGAGAGCGAGGAGAGAACCGGGCAGGCACGCGGCTACCCCACTCGGCTCTCGCTCACCGCCCCCCCCCCTCCCCTCCCTCGTCCTCCCCACAGCGACACCATGGCGCGCGGCTGGGGCGACGGCTTCCTGGCCACCGCGCCCAACTCGGCGGCCGTGAGCACAGGTGCGTGGGGAGGGTGTCAATTGACCTGCCAGCGCTCCGTCCCCACTGGGTCGCGTTTTTTCCGTGTTCCAATCAGGGGGCGCCTGCGCCGCCTCCACCCGCCGCCTCCTGCTCCTGCTCGCCCTCGGTGGCGCCGATGGGGGCCCATCTCAAGCGCGCCCGCGTGCGCAAGCCGAGGCAGGGGGCGGGGTGGGAGATGGAGATAGGCGCCCCTTTTTTTTTCGGCATGAGCCCCGGACAGGCGACCGTCCGACCGGACCGCCGCGAGCCGCTTTGGGCGAGAAAGCACCTTCCGGCCCTAAGACCGCATGGACTCTGTCTCTCCCCATCCAAGCCGCCCGCTCTCAAGAGCGTTTTTGATCGCGGTGGGGTTTCGCTTTTGTTCGCCAATGAAAAACTCAACCTCCCTCTTCCCACCTCCCCCACTCCCCAGGCGACGTCCCCTCCCTGCCCGGCTCGTTTGGCGACTTTGCCATGCCCGAGCTGAGGCCGCACTCCCTGGGCACGGCGACACCCTCGGGGCCCGACCTTTTAGACACTGCTGCGTGTGCGCACGGCGGCCCCTCCCCTCCCCCCCCCGCCAGTGTCACCGCTCGCCTCGCGGCAGCCGCCGCTCAAGCGCGCGCTGCCGCGGCCGCGGTGGCGGCGGGGGCCCGCCTGCCGGGGCCCGCGGGCGGGGTGGCCACCGATCCGCCGCCGCCGCCCGTCACGGTGCCTGTGCTGCCCCCCCTGCCCCGCCCGCCCCGCCCGCCTCCGGGGCCAGGGCGGCGCCCCATGGGGGGCGCAGGCCCCATCGACGGCATCACCACCGCCATGGGCGGCGCCCCGCCCGGCCCCCTGACCGCGCCGCTTGCCGCGCCGCCGCGCCCGCCGCGCGCGGGCGGCGGCGCGGGGGGCGTCACCCTCAAAGCCTTGATCGACGCCGGCATGATTTCACCTGGTGAAGGCGTGCTTTCTGTCGAGTACAAGAATGTAGTGACCCTGGGGTCGCTGGATGGGGATGGACGGATCACGACAATCATTGATGGCGCGGCCGCGACGTTCGACTCCCCCTCCGCCTTCTCCATCTACCTCAAACGCCTCGTCAACCCCGCCCGCAAGGCGGACGACGGGTGGAAGACGGTCAAGTTTGGGGGGCGCTACCTGGAGCACTTCAAGAGCGCGCTGATCCGGTCGCGCGGCGGCGGCGGCGTCGACACCGACGTGTCGGCGTCCCCGGGCGGCTCCTCCCTGCCCTCCAAGCGGGCCAATGTGCATGGCGGTGATGGAGGATCCGGGTCTGCGTCTGCGTCTGAATCCGCAGACGGCAGCACGGGGCGCGCGCGGCGGCGCGCGCGGCTGGGTGCCACAACGACGCGCCGCGGTCCGCCTCTGCCGCCGCCGGCTGCCGCCGCCCACGGCGATGACCACGACATGCGCCCGCTGGAGGAGTATGGGGCGGGCCTCCCCGGCACTCCCGGCGCCCCCCCCTTTGCGTTGGCGGTGGCGCCCTCCGCGTTGGCCGTGCTCGACACACACGCGCACCTGTCGCTGCACGAAGTCGGCGGCCTCCTTGTCGGCACCTACGACCCAGCCACCCGCTCCCTCACCGTCACCGGCGCCCTGCCCGTGGCCGAGATCGGGGCGGGGTCGGGGCGCACCGACGTCGAGTTTGACCCCGAGGCAGAATGGGCCGCGCGCACCGCCATCGACGCGCGGGGCGGCGGCGCGCGCGTCGTCGGGTGGTACCACTCCCACCCCACCTTTGCCCCCCTGCCGTCCGGCATCGATGTCGCCAACCAGGCGGCCCAGCAGGCGGCCCATGGTGGTGGTGGTGGTGGCAGCGACGCCGGCGTGAGTGGTGGTGGCGGCAGCGACGCTGGCGACACCCACCCCGCCCCCTTTGTCGGCGCCATCGTCGCCCCCTACGACGCCGCCACCCGGTCCGCCCGCCGGGGAGGCTGTGTCGCCGAAGTCGCCTGGTTCAGGGTGGAGCCCCACGCCGGGTCGGCGCGCGCCGTGGCCGCTGCAGGCGGCGGCGCGGGCGTGCTTAAGCGCCTGAGGCCGGCCGCGCCCGCCGCGGCGGGCGACGTGGCGGCCGCCCTGGACACCCTGCTGCCGTCGGATACGTTAACCGCTCTGGCGGCTCGCTACGCCGCTGCTCCGCACCGGGCGCCGCTGCTGGGGCCGTGGCCGGCAGCTGGCGCTGGCGCTGCCAACGGGGGCGGCGCGCCCTCCACCCGCCTCGAAAAGCTGCGCGCGTCCATTGCGTCCCGCCTGGCCCCGCTGGCCGCCCCCGTGGACGCGGTCGACGCTGTCCTGGACCGCGTGGTGGGTGTGCTGCAGAGGGCGTGGACAGAGGGCGCGAGCAACGGCATGAAGAAAGAGTGATCCGTGTGTTTTTGCTTGCCTTTTTTTTCTTCTAGACTCCAGACACCCGTTTTTCCTGCCTTTCTTCTTCGCCTTTCTTTCTTTTCCATTTGGTGGTGCCGAGTCGCGTGGGTGGTAGTGTGTGGGAGAATGAAGCAGCCGCGCGCTGGATCGCCGATCTGTCCTCGCTTCCGCCTCGTTTGGGCCTGGGTTTGGACCCCCTTTTTTCCGCCTCTCTTTCCCCTTTCCTTGCGGCGCGTGTGTGGGAGATGGAGAGCGAGCGTGGACACCGGATTGCCGGGCCACGCACGCGGCCCGTCTCTCTCTTGCTGCGCTGATGCAAATCAAAATCCAAAAAAAAGGACGCCCACATAAAAAAAAAAAAAAAAAGTTTGACAGAGAAAAAACACACTCTTCACGGATCAGAAAAAAAAATCGTTATCACGCGTGCTCCACCCCTTTGGCCGCCTCTGCCGCGCCGTCCTCCGTGTGCTCCGCTTTCTCGACCTGCACATACAGCGGCGCCCCCTCCAGCTTGGCCCGCCCGTTCAACTCGGGCAGCTCGATGACAGCCGCGCACTCGTGCACGACCGCGCCCACTTGTTCAATCAACGCGATGCCGGCGGCCAGGGTGCCGCCCGTGGCGACAAGGTCATCGATCAACACAACCTTGGCGCCCTTGCCCACCGCGTCCACGTGCATCTCCAGCACGTCGGATCCATACTCCAGCTCGTACTCCACCCTGACGACCTCGCCCGGCAGTTTGCCGGGTTTGCGCAGGGGGACAAAGGGGACGCCCAGGGCGAGGGCGAGGGGGGGGCCAAAGATGAAGCCGCGCGCTTCGAAGCCGGCCACGACGTCGACGCCAGCGCCGGTGTAGCGAGCGATAAAGTCGTCGATGCAGTGGCGGAAGGCCTGTGGGGTTGGATGGTGTGTGGGTGTGGTTGGTCGGTCCACCAGCCGTCGAGCGGTGTGCGCACCCATTCCCTCCCTCTCTCCCCTCTCCCTCGCTCTACTCCCCTCTCCCTCGCTCTACTCCCCTCCCCACACCACAGCCACGCACCACCGGGTCCAGCAGCAAGGTCGTCACATCCTGGAATAGGATGCCCTTCTTGGGAAAGTCGGGAATCGCGCGGATGGAGGCCGACACGGTGTCGTACGCGTGCCCCTCGAGCGGCATTGTTGGGTGGGAGGGAGCGGGGAAAGTGAAATGAAGCGTGCCTGACTGTTTGGTCGGGCAGCGGTGAAACGTGTGGGCGGTTGGTCCGTAAAAAAAGGGCGTTGTGAATATGCTGTTTTTCGTCCCCCCCCTCTCTCCCCCGTTTCGTTGCCTTTGTCTCGACTGCCACACGCACACACAACAACAGAAAACATAACAAGCCGCCTCTCCTCTCTGACCATCCCACCACACACGCATCACCACCGCCTGATCTCCCTCGGCGGCTCAAAGTTCAGCGGGTGCGTCGCCGGCGTCGCGGCCTCATCCTCCTTCCAAAACTTGACCGTTTTGTCCGCCTCACACGTCAACAGCCGGCTGCCACTCACGTCAAACGCGGACGCAAATATGCCGCGCTCCGACTCCAGGGACCCGGGCTGCGCCACGGTGGCCGCCTTCTGAAACGCGTGCCCCGACTTCCAGTCTGTGAACCACAGGCTGCCGTCGTCTCCACCCGTGGCCAGGACGCCATCCTCGTTGACGGCGGCCGTGTTGATGATGGCTTTCTGGTAGGCCAGCGTGTTGTGCAGGAAGTCGCCGGAGGGGAGGCGGTACTTTTTGACAGCGTCCGCAGAGGCAGCGACAAACTCGTACCGGCTCGCGTGTGCCGCCAACGCCCTCACCCCGCGCTTGTGGTAGGTCAGTGTCGCCGATGTGCGGGCGGGCACGCGCCGTATGTCCCACAGGCGCACCGTTTTGTCGGCGGACCCCGTGATGATTTGGGGGTCGGTGGCTTGAGTGAGGATGGACGCCACCGTGTCGCCGTGCCCACTCAGGCAGTGGACCTGCACCTTGGACCGCACGTCCCACAGGCGGCACGTGGCGTCACGGCCACTGGAGGCCAGCACGTCTAGGGCGGGGTGGAGGGCGACGGCGTACACACCAGACAGGTGGCCGTGATAGTTTCGAATGACGCGATTCGCCTCCAAGTCCCAACACTTGACCTCCTTGTCCAGGGACGCGGAGAACAGGTACGGGTGCCGCTTGGAGATGGCAAGACCCGTCACTTGCTCGATGTGGCCCGTCAGAGTCAGGCGCAGGCGGCCGGTCGCCAAGTCCCAAATCTTGATCGTTCGGTCCGCAGCCCCCGTCGCAAACCATTCGTTGCTGGGGTCCACCGCCACCGACCGCACCCACCCCAAGTGCCCCGCGACGGCACGGTACATGCGCCAGGGGGCGTGCCAGGTGGGGCGGGGCCAGCGGCCGGGCGCGCGGCGCGACAGTTCGGCAGACGTGAGGCCAGCGTCTGGGGGGGCGCCCGAGGCGGACGGGCCGGCAGTCGGCCCAGCGCGCAGGGCTAAAGCAGAAGAGGGCCCTGCCGGCTTGGCGGACGGCACGGCGGCGGGCGGCATCGTCTCGATGAGGCGGGCGGTGGTGGACGTAGACGCGGGTGGTGGTGCGGCGGTGGGAGCGGCAGCTCCCGGCCTCGGCGCCGCCTCCTCGGGCGGCCGAAAGGCGTCCCGCACGGCGGCATACTCGTCGTGGATCTGTGGGGGTAGGGTGGTGGGCGAGGGGAAGTTGTGAGGAGACGTGAAACGTCGCACGTCTCCCTCACACCACACACGCTCTCTCTCTCCCTCTCTCACTCACCTTGCACGCAATCTTGGCGCGTTGGCTGTGTGTGTGTGTGTGTGTGTGTGTGTGTGTGTGTGTGTGTGTGTGTGTACGAGGCGGGGAGAGTTTGTGCGTGAGAGGGAACTGTGTCGAAACAAATTCGGCACCAACCACGCCGCCCCCCTCTCCCCGCCCTCTCTCTCCACCCCCTCTACCCACCTCTCCTCGTCCAGCGGGGGCGGGTCGTACGCGACCGGCGCATACGCCTCCAGCGTGCGCTTGACCGCGTCCGCCACCAGCGCGCCCGCCGGCCGCCGTGCGACGTCCGGGAGTGGGGGGCCGGCGTCCCCCATGTCGACGTCGACCATTGGAGAGAGAGGGAAGAGAGGTGCAAGCCTGTGTGTGCCTCCTTGCTGCCCCACACACAGCGAGCGCCGCGGGGAAAACAAGAGAAAGGCCGCGGTCTGTGTTTTTTCGCTCGGCAGCGTTTAGCGACCTTCACTGGCTGCCCCTCACACTCTTTTGCCTCCCGTCGTGCCCTCTCCCGCCTCTTCCGCGCCCCACCCCCCCCCGCGCACACCCCGCGCACACTCTCTCCCCCTGCCCCCGCCACCACCCGCCACAATGGTTGCCGCCGCCCTCGCCAAACCCGGCCTTGTCTCGGTTCGCAAGTCTGTGCAGGCCCCCCGCACCGTCGTCCGCGCTGGCGCGCCCGCCATGGTGCCCGACATGGCCAAGCGGGTGAGTGTGGGCAGGCGCGTGGGGAGGCGGAATGGGGCGGCGGGGCGTGGCGGTCGCGCACCGCGCGGCAGCGCGGTTGAGGCTGCGCGCTCGCGGGGGTGGCGCCGTTGTGCGGAGGGTTTGCCCGCCCGTGTGCCCCCGATCCAACGCTGCCGACCCCGCTCACACTGCGCGGCTGCATCCACCGCGTGCTTGGCGGGGGCGGAATGGCGGTGGCAGCGTTGCCCGCGCCCTAATTCGCGTGCCAAAACACGCGGCCACCACCGGCCGTTTTTCGTTTTCGACCCCCCCCCCTCTCCTGCCCTCCCCCCTCCTCCCCTCTCAGAACACCATGAACCTGCTGCTGCTGGGCGCCCTCTCCCTCCCCGTGGGCTACCTGGGCTACGGCTACCTGTCCCTGTTTGTGCCCCCAAAGTGAGTGTGGTGTGTGTGGGGGGGAGGGCGGGGGAGGGCGGGAGAGGGGGGGGGGACGCGTTTTGTGTGCCCCCGCCGCTCGCGCATGTGTGGGGGTGGCGGTTGGCGCCCCCACCACGCCTCGCATGCTCAGCAACGTGAGGCCCTGTGTTCGCTTCACACCGGCCGAGCGGGCAGGCCCTTGGGCCACGGTGGCGGGGCGCAATGCGCGCGCGCGCGAGAGGCGCGCGAGAGGCGCGATCGCCCGCTTTGTCAACTGGCACCACGTCGTCAGCTCTCTTGGCTCACACCCCTCCCTCCTCCCTCCTCCACCACCCTCAGGGTCGGCGGCTCCGGCGCCGGCCAGGCCGCCAAGGACGCCGCCGGCAACGACGTCAAGGCGTCGGTGTGGACCAAGACACACCAGGCCAACGACCGGTCGCTCACCCAGGGGCTGAAAGGGGACGCGACTTACCTCATCGTCACCGACAAACTGGAGATCGAGAAGTACGGCCTCAACGCGGTGTGCACCCACCTGGGGTGTGTCGTCCCCTGGAACCGGGCGGAGAACCAGTTCCAGTGCCCGTGCCACGGCTCGCGCTACGATGCGACGGGCAAGAAAGTGCGCGGCCCTGCCCCCCTGTCCCTGGCCCTGGCCCACGCCGAGGTCAACGACGACGTCGTCTTCTTCACGCCGTGGACGGAGACCGACTTCCGCACCGGGCTGCAGCCGTGGTGGAAGTGAGAGGAAAGTGGTGGGGACTCTTTTGTGCCACCCGCTCTCTCTGCCTTTTTTTGGGACAACAAAGAATCTCTTATTTTGGGGGGAGTGCTGTGAGCTGTGTGTGTTTGAGAGAGTTTTGGAGCGATTTTGGAGCGACTCGCGACGCGTGTAAACGCGCCCCAGAGAGGGGTTCTTGGAGAAACAGAGGGGCGAGCGCCGTTTTGAACACACTCGCTTTTGCGTTTTGCGCTGCGAAAAAAACTCACACCCTCCCACCCCACTGCCCACCATGCCGTCCCTCTGAGGCTGTCCCTCGGACTGGGACGCGTGACGGAGGAGGAGCTGGCGGGGGTTTAGAGAGCAGGAGAGTCCGCCACCCGCGCGCGCACGACGCCAAATTTGGTTTCGCGTGTTTTTTTGCTTTGCTCTGTCCCCGCGCGCCCCGCTGCTTCTCACGCATAGAGCGCGAGAGCCTCCACACGCACTCCACCATGATCATATTCCCGGAGCAGTACGTCCCCCTGTACGAAGCCGTCAAGGCGGACGCGTACGCGTCCGACGACCGCAAAGTCGTCGTCTTCGCGTCCGCGGCGGAGGCGGACTCGGTGTGCGCGGTGCGCATACTGCAGGTGTGTGTGTGTGGTGTGGGTGGGTGGGGTAGGGGAGGCGGCGTGCGCGCTGCACAGACACGTCTGTCCGGGCCCCTTTTGAATGCATGCGCGCGCCTGCGTGTTGGGAGCGTGTTTCCGCCCGCCTGCAGGCCGCCTGGCCTCCCACACCCGCCGGCCGGGGCTGGAACGATGCCCACCCAGCTGTGGTTGTGTGTGGGGTGGCGGCAGGCGTGCACCACATTCCCTCCGTCTGTCGCCCCTTCTCAACGCAACTCTCCCCTCTCCTTCCAACCCACAGATGCTCTTCCAAGCCGACCACGTCCCCTTCTCCGTGTTCCCGGTCACCACGTGGGACGAAGTCAAGTCTGTGTGCGAGACCCAGCTGGCGGACGATGGGGTGAGTTTTGTTTTGGAGGCGGGAGGGTAAAGAGAGGCAAGAGGCGACAACGCGAGCACACACACTCACCCCCCCCCCCCCCTCCCCCTCCCATACAGACCCTTAAAAACGTGTGGATGATCAACTGCGGCGCCACGGAAGATGTGCGCGCCCTGCTGGCGGCCTCGGGCGCCTCCCCCGCCGCCACGCGCGCGGTGGTCGTTGACGCGCGCCGCCCCCTCCACCACAACTTCAACCACGACGGCGACTCGGGCATCGTGTTCCTGCACTCCCGGGATGGAGGGGAGGAGGACGTGTCCGTGGATGATGTGCCGCTGCCCGACGGCGCGTCGGGGGGGGAGACGAGCGATGATGGCAATGACGCCGACGCTGCCGCCGACCCCACCCGCGCCTCCCGCTCCCGCTCTGCCACGCCCGCCTCCAACGATGAGAACGCGTCCCCTCCCCGTCAGAGGCGGCGGCTGTCGCCGACCGCTGCCGCGGATGCTGCCGCAGTCGCGCGCACCAAAGCGCGCGCTGTGCGCGCCGCGCGGCGACGCTACTACGCCCGCGGCGCCTCCTTTGGCCGCCCCGCCGCCCTCACCCTGTTTGAGCTGGCCCACGCGTTGCGCGCGGACGATGCGCACGCCCTGTGGCTGGCGTGTGTGGGGGCAGCGGACGCGTTGGCGTGCGGCCGGATGCCTCGCGCCTCGTACGACAGGGCCGCCTCCCGCCTGGCCACCCTGGCGGCAGTCCTCCCTGGCGCAGGTGACGAAGAAACGGTGTCTGTGACAGTCGACGTGGGCGGCGGCGGTGGCGGCGGCGGTGGTGGTGGTCCCGCCACCACAGCCACCGCCACCCTCCGCGCCCGCCTCTACGGCCGCGTCGCCCCCTTCGACGACGTTGACGTCCCCCTCCTGCGCGCCTGGACTGCGCGCGACGCCCTGGCCCACGCCCCCCGCGTCGCGGCCGCCCTGGAGACGTGGACCCAGGGTGGGCGGCGGCGGCTGGACGAGCTGCTGCTGCGCGCCGGTGTCGGCCAGGACGCCGCCCGCGCCCCCGCCGCCACGGCGGCCGGGGTAAGGGCGGCCGCCCGCCTGGTGGAGGGGTTGACGGTGCACGGTCCGTCTGTGAAACTGCCTCCGCTCAGCTTTCCCTCCTTCCGCGTCGCGTGGAGCGGTGACCGCCTCGCCGCCTCCGACGCGGCCGCCGCGGCGGCCGCACTGCTGGACACGGGAGGGGCGGGCGCACCCGATGGACCCACCGCCGCCACCTCCCGCCGGGCCGCCTTCTGGCGCGCCTGGAACGCGCTGGCCGCTGGCGCGCGCACCCGCGCCGCGGGCGACCTCTCCTCCGGCCTCGACGCCGCCCGCGCCCTGGGCCGCGCCATCCTGGCGGACGGTGGCGCCGTCCTCACGCGCCGCGCCCTGCGCGAGTCGGCGGCGGGGAGGTTCAGGTGGGCCGATCTCTCGCGCGGTGGAGGGCTCGCCCACAGGGACCTGCTCGCCTCCCCCCCCGCCCTCGCCCGCCTGGCCGCCTTCCTGCGGGACGCCACCGCCGCCCGGCGCGCGGGACGGCGCGGCGCTCGCCGTGCTGTCGTCCTGGTGGGGCCGGCCAGGGCGGCGGACGGCGCGGTACCAGTCGTCGCTGTGCCGTCTGGCGACCCGTCCTCGGGCAACACGTTCGGCGCCCTATTCCGCAAAGCCGCCGCCGCCGTGGGCGCCCCCCTGGGCGACGACGGCTTCGACGCCGCCCACGTGTGGCTGCCCGGGGACGCGGTGGAGCGGTATGTGCGCGAGCTGACGGTGGCAGCCGCGGGCGAGCAGCTGGCGGCCGCGGCGGGGGCGCTCGGGTTGGAGTGAAGAGGTGCGGAAGACACGCCCACACGCACCCTCTCCTCTCTTTGTTTGGGCAACACACAGCACCCCCCGAACGCCTTTTTTCATTAACACGGCGGTGCCCCCCCCCTTCGAGACTTCACACACTGTTTGCTTCCCCCCCCCCCCACCCCCCCTCTCCCCTCTGCAAACCAGCGAAACCGAACACAGAAGAAAAAAAAAGGGCACTCTCCCAGTTTTTCCTTTTTCTGCACCCCCAGACACTGCATCCTGCCGTGTTGTGGGGACACGCGGCAGCGTCTCATGTCGTCCCCTGCCCAGGGTGGCGCCCCCCCGGGCGCCGTGCCGGCGGTGCCGGCGCGCGCATTCGGGTCGCAGCCCGCGCGCGACGTGCCGGCGCTGCTGCTGTGCTTGTTGGTGAGTGGGAGTGTGTGTGCGTGCGTGTGTGTGTGTGTGTGTGTGTGTGTGTGTGTGTGTCGAGTGGCGAGAGTGTGGGCCGCGGAAGCGTGCAGTGTGGGCGGCGCCGCCCCCACTGCGGGGGCGACCCGTTTTTGGGTCGGCCATCTGAACCACACCCTCTCTCAACCCGCCCCCACCCTCCACAAACAGGTCGGCGCTGCCTCCTCCGCCGCCGGCGTCGGGGGCGGCGCCTTCTTCGTCCCCTTGTTCGACATCGTGGTCGGCCTGGGCGTGCGTGCCGCCACCTCCCTGTCTCAAGTGTGTGTCGCGGCGGGCGCGGCCACCGCGTGCGCGTCCCGCACCCGCGCCCGCCACCCCCTCCACCCCGACCGCCACCTGATAGATGCTGACCTTGCATTGCTTGCCACCCCTCCCCTGCTTTTGGGCGTGTCTGTGGGCCTGCTGGCCAACCACGCCTTCCCCGCCTGGCTCCTCACCTTTTTGTTGATCGCGCTGCTGTCGCTGGTCACCGCCGACACCACGCTGCGAGCCTACCGCCTGCACTGCCGCGAGCGCGAAGCCGCCGCCGCCGCGGCCGCCGCCGTCCAAGTCGTGGCCAGTGGGCTGGGGCGGGACAGCGGGGTGGGTGGGACGGGGTCGCCCCGTGCGAGAACAGTGCTGGACGCGGACACCGTCTCGACCTACTCGATCGAGGGCGAGGGCCTCGCCCCCGCCCTCTCCCTGGCCGCTGGCCGGCGCTCCGTCGCCTCTGCGGACGGGCGGATGGTGTCCCCGGGCACCGTGTGGCGGCGCACGCTGTCGTTGACGGTGGACCGGCGGAGTGACGCCGAGACTGGTGGTGGTGGCGCGCCGCGCTTCAGCACGTTTCCCGGAGGGCACGCCCCCGCCGACACCGCGTTTGCCGCGCCACGCCGCCCCAGCGTGGTGCGCACACTGTCCGACTCGCTGCATGGCACGCTGCACGAGGGGGAGGACGAGGGGGCGGCGTCCGAAGATGGCGGCGGCGGCGGCGGCGGCGGCGCGCGGTCGCCGCTCCAGGCGGCCTCCATCCCCCGCACCCCGCCTGCACCGCCCTCGTCAGTGGGGGCGGATGGCGACGAAGCCGAGGACGGCGTGGCCTTGCCCTCCACGCTGCCAAGTGTGGCGGTGGATGGCGGCAGCAGCAAGGGGGGGGTCGGCGGTGGCGCCCGCGCGGCCGCCCCCCCCCCCCCCCTCCACCTCCTGCGCCCGCTGCACCGCCGCCGCCCCCGCCATCGCGCTGGCCTCCATGTTTGCCTTGATGACGGGCCTGCAGATCGTGCGCGCCCTGTCGGGCCGGTGTTCTGGGGGGTGGATCGGCACGACTGCTGCCCAGGCAGTCGCTGCCGCCGCTGGCACACTCGTATCCTGCGCCTTCCTCATCCACAAGCATGGAGGGGGACGAAGCACCCGTGTGCCGTCGTGCCTGGGGTGCACCGCCCCCAAAAAACGCACCGCCGCCGCACCCCCCCCCCCCCCCCCCCCTGCGCCGCCCTCGCCCCCTACGGCTCCGGCGCCGTCGACTTCTCACCCCGCACCGTGGCCGTGGGCGTGGCCGCCGCCCTGGCGGCGGGCATGGTGGCGTCGTTGCTGGGCGTAGGGGGGGGCATCCTCTTGGTGCCCCTCTTCCTCGCCCTCGGCGCCCACCCCGCCTCCGCGGCCGCCACCTCCACCCTCATGGTCCTGTTTTCGTCCACCTCGGCCGTCGCGGGCCAGGCCGCGGCCGGCTCCGTGTCCCCCACCTTTGCCGCCGCGTTTGGGGCGGCGTCCCTGGTCGCGGGCGCGGTCGGCGCGGTCTTTGTCTCCGCCCTCGTCGCCCGCACCGGCCGCGCCTCCCTCATCGTGTGGCTGCTGACAGGTGTCATAGGGGGCGGCGCCACCCTGACGCTGGGGTATGGTGGGTGGGAGGCGGTGCGCGAGTTGAGGGCGGGCGGCGCGCAGGCCGCGTTCAAGAGTGTGTGCGATGATTGATGATGTTTTTGTGTGTGTGTGTGTGTGCGTTGTGCAGCACTCCCCCCCTCCTCCTTCCACTGATGGTCCAGGCCCCTGGTGCACCCCGTGGCTGGCGGCATAGCACATGAAGAAGAGCAGGGCGGCGGCTCTGTGAACGTGTGTTGGTGGTGGTGGTGGTGTCGTTCACGCCGAGCGCACACCCCACGCTTTTTTTGTTCTCCCCACACAACGAGACGGAACAACCATGAAGCCACGCCCACCCGACGCGTGAGCCGTGCCGGCAGCAGCAGCTCGCCCACCTCCAGCCCACCCGCTTGGCCGGCGCCGACCACCGGCGGGCGGTGTGGGGACGGCAGTCCCCCCCACCCTCCAATGCCCGACGCCGCGTCAGCCGCCCGGCCGCCCGGCCTGTACGCCTCCGACCCGCCACGCGCGGCGGGCACACTAGGGTCTGCATCGCCCACCACACCAGCACGACACGGTGGCGTCGCCGTGGCGGCCGCCGCGCGCGGCGCGCGGCCGCCGCCCGCGCTCCTCATCGACGACCCGGCGCGCGCGGCCAAGTTCATGCTGGCGGGAGGTGAGAAAGAGGGATGGGGCTGTGTGTGGGTGTGGGGTCGGGGGGAGAGAAGGAGGGAGAGGGGCGGGCGGGCAGGGGGATTAGGGTGACCGACCGACGGCTCAGGCGCGCCCAACCCCCCCCCCCACACACACTCCCACCCACACAGGCATCGCGGGCGCCGTCAGCCGCACCGCCACCGCGCCCATTGATCGGTTAAAATTGCTGCTGCAGGTTCGTGTGTGTGGATGGAGGGAGGAAGGAACATGGAAAAGGAAGAGGGCGCGGCGAGACGTCAAGACAAAAAACCCTCACCACCCAACGCCCCCCCCACCCACCAGGTGCACGACAAAGCGGGCCGCCTGACGGTGCGGGACGGCGTGCGATCCATGATGGCAGAAGGTGAGATAGAGAAAAAAAAGGGAGAGAAAGGAGAAGGAAAGGGCACACCGAGAGAAGGGCACACCATCCCCCTCTCACCCCACCTCACACACGCAACACACACACACACACACACACACACACACACACACACACAACTCAGGCACCCCCCGCGCCTTCTTCAAGGGCAACGGCGCCAACGTGCTGAAAATCGCGCCCGAGACAGCGCTGAAACTCACTGCCAACGACCGCTTGAAAAGACTGCTCGCCTCCGACCCTGCCGCCATCACCCCGGGCGAACGCTTTGTGGCGGGCGCAGCAGCGGGGGCCGTCGCTCAGACCGCCATCTATCCCCTGGAACTCATTCGAACCCGGCTCGCGCTGTGCGAGTCGGGGCGGTACCGCGGCATCGCGCACGCGGCGCACTCGATCATCGTGCAGGAAGGCTGGCGCGCTTTTTACAGGGGGTTGGCCCCCTCGTTGCTGGGCATTCTCCCCTATGCCGGCGTCGACATCGCCAATTTTGAACTCATCAAAGAGTGGTTGCTCGACGTGTACGACGGGCGCCCCCCCCCCCGCCGCCGTGCTCGCCGCTGGGGCGGTCTCCTCCTCCGTCGCCCAAGTGTGTTCGTACCCCCTGGCCCTGACCCGCACCCGGCTTCAGGCGCAAGGGGTGGGGGGGGCGCCCCTCAAATACAGTGGGATGGGGCACGTCATCTCGCGCGCCCTTGCACGAGAAGGCGTGCGCGGCCTCTACAAAGGGCTGGCCCCCAACCTGGCCAAGATGGCGCCCGCGGCCGGCATCTCGTGGCTCGTGTTTGAGGAGGTGAAGCAGGGGCTGGGGCTGGACCCGCGCTGATTGTTTTTTTTTTTTGTTCACTTTGGTTAGGCCGACCCGAAAGGGTTAGGCCCAAGCCCTAACCCTTTCCGGTCTCTCCTTCCTCCGTCCCCTCCTTTCAGACACTGCGTGTTTTACGTGTTCGATGCCTTTTTAATCTTTGACAGAGAGTTTTTTTTTTTTGTAACGACGTGACCACTGAAACCCCCCCACACTCAAAACGGGGCAGACGCGCGCCGCGCAGGCTCCCGCCCTCCGCGCGCCGAGACGCGCGCGTCAGCCGCCATCACCGCGACGCGTGCCTCGATGGCTGCCGCTTCGGCGGCCGACGCGGCGGCAGCAGCCGCCGCGTCGGCCGCCGCGGCAGCCACCGCGTGCAGCGCCCGCGCCAGCGCGTCGCGAGTGTTGGGGGGCGGCGGGGGAGGTGGCACCGCCTCGGACGTGCGCGGCTTTGTCGAGCGCTGGTGTTTGGCCGCCTTGGAGGTGGGGCCAGCCGCCCGGGGCAGCTGCCCACTGTCGATGAGAGCGGACAGCGGGAGCGGGGACAGCGGGGCGCGCTCCGCCTCGGCAGCCTCGGACGGACGCTTGCGCCACAGGCGCATATGTGAGTGGTGGGAGTGCGGGCGGTAGGTCGTAGGAAAGGGGGCCTGTGTGGGTGGGGTCCCACCGGCCTCTCGGGTGGTCGAAGCGTCGAAAAACGTTTGTCGAAGTGAGAAACAACCAGCCCTTCACTTTCAATCGGGGGCGCCGCGTCATCCCCCCGCGCTCTTCAGGCACACGCGGCGTGTGCCTGCGTCGTCTCCACACACGCACCTCTCAATCCCCGCACACAAACCATGCCGCCCCCTCGCTGGAACGCGGGCGCCGCCGAACTGACGTCGGCCGCGGCCGCGGCGGCCGCTGCGTCCGTGCCCGCCGCCTCGGCCGCACGGTCAGCGGCTGCCTGGGCTGCGGTGGCTGCCGTGGTGGCTGTCAGCGCGCCAGCGTGGTGAGTTTGGATAGGACGAGGCGGGAGGGAGCGCGACATTCGCGTTTCGGTTTCGTTTTCGACCCGCCCAAAACCCTCACCCTCCAGCGGCCGCACCCTCGCCCACGCCTTCCCTCCCGGCCCTCTGGCCACGCTGGCGTCGCTGCTCGGCCGCGCCACCGCCCTGATCGCCGCCTTCTGGGCGGCCGCCGCGTCCCTGCGGGAGGGCGCGCGCCTGCCCGCGCGCCGCGCCGCGGCGCGCGTTGAGAAGGGGGCCACCCCCGCCCGCCGCGCGTTGCTGGGGTTGCCGCCACTGAAGGCCAAGGGGGATGGTAAGAAGGCGGCTGAGCCGACGGTGGCGGCTGCGCAGGTGCCAGCCCCAGACCTTGGGCCTCCTGTGCGAGGCGTGCGCCCGCTCCCCGCCGCCGCGACAGCCCGCACCCCGCCCAACGCCTCCCTGGCCGACGCAGCCCGCGGGCGGGAGGGGTCCGTCGTGCGCACGCCTGATGCTCTCAGACCCTTCCTGGCCGCGTTCTCACCCGAGGCACTTGCCCCCGGCGACGGCGCACGCGCGCACCGCTCGCCCGCCCCCGGTCTCTCCCCCCTCCTCCCCGGGGGCGCTTCCCCCGCAGCGCTCGGCGGAGGCGGAGCCCTAGCGCCCTCCTACCGTCCCTCCCTCACCCGCCGAGGCGGCGGAGTCGCCGCCTCGGTCGCCGACCCAGCAGCACCGTCGGCTGCTGCCGCGGTCGCGGCCGCTGCCGCCCGCCTCGGCCTGGGCGCCGGCCCGGGGACCGGCGGCACGGGCGGCGCCCTGGAAGCCGGCACCGAAGCCCTGCGCGAGTGGCTGGCGGCCGACGTGCTGACGCCACTGGCGTGCGCGCTGGCACGCGCCTCGGACGATGTTGCCTCTGCCGCCGCGGCGGCCGGCTGGCCCGGCCTCCGCCTCGCCCCCCTCGCCCCTCCTGGAGGCGTCGGCGCGGCAGGCGATGACGATGACGCGGCCGCGGCCGGCCTCAAAGCCGCCCTGGAGGCGAGGGTGGGCGGGTGTGGGCCGGCGGGGCCGCCCCCCGCGCTTGCGTCGCTGTTGGAAGCCGTCGTGCGCTACGCCCGCCTCGCCTCCCTCCTGCGCGGCGACGACCCACGCGGCCTGCTCCCCCCCTGCCCCCGCGGCTACATTGCCGCCCGCATCGCGTCCCTGGCGGACGGCCCCTGCGTCGGCGCGTTCACGTGGAATGGAGGGGGGGGCTGGCAAGGCGGCCCCTGGACCCCCGAACTGCCGTGCGACGCCGCCCTCCTGTTCCACATCGTGGCCGCCTACGTGGATGCGCCGAGGTGGGAGTATGGGTTGGGAGGGCCGAGGGCGGCGCCTCCGGGTGGGGCTGCCCTGTTCCTCGGCCGCGTGCCGTCGAGGCCGCCACGCAGTTATCACGCCCTCCTCTCGGTGCGGCCGCCGGCCCCTCCCTCTGATGGCGCCGCCGTCGTCGGCCTGGGCCTGGGCACCCCCACCCCCTCCTTTGCCCTGCTGACGGGAGGCGACGCCCCCCCGCTGACGTTGGGTGGAGCGTCCGGCCTGTTAACCTCGCTTCTGTTGTGGTTTGCGTCCGCCTCTGCCCGCGACGGTGGCCGCTCCGGCGCCGTGGGCGGGCGCTCCCTCGAGTTCTTGGGCGTCGGCAAAGCGCTGGCTGGAGGTGCCCAGGGCGGGCGGGACGCCAACGGGGGCGGCTGGTTGAGCGGCGCGGGGCGCGCGCTGTGGGGGGGGGGCTGGTGAGAGATTGATTGTAGAAAAAAAGCCACACGCACAGAGAGAGAAAACCAAAACAACACAACACACTTCACACACAACCCTCCCTCACTCGCCCGCCGTCGCTGCCCCCTCAATCGCGGAATCATTCAGTGCGCAGCACACGACCGCTTTGTGGTGCCCCGAGTAGACTCGAATCGCATCCCCCGTGGCCAAGTCCCACAACCTGGCAGTACAGTCGCTGGACGCGGTGACCGCGTACGCGCCATCCACAGAGAAGACGGCGTCCCACACCCAGCGGCCGTGGCCGGCGAGCGTGCGGTCGAGGGTGAAGCCGTCCAGGTTCCACAGTTTCATGGTGCGGTCCGAAGCGGCGGTGGCCAGCTGCCTGACGTCAGGCGACAGCAAGCACTTGAGAATGCGGGCGCGCGGGTGGGCGCGCAGTTTGTGCAGGGGTTCGAAGTGAGACGTGAGGCCGCCAGCCGAGGCGGTGGCAGTGGGGGGCACGGGGCCACCGCCGCCGCCGCCGCGCCCCGCCCGCCACACGTAGGCCGTGCCCGCCGAGTTGGCGGCCACGAGCAAAGATCCGTCGGCCGCGACGGACAGGGAGCGGACGGGGGTGCCAACTTCTGGTACTAGCTCGCACGCACACGCCCCCGCCGCCAAGTCCCACACACGCACGTTGCCGGCTGCGTCGCCCGACACCAGCTCCCCTTGATTCGGGTGCAGCACGGCCGCGTTGACGGGGGCGCGGGATGCGTACTCGCGCTGGCAGCCGGGGGCGCGCAGGTCCCACAGGCGCACAGTGCCATCCTCTGACCCCGAAAACATCCAGGTCGCATCCTTTTGAAATCCGACCGCGGTCACGTTGCCGGCGTGGCCGTCGTAGGAGAGGACGGGCTGCGGGTTGGACGAGTTGACGTCGAAGAGGCGGATCTGGGAAGTGGGGGGGGGGGGAGGGAGGGTTGGTGGTGTGTGTTTTCGGGTCCGCAGAGACACGCACGAAAAACAACAACACAAGGCTCTTACGTGCGGATTTCCGGCAGCTGCCAGCAGCTGCTTGTCGGCGGTGATCTCCAGTTTGTTGACCTGGGGTGTGGTGGTGGGGATTGGGTCGAGGGCGGCGCCCTTGTTTTGTGGTCGATTTCTTCCCCCCTCGAACTCCCCCCTCTCGCACCTGCGAGTCCGCAAACTGCAGCGTCCTGTAGCAGATGCCGCTCGTCGCCTCCCAGAAGCGGACGGTGTGGTCGTAGCCCGCGGTGGCGAGCACGACTTGGCTTGCCATGTGGAAAGGTTGTTTCCCTCACAACAGTCCCCCCCTGTCTGCCCACGCACACGCACGCTCCGCCCTGGTCGCCTCTCGCAAGCAGGAGAGGGACAGGGGGGGGTCGCGGAATGTGGGATGAAAGGACGACGCGAATGCGTTTTTTTTCTTTTCTCTCGTTCGCTTGTGTTTCGGCTTGGTTTTTCATCCTCCTCTCCCTTGATCGACGCGCCACCCAAACTCGCTTCCATTTTACACACACACACACAAAGAGGTCGCTCTACCAAAAAAAAAAAAAAACACAGCCCCTCTCTTTCCTTCCTCGTCACCCAAACAACCCAAACAGCCCCCCCTTTTTCCGCGCCGCCGCGACGCGCTGCATCACCCCCGCAAACCGGGGGTCCGCCCGCAGCTTCGCCAGGTCGGGGTCACTCTCCAGCGTGGCGCGTGCTTGAGTGTCCTCGTAGCCGGCAGCTATGGCGGCGGTGAGGGAGATCAGCGCGGCGTCGATGTCGCCCAACGCGGCATGAGCACACGCCGCGTTGTAGTGGGCAGCCTGCGTCTCCCCATCCGACAGCCCAGGCGGCTTGTCGCGAAAACGTTTCAACCCCGTGCCGGGCAGAGTGAAAGCGCGCTTAAAGTCTGCCAAGGCGGCGGTCGGGTCGCCCGCCTCGAATTTTGTCAGGCCGGCGTCAATTGCGCCGCGCGCGGTTTCGGCAGCGCGGGCTACAGTTGCGGGGCACCGTGCCGGGCGCACTGCCGGGCGGGAGAGGGGGCGGGAGGCGGCGAGACGCATGGCGGTTTGTCGGGCGTCGGTCGGGTCAGGATGTGAAAAACGTCGGTCTCGTCACTCTTTTTTTTGCCTTTGTCGGGACACGCCGTGCCTCCTCACTTGGGCACGCCAGTCACACGCTTGCCTCTCGCACCAGCGACCGAGCACTCCTTGCACCCCACCACACACACACACAGCCGACCCCCCAACACAAAAACAATGGGTGCCGGCCAGTCCGTCACTGGCGACCGCCTGCTGGACCAGGTGTTCAACCTGAAGATGACGTCTAAACAGCTGGCCAAGATGAGCGTGCGGGCGGAGAAGGAGGAGAAGGCGGAGAAGTTGAAGGTGCGAGGATGGGGAGGGAGGGCGCATGGGCGAAAGAGAAAGAAGGCGACGCCGCGCAACGCGCGCGTGCCTCTAAACCCGTCACTGCTGGCGTGTGCACCCTGGCTGCGTTAGAGACGAAGGATGGAGCTGGGGTGTGAGCGCCCGGCGGAGACGAGTGACGAAGAATGACGGACTGCGGGGACGCCGACCCCCCGCCCATCCTCCACCCCCAGGTCAAAAAAGCCATCGAGAAAGGCAACATCGAGGGCGCCAAAATCTACGCCCAAAACGCCATCCGCAAGAAAGGGGAGGCGTTGAACTATCTGAAGCTCGCGTCGCGCCTTGATGCCACGGTCGCGCGGCTCGACACCCAGGCCAAGATGCAGGGCGTGACGCGGTCCATGGCGGGCATTGTGAAGACGCTGGACAAAGCGTTGGCGGCCAACAATTTGGACAAGGTGAGAGAGACTGCAAAGGGGGTGGACTTTTTTTTTATTTCATGCTTGCACGATCTCTCATCACCCCTCCACCCCACCCTCCATCCCAGGTCGCCGAAACCATGGACCAATTCGAAAAACAGTTCGAAAACCTAGACGTGCAGTCGTCCGTGCTGGAGGGGGCTATGGCCAGCCAGGCCGCGCTGGCGACGCCTGAAGAGGATGTGACGACACTGCTGCAACAGGTGGCCGACGAGCACGGCCTGGAGGTGCAGCTCAACCTGCCGCAAGCGGGGGCGGTGCCCGCGGCCGCTCCTGCGGCGGAGGAGAAGGACGACTTGTCGGCGCGCCTCGCCCAGTTAAGGGGCGGGCAGTGAGAGTGAGGCAAAAAGAGAGTTTTTTTTTTGTGCGCGCGCGTGTAAAAAAAGGCTGAGAGAACAAGATTACCTTGATCTCTGTGGACTCTCTGGGTATCTCGGTTTGCGGGGTCGGTGAGAGAGACGGAAGGTGAAGAGCGAGAGGCAAACAACAAAAACACTTTTTCTTTCTTTTTTTTTTTCGTGTTTTCATCGATGTCGCTCAACAGAGCCGTCGCCGCCGGCAACGCCACTGCCGTCGCCGCCGCCCTGGCGGGTGGCGCCGACCCCGCGGCCCCCGACGCTGCGGGCCACACACCCCTGGACGTCGCGGTCGCGAGTGGGCGCGCGGACATCGTGAAGTTGCTGGTGCGTGTGATGTTGTGTGTCTGCGTGTTGTGTGTGCGCGCGTGCGCTGTGTCTGTGTATGTGTGTGCCCTGTGTGTATGTGTGCGAAAAAAACGGGGAAAGGAAGGAGGGCGCGGGGGTCGCACGCGAAGCAATTCGCGCTTCGCCGCGTTCCCCATCCAAAACAACGGTCTCGCCAACCCGCCCAAAACCCCAACCGACACAGGCCACCAACCTCGCCCACTCCCCCGACGCCGCGGGGGCCGCCCTGTCCCGCGCCGCGGTGCGGGGTCAGACCGCCGCCGTGCGCGCCCTGCTGGCTGCGGGAGCTCCCGCGTCTTATGCCGAGCCCGGCACGCTGAGGACGGCTCTCCATTGGTGTGCGTTTAGCGGGGATGTGGATACAGTGGAAGCTCTTCTCGCAGGTGGTGCCGACGCTGGAGCGGCCGACGTCACGGGCGCCACCCCCGCCGACTGGGCGGCCGACAGAAACCACACCGCGCTGGCTGCCCGCCTGCGCTCCGCTGCGGGCCCGGCCAGCATTCTGGACATGCTGACCTCGTCAGCGGCGGTGGGTGCGCTCGCTGCGCTCGCGCTGGGGGGCGTGTTTGCGGCGAAGCGGGCGGGGCCGGTCGGCGCGCGGCGCCGCGCGGCGCGCGCCAAGTGAAGAGGGGTTGAAAAAACAGGGAACCGATAACATACACGTGTGCGTGTGTATGATAATACACATAGGGATCGTGCAACATGTGCGAGAGAGGTCTTTGCACGACCAGGCGGCGTGGCGGGGCGTGTAAAAAACGACGACGAAAACCGAACCAAAGCAAAAAAACGACGCCCGACCGTCGCTTCACACTTCGCTCGTTTATCTTTCTCTCTCTTCACGCACAAGGCAGGGATTTCCCTCACCCCTTCGCGCCCGCCATGGGGGCCTATCTGTCATCCCCCATCACCACCAAGGTGGGTTGGAGGGGTCGAAGCGCCCTCTGTTCGCCAGAGGGCGTGCCTTCCATGCGCAAAACGAAAACGGCGGCCCCAGCGTCGGGCGGTGCTTGCGCCCTCCCGCCCCACGCTCTCGCCCACCCCCGATGCCGCCCACGCACGCACCTGGGAGGACTGTGCCGAGGCGGTGTGTTTGTGAAAGCAAGCGCGGCGGCGCGCCCAGTGACACGGGCTGTTGCCGAAACCAAAAACATGCCTTTCCCCGCTCACCCCACCCCCCCGCCCTCCTCCCTCCCCACAGGAGATTCACGACGGCGAGTCGCCCGAGTTCACGTATGGCGTGGCTGCCATGCAGGGCTGGCGCACGGAGATGGTGAGAGGGAGGAGGAGGGGAGGGGGGTGCGCCACCAGCGCGAAACCGGCGTTTTCAAGGTGCGAGTCAGCGTCTCGCGAGAGGGAGACGCCCCCACCCGCCTCGACTCACCCCGTGTCCCTCCCTCTCCCTCCCCTCCCTCCCCACCACCACCACAGGAGGACGCCCACGCCATCGTGCTGGACCTGGACGCCGAGACGGGCGGCGGCGGTGGCGGCCGCCCCCCGGGCGCGCCGCCCACCGGCTTTTTCGCCGTGTTTGACGGCCACGGCGGCAAGGAGGTCGCCCGCTACGCCGCCGCCCACCTGGCGGCTGCTGTCGCCTCCGCCCCGCCCTACGCGGCGGGCGACCTGGGGGCGGCCCTGGCGGAAGCGTATCTGTCGACGGACGCTCAACTCGCCTCGGACACCGTGCGCGAAGAGCTCGCGTCCCTGGCCGCCCCGTCTCCCCGCCCCGAGGGCGGCGAAGGTGGCAGCGACCGCCCCGCCCCCGACGCGCGCGGCACCGCGCTGTCCATGCTGCTGGGCGGCGGCGGCGGCAGCGGCGGCGCGTCGGGCTCCGGCAGTGGCCCGCCCGGCCTCCCGCCCGCTGTGATTGCCGCCCTGGCTGAAGCAGGCGTGCACGTGCGCGTCGCCCGCGCCCGTCGGTCGCGCGTGGTGGTGGAGGGCGAGGAAGACGAGGAGGAGGAGGAGTCGGGCTCTGACGGCGACGCGCCGCCGCACGGCGCGCGCGTCGTCGAACTAGACCTCGAAGAATCCGAAGAGATCGACCTCGACGTCCCCCCCTCCACGGCGGGGGGCGTCCCCCCCGGCGCCGCCAAGCGCAAGAGAGCGGCCCCCAGACCTGGGGGTGGCGCGGTGGCCGCATCGCCATCGTCTTCAGAAGGGGAAGACGACGACGACGGTCCGCCGCGGTCCGCCCCTCCGCCCGACGCCCCCACCACCGAGTACGGGCCCAACGCTCCTGGCCGCTACATCGGCCCCGCCGCAGGCTGCACCGCGGTGTCGGCGTTGGTGAGGGGGGATGTGTTGGCCGTCGCAAACGCGGGCGACTCGCGATGCGTCCTCTGCCGCTCTGGCGGCGTCGCCCTCCCCCTGACCACCGACCACAAACCCACCGACCCCCCCGAACTCGCCCGCATCGTGGCGGCGGGCGGCTTTGTGGCGGATGGGCGGGTGAATGGGTCGTTGAACCTGTCGCGCGCGCTGGGCGACGCCGAACATAAACAATCTGCCGGCCTGCCTCCCTCCGCCCAAGCCGTCACTGCCGCCCCCGACATCACCACCGTCACCCTGCAACCGGGCGACGAGTTCCTGCTGCTGGCGTGTGACGGCATCTGGGACATTGTCACGTGCCAGGAGGGAGTGGACTTTGTGCGCGCGCGCCTCGCGGCTGGCGACTCGCCCTCGTCCGCCGCGTCCGCGCTCTGCGACCACTGCCTCGCCCCCGACACCGCGGGGTGCGGCAAGGGGTGCGACAACATGAGCGCCCTGGTGGTGCTGCTCAACCGGTGGAAGGGGCAGGGTGGGGAGGGGGCGTGAATTGATGGGGGGGGGGGGGGGTCGGACGGTCTCGGGGGGCGTGTTTTTTTCTCTTTCTCTTTCATGTGTGCGCGTGCGCAGCCCCCCCCCCCCCCCCCCCTCCAGCGCGCGCTGTGTGTGTATGCGTTGTGCAAACGCAGGTCACAGCTGCACCTCTTTCATTCAAATGAACTTGAAAACGTTTTTTTCTCTCTCGCTATTACACACAAAAGTCTCACAGCCTTTTGCCATCTGAATCCCCGTCCTCCGCCCCAACATACAGGCCGTGAAACACGGTCAAGCACCCCGCTGCGGCGGGGGCCAGGGCGTAAAGGCCGGCATCGATGGCGTTTTGGTCGCCAGCGCCGTCGGCGTCGGGGTGGCACGGAAACAGCCTGATCCGCGTCCAAGCATCACCCCCTCCTACTCTCCAGTAAAACGCGCCACTGCCCCCCTCCCTCACAAACTGGAGCTCCACGGTGGTGTCCTCGCTGTTCAACTGCGGCGGCAGTGGGGCGGTTGCCTGGTCTGTCCACCCGCGTCGAGTCACCGACGTCGCCAGGACGGCGGCCGCGCCTCCCGCCGCGCTGCAGGCGGGCGGCACCGCCTCAACACACGCTTTGGCCCACCAGGAAGCGTCAGGGGAGCGGATGAAGAGGCCTGCCTGGTCCCACGGCCTGCGCGCGCGCAGCGTGAAACGAACACGGGCGACCACTCGCGCCCCCCCCACCCTGGCCACCAGGGCGGCGCCATCGTTGGCGGTGCGACCCGTCGCAGTGCGCCCCCACAGGTCGGCCCCCGCAAACGGGACGCGCAGGCCGGAAGGCGACGGCGTCGCGGCGGGGGGGTTGGCCACCGTCCACCGCAGGCGCGCGTCGTCGATGCCAGCAGTGAACGTTGTGTCTATGGGTGAGGCAGGTGTGACGGCGGCATCGGGCTGCGACATTGGGGGGGTGTTTGAGACGGAAAAGGGGGCGCAATGTGGAATCGACGGCAGGTCTCGTTTTTGAACACACTTCACTTCATCTACCCACAGCGATAGTGAATTCGATCCCCCTAAAAACAAGGCAGCGTCCCAGTGTGTGGCGCACCAAGAAACCCTGGGGAGGCAGCTCCCCTTCAAAAACAAGCGGCGCACGCCACTTTTCACGGCAGCCCCCACCTGCCCACCCACTGCGATGGGAAGCGACGGCCAGGATGAACATTGTTCACCAGCAACGCCACCACCAGCATGGCCAGCGCCCCCAGGAACACGGCAAGCACAAGCGAGTACCCTGCAGCCGGCAGCGCGGCGCCCGCGCCGTGCGTGGCCCCGATCAGTGCGGTCGCGCCGCCGGGCGGGTGGGTCGTCGACGTCAGGGCCATGGCGAGCGTGGCGGCTGCGACTCCCGTCGCGGCCGCCACCCAGCGCGGAGCCGAGGCACAGATATGGCCGACAGTCACACCCACAAAAGCGGAGAGCGTTTGGCCTAGAACGAAATTCGCAGGCTGGCTCAGTTTACTCTCAATCACGCCAAACACCAGCACCGCGGACGCGCCAAAGCTGGCCAGCAGAGCGGGCGTGTGCAGCGAGTTGGGAGGGTTGTGCAGCGCGGCGTCGACGCCAGCCACGGCCGCGATGCCGAGCCACGCACCCACCGTCGTCACGAGCGCGTCTGTCGCGCGCGGAAACGGCAACGCCACATCCTGCCCTCCCCTCATCTTGCGAAAGTAGTGGCGGAGCAGGGCGGCGGGCGCCATGCCTGTGAGCGGGTTGACGGACTCCACAGCAAAGGGTGGGGTGGGTGGCGTGCGGGTGGGAGGCGCGCCCGGCTTTTCGACGTCGCCCGCGTCGCCATCCCGGTCGGGCGAGTCGCGGTGCACGCTGCGGCCGCTGTGCACCGATAATTCAGTAAAGCGACCGCTGTGCGCCGAGACGTCGGCAAAGGCGCCGGAGGCTGAGCGCGAGGGGGGCATGCGGAAAATGTCAACGTACGTCTGAACCAAAAAAAAAAAACGCACTCTTTTCGTCGAGGGATGGGTGACTTGACCGAGCCCCTCCTCCCGCCGCCCAGCGGCAGGGACCCCTCTTCCATCGTCCCCCACCACCATGGTCCCATCACCGCCCTCGCCTCCGCCGTCGCGTGCGTTGCGCGCGTGTTTACCCGCTGGCTGGCGCCTCTTCTCCCGCGCTCGTGGCGCCCTCTGCACCTGCCCCCCGACGCGCGGGCAGCACTGGCGGCGGCGCGGGAAGCGGCAGTCGTGCCGTTTGACGACAGTGTGCACGGGCACGACGAACTGTTTCCCGCGCTGTGGCGCGCGTGTTTTGATGACGACGAAAACGCGCCGCCTCCACCACTCCCCGCCGCCCGCCCTTCTCCACGCTGGACAGACGCAGGGTGGCAAGGCCCCGACCCGGCCACCGACTTGCGGGGCGCGGGGGCGGCCGCCCTGGCCCACTTGCTGCACTTGTCGCGCGCAAAAGAGCACGCGCCACTGTTCACCCGCCTGCGCCACAAGCGCAGGCCCTACGTCGCGAGCGACGAGTACCCGTTTGCGGCAGCTGGCGTGAATGTGTCTTACATGTTGGCGTCGGTGGCTTGCCTGCACGATCCACGCGGCGGCGCGTCCCCGGTGGCCGCGTCCGGCGCGCCGCGCTCTGCGCCTGCCCGCGGTTATGCGGCCTTGCTCGCCGCCGCCGTCACCGACGACGCAGCGCTGGCTGCGGCTGCAGCAGCCCATGCACCACATGCCGGCCTGCCAGCCCCCTACAGAAGCACAGCGGAGGCACACGGCCATCGCGCCGCGGTCGCCGCTCTCGCGGTGGCTGGTGATGTGTACGCGTGTGTCTTCGAAACCCTGGACGATGTCTGGTGCGCGCGCCGTGCGTCCTACATGGCGTTTGGTGGCGTGTCGGCCGACGTGGAGGCCGCGCTGCGGGGGACGCTGGCGGAGAGGCCGGCGAGTGTGGGAGAGCTGCGCGCGCGCCTGCGCGCGCGGCTCGACGTTGAGTGAAAACGCAGTGTGCTTTACTGTGCTCAATGAAAGTGCGTGCTTGTGTGATAGCAAAGTGAAACAATTGCAAAAATGGACTGCGCAACTTCTGTTGGTCCCCCCCCCCTCCCTCTTTCAACCTTGTTTGAACGCCGCTTTCTCCCCCTCACTCAGCTCCCGCCACCTCCGCCCCAGCTCCATCATCACAGCAGACGGCGGCACACTCGGCCCCAGCGCCGCCACGACGGCCGGGCGGGTGGCGGCGCAGAAGGCGAGGTAGGGGGAGGGCGGGCGCTTGGCCGAAGACGACGCCTTTTGGGGGGCGGACGCCTTCTGAGTCGCGCCACCCCCACCCCCACCGCCAACACCACCAGCCGCCTCTTTGGCCGCCTTGGCCTTCTCCTCCCACGGCGCCTTGCCCTCCGGCGTCAGCGCGCGCCACCTCTCCCCCAGCCGCTGCAGCACGACGGGGGCGGCCAACCCCGGCTCAGCCGCCGTCACGGCCGGCCGCTCCGCCGCGCAAAACAGCAGGTAGGCGGAGGGCGGGCGCTTGGCAATGGGGGTGGAGGGCGCACCCACCTCCCCAGCTGGGGCGGCGGCCCCTTTTTTTGAGGCGCGCGGCGTGGGCGCCGCGCGCCCGCCACCACTGCCAGCCACCCACGCCGCCTTGGCCTCCGCCGCGGCCGCCTCCCACTTGGCTTTGTCGCCGGCAGGCAGCCCCCTCCACCTGGCCCCCAGCTCCGCGATGACGGCGGCCGCCTGGGCTCCCGGGGCGTCGGCCACGACGGCGGAGCGCTCCGACGCGCAGAACAGAATGTAGGCTGATGGGGGGCGCTTCTTGCCGGCTGCAGCGGCGGGGGGGGGCGTGTCGGGCGCGGCAGCGCCTGCTGCGCCATTGCCGGGCGCGGCCGTGGCCTTGGTCGCGGCGCCGCGCGCGGGCGCGGGCTTCGCGCCGCCACCGCGCGCGCGCGCGCGCCCGCGCGCGCGCCGCCGCGCGCGGCGCGCGCGTCCAGGGCGGCCACCGCCTCCGCCAACCCCACGGTGGCGGGGTCCAGCCCCGGCGGCAGCGGCGCGGGCGGTGTCTCTGCGTCGCCGCCCACGACGCGGGCGTAAGGGCCGTACCGCCCAACAGCGATCTCCACGCTCCCGTTCAAAAAGGGGTGCGCGCCCAGCGCGCGCGGAAAGGCCAGCAGGGCCAACGCATCCGGCAGGGTCAGACTCGCTGGGTCGGCGTCCTTGGGCAGGGACGCACGGCGGGGGGGGGGGCGGGCGAGCGGGTTTGGCGTCCTTGGTGCCCGCGCCGCCCGCCGCGCCGCAAGTCCCACCACCACTGCTCTCCCGCGCTGGCCCCAGCTGCACGTACGGCCCGTACGGCCCCACGCGCACGCTCACAGGCAGGCCGGATGACGGGTCATCACCCAACTCGCGCGGGTCGGCAGCGCCGGCGGGGGGCGGTGCGTCACCCGGCGTCGCGCCGTCCGGCCACAGCGGGCGCGCCTCTGTGCACGTGGGATAGTTGCCACACCCAAAAAAGCCACCCGTCGACCCCAGCTTGAGCCCCATGCGCCCCCCACACTTGGGGCAGGTGCGGGCGGCGGCGACCGCGTTGGCGAGGGCGGCGTCCGTTCCCGCCGCGCCGACGGCCGCGCGCGCGGCGGCCGCGACGGTGGCTTCACCGAGCGTCGCGTCCAGCGCGTCCACCACGTCCCCCCCTCCCGCGCCAGCCGCCACAGACACGGCAGCATCCAACGGCGTCCAGAACGAGGCGACGACGTCGGACCAGGAGGCGCGCCCCGAGGCGACGTCGTCGAGCGCGGTTTCGAGGGAGGACGTGAAGGACGCGTCCACATATGCGGCAAAAAAGGTGTCCAGGTAGGCAGCCAGCACAGCCCCCCGCGGCGACGCCGCCAGCCTCCTCCCACTCACTTTGGTGACGTAGCCTCGGTCGAGGAGGAGGCGGACGGTGGGGGCGTAGGTGGAGGGGCGGCCGACGCCGGCCGCCTCGAGGGCGGCGACGAGCGTCGCCTCCGAAAACCGGGGCGGGGGGCGCGTCTCGCGGCGGGCGGGGGTGACGGTGAGCAGGTCCAGGGGGTCGCCTGGAGCCAAGGAAGCGAGCAGAGCGGCAGCGGCACCGCCTGCGGCGGGGATGAGGGCACCGTCTTCGCCGGGCAGGGGGGCCGCGTCGGCCGAGGGTGTGCCACCACCATCGCCATCGCTCTCCTCATCCTCCGCCGCAGCCGCCACCCCGCGCGCCGCCCGGGCGGCGGATTTGATGTCGGACGGCGAGTAGGCCGCCGCAAAGCCGGGGGCGACGACGGCGGTGGCGGTGGCGCGCAGCAGCGCGCCGCACGGCGACGCGGCCACATCGACGCGCACCGCTTTCAACCGCGCGTCCGCCATCTGGCTGGCCAGCGTGCGCCGCCAGATGAGGTCGTACAAGGCTTTGTGTTTGGGGCCGACAGAGGGGGGCAGAGTCGAGGGCGGCCTTTTGAAGTCGACCGGCCGAATCGCTTCGTGCGCCTCCTGCGCGTTTTTCGTCCGTGCTCTCCACGTGCGCGCGGCCGCCGGCACCGCCGCCGCGCCGTGCGCCGCCACGGCAGCTTCGCGAGCCGCCGCCACCGCGTCCTCCTGCATGGACACGCCGTCGGTGCGCATGTAGGTGATCAGGGGGAGCCCCCCCGCGCCGTCGCCGCCCTCGTACAGCGCCTGCGCGAGCGCCATCGTCTCGGTGGGCGTGCACCCCAGCAGCGCGGACGCCGCCTGCTGCAGGGAGGCAGTCACAAAGGGGGGGGGGGGAGACCGCGCCACATCGCGCGAGGTGGCGGTGTGCACAGTCATGGAGGCGGCGTGCAGCTCGGCGGTGGCCGCGTCGGCGGTGGCCGCGTCGGGCAGCCCCGGCGCCGGCACCGCGCCGCCCCCGGGCAGCGTGCGCAGGGAGGCAGCCAGCACCGCCCCTCCATCTCTGCCGCCTGGCACCGCCAGCTGGGCTTCGACCGTCCAGTAGGGCGTGCGCACAAAGGCGCGCAGGGCGGCTTCACGCTGCGCGACGAGTGCCAGCGCGGCCGACTGCACGCGCCCCGCGCTGCGCGCCCCGGGCAGCTTGCGCCACAACAACGGCGACACCGAAAACCCGTACAGATAGTCCAGCGCCCGTCTCGCAAAGTAGGCGCGCACCAGGTCGTCGCACAGGGGGCGGGGGGAGGCGAGGGCCGAGAGGACCGCGTCGCGGGTGACACTTGTGAAGGCCGCCCTCTCCACCAGCGTCGTCGCCGTCACCGCCCCCCGCGACCGCAGCTCCTCCAGCACGTGCCACGATATGGCTTCGCCCTCCCTGTCGGGGTCAGTGGCCAGCACGACTTTGTCGGCGGTGGCGGCCGCGTTGGCCATCGCGGCAAGGCGGGGCGCGGCGGCGGGCGCGGTCTCCCACCTCATCTCGAAGCCGGAGGACGGGTCGACTGACCCCGACCGGGCGGGCAGGTCGCGCACGTGGCCATAGGTGGGCAGGACCTGGTGGGGTGGAGGAGGGTGGGTTGAGAGAGGAGGCATGAGGCCGAGACAGTGTCGGCCGTGTTTCCCTGTGCGCGCCACCTCTGCTCCCTCTCTTTCACGCACTCACCGTCGCGCTGTCACCCAGATACTCTTGCAGCTTGCGCGCCTTGGCGGGCGACTCGACGACGACGAGCGAGTGGCCGACGGCGGCGGCACCGCCAGGCGGCGTGAGCCGCGGCGCGCGTGAAGCGGCGGCCGTGGCGCGGCGCAGGATGGAGGTGCGGGGTGAAGGCATGGTGCCCGGGCGGGCACCGGCCCTCATTAGAGGGGAGGAGGGGGGTGGGGCGGTGGCGGAGGAGAAGAGCGTGTGCGATGTCGTCAAAAAGAAAAACAGTCGTTCGGTGTGTGTCTCAAGTCATTCTTACACGCTGTGTTGTCTCGCGCGCGTGGTTGATGTGAGTGAGTGAGTGTGTAAAGGGACAAAAGAAAAGCCAAAAAACACGTGTGGTTGTGTGTGTGTGCGTTGTGCAGAAAAAGAGAGAGGCCGCCTTTCTTCTTCCTTCACGGCCCCACCCCCCCCAGCCCCAGCCGCAGCACGTCGTCCGCCGCCGTCGCGGCCGACAGGGCGGACGAGTAGTCGGCGGACAGGCCCTTGAACAGGGCGGTGCCACCAACGCCAGCGGGGCCGCCGCCGTGGGCAAGGGTCAGCTCAGCCGACGCGTGCGCGCGCCACGCGGGGGGGGTGGGCGCGCCCGCCAGCAGTGCCGCCAAGTCCAGCGGGGACGGCGCCGCCAGGCGGGAGGCGAGGCCGCCCGGTGTGGCGCCGGGCGTGGCCGCAGTGGTGGCGACGGGGGGGGCGCGGGCGGGCGCGCGCGCGCGCGCGCGGGCGCGCGCGGCCGCGCCGGGGCGGGCGCACTCGCCAGCGCGACCGGCGGCGGCGCCCCCCCACTCCCCCCAGGCGGCGCACACAGCGCTGCCGCCTCCACCAACAACGCTCTCTCTCCGCATGGCAGGCCGTCCAGCAGGCGCATCGCGTCCGGCAGGTTGGGGCGGGGGGCGGTGGCAGCACGCGCGGCGGCGGCCGCGTCACGCCCTGCGGCGCCACGCACACCACCATCCCGGCTGACGCCGCCGCGGCGGCGGTCAGCATCCGAGCGTCGGTGTTTGGCGGAGGGGCGGGAGAGGGAGGGGGCGGCGGAAGGAGGGCCGCCGGCGGCGGGGGTAGGCACGTCGAAGGGCGGCGCGGTGGCGGCGGCCACGGTAGCCGCAGCAGCGGCGCCGCCCCCGGGAAAGGGGCCGGTGGGGGAGTGGTCCAGCAGCCACTCCAGGCTGGCGTCGGCGTAGGGGCCGTCGAGGTGGTCGCTGTGTGGAGTGTGGAGGGAAAGGAGGGAAGGGTGAGTTGGTGTGTTGCTCTCTCCCTCTCTCCACACGCAGAAACGCTGCCTCACGCCCCCCCCACACACTCCCCAACACTACTCAACTGGTCCTCCCCCGAACACTTGCGCTTGAGCGTGGAGTTCCAGTGGTTTTTGACGGCGTTGTCGGTGCGCCCGGCCAGCAGGCGCGCGATGCTGGCCCACCGGTTGCCGTGGCGCGAGCGGGCGGTCACGATGACGGCGTCCTCCCACTCGGAGAAGGCTTCCTTGGTGACGTGCGGGTTGAGCTGAGGGTGGTGGTGGAGGGGGGTCGGGTTGGTGGGTGTGTGGTGATGGAGGACGCCTCTCTCGTTTTTTTTTGTGTGTGTGTGTGCATCCGCCACCATCCTTCCCAAACTCACCTGGTTGCACCACCGCAGCCGGCACGATTTTCCGGACCGGCCCTTAATGCCGGCAGCAATGAGGGACCAGTTCTTGGGGCCGTAGACCTGTGTGTGAGAGAGAGGGGCCGAGTTCTTCGTTTTGGCCAGGGTTTTGCGCGGCCGCGCCCGCCTCCCCGCCACCTCCTCTCTCTCCCAGCCTCCACCCCGCACTCCACACCCTCACCTCGACATAGTGGCGCAGCGCGGCGTCCTCCTCGTCCGTCCAGGCGCCCTTCTTCAGGTCGGAGGGGGGCGGGCGGGCGTCCATTTTGAGGTCTAGTTTTGGTGCGCGCGCGCGGAGAGAAAGGGCTTCGAAACGCTCTGTTGAACGCTCCAGCCACCCGCACAAGGCACAGAGCGCAGTCGGCTGGTGGCGTTGAACGGGTCAAACTGAGGAGAGAGGCGTGGGCGTGGTGAGGGACGCTGTTTTCTGCGCGCCATTGCGCGCGCGGCGGCTCACGTGCGTGGTGGTGGTCTCCCGAGCTTCCGTTCCCCGACACCCGACTCCCAGTGGCACGCTGGGAGAGTGAAGAGCGTGGTGGGAACTCACCGTGGACGCGTGAGCCGCAAGTGTGTGCCAAAGGGAGGCGCAGAAACGAAACCACAGTGGCGCGGAAGCCAGCGCTCATCGCGTTTTTTTTCCCCGCACACCAATCGCGGGTTTTCCACGAGCGCCGGGCGCTCCCTTCTCTCTCCCGTCGCGCGGCGCACACCCACACTCTCACCATGCCCACCCTCGACTCCCTCCTCGCCGCCGCCTCGGCCAACCTGTGGACGACGGCCGCCCTCGTCTTCATCGTCACCACGCTCGCCCTCGTCGCGGCCCACGCCCTCGCCCCCCGCCCCCCGCCCCTGTCCCTGGACGCGGCTGGCATCAGATGTGGCGACATCACGGCGGCTGAACTGGCCAAGCATGATGGGCAGGACGCGTTTTTGCCGATTTACATGGCGGTGAAGGGGGTCGTGTACGACGTGACGACGGGGCGCAGCTTCTATGGGCCGGGTGAGTTGGATGTGGTGTGTGTGTTGGTGTTGGAGACAAGCGCGCGTGGAGAGGAGGGTGGGAGGGGGGAAACGACGCGCTTTCCACCTAGCAGCCTGCCTCACCACCACACATACACACTCCCTCTCTCTCCCTCTTCTCTCTACAGGCGGTGGTTACGCCTCCTTTGCCGGCAAAGAAGTCGCCCGCGCCCTGGCCACCATGTCGCTCTCGCCCGACGTCGTCGGCCGCGGTGACGTCGACGACTGCGACGCCAAACAACTCACCACGCTCACCGACTGGGAGGCCAAGCTGGCGGCCAAGTATCCTGCGGTGGGTAAAGTGGTGCCCGAGCTGCGGTTGACGCTGGCTGAACTGGCGCGCCACGACGGTACCGACACCTCCAAAAAAATGCTCCTCTCGATCTCTGGTGACATCTACGACGTCTCCACCGGCTCCGATTTTTACGGCCCGCACGGCATCTACCCGTTTGCGGGGCGCGAGTGCGCCCGCGCGTTTGCGCTGGTGTCCACAGACGTGAATGACTGCAACGCCGACCTCTCCGGCGTCGCCGCCCTGGAACTCGACAACCTGCGCGAGTGGAAGGCCAAGTTTGACTTCAAGTACCCCAAAGTGGGGCGCGTGGTGGAAGGCTAGATTGGGTCGAGAGAGAGAAAACTGCCTGCTTTTTGTGTGTGTGAACGTGCGAGAAACAAAAAAAAAGAAGAAGAAAAATGGTACTCATAAATGCGAGGAAATGACAAGTGTGTGCGAGTGCGGGGGGGACAACCACGCATGAAATGGGGCGATGGATTGGTAGGGGACGACGCGCGCGAGAGCGGGTGTTTTTAAGGGGGGTGGGAAAAGGGGGGAGGTGGGCGGCGCGGGCAGGGTTGTTTTCTCTTGCGCGCCCAAACCATCCCCCACTTTCTCTCCTTCCAAAAAAAAGAAGGCAACAAAAAACAAGCGTGAATAAAAGCAGCAGGGGCCCAGGGGGCGGGCCACCCGCGCTGCACATTTCTGATGGTGGCATTCAGTGTGAAAAAAGAGGTGGTGCAGCAGTGTTTTGGGGGGGGAGCCTAAGGAAAGCGCACACACGCACCGAGCGCAAAACAAAAACAAGGTGTGTCAAAACTGGGGGGGTGGGGGCTCAAAAGGCACACGCCCACGCACACACAAAAAACGGCTCTGTGAGGGGGTGCACAGGCCGTGGGAAAGGGTGGGTAGACACGAAAAAATGCTTTTTTTGTTTTTCCCTCCGCGGGCAGCAAAAAGGTTTGCCGCCGCCCTTGCCCCGGCCAGTGTGGGGCCAGGGAGCACAAGGAGCCGCTCTAAACCTAACGATCAAAAATTAGAGCGGGTGGAGGGGGAAAGAATGGGGTAAAGAATCGAAGTAAGGGGGGTCGTTTTTTGAGGCAAAAATGGAAGCAAAAGGGGCGTCGGGAGGACGCCCCACGACGGATCGAAACACTCGCATAGGATAAGAACCAAGCAAGCGGCCCAGAGAAGAATGGTCGTGGGCGTGCGCTGCAGCAAAAAAAAGTACAAAACTCCTCACACCGCCACCGCCGCCAACGGCGACGGCGGCCGCAAGCAGCTCTCCTCCGGCGTCTGCACGGCTGACAGCTTGACCGCCGACCCGCTGCGCCGCAGGTGGATGGAGGAGTGGCAGGGTGGGGGCAGGCGGCCAGCAGACGCCGACTTGCGCACACGGCGGCGCGGCGCGGCGCCGCGCGGCGAGGGGTCAGCGGGCGGCGTGCCGGGGGCGGAGGCGGGGTCGATGAGGTCCGAGGCGGCGATGGCGGTCTTGAGGACATGCGGCTGCACCGGCTCCACCACCCGGGGCGCCGGCGACGGCGAGCGGGGAGGCGAGAAAGGGGGCGTGCGCGCACCCACCACCGCCCGCCACGCGCCGCCCACCGCGGCCGCGGCAGCCGCCACGGCCGCGGCGGCGGCGTCCACCGCGGGCGAGGGCGAGCGCGACCGCACACGCGCCAGGGAGGAGGTGGAGGAGGAGGCGGAGGCAGACACGGAGGCGCCGACGCGGGCCGCACGAGGCACCACGCGCCAGTCGCGCCCCGACGCAAACACGCCCAGGAACTGGAGGGCGGCGCCTTCAGCCCAGGACCTGCCCAGGCCAGTAGCCCCCGTCAGGAATCCCAGGTGGCCGCCACGGGCGGTGGTAGCGAGGACGGTGTGCGGGTTGGCGGCAAACGCGGCGCGGGGGGGGCGGCGCGGCCAGCGGGTCGTCAGCCGCCGCGAGGAACAGTGTCGGCGTTCTGATCGCCGGCACGTGGGCCGCGGTGGCAGCGTCCGCCAAGTAGGCGGCCGCCGCTTCCGCGGGCGACAGGCGGGAGGCGGTGGGGGAGGTGGGGTCGGCGGTGTCGCTGTGCTGCGGCGCGAGCGCGGCCGCGGCGGCAACGAATGGCTCCAGCCGCGTCTCCCCCTTCAACGCGTCCACGTCCACGCCAGCGGCAGCTAAAGCGGCCGCATGCGTTGCCGTAAACTTGCGCAGCGACGCCGTGAAGTGGGCGCGGTACAGGGCGGCGGTGGGGGAGGCGCCGCCAAGCTTCCCGACCGCGGCGCGCGCGCAGAACGGAGACGACACGATGACGGCGGCCGCCAGCCTCGGCGCCCGCACGCCGGCGGCTGCTGCGGCACCAGAATCCGCTTCCGCCAGGTACTGGGCCAGGGTGAGGCCACCCGCAGAGTAGCCGACCGCGACGAGGGGAGCGCGCGGGAAGCGGTCGGCGACGCAGGCCAGGGCTAAGGCCACATCAGCGGCCGACACGGCGTGGCCGACGCCGTCGGCTGAGGTTAAAGGGACGCCGCACACGCCGCGCGCGTTGAAGACGGCGGCGCGCCACCCGCGCTCCGCGGCGGCCGCGCACGCGTGCTTGCAGTGGCCTTCGTCCGACGAGCCGGCGAGGCCGTGCAGGATCAACACCACTGGGGCGTCCAGGGGGGCGGCGGAGGGGGAGTCGGAGCCGGCCGCCCAGTCGACGGCGAGGCAGGCGCCGTCGGTGGGTGAGGCGAGGAGTTGGCGGGTGTAGTGCGCGTCGACCGCCCAGGCACGCAACCTGTGTTTTTGTGGTTGGAAAGGATGGTGAGCGCACTAGGGAAGTCACACACACACACACAAGGCTCAATTCCCTGCCCCAACGCACCGGTTGACGATCGTCTGCACGTGGCCGTTGACGGCCCACGGTGTCGGGCGGTAGAGAGTGGTCAGGAGGGGGCAACTGTGTGGGTGTGGGGATTTTGGTTTTGTGAGTGAGGGTCCAGGGCGGGTGTGTGGCCAGGGAAGCGCGGCCAGAGGGCGGCGGCGGCGGCGGCCCAAAAAGCGTTTTTTGTGGTCTTCTCGGCGCGGCCGCCGCTGACGGGGGGGGGGGGCGTCTCGCGCGGCTGCGTGCCCGAAGAGACAACGGCCCCCGCGCGCTCTCCCCTGCGGCTCTCTCCTCCCCTTCACCCCGCTCGACACACGCCTCGACCCATGCACGTGACACGACGCATGCGCCGAGGGAGGCGCGAGGGTGGTGGGGGCGGGGGGCGGCGCGCGCGGCGTTACAGCGTGGCGCATCCGAAAATCTCGTCTTACTTCTCAAGAACAACGCGACCCACGTCGGACTCGTCGTCTAAAATGAGGTCGGGAGTGGCGCAAGCTTTGAGGTAGTACCTGGAGAAGTGGGGGGTGGATGTTGGTGAGAGGGTGGACAGCGAGCGTTTGTTTTTGCTTTTCCCGCTGCCCTCATGTTTGGTTTCGGGCGCGCACCACGATACATAGGCGGCACTCACCGCCGCTCCTGCCACCAGGACACGCCGCGACCGCCTCGTGGGAGGCATGGCCTGTCGGGGGAGGGTGGGGAGGGTGGGAACCCCGCGCGCAGGGAGGAACAGAACAAAAAAACGACGCGCAAGAGTGTGGCTTCCAACCTTTTTCGCCTTGGAACCCCCCGTTTTCTTGCTCCCTTTCTGACCGTCACCCCCTCGAGAGAGCGATCGCTCTCTCCCCCCCTCCCAGCTGTCTGCCGTGTTGAAAAAAGCGTTCGCCCTCCCACTTTGCACAGTCACACACACACACCTCTTCTCTCGTCACGCACTCAGTTTCTGCGACCGCGCAAACAGCACGTCCACCGCCCGCCCCAGCCCCGCAAACGCTTTCTTGGCTTGGTCGTACCCGCCACGCGCGTCAGCTTCAGGAAAAACCTCGAGGATGCCGGCACCGGCGTCCAGGGTGCCGTCCAAAGCGCCATCCAAAATCATCTGCGACAGTTTTGCCAAAACCGTCTCCACCGGCAGTGCCAGCAGGCTCGCCAGGTGCGCCACCTCCACCCTGTCAAACGGCTCCACCAACCTCGTCAGGTTGCGCTGTAGCAGGCCGTCCGCCAGGGCGTCGATGTGGGCGGCGACGACGTCGTCGTCGCGCAGGGAGGGGCCGTGGGAGGCGAGGGCGGCGTCGAGGTCGGCAAGGGAGCGCGAGGCGTAGGCCGAGGCGACAGCAGCTAAAGCATCGATGCCCGGCCCTGCAAACTTGGACCCAGCCTTGGCGGCGATGATCCCCGGCACGTCGGCGGCATCTCCCATCATCACTTTGCAGAGGAGCATGTGTTTGAGGGAGGCCGCAGCGCGCGGCGGGTCGAGCGTGGACAGCGCGTCGAACGCTTCGTAAAAGTAGGAGAACGCGGTCCTGTAGTCTTTCTCGTCCGCGTGCAGCGTGCCCGAGAGTGCGTCCACGTCGGTTTGGAGGGAGGGAGGGACGTAGGTGGCGGAGGCGGCCGCGCGCGCGGCCGTCAGCGCGGCGCGCGCTTTGGCACCGTCCCGCAGCGCCCGCCGCGCGCGCGTCTCCAGCAGGTGGACGTCCACCAGCAGCAGCTTGTCGTCCAGGCGCTTGACCTCGGCTAAAAGCGACGCCACCACGTCCAGCGCCGCCCCCGCGTCGCCACGCGCGATCAGCAGAGCAGCCACGCGCGCGTCGATGCGCTGGCGCAGGAAGGTGCGCTTCTCGGCGCGCGCCCAGGCGGACATATCTTTGCAGACGCGGAGCTGTGAGGTTTTGTGGGGGGTGGGGAGGGAGGTGAGAGGAGGGCGCGAAACGAAAACGCGATGCCGCGGTGCGATGGGGGCAATGGCGTGCGTGGTTTCCTCTGCGCGCTGCCGCGGTCTGAGCCCGGCCCAGCGGGAGATACAGGAAGCACTACGACGTCACAGGACGCGTCGGCAGGAGCGGCGCGGGGGTTGGCCTGGAACACCGCCCCCATTTCGGACACCCGCGCGCATCGCCGCGTCCGTCCCCACCGCCCGCCGCCCTTGCGCCCCCCACGCCGCCCTGCCCACAGCTGTGGGCTGGGGAGACGCGCCACCCACACCACCACACCCACAACCCACACACACCTGCAGCTCCTCCGACCCGGGCACGCGCGCGATCGCTTCGATCACACCCCTCACAATCTTGGCCGTCTTGGCTTTGGGGATGGACCCGAAGAGAGGCCGCAGGTCGGTCAGCAGGGAGGCCAGGCCGTCGGCGTCGCCGGCGGTCGCCAGCGCGTCGCAGAGAGAGGTGACCGCGGTTTCGCGCGCCTTGATGTCATCTTGGGAGGAAGACTCGGCCCCGGCGTCTGCCAGGGCCACGGCGCGCAGGGCGGCGGGGTCGGTGCCGGCGGCGGCCAGGCGGGACGCCAGGTCGGTCATCGTGGTTTGGTTTTGGGGAAGGAAGAAACAAAAGAAAGACTTTGTGATAGGGTCGGGTTTTGCGTTTCCAGCAAAAACGTTTCCTTTTCTTCGTTTTTTGCTGCCGGGGCCGCGCCCTTCCCCAGAGCTCCCCGCGTCCTCGTGCGCCATCGACTCTCGTGCAGGGAGCCCCACAATGCGGGCGTCCGCCCAACCGCCGCGGCGGTTGCAGGCGTGGAGGTGCGTGTGTTGTTGTTTTTCGGTCTCGACCCTCCGCGAATTCCGCCCGCCTGCTCCCCGCCCCCCCGCCGCCCTCTCACGCCCCCTCTCCACAACTCACAGGCCACGACACGCCACACCTGCTCATCCTCGCCCGCTGCCACCGCGCGCCGTCCCCCTGGACGCCGCATCCCTCCCTGACGCGCACACCACCGTCGCCGCTCTGTCCGACCTGGCCGACGCCGCGCTCGCCGCCACCTCGGGCCGCCAGGACGGCGGCTGGCTGGCCCCCGTGGCGGACAGCTTGGAGTCCTCCCTACTCTTCTTTCGCAACGCGTTCGATGCGGCGGGCGTGCCCTACAGCTATGGGTGGGCGATCATAGCGCTGACCGCCGCCACCAAGGTCGCGACCTTCCCCTTCACCCGCAAACAGGTGGAATCCTCGCTCGCCGTCGCCAAACTCAAACCCGACATCGACGACATCAAGCGCCAGTATGCGGACGACAAGGATGCCGTGCAACGGGAGACGAGCGCGCTGTACGAGAAAGCGGGGGTCGACCCCGCGGCCGGCTGCGCCCCCACCCTCGCCACTCTGCCCGTCTTCTGGGGGCTGTACCGCGCCCTGTCCAACGTGGCGGCGGATGGGTCGCTGGCGGACGGGTTCTACTGGATCCCGAGTTTATCAGGGCCAACGTCTGTCACGGCTCAACGCGCGGGCACAGGCACCGCCTGGCTCCTGCCGTTGGTCGACGGCGCCCCCCCGGGCGGCTGGGACGGCGCGGCTCCCTACCTGGTGCTGCCCGTGCTGCTTGTCCTGGCCCAGTATGCATCGTCCGCGGTCATGACGCCCCCGAAACCTGGTGACGGCGCGGGCGGCGCGGGGGCGGCGGCCGGCACGGCGCTCACCCTCGGCCTCCCCCTCATGGTCGGCTGGTTCTCCCTCAACGTGCCCGCGGGTCTGTCCCTGTACTACTTTGCCAACACCATCATGACGTCCTCCATCCAGATCTGGTTGCGCAAGCTGGGGGGTGCGTCCGCGTTTGAGTGGCAGAACGAGATTGGCGTGTCGCGCGCGCGCCGCGACGGGGAGCCCGGGGACGTGCCCGCCCCCTGGCTGCTGGACCTGGATGTGGGTCCCGTGCTGAAAGCGGCGTCGGCGCCGCCTGGGGCGGCCGTGGTGGCTGCTGCGGGCGGGGAGACTGAAACCAACGCCGACGACAGCGGCGCGGCCGCGCTGGCTTCGTTGCCGCGCGTCACGCGGTCCAAGCGGAGGCGGGCGGGGGGGCTGCCTGAGGGGGCGGCCTCGCTGCTGGCAGAGGCGGAGGAGAAGGAGAGGGAGAAGGAGAAGGTGACGGCGTGATGAGCTGTCTCAGTGTGTTACCCCCCCCCCAAAAAAACAAACTGCTTGTGTTCTTTTACACAATCGCTCTCTCTGCACCCACACAGACTCCAAAACAGTAACCAAAAACAAATCAGAGTCACTCGGCCGCGGGCGCGTCCTCCTCCCCTGCCGCCTCATCGTCCGCGGGCGGCGGCACCTCGTTCACCGCACAAAAGGCAGCGCTCGCGGTGTGCCCCCCAAACTGTTTGCCATGCACCGCCAACCGCGCCACCGCGGCCAGCGGGGCGGCCGGGAAGACGACGTAGATGGGGGCGCCCCCGTCGCCATTGTCGGACGGTGCCCCTGTGTCGATGCGCGTCACATCCCCATACTTGGCGCACTCGGCCGCCAGGTCGGTGAGGGCGGCGGTGAGAGTCTCTGCATCCGCCAGCACGGCGGGGGGGAGGAGGCCGTCCACGCGCAGGGCGCGAGTCGGCTTGGCACGCGGCGGGCGCGGCGGTGGCGGCGGCGCGTCGGCTGTCGCTGGCGCAGCTTCCGCGCCCGCTCCCCCCGCCACCAGCAGCACCGCCACATCCAGCGGGGGCAGCCCCAACGCCGGGTCGGAGAAGCCGGGCAGCGTGACGCCCGCGGTCGCCAGCTCGCGCCGCGCGCCCTTCAAGTCGCCCCCCAGCACCGCCCCCAGGGCGGAGGCGGCGGCAGCCGCTGCCGCCGTGGATTTGCCGGCGTCCACGATGGGGCCCAGGGGGCGGCCGAGGGTGGGGGTGCAGCCCAGCAGGTCGACCGCGCTGGAGAGGGTGAGCGCGGCGGCAGCCATGGGGGCCGCACGCAGCACGACGGACGCGGCCAGCCTCGGACCAGGGATGGGGGTGACTGACAGGACGGCGGGGCCGCCGTGCGCTTCAGGAGGGAAGGCGGCGGCCAACGAGGCGTCGAGCAGGGTGCGCAACGCGTCTGGGGTTACGAGCGGAGACAGCCCCCCCACGACCACCGTGCGCGCCCGCGCGTCGGCGGCATCCACGGCAGCAGCCGCTGTAGCCTGAAGCACGGCCAGGCGGGCGCGCAGCTGGGCTTCCACGGCGGCGACTGCGCGGGAGTGCGGGTCGGCGGGCGGGGGAGGGGGTGGCGGTGGGCCGGATGCGACAGGAGACCGCGCCCGCCCGCGCGGGCGGGGGACGTAGCCACCATAGCGGGAGGCCCGGCCGGGCGGCGTGCGGGAGCGGGACGGGGAGCGGCGGCGGCGGCGGTAGCTGGTTGGGTGGGAAAACCAGTGAGTTGTCAGGCCAGCCTGCGCGCGCCCCACCAAACACAGGCGCACACACACACACACACACACACACACGTCCCACACTGACTCACCGCTCCCGGCTCCTGCTCCTGCTGCGGCGCGACCGCTCGCGCGAGCGCGAGCGCCGCCTCTCCGCACGCGCGCCGTCCCGCAGCGGGGGCGTGGGCGATTTCCGCTTGTCATCGAGTGCAGGGGCTTGTTCCGTCGCAGGCGGCGGTGGCGGCGGCAGGGAGGGCGGCGGTGGCGGCGGCGGCGGCGGCAGCGCGCCATCTGACGGGGGCGCGGGGGGGGGACGTCATTGGGGAGGGGGGGTGGGTGTGTTGTTTACTTGCAAGGACGCAGGACCACACACAGTGCGAGAGAGGAGGGGGAGGGAAACACACACACCAGAGCGCGCACCAGGCCGCTCTCCCTTTGTGCCGTCGATGTCCGTTTTCGTTGTCGAGTGTGTCGAAAGAGAGTCGCCCCCACACACCGTCCGTCCCTTCTCCGCCCCACTTCAAGGTGCGTGTTTGGTTCCTGCCACTCCCCCCATTGCCGCCTGCGATTACACACGCTGCTTGTGGAGCGTGCGACCGCGCCACCCACGGCCGCGGTCGCCCCGATTGTGGGCGCGGCGGCGCCGCTCGTGCGCGCGGCGTTGCGTTTTTGTTCGTGCGCAGGGCCGGCGGCTGCGCGGTCTAGGCCACGCACGCCGCGACCCGCCCCCGCTGACAACACACTCACAATTGTGGGGCCGCTCTGGGGCGGCCATCGGGGACCCCGGCCGCGGCACGCGTTTAAGGCGGCCAAGGAAGGGCGTCGCTGCGCCGCTCGCGGCCGGCCGCCAATCATGGGGAGGACACCACAGCCCGCGCGTCCCGCCGGCTGGCCTGCGCTCACAACTCGCCCACGCATGTTTTACTCACGTGCACACACACACACACAGCAGCAGGCCTCTCTCGCCTCCTCCTTTAGCCGCCACCCCCCACACACACGCACACTCCACTTCCAATGGCCGCCAAGCAGCAGCAAACGTCCGCCTGGACGACCGCCAAGCCCTTTGTCAACGGTGGCCTGTCCGGGTCGCTGGCCACGATTTGCGTGCAGCCTATTGGTGAGTGGAGGGAGAGAGAGGGGAAACGGGCAGGACAGCGGCGCGTTGGTGCTGTTTTTGTCCACCCTATTGTTCTCTCACCACACCACACCCACCACCACCCCCCACACACAGACATGGTCAAAGTGCGCCTGCAGCTGGGCGCGCAGGATGGGCCGGTGAGTGATTTGCTTTTTGTTTGGGAGAGGGGAAGGAGGGAGGGAGGAGGAGAAAAACACCGCGCCTCACCCCCCACCACCCTCCCAACCCTCACAGTTCGCCGTCGCCTCCCAAGTCATTAAAGAGTCGGGTGTTTCCGGCCTCTACAAGGGGCTTTCCGCCGGCCTGCTGCGCCAGTGCACGTACACGACGGCCCGCCTGGGCATCTTCAACACGCTGTCCGAACAACTCAAGGTCGCCAACGACGGCAAGCCCCTCCCCCTCTACCAGAAAGCGGGGGCCGGCCTGGCTGCCGGCGGCCTGGGCGCCCTCGTCGGCTCCCCCGCCGACCTGTCCCTCATCCGCATGCAGGCCGACTCCACGCTGCCGGTCGCTCAACGCCGCAACTACAAAAACGTGGTCGACGCGTTGACCCGCATCGTGCGCGAGGACGGCGCCTCCGGCCTCTTCCGCGGGGCGGGGCCGACTGTTGTGCGCGCCATGGCCCTCAACATGGGCATGCTCGCGTCCAACGACCAGGCCAAGGAGGCGATCGAAGCCGCTGGCTACAAGGGCCAGCCCGCCGTGGTGGGTGGCGCGTTCATCGCCGGCTTCTTTGCGGCCGCCTGCTCCCTGCCGTTTGACTATGTCAAGACCCAGATCCAGGAGATGAAGAAGGGGCCCGACGGCAAGTTCCCCTACACCGGGCCCGTGGACTGTGCCCTGAAAACGCTGGCCAAAAAAGGGCCGTTTGCGTTTTACACGGGCTTCCCCACCTACTGCGTCCGCATCGCGCCCCACGCCGTCATCACGCTGCTGTTTGTGGCGGCGCTGCCCAAATGGGAGGCCAAGGTGGGGCTGTGAGAGTGTGTGTGTGTGGGGGGGGGGGTTAAGCCAGGTCGCCAGCGTCACACGCGGGGCGTGGGGCAAGGGAGAGAGGATTTTTTTTTCAACCCACAATTCTTTTTTCATTCGTGTTTCTTTGCCCCATGGCTGTGTGTGTGATCTATCCACCAATGCATCGTGTGCTTGCGTCCACTGGGGCGTCGTGTGTGGTTGGGAGTGGGGAGGCGGGTTGCTGTTTTTTTATCGAGTCACACGACGAAAAAAAAAACGACATCATTCCGATCACCTCCCACCCCCACAAAGCCACCCCGCCCTCGGTGGCCCGCTCAGTGGGGAACGTAACGAAACGACACGAAACAATGTCTCTCGCAGGGGGGGGGGGGTGCTGACAAAACACACACGTGTTGTTTGGGCAGCCCCCCCCAAAAAAAAAAAAAGAATAATGATGCAAAAAAACAAACAAAATTCAACACAATCACACCGCCTTGTCGCCCGGCGGCGGCGGCGCGGGCGAGTCGTCGCGCGACGGCGCGCGCGCGTCGCCTCCTTTCGCAGGCAGGCGCGGCGCGGCGCGCATCGCGGTCACTGCATCCCCCACGCGCACGTACACGTGGTCCCGCCCCACGAGGCGGTCCACGCCGGCCCTCGCCAGCAGCTTGGCGACGCGGCAGGAGGGGTTGGCGAGGGCGACATCGATGCCGCGCGCGCGGGCGGAGCGCACGTAGGACGCAAGCCAGTGGACTGCACTCGCGTCAAAGTCGATGACGGGGGACAGGTCGACGACAATGGCTTTCAGGGTGGGGTCGGCGGCGAGGGCGTCTTTTTCGTAGGTGCGGAGGGCGTCGGCCACGGGAGCCACGTTGGCGAAGAAGAGGGGGGCATCCACACGGACAGCCAGCAGCCCCGGCTCGGTGCGAGCGGACGCGTACTGCTTGACGTTGCGGTAGACGTCGGTCCCCGGCAGCCTGCCCAGGACGGCGGTGTGGGGGAAGGCGGACTTAAAGAGGGCGAGCAGGATGGAGAGGCCGATCGCGATCGCGAGCCCGACCTCGACGCCCGCAAACAGCACGCCCAGGACGGCGGCCGTGAACACGAGCCAGTCCAGCTTGTTGATCCGCCACAGGAACCACCACTCCCTGAACTGGAGGAGGCCCAGGACGGCGGACATGATGATGGCGCCCTGCGCGTTCTGCGGCATCGCGGCAAACGCGGGCGTCAAAAACAGCAGCACCAGCATCACCAGAATGCCGCCCGTCCACCCCGCGATCTGGGATGTCGCCCCCACATTGTCCATGATGGCGGACCGGGAGAAGGACCCCGTCGTCGTGTAGCACTGGAAGAAGGAGCCGACGATGTTGGCGAGGCCGAGCCCCGTCAATTCTTGCGTGTTGTTCAGTTCGTACCTGTTCTTGAACGCCAGCGCTTTGGCAATCGAGATCGACTCCAACACATCGATGGCGCACACCAGGATGGCCAGCCCAAACTTGGCGCCCAGGTTGGGCATGGGGGCGAGCCACGTGACGGTTTGGTGGGGCAGGCCGTGCGGCACTTTGCCAACCACACGCACACACTTTGGGTTGAACGCCTTGTTCTTGGGATCGCACCCCAGGTGGAACCCCCACGTGATCAGGGTGGAGACGATGGTGACGGTCAGAGGGCCGAGGGCTTTGAGCCAGACGAGGCGGCGGGAGCGTTTGCCCAGCTCCTTCATCGCCAGCAGCAGCAGCAGCCACGACACCGTCATCACAAAGTCGCGCCACTTGAACATGGCGAGCCACTCCTTGGAGAACAGGTTGCGCAGCTGGTTGACGACGCGGTCGTCAGCTTGACCGCGCGGAAACGGCAGAAACTGGGCCACAGACTTGGGCGAGGCTTTGGTCCAGGCTGGATTCGGCCGGTTGTCGTACCCAAACGCGTAGCGCAGCTGAGTGAGGGCGATGGTGGTGGCGGCGCCCGTCATGAAGCCGGCGATGACGGAGTGGGACAGAAAGTTGACGAAGAAGCCGAGGCGCAGGATGCCAACGGACGTGTACAGCAGGCCCGCCAGGAAGGTCACCTGGATGGCGGTGCGGTTGTACACGGCTTGACCGTCCGGGTTGGCGGGGCGGTTGGGGTCGGACTCCAGCTTGAAGCCGGGCACGGATTGAGCGACGATGGAGGGCAGGGACGAGCCCAGAATGAGGGAGGTGACAGCGACGGGGCCCACAGCCAGGTGCTTGGACGACCCCAGCGCCGCATACACCATGACCGGCACAAACGCGCCGTACAGGCCGTACTCCTGGGGCAGGCCGGCCAGTCTGGCGTACGACATTCCCTGCGGCACGACGAGCGCGGCGACCGACGCGCCGGCGGCCAGGTCCCAAATCAGGGAGCGGGGGTTGTAGCCGCGCAGCCAGCGCAGGCAGGGGAAGGCGGTGGCGGCGTAGTCGAAGGGGGTGTAGGCGGAGGTGACGTTGGTGGTGCTGTGGGTTGGTTGGGAAGGGGAGAGGGGAAGGGTTGGTCGGAGGTCGGTGTCGTCGACCCGCCGTTCGTGCCCTTCACGCACCAGCCCACTTTGCTTTCATGGGGCTGGTGCCGTCCCTCTGCCCCGCGTCAGCCCCCAACCACACATTCATGGCCACATGCGGGCCGGCAGGGGCGGCGGCGGCCAGGCGGGTAGTGGGTCCCCACCGCCCGCGCGAGCGCGACCAAAACCAAAAAGTGAACGGGCGCAGCGACGCGCTGCGACCCGCTCACCGCCCCAACCACGGTGCCAACGGTGGTGCATATTCCCCGACACCAGCGTGCGGGGCGCGGGGAGGGCAGGCGGCCGGCGGGGACCGTTTGGGCTGGGCCAGCGCAACAAACAGAGCCGTGATGCGAGCGAGTCCCGACGCGCAGCGCCCTGCCCCACCACACACTCTCTCCCACCACACACTCACCGTGCCTTCACCGCCCGCCACCAGCCATCAATCGCCTCGCGAGCCGATGGGTCCTCGGGCCAGCGCACGTCGCGGTGGGACGTGACGCGGCGCAGGCTGCCACCGCCTGCGGGCGGCGCATTCGCGTCGCCGCCCCTGGCGCTCCAGTCCTCGCGGTCGTCCGTGAAGGAGGGGTCGGGCATGGTGGGGTTGGCCCTGCTGAAAGAAGGGGCGTGTGTGGAGAGAGGGACCAAAAAAAGGCCGCGGTGAGAGTGTTTTTGCTTTCGGTGGACACGTCTGTTTTTTTCAACAAACCAAACACCGCCACAAAGACGCAACGCTGCCGCCCTAAAACTCACGCCCGATGCATGGGGCAAACCCCATGCATCATCAAACCCCTCCCTCCCCCCCCACCACCGCCGCCGCTTTCGCCCCCAGGCACGCCTCCGCGTTGGCCTCGGTCACGTCCTTCCTCGTCAGCACCCCCCTAACCAGCGGCCTCGCCGGCCCCACCAACACCATGGACACGCCCAGCCCCCGGAATAGCCTGTGGGCGCGGGAGGCGGAGGCGCGGGAGGGCAGGACAAAGGGGGCGCGCTGCATGAAGGGGCGCACGTCGACGCGCAGGTCTCGCTCGGACGGGGTGAGGCCTGTCAGCACAGCCGCCTCCGCCGCGGCATCAAACTTGAAGGGGCGGGAGGCCAGGGAATCCAGTAGCTCGCGTTGAGCGGCCAGGGGGGCGGGGATGCAGGCAGAGGCGGGGGGGGGCGGCACTCCATCCGTGGACGGCGCGAAGAACGCGGTCCGGTGGGCCAGCAACGCGACCAGCGTGTGGCGGGACACCACGCCATGCACTTCAAACGGCATGCCTTGCTCTAAAGCCGCCTCCACAGTCGGCGTCACAGGAAACGCGGCGTGCGCGTGGCGGGTCAGTGTGTCGGCAACATCGCCCACGCGCGGCGTCGGAGCCACCGCCACGACGCGGGACGCGGCCAGCTCGGCCACGGAAAGCTTGTCCAGGGCCATGCGCTGGCGGGCGGAGGAGCCGGGCTCGGACTGGGGTGGAGGTGTGGAGAAGGGGGGTGAGTTGTGGCCTGCTCATTGTTGTGTCATCTCCCTCTCCACCCCACACCAACTTACCAGCACCGGCACCCCCCATCTTGATCTGCACATCATAGATGGAGGGGCCGAACGCGTCGCCGACGGCGCGGGCCACAAGGACGGCCAGCATGATGGGCACCACCGCCTGCAGTGCGCCCGCCCCCTCCACCGCCAGCACGACGACGGACACCGTCATGCGGGTGACGCCACACAGGGTGGCCGCCGCACCCACGGCGGCGTAGGTGGGCAGGGAGACGCGGAGGCCGGTGGCGAGGGTCGTGTGGGCGGCCTGCACGGCGAGGCCGACGAGGCGGCCAGTGGCGCCACCGACGGCGAGGGAGGGGATAAAGACGCCCGTGAAAGTGGCGGTGCCACTTCCCCAGACCAAACGTGAGCAGAGTCAGAGGCGGCAGAATGGCCAGCCAGAGGGCGAGGGAGGAGGCGGAGGGTGCGCCGGCCGCCCCTGCACCGCCACCTGGCGCCAGCTCCCCCAGGTGCAGGATCCTGCGTGTCGCCTGCACCAGGGGCGCCACAAACAGTTGGCCACGCGTGCTGTAGTGGCCGGGCGGGCACCACAGCCTGGGGAAGTGGGACGCGTGGCCGTCTGCGCCGGCCGGGCCGCCGCCCCCCGCCCACAGGCTCTGGTCACCACCGCCCCCGCGGCCATCATACCACGCCATGTGGTCGGGAGGGGGGACAGGGGCGCAGGGCGACGTGGCGGCGGCGGCCAGAAAGTTGGCGGCGGTCAGAGCAGCGACCGTCGCCACCTCTGCCACGCGCCGCCGCGCGTTGGCCGGGGGCACCCACGCGGCGCGAGCTTTTGTGAGGGCGACGTGTAAACGAATGAAGGCGGCACCGTACAGGCCGGCGGCGGCGCCCAGAGCGGCGACGAAGGGGAGGTCGGCCGCCAGGAAGAAGAAGCGCGCGCCGACGCCCGGCGTGTCGTCGTCATACAGCCCCAGGTCCCTCTGAATCCCCAGCCGCAGGGAGGGGGTGTGTGTGTGTCCAGACCCAAGCGCGGACCGCGCTTGGGCCAGCAGCTGGAGGGTGGTGACGCCGGTGCAGGTGGCCAGGAAGCCGCGGATGAGGGTGGACACGCCCAAAAACGACGCGCCCTCCTCCACCGCCAGCAGCAGGCCGCCCACGGGGGCGCCAAACGCGACCGCCACCCCCGCCGCCGCCCCAATGAACACAAAGTCGCGGTGGTCGGCGTCGGTGCGGAAGCGGCCGCCCCAGGCGCGCGGCGCGGCGGCGCGGCGGTTGAAGACACGCGCGACGGCTGCCGAGCCCAGGGTGCCAATGCCACCGCCCACGACAGTTCCCGCATGCACAAAGGGTCCCTCCTTGCCGGCGGGCAGGCCGGCCGCCATGCCCAGGGTGATGGAGGCGAACTTGGCGGCGAGGGTGGACGCGCGGAGCAGGCCGGGCACGTGGACGCCATTTAAATAGGCTTTTGTTTCGGGAATGCCCGAACCGGCGGCCAGGGGGGTGGTAGACGCTACCAGGAGGGCGGCTGCCACGGCCAGGGGGAGGACGCAGGAGAGGAGGGCGCCGAGCGCGGCACGGCGGCCGCCGCGCGCGGCGGCGGAGGCGACAGCGCCAAACTTCCAGTCGTTGAGGGCTTCGAGACTGGCGTCGAAAATGAAGGCGAGGCCGCCCATCGCCACCCCGATGGCGGTGGCCAGGGCGTAGCGCCAGGTCTCGTCGGCAGCGTAGTCACGAGCGCCACGGGAGGCAGCCACCCTCCCATCCACGTCACACTCCACGGGATCGAAATCCTGAGCCGTGTACTGGGTCATGCGGGCCAGTCGGGACAGGACTTCCCGCCCCTCAGCCTCCGTGGCGGGGGCGCCGTGCAGGGAGGGGGGCAGGGAGGGGCGGTAGCTGTCGCCCCCGTCGCCCGCGGTGACGCCCGCGTCGCGCAGGGAGGCGGCGGCTGCCGTGATGAAGGAGCGAGCCGAGGAGGCGACGGGGGCGACCGCTGACGCGAGGCGGGAGGCGAGGGGGGCGGTGGACGGGAGAGGAGGGGGTGGCGGGGCGCGCGGCGGAGGGGGGGAGGGGGGCGGGTGTTGGCCCTCCACCGAAAACGTGGACGCGCCCTTGGCGTAGGCGTCCAGGTTGGAGCTGCGGGGGCAAGGGAGGAAGGGGAGGCGGAGGGGTGGCGTTGGTTTTCGTGCGTTGGAGAAGTCTTCGTTTTTTCTTGGCCTCTCCTTCCCCTCCTCCTTCTCACCGCAGCGCCCCCCGAAACGGGGCCCCCTCCACATCCACCGTCCCTATGGCGTCGCCCTCGTCGTCGGACGGCGTCCCGAGGTCGGGGAGGCGGCCGTACGTGGGGGCGGGGGGCATGACGCGTGAAGTGTTGGTGGGTGAAGAAAAAAAGGAGGGGCGACCCGTAACCCCTGCCGTTTTGTTTTGTGTCGTGTGCCTCGCGACGGATCAACACAGCAGCGGTGTGTGCGCCATCGTCGCAGAGTCGACAGCGGGCGCTAGCGGCGGGGCTGACGTCCCCAGGCCAGGCGGCGGGACGGCGGTCAACACTTTTTTTTTGTCTCGAGTCGTTTTGCGAGGACCGACACGTTCACTCCCCAATCCCAAAAACTCCCGGCGGTTTGCGCGTCCCTCTCTCCATGCTCCACACCGCCCGTCGCCTGACCTGTCTCCGCTCCCTTGCACGCACGCCCCCCACGATGGCGCGCGCGACCGTGTCGTCGGCGTCGCCGCCGCCTGCACCTCCGCCCGCCGCGCCAGTGGTTGCCGAGACCGAGGTCTACGCCCGCTACCTGTCCGTGCTCAAGAGGGACGTGAGGTTGCCAGCCAGCCACGGACGGCCGGTACGTGTGTGTGGGGGGAGTGGTGGTGGAGAGAGGAGAGGTTGGGGCGGCATCGCGTTTTTTTTTTTCATCGACCCTTGCCCTCTCCCCACACGCACAGGAAGAGACCGTGTCGTACGACGTGGTCGGCCACCCGACCACCCGCTTCACGTTTGTGGTAGTCTTCCCTTTCCACAGCGGGCCGACGCCAGAGGTGAGTTGGGAAAAAGTGGCACGCGTGGTGTCACCTGGCGATCAATCAACGCACACAACCACACACTCACACCTCGCATACATCACAACCCTCCAGGTGACCATGGTGCGCGAGTTTTGTCAGGGGCCCAACGAGTGGTTGCTCACCCTGCCCGCGGGCGGGTTCGACCCACAACGCCACTCCTCCCTCGCCGCCGCAGCCGCCGCCGAACTCTCAGAGGAAGCGCACCTGGCGGGCGGCGAGTGGCGGTCTCTGTGGGTGGGGGAGGCGGCGACGGCGGGCGCGTCCGAAGGCAAGTGGAGCGCCAACCGGTTTCACGCCTTCCTGTGTGTGAATCCGCAGACTGACGCCGCCCCCGGGGCCCGCGACGCGGAGGAACGCATCGACGTGGTGCGCGTGCCTGTGAGTGAGCTGGGAGGGTTGGTGGCCAGGGGGCAAATCCTGCCGCCGAGCGCGAGCGTCGCGTGGGCGGCGTTGGACGAGTTGAGGCGGTGCGGCAAACTGTGATTCCGTGGAAAAGAGAGTGCTTGGTGGTTTTGTGTGTGTGCGTGAGCAAGCAGCCCTGCGTGTGTGTAGTCTTTCATTTCTAGTCGTCACCGAGACTTGCGAAACAAGAGCAGCGACGAAACAAAAAAGAAAACAGACAATCGAGTTTCGTTCTGTTTTTCACCAGAGCCTCTCGCGCCCTCCCCCCCACCCCGGTCCCCCCCTCTCCGCCCCTCTCACCACCCTCCATGGGCTGCGGCGCGTCGGCGCCCGCCACCGCCACCGGGCGCACGTCCACGCCGGGCGTGCCCGGGTCGCATGCCGCCCAGCCAGAGACGCCGGACGTCGGGCTGAGTGACGTGTGGGAGCCCGTTAAGTTTCTGGGGCGGGGCGGCACGGGGGACACGTGGTTGTTCAGGTGAGAGATGGGAGGAGAGGGAGGGCGGAGGGAGGGCGGACGGAAATGGGGTGGACGAAAAAGGGGGCGGAGCGTGTTTTTTGTGTGTGCTGTGTGGGTGGCCGGATTGCGGGCCGCCTGGCCACTGCACCACGCTGTGCGGGAGTGCCATCCCCAGCACGACGCTGTGAGGGTGGGAGAGGGGGAGGCGGGCGTGTGGTTTGGGGGCGACACGCGAACAACGCGCCGCCCCCATGGACGGCCGCACACCGAATAAAACTCGACACACCCCCCTCCTCTCCCCACACAGGTCCAAGGACACCGGCGAAGACGTCGCCGTCAAGCTCATCAAACGCCCCCTGCCCAAGATCATTCTGCCCAACATCCTGCGCGAGATACGGGTGAGTTGCTGGTGGTGGTGGTGGCGGGTCGGAGTGAGAGGAGATATCACACACCACCCTTTTTTTTTCCCGCCCGCGCCTTCTCCCCACCCCCAGACAACGCAAAAAAAAGCACGCACACTCACAATACAACACACACACCTCCCTCCCACCCAACCAACACAGATCCAGGCCGACCTGGGGGAGGGCCACATCAACATTATCGACGCAAAGGAGGCCGTCCTCACTGAAACCCACCTGGGTCTCGTCATGGAGTACGCGGCGGGCGGCTCCCTCACCGGCTACGTGGCTGAACGCTGGCAACACGCCCAGTCGGGCGGCCTCTTTCTCACCGAAGACGAAGCGCGCTACTTCATGCGTCAATTCGTGGACGCCGTCTCCTACTGCCACGGCCACTGCGTCGCCCACCGCGACCTCAAGCTCGACAACACGCTCCTGGACGGCTCCGAACCCCCCATGCTCAAGCTGTGCGACTTTGGGTTTGCCAAGACGTGGACCGAGGGCGCCAACATGTTCACCCACATCGGGACCCCCGTCTACATGTCGCCCGAGCTCATCAACTCGTCGCGCGCGGGGGAGAGGGGGTATGATGGCGCCCTGGCCGACGTGTGGGCGAGTGGCGTGCTCCTGATCGTGTTGTTGTTGGGCACGTTTCCTTTCGACCACACGGAGCACCCCGACCCAAACACGTCTGAAGCTCACCTCGAGGTCTGGCTCCAGCAGATGCGCCAACCCTGGTCCGGCATCCCCCACATCAAGGCTGCAGTCGAAAGGTTGACGCCCGAGTGTGTGGACTTGTTGAACCGGATTTTCGTGGTGGACGAGTCGAAGCGGATCACAATCCCCGAAATTCGGGAGCACCCCTGGTACCTGAAGCCTCTCTCCCCCAAGCACGCGGCTGCCGAGGCACGTGTCAAAGAGCTGCAGAAGTGCGTCATCGCCTGCAACGCGGCGGCCGCGGTGGATGCGAGGCTGGTGGCGGCACGGGGCGCGGCGTTGGACGCGCTGGTCGAGCAAGCCGCCACGCGCGCGGCGTGGGGGGCGGCCCCGCTGACGGCACCGCTGGTGAGGATCGATCTGTCCAGGCAAGAGTGTCTGGGGAGTGCGGGTGGTGGTGGGGAGGTTGGCGGGGGTGGCCTGGGCACGCTGGGGGAGGAGGAGGAGGCGGCCGCGGCGTGAAGGTTTGTGTGTGTGTGCCGCCCCCTCCTCCCTCCCCTTGCTCGCCACCACTGTGTGTGTGTGTGTGTGTGTGTAAATTCGTTTCCCGTTTATCTTTTTTTTTGCACATCGTTTTTTTGCATCGAAACACGAAACACACAACAGAAAGAGAGAGAGAAAGACCACACCCTAAACCACACACAACACATCACCCCCGCCACACAAAGCTGGCAAAGGCGGCCACCACGGTGGCCACGCCACCGCACGCGGCCAGGGCGATCAGGGCGGCGGGGCCGCCGACTGCGTCGAAACGGGCAGCGGCGCGGCTGGGGTCGCGCAGCGCGCGCGCGCGGGCACGGAACACGAAGAACGCGTACACAATGAGAAGGCAAGCGGCGGGCGCGATGATGGCGCCAGAGACGGTGACGGCGCGGCAGACGTGCGAGGCGCAGCGGCGGGGGGAGCCGTCGCCCGCGCCGCCGCCGCCGCCGCCCTTCTTTTTGGCGCCACCGCCGCCCCCGACCAGGCTGCCGTCCAGCAGAGACGTGGCCAGAAGGAGCACCAAGACGGCGACCTGGAGCCAGGCTATCAGCGTGCGTTCATTGGCGAAAAATGTATTGGGCTCGACACGGCCGAGTGTGGGCAGCGTCGCGCCGCGCGCCCCGCGGCGCCGCCGCCGAGCCGCGTCCAGCAGGTGCCCCAGCAGGCGGACACGGTGACGGCCGGTGGCCTGCAGCGGCGGCGATGGGGGCGGTTTGGGGGAGGACGGCGGGGGAGGTGCGATGTCCAACGTCACCGCGGCCGCCCGCGCCGCCGCCGTCGGCACCGCCACCGCGGCCGACACGGCGGGCAGGTCAGACGCCAAGATGGCGGCCTGTGGGTCAGAGGGCCCCCACACGGCAGCGACGGCGCCCACAAACTTGGAGTAGGACACAGGGGTCGCGGCCGCGGCCTCCAGCAGGGGCGCCACCCACGCGGGGGCCTCCCCCCCGCGCGCCGTTTTTACTTTCAGCACGGCCACGCACAGGCGGGCGGCGACAGGGCCGGCGGTGAGGGTGGAGGGGTGGACGGAGGTGTAGGCCACGCGTTCGTCCAGCGTGACGCGCAGACCGGTCGCCGCGTCCACAGCTCCAAACGCCCACCGAGACGCCACGGTGCGGGTGATGGGGGCGTGGGGAGGCGCCAGGCGGGAGGCCAGGGCGGTGACGAGGGGCGGGGCATCGGGCGGGGGCGGGGCGCCGGCGACGAGTGCGAGCAGCGCAGACGTCGGCAGCCGCACCCGTTTTTTTGTCGCCGCCTCCGTCGCCGTCGCCCGCGTCTTGACCTCTAGAAACACGGACCCCGGGGGCTCGCCGCCGTCACCCTCGTCTTCATCCCCATACCGTCGCACCCGCACCGCGGCCGCGCCCTCGACGCGGGCGGCACGCGCGGCCGCGTCGGGGAAGCGGGGCGAATCAAAATACACCGACGTCACCCGCCGCCCTGCCGGTGCCCCCACCCTCGCCCCGGCATCCACGCCCAGCCTCGCCCGCCCCGGCAGGCACAGCGGCAGACGGGCGGCCAGGGCCAGCTTGAGGGCGGGGGTGGCGTGAGGAGGGGTGAAGAATTTGTAGGTGGTTCGGGAGAAAGTGTCGGGGAGAGGCGCGCCCGCGTCGCCACCAACCCCCGTCAGACCAGCCACCGCGGCACACAGGTCGCTGGCGGCCGCCACCAGGGTGGCGTCCCGCCCGCCGTCGACGGCGGCGACGTCGGCCAGCCAGGCCGCGACACGCGCGGCGGCGGAGTCGGCCCAGGCAGGACGCGCAGACGTGACGGCAGGAGGAGACGCCAGGTCCGCCCCCAGCGCGTCCGCCCGGGACCGCAGGTCGCACCAGGCGCGCTCGGGCTCGGGGTGGACGGGCATGGGAGGTGGGAGGCTGGGGGAAGAGAGGGAGGGTTGTGCACGGGACGCACGCGGGAGCAGAGGAAAAACAGGCAGACACAGCTGGCGCCCCCCACGACACGCCTTCCCTCTGTGTCGGGCGGGCGGCGTCGGTGGCGTCGGTGGGGGTGGGGTGGGTGTGGCGAGGCAGGAACACTCCCCCCACACTGAAGCAAAAAAGCAAAGTGGAGTGAAGCAAAAAAACGACAAGAGTGAACACACAAAGCTCTCTCCCTCTCTCAAAACACACCCACCACACACAAATCCACACACGCCTCTCTCTCTCTCTCTCTCTACGACGAGCAGCTCAGCAGCTCCACCCCCCGCCTCGGCGTCAGGGGCGCCGGCACCCGGAACCTGTCCGATGCCGGACGCCCCCCATTGAATGGATCCCCCACTGCCGCCAGCAACGCGTCCAGCTCGGCCCCGCCATCGCCCGCCATGGTCGCGTCAATGGCCGCCTGCAGCAAGTGGTTGCGCGGCACGACGGCGGGGTTGACGGCGTCCTGGGCCGCGGCGCGGGATGGGGCGTCGGCGACGCCCACGGACGCCAGCGCAGACCGATAAGACTCGAGCCACTCGGTGGCTGCGGTTTTAATGGCGCACGGCACGTCGTCCCAGGAGGCGGGGGCGCACCTGTCCGAGCCGGCGGGGACGGGGGTGGCGCGGGACAGGGCGGCCACCAGGTCGGCGGGGGGCGGCGCGCCCGCCACAGCCGACGGTCCGACCACAGACGACAGCGCCCGCCACGAATTGGTCCAGTCGGCCTGCGCGTCCACCAGCAGGCGCAGCCAGGCGACCGCCAGGTCGCGGTCGTAGGAGGGGAGGCCGAATTTCGAAGCAGACAAAGCCTCATAGTTTAATGAAATCGCTTTGACGTACTCCTCCACCGCCACCGTCGCCTCCGCCTCGGTCACTAGGCCGCCCGCCAGGAAGGCGGTGGCCAGGCGCTCCCCATTCCAGGCGGCGGCCATGGGCTGGGGGAGGTTGTTGGGTGGGTGGGTGTGGGTGGGTTCGAATGGTTTTTTAGCCCCGCCGCTCCCCACCCTTCTCCTCCTCCCCTCCACCACTCCCTCTCACCTGGCCCCGGAACGAGTACCGCCGCCCTGGAATGTCGGTCGTGTTGGGCGTGAAGTAAGGGTCGACCGCCTCCAGCCAGCCGTAGGGGCCATAATCGATGGTTTCGCACCCCTCCTCGCTTCCCGCCACGCTGAGGTTGTCCGTGTTGAGCACACCGTGCACGAAGCCGACGCCCTGCCACCTGGCCACCGTCTTGGCGGTGCGCTGGAGGATGGCGTTTAAAAAGGCGGCGTAGTCGCCGGCGGGGACGGAGGGCGAGTAGTGGTGTTGAATAACGAAATCGGCAAGCTGCTTCACCACCTCTTTCTCGCCCCGGGAGGCAGGCAGCTCGAACGACCCAAACCGCACAAAGCAGCGGGACACGCGGGTGACGACGGCCCCGGGTTCGAGGGAGGGGCGGCCGTCGTAGAACTGGTCTCGCTCCACGGCGCCCCCCGTCAACACGAGCGACAGCGCGCGCGTCGTGGGAACCGCCAGCGCGGCCATGGCTTCAGACGCGACGTACTCGCGCAACGAAGACCGCAGCACCGCCCGTCCATCCGCAAAGCGGGAGTATGGGGTGCGCCCAGCGCCCTTGAGCTGCAGCTCGAACCGAGCGCCGGGGGCGACGGGCGACGCCACGTCCCCCAGCGTGATGGCGCGCCCGTCCCCTAGTTGGCCCGCCCAGGAGCCAAACTGGTGGCCGCCATAATTTTGGGCGTAGGGGTGGGCGGAGGGGGGGATGGACGCGCCGCCGAAGAGCGCGGCAAACTCTGGGCGGGTGAGTTGGTCGGGCGCAAGCCCCACCAACGCGCCCACGTCGGGGGAGGCGGTCAGCACGGTGGGGATGGCGGGGTAGGCGGGGGAGCCAGCGACAGCAGGCGGGGCGGGGGGGGGCGGGCGTTGGGTCGACAAAGGAAAAAAGTGCGCCAGTCACTTGGCGGGTGGGGCCTCCCTTGACGGGGTCGCCCGGCAGGGAGGAGGTGAAGGTGGAGCCGAAGGACAGGTCCTGTGTGTGTGTGTGTCGTGTCGGGCGCTGTCTTTTGTTCGTTCGCGTCCTGGCCAGGCCACGTCGGGGGGAGGGGAGCCGAGTGCGGGCGCAGGCCGTCGTGCCCTCGCCCCGCCTCTCTCTCTCTCTCTCTCTCTCTTCTCTCTCCACACGCAAAACAACCCTCACCTCCAGCGTGCCCAGTTTCAGGTCGGCCGACGCAGCCGCGGCGGCGGCAGCGCCCACGGGGCGGGCAGACACCGCGGTTCGCATCAGTCTCGCTGCGCCACGCGTGGCGGCGGCCAGCATCGGCGGGCGCGAGGCGGGCGGTGGCGCCGCGTGGTGCATGCAGTGGTGCGTGCAGGCGCGCGAGGAGGAGGGAGAGAGAGAGGAGGGAAACAGCAGCGCGGATGTGCCGATGTTTTTTTTTTTTTTCTTTCCTTTTTCTTTTCTCGCTTTCTCCACTGCCTCCTTTCACAACCCGCCCTCCACCCTGCCTCACCCTCCTCCACCCTCCAGCAACCACGCCCGCACCCGATCCAGCGCCCTGTACCGGTGCGAGATCGCGTTTTTGGCGGCTCTCCCCATTTCCGCGTACGTCAGCCCTCCTCCCTCGTCCGGTTGGAACACGGGGTCCCACCCAAAGTCGGTGGGTCCGCGTGGCTCCACGATGGCACCCTTTGTGCTGCCCTCGAAGAGGATGGGGGTCGCGCCCGGGCCGGCAGCATAGGCAAAGATGCACAGAGCTTGTGCGGTTTTGTCGTCAAAGCCGGCCAGCAGTGCGTGCAGCCCGCCCGGCCCCACCGCCTTCAGAAACCACTTGACGTAGGGCCCCGGCAGGCCGCCCAATGCGTCAAAGCAGAGGGACGTGTCTTCGACGAGGGCGGGGCCGTTGACGGCGGTGGCGGCGGCGGCCGCTTTGGCGCGCGCGATGTCGGCGGGTGTGCCCTGCAGCTCTGGCAGGTCCAGGGGGGAGGAGGTGATTGTGACGGGGAGAGGGGCGCCGGCTGCGAGGATGGCGACGACCTGGTGGGGAGAGGGAGGGTGGGAGGGTGTTTGGGTCGTGAGCTAGCCGACGAAAGGAAAAGCCAAAACATGACCTGCCCCCGCGCCAGCACGCGACCCAAGTCGGCACCACGCACGCGCGCCATCCTGCACGTCCGTTGGGCACAGGTTGCACGCGTCAACCACCCAGCACACCACTGACCTCCTCCAACTTTTTGGCGTTTCCGGTGATGAATTTGATCGTGCCGCCCGCCGGCGGGGCGGCCGCCGCCATGGGACGCCGGGCACAGGAGCCTGGAGGTGCGCGGGAGCGGCGGGAGGGGGTGGAAAGGGGGCGGGGGAGGCGCATGCGGCGAAAGAGAAGAGGCCGAAAAACGACGCGCTCCGAAACGCGACTGCCATCGATGCCGCCGCGCAGTGCCCGCTTGTCTCACTTTCCGTCGTCATTCCTCAGACTCTCGCAAGCTGCCGGCACATGCGTCCCCAGCCGCCAGCCTATTTCCTCAACGAGCGCCCAGCTTCCCCCCCCTCAACTGACCCATTCATATCTTTCGACGAACCCAAGCGTCCGATGGCGGCCACCCTGGACGCGTTGACCGCGCACGTCGCGCCGTGGCTGACTCGCCGCCCCCCCTCTGCCGAAGCCTCCGACGCCAGCTGCGACACGGAAGTCTCCCTGGACGCCTCCTCTGCCTCCTCTTTTGACGATGGCCGCCTGCCGGTGTCCGTGGTGGACGTGGAGTATGAGGGCGAGGGTGGGCGCGTGCAAGGCGCTCTCTTCTATCCCGCCCAACCAAACGGCGGCTCTGCGCCCCCTCGCTGGGCTCCACACTATTATTACACCTATGGTAAGCTGGGTGTCACATAACCGCGCGAATGGGGGGTGGGATGCGTGCGTTTTCTGTGGTGGGCGTCCGTTTTTTTAGAAGGCCAGTCCTCCGCGCCCACCCAACAAAAACCCTCCCTCAAACCCACCCTCCCACAGGTATGGCCGACTTTGCCCTGCGCCGCCGCCCCAAGTCACGCGCCACCCGCGCCGCCGCCGCCGTCATGGCCGCCATCGCCCACCTGCCCGCGAGGTCGCTGCGCCTGCCGGTGTGCGCGGCGGCTGCCCCCCCCCGCGCGCGGTGCCTTCCCCACCGTCATCTTCTCCCACGGCCTGGGCGGGTCGAGGCACGCCTACTCTGCTTTTTGCGCGGGCCTGGCAGCCCGCGGCTTTGCCGTGCTGGCGGTGGAGCACGCGGACGGCAGTGCAGCGGCTGCCAGGGTGGCGGGCGAGTGGCTGCCCTATGAGCGGTGGGACACCGCCCCCGACTCGTGCCAGCTGGAGAGGCGCATGGCGACGCGGGCGGGAGAGCTGGAGGCTGCGGGCGCCGTGCTGGCCGCGCTGGCGGCGGGGAAGCAGGTGGGCGGGCTGGTGTTGGGCGGGGGGGACGGGTGTGGCGAGACACTCCTCCCCCTGTTTGCGGACGCACTGGCGCCCCACCCCCCCCTCCTGGCCGGTCACTCGCTGGGTGGGGCCACCGTGGCCGCCGCCGTGGCCACGGGCGCGCCCGCCGTCGTCGCGCTGGACCCGTGGTGGGGGGCGGTGCCCACGACGACGAAAAATGGCGACACCCCCAACAGCGGCGACACCACCCCACCCGCCCCGCTCCTGGTCATCGCGTCGGAAGAGTGGCAGAGGCCTCTGTCGTCTCTGAACGGCGCCTGCTTCGCCGGCAGCCCGGACGCCGCCCTGGCCGCTGCCGCCGCGTCCCCGGGCGCGCGTGGCGCCGTGTGGCTGGCCCTCCGTGGCGCCACCCACGCCTGCTTCTCCGACTTTTGCGCCCGCCCGCCCCGGGTGCCGGGGTTGCCGCCGCCGCCTCCCCCGGGGCTCACCGCCCCCACCGACGGTGCTGCCACCGTGGCGGCCGCAGTCGAGGCCGCTGCTCGTTTCTTCGAGGCGTGTGGTGGCGACAGCCGCCAGAGTGTGACGGCTGCTGTCGCGGCTGCTGTGGTGGAGGCGGTGGGGGAGGACAGGGTGGATGGGCTGAGAGTGGTGGGGGGGAGGCGGGGTGCGGTTGAAGCGTAGAAAAGAAAACTGGAGCTTATTTTCCAACACGCACAGGCGCCCCCACGTTCCATCGTGTCATGATGGTGTCGCATCATGGCGCGGGGAGAAGCGGGACACGCGGCCTGTAACTTTGTCAGGACAGAAAAGTTGACGAGATTGTTGTGGCGGGGGTTGGGCGGAAGCTGGGGCGCGGCTGCTCGTTGTCGCCAGCGAGCGAGCCACCGAACGCTCGTGGCCGTCGAATGCAAAAAAATCACTCTGCTTTTCTTTCGTTGGCTCTCTTGGCCCCCGCCTCCACACACGCACCCTCCGCCCCCCCCCCCCACCTCCCGCGCCGTGCTCAGGCGCACGCCTGTGTGCCACTGCTCGCGCCCGAGGCGTTTCCTCGCCCAAATCGCTCGCACACCACAGCAATGCGGCTGTCGCGCTCGGCGCCGTGCCTGGTCTCCCTGGCTAAGGCGCCCTCCAAGGTGAGTGTTGTGAATGGACCGCCCATCGCTGGGCGGGTGTGCGCGGAGTGCTGGGTGCGCATGGGAGAGCCGGCGGCGGAAGGTGCGCGCTCTCCTCGCCAAATGGCCGCACCACAGACACTGGGGCGCAGAGCCCCTCGGCCCCGCTCGACCGCCCCCCCCGCCACCCCGCCCAATCGACACGCGTGCACAGTCGGTTCTCGTGGCGGGGGAGAGGCGGGTGCATGGAAGCGTGCAGCGGGAGGGGGGATCGAGGTTCCTTCGTGCGCGTCGATGGGATTGAACGGCCGTGGCGCCCTCGCAGCCGCTCACCTCCCCCACCCCCCCACCCCACACACAGCGCCTCCCCCCTCCCTCCGCCCCCTCCTCCCCCCGCTCCACCGTGCGCGCCTCCGCCTTCCTGGCGCAACCGCCCCCGCCGCAGTCCGACCCCCCCGCCCTCACAGCCGCGTTTACCTCCCCCGCCGGCCTGTTTGGCGCGTCGTGCCTCGAGCGCGCGTCCCTCGAGCCCGCCCCCTCCCTGTCGGCGTCCACCCCCATGCCCCCCTTCAACCGGGCGGGGTCGACGGGCGACTCGGCCCGCCTGGCCCTGTGCCTGGCCACCCCGATGAGTGAGGAAGAAGACCCCGGGCAAGCGCCGCGCGCGGGCCGCCGCCCGCCTCTCCGCCGAAGTCGAAGCCGACGTCCGCGCCCGCGTGGAAGCCGAGCTGGGCACCCTGGCGGCCGACGTCCCCACCCGCGACCGCGCGCGCGCGGTCGAGGGCGGCGACGCGCGCGCGCCCTCGCTGCGCCGCGCGCGGCGGCCGCCGCCGCCGCGCCCCCGGGGCCGACGACGCCCTGTTTACGCCGTCGACGCCTGTGGCCGCGTTGACCGCGGCGGCTGCTGTTGTCGTGCCGACCGCTGCGGCTGTGGTGGCGGCCCCGCCGCCGCCGCCGACGCCCGCCGACCTGGTGCCCACGCTCGAAGCTCTCGCCCTCGCCCTGGCCGACGGCGACGCCTCCCGCAAGCACACGCTGTCCCTGGATGAAGACGACTTTGAGCTGGCGCTGGCGATGGCGGTGGCGCCACAGGCGGAGGCGCCGCTGGTGGATGCTTCGGCTTGAGAGAGATAAAAAACGATCGCCCCCCCTTGCCCCCCCCCCCCCCCCCCCCAAACCGTCGTCGTTTCGTTTTCAATTCCAAAACGTTTTCACATATCCCGCGTCGTGGTTCGTGCCATTGTACCTTTCCCCACGCACCATGCTTTGACGAGTCGACCCCCACCAGAGGCAAAAGACAAAAAAAAAAAAAAAACACGACCCCCTCTCCCGAAGTGACCCCCTCATTTTACATCACTCACCCAAACGCCCTCCCCCTGATCCCTCATTACCATTCTTTCTTCTTCACACGGTGGCCCACCGCGCGCCTATTCGACGTCGCGTGAGCCCGTGTTTTCATGTGTGTGTGTGTGTCTCCCAAGCGACATTTCATGGGTGGTTGTTTTCGCAACACCCATGCTGTTTTTGCCTTGTTTTTCCCCCGGTTGATTCTTTCTGCTGCTTGCGTCCTGCTTCCCCACCCCACCCCCCCACCCCCCCCGACACAATTTGCATTTGTTTCCATTCACACACACCATTCTTGATTTTTTTGTTTGCCCCCACTTTGCCTGCGCAGTTATTAAAAGAAAAACAGAAAATCGTTAGGAAAAAACGCCAGGGCACCACGTGGACACGGAGCACGCGTCCGTGGCTTTGCACAGCTTGCAGCAGGCGTCGACGAAGGCGTTTTTTGGCGTGGGTGGTGCCGGTGCCGGGAGCACCTCACCGCCAGGGTCCAGCCGCGCTGCCGGCCGACACACTCACAGCCAGCACGCCCACGTTGTACAGCCCGTGCGCCAGGGACGAGGCCGCCGTGTTGCCGCCACTGGCCAGCCACACAAGCGACAGCACGGCGCCGAGCGCGAGGAGGGGGGGGAGGTCGGCGGGGGCGACCGCGCCGTGCGACGCGGCGAAGAGGGCGGCCGACAACGCCACGGCCGCGGGGGCGGCCACACCACCATCCACCAGCCCAGCCAGCGCGATGCCTCGGTAGATGGTCTCCTCCAGCACGGGCGCGGCCGCGCCCGAGGCGGCGACGAGGGCTGCCGCGCCGGCCGGGGACGCGGACCGCAGCACCCCCACCGCGGCGTCGGTGGCGGCCGAGTCGGGGGCGGCCAGCAAGCTTGTTGCCGCCGTCACGGTGACCCCCGCCGCCAGGGCGCCCCCAACTCCCCAGGCCGCGGCAGCACCATCCAGGCGGAACAACGGCGCCGCGGTGTCGTCGCGGCTGGCCAGCAGCGCCACCACGCCCGCCCCGGCCGCCACCTCCACCGCCAGCGCGGCACAGGCACAACCGTCTGGACCCAAGGTATTGGGCGTCGCGTGCAGGGCCGCAGCAAGAGCTGGCACGCCGGCCGCGCCGGCGACGCCGGCCACTGTTGCCGTCTGCACAAAGGAGCGTGCTGCCGGCCACGCCGCCCACGCCTCCCGCTGGGGTGAGGCGGCGCAGGCCAGTTGGCGGCCAGGGCGGTGGTGGAGAGTCGGGAAAGAGGGCGCCAACGCTCGCATGTGGACGGAAAGGTTTGCCGTTTTGTCTTTGTTCACCACTGCTGACAAAAAATCGTTTGTTTTTCTACTCTCACAGCTCATCCCCGCGCCCCCAGCTCCACTTCGTCGCTGCCGCGCTGGCCCACGTGGCACAGGTCCGCACTGCTCCCCGTCTTGACGCGCTCCCCCCGCTGCCGCCGCCGCCGCCGCCGCACCAGGGTGGTGGTCGCTGCTGCGGCTGCCGCCGCCGCGACGACAACCACAGCCACGCCCACCACCACGCTCGCCGCCGGCGCCGACGTCGGCACCACGGAGCCAGAGGTGCCGGCCTGGGGTCTGGGTGCAGGTTGTCCCGCCTCCCGGGCTGCAGCATCCCCCAGCGCGCGGCAGTCGGCGCGCGTCAGAGCGACGGTGCCCGCACTCGCGTCGACCTCCACCAGCAACCCCCGCATCCACGCCGCCCCCAGGATCGACCCCCGCCCCTCGGGGGACGCGTACACGCCCAGGCAGGCGGCTCCCGGGCGAGTGACGTGGGGCACCATGTAGTGTGTGGGGGGCAGGGTGAGGGAGGGGCCGTCTGAAAACGCGAGGCGCCAGGCGGGGAGCGCGGCCGACACCGCGTCGTCGACGGCGGCGGCACCACCCTCGCCCTCCACCACCTGCCAGCAGGGGTCACCATAGTCGGAGGCGGGGGACGTGACCAAGTCGCAGCCGGCGTCCTCGGCGGCGGCGGTGACTGCGGACCGCAGCGCGGCGGCGGCAGAGCGCGGGAGGAACGAAAACGTCGACCCGGAGTCCAGGACGACGCCCGCGCCCTCGCTCCACAGGGGGCCGGTGCCGAGGTCGGTGGTCGTGGATGACGGAGAACCACCACCTCCATCCTCGCTGGACGCCACCAACGCCATGGAGGACACGGGGAGAGCGTAATACGCGGGGTGCCCCCTCGACGCCACGAGCGTTGTGCGAACAACAGGTCCTGTCACCACACCCGCTGGGGCGCCCTGCACCGCGCCCCCGCCCAGCACCAGCACGCCGTGATGGTTGGATGCGCCCGGGGCCGGGTCGGGGGCCAGGCACAACGCAAATGCAGCGGTGTCGGTCGCACCCGCGGCCGCCAACTGAGCCACCAGCCCCGTCGTCGCGTTGCCCAGGCCCGCGACGCCGGCGGCGCGCTGGGCTTGAATCTCGCCCGTCTCCTTGGTGGTGCAGCCCAGGGTGATGCGGGGGGTGGTGGAGGGGGAGGAGGAGGTATTGGCGGCGCCTCCGCCGCCCGCTTTGCTCGGCGGCAACCACAAAACGTCAGACACCACCACTCCAGACGCGGTCGACTGTTCCGCATACTCGCGCGCAAAGGTGCACGCACCCTCGGTCCCACACCCGCACGGCGTGGACCCGCACGCGCAGGCAGGGGTGGCGCAGCGCACGGCGTGCGCGGTCGAGGACGCGTCGACCGAAAACCCGGCCTGGTGGTGGGGGCCACACGACCGCCCGCACCCGGCGCAGGGGACGTACGTCATGGTGGATCCCGTGTCCACGATGACGTCGAAGGAGAGGGGGGGGGTGCCGATGGCGAGGGTGGCGGTGTAGTAGCTGTGGGAGGTGGGTGGAAAAAAAAGAAAAAAAACATGTTGAAAACAATCGACGACTTTTCTTGCCTGTCCGAAACAGCCGGCAATCCACACAATACTCAACACACACACCCTGCGTCCCGGATCGATCCATCCAGCGGCAGCGCGGCACCCCCGTCCACCAGCGCGCGCGGGGGGCCGCGCCTCAGCGTCAGGGGCACCGCCATCTGGCGCTGGGGGGAGGCGTTGTGGGCCAGTGCGACGGCCCACAGCAGGGCCAGGGTGGCGGTGGTGGAGAGGAGGCGGGGGTGGGTTGGCATCGTGTGCGAAAAAAACCGATGCGTCGGAGTTTTCGCGGGGGGCAGCCGGCGCGGCACTCTGGCCCTCGGCGCCCGCCCTGGGAGGGACCAGGCAGCAGGGCGGCGTGGACCTTGGGTGGGGCCACACACACGCCGCGGCGGTGGCGCGCAGAAAAAGAAGCGCGATTGTGTTTGCGTCGGGTCTCACCTTCCTCCTCTCTTCACTCTCACAGCCTTCCGTCTTGTTACACACGCACCCTCCCATCACCAAAACCTTCCTCTCTCTCAATGCGCCTTCAACCACGCCACAGTGCGCTTGAACGCGTCCGCCGAGTCTTCCGTCGGGTCCGCCCGCAGCGTGTGCCCGTGCCGCGCGGACGGGTAGTGGTGCAGTTCGGAGTTGGGCTTGTTTTTCAACGCCTCCACGATGGCTGCCCTGAACTCGTCACTTACTTGCTGGTCTTCCCCGTTGGTGAGGAAGAGAGTGGGGGCAGAGATGCCGTCGACGTCGGCCTGAGTCAACAGCGACGGGTGGAGCAGCACGGCGGCGGTGACGGCCGGCGCCGCCCCCCCCGCCAACAACGCCGCGTACAGCCCTCCCCAGCAAAAGCCGACCGTGTGGACGGCGGTGGCGTTGTACTCACGCTTTATAGCGGCGACCATTTTGTCTGCGTCCGCCTTCACTTGCTCCCTCGGATACTTGGCCAGCCACGCCCCAAACTTGGACGGGTCCAGGGCGCCGGCCGGCCACGCGCCTGCACCTTCAACGTAGAAAAAGTCGGGCAGGACGATGGGGGCGGAGACGGCGGCGGAGAGTTCGTCGGCATACAGTTGCGCGTTTTTGAGTCTGGCCCCAAAAATGTCGCTCAACTGCAGCACGGGCGTGCCTGTCGCGTTCCCACCGGGCGGCAAGGCGACGTAGGTGGCGAGGCCGGTGCCGGCAAAGTCGTTCACCCAGTTCCCGGTCGGCGTGCCGTCCCAGGTGACCCCGATGGCGCACGGGCCCTTGGTTGTCGCGCAGCACGACATGATGAGGAACAGCAGCAAGCAGGCGCCAGGCAGGCGGGGAAGGGATGAAGGTGGCGGCCGCGTGATGGGCAAATTGGGGCGTCAAACCGAGCGTGTGTCGAGATGTGTGTGCCGTTTCGCCGAAACCCTCACATCGTGTGCCTTTTTTTCGCGCAATCAACGCACCACCCCCGAGGCTTTAAAGGCACGGCGAGCCGCCGCCATGTCTGACGGCCCGCAAGAGGTGCGCTTCAGCGCCTGTGACGGCGTGCGGTGTGTGTTGTCCCGGACCGGCCGCACACCGACCACCCCCCTTCCCTCCCTCCCCAGGCTCTCACCCGCTTTCGCGCCTGGTTCACCTCCCTGCCTCTGGTCACACGGTCGCTCCTCGTCGTAACTGTGTCAATCCACGTGGCCCGGTCCCTGGCGGGCGGCCGCCCCCCCGTCGAAGCTTTATGTCTCGGCCCGCCCTCCCGCCCGCTGCGCCTGCTCACGGCACCCCTGACGCACGCGGGCTGGCTGCACCTGGTGTTCAACGCGTGGGCGTTTGCGCCCACCGCGGCGGTTCGTGAAGCGGCGCTCGGATCGGCAGGCTTTGGGTGCGAGGTTTTGGGCATGACCCTTGCGTCGGGCCTCCTCTTCTGGCTACTGGCCGCCGCACTGGCCGCGGCCACTCGGCACGCCACCGCCTGCTCCGTGGGCGCCTCCTCCCTCGTGTTTGCGCTGCTGCAGGCGGATGCAGCGGGGCCGACGCCCCCGCCCCCCGTCGTGTTGGGCAGCGTGCGCGTGCCGCCCCGCGTCTACCCTGCTCTCTTGGCCGCCGCCATCCAAATCCTCGTCCCTCACGTGTCTGCGGCAGGCCACACTGCCGGGCTGCTGGCTGGCGAGGCCGCGGGCGCGGTGAGGCGGCACGCGCCCCACCTGCTGGCGGCCGTCGCGGTGCGCGCAGACGCGTGGACGCCGCGCGCCGTCGCCTCCTTGCCCGGCTGGTCCCCCCCCATCGGCCACGCAGGCTTGCCTGTGTCTGTTGGGGATGCGCCTGAACCATCGCCCGCCGTGCCTGGGGCGGGCCTGGCGGCGCGGGCGAGTGCCTGGTTTGCGTCGCTTCGCGGCGGCGGCGGCGGCGGCAGTGAATACCAGCCTCTCACCACTCATGCTGGTGACGCCAACCCTTTCCCAGGCGCTGGAGGGGGGCACGTGCTGGGTGGTGGAGCCAGTGTGGCTGCACTGCCTCCGAGTGCTGCAGCCGCGGCCGCGGCCGCGGCACGCGCGGCGTCGGCGGCACAACAGCAGCAGCAAGGGTGAGAGGCCTGCAGGGTGAGAGGCCAGTTTTTGCACAAACTGGCCTTTGTTTCTGTGGGGTTGCTGGGCGCTCCGGAGTCACACACACTTGCAAAACGAAACGAAACGTGGAAAAGAAAAAATGAGAAAATCGCACCCTCTCCTCTCTCTTCTCTTTCTCAAGCCCTGTACGCCGCCGGCAGCGGCCCCGCGATCGCCTCCCGCGCGGCCGTCATCAACGCGTCCGCGTCCTTGCTGGGGGGCAGGGGCGGGTGGACGACGACGGTCACACTCCCCGGAAACATGCACCCTTCCCGCCCGTTGGGCATCAGGGCGCCTGTGCCCACCAACGACACCGGCACGACAGGCACGCGTGCCTTGGCTGCCACCGAGAAGGCTCCCTTTTTGAACTCGCCCAGCTCGCCGTCCCGGGAGCGGGTGCCTTCCGGGAAGAAGAGGACGGGCGCGCCCACCGCGAGCAGGCTCGCGCACTCGCCCAGGCACTTGAGCTGGGACCGCCGGTCGATGCGGTTCAGACGCACGTGCCCCGTCAGGAACATGGACCACCCGATGATGGGGATGAGGAAGTTGGACGTTTTGGAGATGAATTTGAACGGGCGGTTGAGCCAGAACAGGGTGTAGATGTCGAGGAAGGACTGGTGGTTGGCCACGTACACAGCTGGGGCGTCCGCGGGGGGCAAATTCTCGGCCCCCACAACGCGCACCCCGTAAAAGATGCGGGTCGACACCTTGGCCCACACGTTGTTGACGGTGTGCTGCGCGCGGCGGCGGACCGGGTCGAGCAGCGCGACGGCAGGGGCCAGAATGCACATGGTCACAAACAAGGGCAACGCCAGAGTGAACGTGGCGGCGTAGAAGAGGAAGCCTTTGATGTGGGCGAGGGCGGTGGCCAGGGACGAGTGCATGGTGGCGGGGCCGGCGGGCTGGTCTAGGTGTGTGTTGTGTGGGTGGGTGAGTCGACGTTTTTTTTTTTTTTTTTTTTTTTTTTTCGCTGTCCGCTCGCTTGGCCTGCGTCTGTTGCCCGCCCTCCCGCTGCACACGTCCGCTCCTTTGCCCCTTACACACTCTCTCACTCCATCTCCTACCTGCTGCCAGTGAGGCGGCACACGTGACCGACCGGGGCGCGGGGGGCGGCCGCTGCACAGCCGGCGTCGGTGCCGCGCCGGCGCGCCGGCGCGCAGGGGCAGCCGCGCGCGCGGTCAGCCGCGGCAGCGCCAGCAGCGGCCGCGCGACGCCAGCACGATACAGCATGTGGGGGTGTTTGTGGCGTTTGGGGACGCGGGGAGGGGCAATGTGGGTGCGCAACAGGCGGCAGCGTTCGGCGGTTTCGGCACCTGCTCAGCGCGGTCCGAGTGCCACGGGCGTTGTCCAGTCGCGTGTGCCGAGACGACGACGCGCGAGAGGGCGAGCGTGCGGAATTGGAGGACGCGGGAGAAGAGAAACACGCAGAGAGTATTTGAAGGTAAGGTTTTGTTTTCTTCGACGGCCACAGTTTCGACCCCGCTCGGCAATCGAAACGCGGGAATCGCCAGCCTCATGGAGACGCCCACCCTAACGGTCGGCGATCCAGCTGGCCTCGCAGCCCGCGTGGCAGCCCGCGTCCCAGCACTGCGCCGGTACCCCCCCCCCAGCGGCCTGTTTTCCTGGGCGGCGGGCCCGCACGCGCAGACACTGCTGGGCGTGGTGCGCTCAGTGTCAATACGCGGCACCTACCGCCGCCAACTGCTGGACCTGCCAGACGGAGGCACCGCCGCCCTGGACTGGTGGCACGGCGCGGGGGAGAGTGCGCGCGTCGTGGCACCTATTTCACAACGTGCGTCGCCGCCACCGACCGCGCCCCTGTTCCTCGTGCTTCACGGCCTCACAGGAGGCTCCAGTGAAGGCTACGTCAAGGGCGCGTGTGCCGCCGCGGCAGCTGCAGGGTTTCGAGCCGCTGCGCTCACGTACCGAGGGTGTGGCGGCCTCCCCCTGTCGTCGCCATCCCCCTATGGCGCCGCGTGGACGGCCGACGTCGCGGTGGCGGCCGCGGCAGCGCGCGCCGCCTGGCCCGCGGCGTCAGGGTTGGGTGAGTGGGAGTGGTCTGTGTGTGTGTGAGAGTGAGAGCAAAACGCGCTTTGACGCAGGCCCCCCTTTTTTCTTCCCCTCTCCAGTCGCGGTCGGCTACTCCCTGGGCGCCGTCATCCTGGCCAAATACCTCGCAAAACAGGGCGACGGCCTGTGGCCGCGCGCCACCGGCGTCGACGCGGCCGCGTGCGTGTCGTCCCCGTTTTGCCTCCACTCTGCTTCTGCTCGCCTGGGCAGCTCTTTGACAGGCCTCGCCTACAACGCCACCCTGGCCGCTCGCCTGCGCCACTACATGTGGCGGCACAGGGGGCAGCTGGCCCAGCACGCCGCGTTGAGGCAGCACCCTGACGCGCTCGGGTCGCTCTCCACTGCGTGGCTCATTCAACACTATGACGACCGCATCGTGTCCAAGCTGTTTGGCTACAAAGACGCTGCCGCCTACTACGATGACGCTGCCACGGTGGCGGCCGTGCCACGCATATTAACGCCCACCCTGTTCCTGTCTGCCCAGGATGACCCGTTTTTGGGGGACCTGCCAACCGATGCGATCGCCAGCAACCCAGCCACCGCGCTCGCCCTGACCCAGCGGGGGGGTTACTGCGCCTTCCTGACGGGTGGAGCCCTGGGCGCCGCGTGGGCGGACGCCGTGGTGGTGCAGTGGGGGGCGGCCGCGCTAGCGCGCGCCGGGTGTGCGGGCGGGTTGGGCGGGGTGAGCAAACTGTAGTAGAAAAAGGGAGGTCACAGAGGGACAGACAACGCCCACTTTCTCGGTGGTCTGACCACGCTGGAGAGAGAGGACAGGAACGCACACACTGTCTCCGCCGCGTTTCTCTCCTCGGGGGAGGCGTGCTGTGTTTTTTTGCGTCCCGCACCCCGCGCTCCCTTGTACACAACCTGGCGCACGCACCACCCTGCACCCACCCACGCACACATCTGCACGCATCGGTGTGAAAAGAGGCCGCCGGCGGTTTTCTTTCCGCGCCCATCGCATCCGCGTCGGGGCCTGTGCATTGTCTGTTCGCGCGACCCTCTCCACCGTCTCGCCCACCATGTCGTCCTACGTGTCGGTGCGTCTGCCGAGGCTGCATCGTGGTCGCAGGCAGGGGGCGAGGGAGGAGAGGCGAGGCGGGAGGTGCCCCGCACCTCTCTTCAGTCGACACACACACACACGACCATCCACCCACCCGCCCTCCCCAGCTCGAGCTCCTCGTCGTCTGGCTCCTCCTCATAGGCACCGTCATCGCCACCTTCTTCGTCCAACGCCACCGCGTCACCGCCCTCCCCCCCGCCGCCGCCTCCATGCTGCTGGGGGTGGCGGCGGGGATCGTGGTGCGCGCGACCGGCCTCGCCGCCCCGCTCCGCTTCTCGCCCGCCGCCTTCTTCTACGGCCTCCTCCCCCCCATCGTGTTCGCTGCGGGGTTCACCCTGCGCAAGCGCGACTTCTTTAGAAACATTGGTACCATCACGCTGTTTGCGGTGGGGGGCACAATTTTGTCGACACTGGTTCTCGGCCTCTCCACGTACGCCCTGGTCCTCCTCCACGTCGTCCAACGCAAGCACCTGGGCCCCCGCCCCTTCATCGAGTGCATGCTGTACGGCGCCCTGCTGTCCGCCACCGACACGGTGGCCACGTTGAGCGTGTTTGGCAGCGTGGATGCACCGCCCTTGTTGTACTCCCTGGTTTTCGGAGAATCCGTGCTCAATGATGCCGCCGCCATCGTCCTCTTCCGCACCCTGGTCGAGTTTTACTCGGCGCCCGCCACATGGACGACACCGTTGCGGGTGGCGGTCAGGTTTGGGGTGGTGCTGGGAGGGTCGACAATGACGGGGCTGCTCGTCGCGCTGGGCTGCGCGTTTGTCCTGAAACGGTTCGAACTCGCCCCCGACGCAGGCGTCAGCGTGAGCGAGGATGGTGGTGGTGGTGGGGACGGTGGGCCGCGCGCCCAGGCGCGCCGCGCTGGTGGCGCCGCGTCCACCCCTCCCGGCCGCGCGCGCGGCGCGCTGGCGTTCGCGGGGCCTGAAGTCTACGAAATCTGTCTCGTCGTCATGGGCGCCTACCTCGCCTACCTCGTCGCCGAAGTCCTGGCCCTGTCCGGCATTGTGGCGTTGTTTGCGGCCGGCATCGCGCACGCACACTATTCAAGCCACGCGGTGTCCCCCGACGCGCGCGTCACGCTCGCCCGCGCCTTTGAAACCGCCGCCTTTCTGTGCGAAACCTTTGTGTTTGCGTACCTGGGGCTGCAGGTGGCCTCCCTCTTTGCTCGCCCAGTGGACTGGGGGCTGCTGCTGTCTGTCGTCCCGCTGTGCGTCGTCGCGCGTGCGGCGGCCGTCCTCCCGCTCGCGCGCCTCGCCAACGCGCACCGCGCCCTGCCCCTCCCCTCCTCCGTCGTCAACATGCTGGCTGCCGCGGGGTTGCGTGGTGCCGTTGCCTACGGCCTGGCCGTCAACCTGCCCCAGATTGAATCAGAAGCAGCTGATGGGATTCCAGCGGTCGAAGCCGCGACGCTCGTTGCCGTCGTCGCCTCCACCCTGCTGGCCGGCCCCGCCGTCCCCGCCGCCCTGGATGCACTGGGCCTGACGGGCGCCTCCGACGCCGACCTGGCGGTGGCAGGCCTGGTCGAAGTGAGGGGGCTGGCCCCCGGCGCGGCCGCAGACCGCGCAGCCGACGTGGTCGCCTCAGGCGGCGCCACCGCCGTGCTGGCGGAACGCTTTGCCGACCTGGACGACCGCGTGTTCAAGCCCCTGTTTGGGGGGCTCCCCGGTGGGCCGGGTGGGCGGGCAGCCGGGTTGGACGGCAGTGGGCGCGCCGCGAGTGTGCCGCTGGTGGAGGGCGGGCTGGCGGCGCTGTACGTGCCGCCCGACGTGTGAGAAGAGTGTGTGGCGTGGTTATGTTTGGCTCTGCTGCTGCTTGTATTGTTTATTTTCAGTTTGGTTGACGAAACGAAGAAACGAGAGACCGACAAAAACAGCGACGGGAAAAGCGGGAGCGCAAAGACAACCATCCGTCGATCTTGCTCCTCTCTCTGCGGCCTCGCTTCTTTTCCCTCACCCAACTCGCCCAATCACATCCCCCGCTGCACATGCTGCGTCGCTACCGCCTCGCCACCGCCCTGGTGGCCGCCCTGGCGGCGACCGCGGTGCTGCGCCCCGCCGACGCGCTGGGCGCCGCCAAGAAGAAGGCGGCCGCCGCCGCGGGTCACAAGGAGGACGCTGTGCTGGTATGTGGGAGACGACGATGGATGGGGATTGGGGAGAAGGCGGCGACAGACACGAGCGGGAGGGAGTGAGGCGGGCATCGACCCGCCATCGGTTGCATCGGCCCCGCGTCCCACGACGCCCCTCTCTCTCGCCAACCAAAACACCCACACACACCCACACACACCCACGCACACACCCACACCCACGCACACACACACACACACACACACACACACACACACACACAATCCGACCACAGGTCACCTGCGGCTCCGCCGTCAAGCTGACGCACACGGGCGTCGGCGCGCGCCTGCACTCGCACGAGGTGGCCTATGGGTCTGGCTCCGGCCAGCAGTCCGTCACGGGGGCCAGGTCCGACGCGGATGCGGGGTCGGTGTGGCTCGTCAAGCCAGCGCTGTCGGCGCCGTGCGAACCAGGGGCGCCACTCAAGAGTGGCGCGGTCGTGCGGCTGCAGCACGCCGCGACGCGGCGCTGGCTGCACTCCCACCACTTTCCTTCCCCCCTGTCCCGCGGCCAAGAGGTGTCCGCTTTTGGCGGGGACGGCGCGTCCGACCACCTGGACGAGTGGACGATTGAGCTCGACCGTGCGACGCCGGTGTGGAAGGCTGACGCCCCTGTTCGCTTTAAACACGTGGAGACAGGCGTCTGGCTCACCTCCAGTGGGCGGGCGTATGGCCACCCTATTGATGGACATGTTGAAGTGGTGGGGGTGGCGGACAAGAAGGGGGTGGAGTGGACGGCGGGGGAGGGGGTGTATGTTGTGGGGAAGGAGTGAGAGAGAGAAAGAAAAGGGAGAAAATGCAACATTTTTTTAGCAGGCGCCAGGTATACACATACACACACGCACACACACACACGGCCGCTGTCTCGCGGGGCGCGGCCGCACGGGAGAAGGAGAGAGAGAGAGAGAGTCGAACGAAAAAAAACGAAAACAAAAACCAGTCTCCCTAGCGCGTTTTTTCTTTTTCTCGCGTTTCCTCCCGTCCCTTTTTCTCCCCCGCCATGCCCACCGCCTCTGCCGCCGGCGCCGCTCTGGGCGTGGCGGTGCAGGTGTACGCGAACGCGGTGCGTGTGAGGGTGTGGGCGTCCTGAATTGCGGAGGGTGCTGCGAGTGGGTTCTGCGCCGTGCTGTGCGCTCGCGCCTCTCCTGGCCCGCCTGCCCCGGCTGGCGGAGGTGGCTGCGTCTCACGTACTTGCGCATACGCTGGTTTGCGCGGCGCAGGCGGCCGCGTGCGCGAAGAACAACACTCACTCTACGATCCCCCCTCCTCTCCCCCTCAGATTCGCAAGCTGCCCGTCCTGCACCAGCCCTGGCTGCACGTCGCCTGGGCCGTGGGCGGCGCGGCTGCAGCCACGTCCCTGGTGGAGTGGACCGACAAGGCGAGCGCCGAGATGGAGGCGGACGTCGCGCGGCGCGCGGCGGCGATGCGGTCGGCGGGGCGGTGAGAGCGGGTTGTCATCGCCCGCTGCTCACCCGCTGTCTGACTGCCGTGTATTTGTGTTTTTGGAGAGGCTTTATTTGTTATGAAATCTTGACACTCAGTTCTTTTCTTGTTTCAGAAAAAAGTACACCTACCCAGAACAAAAAGGGGTTTTCTTCTCTCTCTCTCACACCGTGCAAAACACCAGTGCTTTGCGCGTAACAGGGGCGCGTGGCTCGAAAAGGCACGGGGATGATATAGTACAAGGGGAAAGGAAAAGAAGGGTAGCTAGGAAAGTGTTTTTTTGTCGTCCTCCCAACGCAGAGACGCCTCTCTCTCTCTCTCTCTCACGCTGACACCGCCCCACCCCGCCGTCCGAGAGCAACAGCCCTCCCCTCCGTCCTGCAAAAGGGGCACCGCACCATGCGCGTGTGCTGGGCGCACTTGGGGCACACGCCGTGCGTGCAGGGGAAGCGGGCGGTCGCGTACACGCCCCCCAGGCACACGCCACACTCGCCCGCGGCGGAGGCGGCGGCGTCTTCAGCTGCGACAGCGATGGCGGCGGCGTCGATGAGGGGCAGGAGTTCGCGCAGGCCGTCCGCGTCGCGGCCGAAACCCGCCGCGTCGGCCGCGTCGGCGTCGGCCGCCACGTCGGTGGCCAAGCGGCGCACGGCGGCGGCGCGCTTGGTGGAGGGGTGACGCTTGCGCAGGGCGGCCAGCCGAGCCTTGGCCATGTGCACGGGCGATGGGCGGGGCGCGGCGCAGGTTGTCGGCGACGCGCGGCGCCCGCCCGAGCGAATGGTGTCTCTCAGGTCGTGCTGGTAATCCACGTCACCCGACAAAATGACGACGAGGCCGATGGCGATGGCCACGGGCAGCAGGAAGGTGGCTGGGAAGGCGAAAAAAGAGTGCATGATGGTTTGGTGGGTCGGGTCGGAGGGAGGACAGCAGGGCAGTTTTGTGTGGTGCAGTGCTGCGGCCAATAGGCGGCGCGTCACTCGCAATGGCGACGCACGCGGGCAGTCTGCCCGCGTGCGCGTGTCGGGGAGGGTGGCGGGGCGAGGGTGGGCGTGGGCGCCGCACGCGGGGTGTGAATGCCGACGCCGAGCGTGCGCCCAAACAACGTTGGTGCGGAGTGACGAGCGAGCGGGAGCGAGACGCTGGTGACCTCTCCACCCGCCTCCCTGTCCATCCCCGTGCCTTCAATTGAAAAAACCAATAAACACACTCTCCCCGGGTTACACACAAAAAGAACAAGGGGGTAAACACCGGGGGGTTTGTAAAGGAAGGCCTGCATATACGAAAAAGGAAAATAAAAAAGTGAAGGGGGGGACGTTGCTACCCGCACTCCCTGGCACCGTGTGTTGTCAGTGCCGGTAGAAGAAGCCCAGTGGATCGCGCGCTGGCGAGGGAGGGGAGACGTGTGGTGGGGAGGGGGAAGGGGAAGGAAAGCATGCGGGGTGTGTGGCAAGCACGCGGCCGGTCCCCCCCCCCCCCCAGGGAGGGAGGGGAGCCAGTCCACGGCTGCGCAAATGAATGTGTAGGGAAAGCAAAGGTGTTGGGGGGGGGGAGTGAAGACAACCAAACAGGAGGGAGGCGGGGGCCAGGATGGGGGGTAGGCTCCGCGCTTTTGGTTTGGTGGATACAAAAGGCTTCGCGTTTTGTGGGGGTGCAAGTGCAAGTAAATGAAACGAACGATTCAGTGAGGAACGGTTTGTGTGGGTGCTGGGGCCTTCCCTCCCACCCTACATCACGCAGCAGCCCGCCGCGTCGGGCGCGCCCAGTGCGCGCAACTCCGCGAGCTGCCGCTCCAGCCGGGCGGCCGTGTCGGTCCCCTCAGCCGCCCACGACCTGTCCCCCCCGGACGGCACCAGGTTGGACACCCAGAAGGACAGGGCTTCGTGGGCGCCGCGGGGAGGCTTGCCGCCGGCGCGGACGAGGACGTCCAGCACGCGCGCGTCTGCGCGGCGCGAGGCGGCCGTCTTGATGCGGTCCACCCAGGTGTCGGCCAGGGCCTCCACGTCAGCCGCCAGGGCGGCGGTGCGGGCCGCTGTCTCAGCGTCGGGCGGGGGCGCGTCCGCGAAGTAGGTGGGGGACGCGACGCGGTAGCCGTCCGTCTCCCACAGGCGGTCGACGCGGAAGCGCCGCCGCCCCACAATCTCCAGGTAGTACCGCCCATCGGGCTGGGGTTGGCACTCCACGACTTCGGCCTCCGTGGCCACGGGGCGAATGGCGCCGGTGGCGGGGTCAGTGGACGCCATGCCAAACACGCGCGCGCCCGCCATCACGCGCCGCACCATCAGCCTGTACCGAGGCTCAAAGATGTTGAGCGCCATGTGCTCGCCCGGGAGCAGGGTGGCCATGACGAACAGGGGGACGGGCGGGTTGGCGGGGGAGGGGGGAGGGTGGGGCGGGGGGACGAGGCCGGTGGTCGCGGCGGCAGACGAGGCCGACCCGCCCGGCGACGCTGCCGCGCCGCGCTCGCCCACCCTCGGTGTGGCTCCACCCCCCCCCCCCCGCAGCCGCGGCTTCAGCGGCTTCCTCTTCAGCGCGGGCCGCGTACTCAGCGGGAAACGCGGCGGACAGGAGGGAGGCGAGGGCGACGGTGCCCGGCGCGTCTCTCGCCATGTAGATCGTGGCCCGGCACAGCGGGCACCTCGCCGCCGCGTGGTCCCGCGCCCGCGCGAAGCAGGACCTACAGAACGAGTGCCCGCACGGCGTCGTCACGGGGTCGTGCAGCAGGCGGGCGCAGATGGGGCAGTCGTGATCGTCGGCGCGGCCGTCGGCGGCGGCGGCCGCGCGCGCGGCGCGCGCGCGCCGCGCGCGGTGCGCGCGGCCGCGGCGTCGCCGCCGAGAGCCGCATCGGATTCCGCCAGCCCTTTCAGAGAAGGCTCATGCGCAGGGTCCAGCGCCAAGGCATCCAGGTGGGCGGCCCGAGCGTCGGTGAAGCGTTCGAGGAGGAAGAGCGCGCGCCCGCGGGCGGCCGCCGCACGCGGCCACGCGGGGGCGACGTCGGCCGCGCGGGTGGCGTCGCGCAGGGCGAGTTCGGCCAGGTGGGTGGGGTCCAGCCCAAACAGGGCGCGCGACTCGGAGTCGGCGGCCGGGATGGAGCGCAGGCGGGTGGAGAGACTGTGGGTGTGGAATGGTGGGGGGAGGGTTTGTGAAAAATGATCGCAACCACACTCGACTAGACACACACACACACAAATACACACTCCTCTCCCTGTATCCCTTACCTGGCCAGCACGTCCGATCGGCACGCCGACATGACGGCCTCCGTGGCCGCCCCCGCGCCGCGCGCGCCCGCGCGCGCGCAGCGCAGGGCAGCCCCAAACTCGTGCACCGCCCTCTCCAGGGAGCCAGCGGCGGCCAGGGCGTGGGCGCGGGAGGCGTGGTGGGAGGCGGTGGTGGGGGTGTCCTGTGTGTGTGGGGAGGGGGGGGAGTGGTGGTGGTGGTGTGTGAGGGAAAAAAGGGTGTCTCACGCGGCGACACGCGCGGCCGTCGTCGGTGGGCCTCTCGCCGTTGTGTGACGGCGCGGCCAGCGTTTTCCCCTTTTTTCAGGCCCCTCTCCGCGCGTTCTCGCCCCGCCTCAGCCACAGTTGTCACGTCGTGACCGCTCAGGCGTGGGGAGGGAGGGGGCGAGGGCAGCAGAGGGCGGGGAGGGGGCGAGATGCAGCGCTCCAGATGCCGTTCGCTCGCCACAACGCGCGCGAAGCAGGCAACCACACGCTGCCGCCTCGCGTCCCGTCCCTGGCCCCCCACTCGCGGTGCCAAGCCACACATTGTCAACACCACATCCACACACACTCACCACCATGGCGGCGCCCGCCACCTGGGCGGCGAGTTCGGCTTCGAGCGCGTCGACCGTGAGAGCCATTGGAAGAAAAAGCGTTGTTGGTGGGAACGCTCAAAGAAACAGCGGGGTGTGCGTCCTGCGACGTGGATGAGAGTGGGGTCTGTGGTTCACACGCAGCGCCTGACGCCCGGCAGCCCGGGACGGGAGGCGGCGAGGAAGGAAAGAAAGGAGAGCGAGTTGTGTGAGTGCGGAGTGCGTCGTGTCGTCTCCGAGCGAGCGCAGAGAAAGAAACAGCTCCCACAATCCAAAAAAAAGGCGCCCTCCTCCAAGCCCAGATGAGACTCCCGTCGGCCACCCGGCCTCTGGCCAGGTCGACGCGTGCGTCCCCCGCACCTCCACGCGCAGCGGCGGGCGGCGGCGACGGCCCCAACGACACGCCGATGCCCACGCCGCGTGTCCCACGCCGGCGCCGCCGCCGCTCCTCCAACAAGGAGGACGACGGCAAGCTGTCGCTAGATACGTTCAATCCTTACGCCATGGGGAGGAAGAGTCGGTGAGTCGGGAAGGGGGAGGGGGGGCGATCTTGTGGCTCGCAAACAAAGAGGCGCTGCCGCGGGTCGGTGTGTGCGGCCTCGCCGCGGTGTGGCCGCGGCCGCGCCGTCTGTCTGGCCCGAGTCACACACCGGGTACCAATGCACGCGTCTGAGTGCGTGGCAGAGGCCAGGGCGCTGCGCCGAAAAGCCGGCGCGCTCCTGCGAATGTGCCCGCAGAGGGCCCCCCCCTCTTCCGCTCGCAGCTCGCCACGCGCGCGTTCCCTCGCACACACCCACCCACCACCCACACTCCAGCCAACTCTTCGACGACGTGTGGACCCAGTTCACCAAGCTCGGCTCCCCCGTCACCTCCACCCTGGAAGATGAAGCCTACACGCCCTGGGCGGCGGCGAGCTCCGAGTTTGAAACGCCGTCCGCCGGCGCGACGCGTGTGTTGGTCGTCGGCGCCACCGGCCGCGTCGGCCGCGTCCTCGTCCGCAAACTGCTGCTGCGCGGCTACCGCGTGACCGCGCTGGTGCGGCCACCCCGTGGGTGGGAGGGTGGTGCGGTGCCGGCTGACAACGACGCGGCCGCCGACGCCGCGTCCCTGCCCGCCTCTGTCCGCGTCGTCTACGGCGACGTTGGCGACTACGCCTCGTTGAGGGCCGCCGTCTCTGACGCCGACAAAGTGGTGTACGCCGCCGCGGCGAGGACGACGCTGGGGGCGGACGTGGCTCGCGTGGATGCGGAGGGACCGGCCGCGGTGGCCGCGGCCCTTCTGGACGCCCGCCACGCGGCCGCCGGCAAGGGCGCCAAACCCGGGTCCGCCCCCTCCGGCTTCAAGCGCAGGGTGGCGGACACGCCCCAGTTTGAGGCGGACTGGAGTGTGACGCACTGTGGGCCGGAAGCGAGCGGCGCGCGCGGTGGCGGCGCGTCCAAGCCCGCGGCCGACCGCGCCACCGTCTCACTCAACCAGCGCTCCAACCTCGTGTTTGAGGGCACGATTCGGTCGCCCTACGGCTGCGCCCAGGCGGGGGCGCCCCTGCCGGGCGGCCCTGGGTCCCTGGCCGCGTGCGAGGGGTTGGAGGTGCGAGTCGCGGCCGACGGCGGCTCGTACGCGGTCGTCCTGGAAACCGTGGCTGGCGCGTCCTACGCCTCCCGCGTCACGGCTCCGCTGGCCTTCACCAACCTGCGCCTGCCGTTCACCGCGTTCAGGCCGCTGTCCCCCGGGGCGCCGCCCTCGCTGGACGCCGCGCGCGTGGCGCGGCTCGCCATCCGCGCCTCGGCGCCTCCCGGCGCCTTCAGGATCGAGATCGACCGCGTCAAAGCTCTGCCGGGTGGCGTGGAGCCCGACTTTGTGCTGGTGTCGTGCGCCGGGGCGCGCGCCATGGAGGCGCGGTCCGCGCCGCCCTCGCTGGACTCGGATGACGGCGACGGCGGCGACGGTGGCGGCCTCGATGCCGCCCTGGCGGGCAGCGTGGCGACCCGCGTCCTGGCCGCCAAGCGGGATGGGGAGGCCGCCCTGCGGCGGACGGGCCTGGGCTACGTCATTGTGCGGCCAGGCCCCCTGGTGGAGGAGCCCGGCGGCTATCGCGCCCTCGTCTTTGACCAGGGCGGCCGCCTCACCTCCCCCCTCTCCTGCGCCGACGCGGCCGACGTCTGCCTGAAAGCGTTGCACGACCCCCTGGCCCGCAACAAAGCATTCGACGTGGCGTACGAGGCGGTGGGGCCGGGCGGGCTGGCCAACTTTGAGTTGGTGGCTCACCTGCCCGACAAAGCCAACAACTACCTGTCCCCCGCGCTGGCCGTGCTGGAGAAGAACACGTGAAGGTTTGGGTTGTGTGTGGGGTGCATGTGGAGAGAGAGGGAGACGAGAGACTGAGACGAGAGAGGGAGACGAGAGAGGGAGACGAGGGAGAAGAGAGAGGAAGAGCGAGTTGTGCGAGGCGAGAGCAGACCCCCCCTTCCCCCCCCGCTTAAAACGTGCGCTCTTTTTGTGTCAAAGCCATTCTTTCATTTCAAATTCTTTCAAACATGCATTCTCACCCCTGCACCACCACCCCAAACGCGGCTCTCACGTCGCCCGCGTCGGCGCCCGTGGCCGCGTCGAGTGCGGCCGCCAGTGCAGCGTCCGGGGGCAACACCCCCGCGACCCCACCACCACCACCGTACGCCACGGCAGCGCCACGCGCCAGGGGCGTCGCCGCCAGGGCCGCCCTGAAGGCGGCGTCGGGCAGGGAGGCGCGCTGGGTGGCGACCCCGTCGGCCCACCGCGTCGCGCCCGCGAGTTTGCGAAACGCGGCAGCGGCCAGCGAGCTCGCACCGTCAGCCTGTGGGGCCACGGCCAGCACGCGCAACGCGGTCAGGGCGGCGTCGGGCGGGGCGGCAGGGTCGACGGCGGCGGCGGCGAGGGCGGCGGGCGGGGGGACGGTGGGCGCGTTTGGGGCGAGAGTCGCGGCGGCGTCGGCCAGCACAGCCGCCGCGTCGGCGGCAGCTGCAGCGCTTGCAGCTTGGTCGGGCAGGTTGCCGCCCGTGGACACCCTGTCCGCGGCGGCGACAGCCGCGATCTTGGCCAGCGCGGCCGCGCGCGCGCGCGCGCCGCGCTCACGCCCACGCCCTCGCCCACAGGCACACCCCCATCCCCCGCCAGCCGGGTCAGGGAGGCGGCGGCTCCCAGGTACCGCCTCGTGCGGATGTCGTGCAACCAGGTGAGGCGGGAAGCGAGCGGGTCGCGGGGGCCGCGCGCCGAGAGCCACGCACGCAGCGCCTCGTTCGCGGCAGCAGGCAGCTCGAGGAGGGCTGATGGGGCGGGCGACGCCGCGATCGCGGCAAACGCGGCATCCGCAAATGTGCCTGGCGCTGCCAGCGGCACGCCCCGGGGGGGCGGGGCCGCGATGGCGGCGTGGAGGGGGGCTGGGTCGGGGGACGCGGACAGCGCGGCAAACCGTTCGCCGTGCGCACCGTGGGCGGCGGCGAGGCCGGCGACCGCGTCACGAGTGCGGGAGGCGACGGAGGCGTCACCACTTGCGTCCAGCGCGTCTGCGGCGGCCAGCAGGGGGCGCAACAGGGCGGAGGCGGCCGACGCGTACTCGTCCCTGGTCGGAGTGCCACCGCTCGCGCCACGCGGCCCTGCAGCCGCAGCCGCAGCCGCGCCGCGCGCGTACGCGTCCAGGGCGGCCCCCGCGGCGCGGGCCGCGGTGTCGGCCAGGGCAGGCACGCGGGACGGGGCGGCGGTGGTGGTGGCCGAGAGGGCAGAGCCAAGGGCCAACGCCAACGCCGTCAACCCCGCCCGCGCGCCCGCGTCGGACAGCCAGTCGGGGGGGGCGCCCGGGGCGCCGCGCAGTGCGAGTGCCGCGGCGGCAGGGTGGGCGCCGCGCGCGGCGGTGCGCGCGGTGAGGGCCGCGCTGGTGACCGCGTCGGCACCCGCTTCTAATTCAGTTAGGGCGTCGAGCGCGGTTTCGACGCCTGCATCGTCGGCTGCAGCCAGAGCGGCTTGCGCAGCAGCCGGCAAATGAGCCCACCACGCGGGCAGGGACCTCACCGGCGCCGAAAAAAAGGCGTCGCCGCCCGCGCGCGAGGCCGCGGCGGGCGTCGCGGGCAGCGCGTCCCTGCCTGCCGCGTCGATGGACGCGGCCAGGGCGCCACCGGCACCACCACCGCCACCCGCACGCCGCCGGTTGACGATGGCACGCAAAGCCGCGGCGGCGGCGACGCGTTCGCGCGCTTCGAAGGCGGTGCGTAGGGACGTGGCGCCACAGGACGCCAGAGCATCACCCCCATCCAGCCCGCCCAGCAGCCTGTCCAGGGCGGCCGCTTTACCGGCCAACGCTGCGTCCGCGCCCGCGGCTGCGCCTGCATCGCCCCAGTTTTTGGGCAGGGCGTCGGCGGCGCGGGCGGCGTACGCGCCGAGGGCTGCGGCAGCGGGGCCGTTTGCGCCCGCTCCTGCGCGCGCCAGGGAGGCCGCCGCGTCGGGGGGGGCGGCGCCGGTGGCGGCGGCTTCATCCAGAATGGACAAAATGGCGGCTTCATCCACGACGGCGGGCAGGGGGACGGCCGCAGCGGCGGCGATGGTGGGCGCGTCGTCGTCGGCGGCGGCCGCGGCGCGCGTGCGCGCGCGCCGCGTGGGCGGCGGCGAGACCGCCGCAGCGCCACGCCGTGTGCGTCCCCCCCCCCTCTCAGGCGAGCCGGCTGCCGCTGCCGCTGCCGCGCCCTCGACCGCGGCACCCGGCGGCAGAATGACGACCCCCCCCCGTCCCTGCCGCCACGGCAGCCACGCTGCCGTCACCCAGCGCCGCCGCCCCGCCACACCCCCCCGGCAACGGCAGCGCCGCCACCCCGCCCGCCCCATCGTACGCGGTGGCGGGGCCGCCAGGGACCCAGACGACGCCCCCGTCACCCGCGCGTGCGGACGCGAGGCGGGGTGGGAGGCTGTGGGTGGGCATGGCGCCGGTGGGGACAGAGGTGACGCCCTCGCATGTGCCAGAAACGGCATCCAACGTCACGATGACGGCGCGGTCGGGGCGGGCGGCGGCCAGGATGGAGACGCGGGAAGGTGTGGTGGAGGACACCACGTCGCACAGTGCCGCGCCGGCGGGCACTGCACCGCCGTCACACACGTCCGACGCCAACACAGCCCGCCTCCACTTGATAGTGGCGCCTCCGCGGGCGGGAAGGTCGACGCCTTCCGCGGTGGCGGACCGCAGGGCGACCGCGCGCGCGCCGCCGCGCGCGTCGGCGATGAGGGCGAGGGAGGCGGCGGGGGTGGGGTCGGGGTGGGTGGGGGCACCGGTGGAGGCGGGGCTGCTTCCCCACACGGTGGACAGCAGGCGCCTGATGACGCCAGTCTGTGGAAGGGTGGTGGTGAGTGTGTGCGTGCGAAACGGTCGCGAAAGTGTCGAGTCCGCCCCTCCCTCACTCCACCAACTCACCGACGCCGCCGTCCCGTCCTCCACTTCGGTGGCACTTACGCCGCCATCCACGCCCACGTCCACGCGCAGCAGCCCTCCCGCGTCGTCGGCCACGATGGCCAGGACGCCGCCGACTGAGGCGCGTACAGCAGCGGCCGCCACGACGCGGCCGGCCAGGGGCAGGCGAGCGACGGCGGGAGGAGAGGACGCATCTGCACGCGGCCAGCAGGTGAGGTCGCCGTCGGTGGAGATGAAGACGGCGCCGTAGTTGGGGCGCTGTTGACGGGTGGATGCGAAATTGGTTCTCGGCCATCGGCGCGGCGGGCGCCCGCGGCCTCTCTCTCTCTCTCTCCTTCCCCAACCACACACACACACACACACGCACACACATACTCTTACCTCTTGCAGTACGCACACAAAACCGCCGCCAGCCGGCATCGGCAGCGCGAACGTTGCCGCGTCGCCAGTCCCATCAGCGCGCCACACGACGACGTGCTGCCGCGTGGCCGCCCACGCGCCGCCGGTGGGACCGTCCAGGCCGGAGGCGAAGCAGGTGGCCAGCGCGTCGGCTGCTGGGGGCGGGGGCGGGTGGAGAGACATGATTGTTTTCGTTTTTTGTGGTGTTTTTTTTTTTTGTTTTCGTGCAAAAGAGAGTTTCAGAGGGCGGGGCGTGGAAACCAAAAAACAGACGACCGTCCACCACCTCACCCCGCGTCCTCTCTCTCTATTCGTTGTTCTTCAAAGACACAGGTCTTTGATGCGATGCCGGGGAGTGGGTGTGGGTCCACTCTTGGGGGGGGCGGTTCCGGCTCGCGTGTGCTCTTTCTCCAAACAGGCACTCTCTCTCCAAACACCTCACTGCCGGGCAGTGAGGTGTTTCAGCCGCGCGTCATCACCACAGCTCACATCTGCTTGCGCACCTCCTGGCGCGTCTTTGCCGCCTTCTCCTCGGTCGAGGCCCGCATCTCGGTCGCTTTGTCCTGGGTCTGCTCCTTGGCGTAGCCCGCGGCGTCCTTCACCTTCTCCGCTGCGTCGGACGCCGTCTGCTTGGCCTTCTCCGCCATGTCTTGCATGGACTGCTTGGTGGACTCGGTCTGTGGGGGTGGGTGGGTGGAGGGGGAAGTGGGTGGGAAGGTGTGTGTGGAACGAGGTGTGCGAAAAACCGTGTCGGAGGCGGAACCGTAGCTGACAAAAATGTGCGCAATCACATTGCGCGCAGCCGCCGCCCGCGCGCGCCACCCGCCCGCCTTTCCCGTCCCTGGGCATGCGGGCAATATCGAGCGCTGTGTGGTGTGGGCGGCGGGTGCGTGTCGCGGGAGGGTCGCCCCAAACCCAGCGCTCCCCAAACCCAGCTTCCCCCCTGTCTTAACCCAGCTTCCCCCCGACTTACGGCGGCTTCGACGCGGTGTTTGGCAGCGGCGGCGGCTTCACCCATAGACTTGTTGTCTTTCTCCATGGCGTGTGGGTTGGGTGGGTGGGGGTGGGGTGTGGGGGGTGCGGGTTGCGGGTGGGTGGGTGTGAAGAAAGTGAGCGAGATGCGAGAGATTGCGCGGCTTTCAAACTCTTTGAGAGTGAGACACAACGACACTCTCGCACAAATCGGCCCTCCCGCCCGCCTGCGTGCGCCCAACCCACGCACCCCCGTCCGACGCACCCCACGACACACACACGCTCTGCTCTCGGCCACTACCCACCCACACCATGGCCCCCACCCTCTCCACCACCGGTCGCCCCCGCATCGCTCGCACTCGCGTCACCGCGCTGCCGGCCGGCCGCCCCACCGCCTGGCGGCCACCCCAACGGAGCGCGGGCGTGACTGCCCCGATCACCCCAAAACCGGGGACCGACCACCCGCCGACCGCGGTGGCGCCGCCGTCGGAGGCGGTCGCGACGACAGCCCCGTTGCCCATACCCCCCAAGCCCGACCGTTCCCTGTGGTTCAAAAACTGGTGGGCCATCGCCGCGACGGACGCGCTGGATGAGACGCGCCCCATTCCACTGGAGCTGATGGGAGAGAAGCTGGTGGCGTGGAAGGATGCTGATGGGCGGTGGGTGGTCCAAGCCGACCGGTGCCCCCACCGCTCCGCGCCTCTGAGCGATGGCTTTGTGGCGGAAGACAGGCAGTCCATTGTGTGTGCGTACCATGGCTACCAGTTCAACGGGTGTGGCGGTGAGTTGTAGAGGGTGTTTGTGAACGGTGGGGAGGACAGAGAGGAGGAAGATCAGCCAAAACCAACCCTCAAATCCCACCAGCGTGCACCAAAATCACGGCGCTCGCCAACGATCCCGCAGCCGAAAAGACGGCCTGCTCCTCCCGTCGCTCGCGCCTGCGCACCCTGCCTGTGCGTGAGGAGGCGGGCCTGCTCTTTGTGTGGCCTGACCCTGAGTCAGCAGATGCTGCGGCCGACGCGGCGGCCGCGCTGCCGCCCCCTGTCCCCGACGTCGTCCGCGACGACATCCTCGCCCCCCGCCACCGCTGGTACCCGCGTGCGCTGCCGTTTGACTGGTCCTTCCATACTGAAAACGTCATAGATGCAGCACATGGTGAGATCACCACCTTCCCCTTTTCTGTGCCTGTACCTCGTCCCCACGCCCCCAAAAAACGCGCACTCACACCCAATGTCATCATCTCTCTCCCCCACTCCACCACACAGCAAATTTCGCGCATTCAGGAGTTGCAGGAATGAGCGGGACGTCGCCGCCGACGTTCGACATTGAAATCGCTGAAGACAACAAGGCCAAAGGCTTTGTCCTGCGCCAAAAGATGCACGATCCGTCCCACCGTGCGTCTTTCATCCGGTTTGAGGCGCCGGCGATGGTGTGCTACGAACCCGACCCCGACTCTGGCCTGACCCCGGTGGACCCCACCATCAAAACGGAGGCCCGCCCCGGCGACCCGTCCGACAAGCTCGACACCCACCTCATCTTCTACGCCTCCCCCCTGCGCCCGGGGTGGACCCTCCTCCTCGGCGCGAGTGTCATCCTGGACCGTGCGACGGGCAAACCGTCCAAACTGGCGTCAATTTTTGGTGACGCCCTGCCGGCGTGGTTGCGTCACCTGTTGGGAGGAGCCTTCCTCGCTGGCGACGCCTACTCCCTGGCCCGTGCCTCCACCACCTACGCGAAAGAAGGGCGCAACTGGCGCAAGTCCTACTTCATGCCGTCCTCCGCCGACGTCGGCATCGTCGCCCTGCGCCGCTGGATGGAGGAGCATGGTGGGGGGCCTGATGTGCCGGTTCTGCCTCCGTCTGCGGCGGGGGTGGGCGTGCTCTGGCCACCGGCCGAAGACACGCTGCGGTTGACGCGTGGCGAGGCCGCCCTCGACGCGGCGACCAAAGATGAGCTTCTCGATCGGTACCACACGCACATCATTCACTGCCCCGCCTGCCTGTCCGCGCTGGAGAAGACGCGCAAGGCGCACGGTTGGGCGCGCAGCGTGGCCCTGGCGGCGGCGGGTGTTGCCGTTGTCATCGCGACGGCGGCCGCGCAGCACGCGCTGGCCAGCCTGAGCTCCGCCGCGAGCGGTGGGTGGGCTGTGTCTGCTGCCGCCGCCATCGTGCGCTTCACCCGTGGCGCGCCGCTGGCCGCTGTGGTCGCGTGTGTCGGGGTGGCGGTCGCGGCGGCGGTCGCGGCTCGCGCGGCGCGCGCACTCGAGGGTGCAATGTTGTCGACGGATTTCGACCGCGAGAAGCACAAGTTTGCTTGAGAAAGGGAGGTCATGTAAAATCACAGGAAAACAAACAACACACACCCCTACTGCTTGCCACTCCCCGCCTCCAGCCCGCGACCCGCCAAAAACTCGATGATCGTCTCCGTCTTCCACTGATCCACCGCCACGGGCGCCCCCAGCGGCTGCCCTCCCTTCCCCAGCAGCAGCAGGCGGGGCGGCCACCCCCACCTCTGGCGCACGGTGACGCGGCCGCCATACTTGGCGGCGTGTGATTTGATGAAGGATTCAGTGTGTGGGAACGCGCGCAAGCGGGAGGAACACACTTCCAGCACTGCGCTGGCCGCGCGCGGCGTGTCGGCGTCAGCATCCACCACGCAGCAGGCGCGGCAGTCGGCCAGGAAGGCGGTGTCCCGCACAAAGTCGGCGGCGGTGTCGCACACGGTGCAGGAGGGGGAGGCGAAGCTGTGAGTGGGGGGGGTTGGTGAGAGCGGTGGTCGGGGCCGTGGTTTTTCGTCCTCTCTCTCCCCTCTCCCCACACACTCACCCTTGCTTCAAGCACTCTGTCTCGTCTGCAGACGCTGCCGCGGACGACAGGGCGGCCGCGGCGCACAGGGCGAGGAGAAGCGAGAGGGCGCGCGGCATTCGAAGCAAAACAATCGTCGCGTTGTGTTTTTTCAACCCCCCGTCCACCCCCACTTTCAACCATGTGGACGATCTGCAAGTCTTGTTTTCGAACACACCCACACAAAACACACACACACACACACAAACACAATGAACCATGGGGACCTAGACCCTCTCCTTCCTCTTTTCTCTACCCTTCCCTCCGCATCCGCCGCACAAAGTCTCTCACTTCATCCACCACGGGCGCGTCCACCATGGCGGGCGTCAGCCTCAGAAACGTGAACGCACGCATGGGGGGCAGCCTGCCGGGGGCATCATCCGCGGGGGGCGGGCTGGCGGCGGCGGCACCATCGTCGCCACCATACAGCTCGGCCCGCGCGCGCTCCGCCTCTGCCAGGGGCGGCCCCCACGCGTCCGTGTTGTAGGCCACGCGCGCCAGCGCCATGCCGTCCGTATGGAAGGGGCCAAATATGGGCAGCGCGTTCTCGCCGCCCAGGGAGACGCCGGCGGCGGCCGCGATTTCGCGCACCTGGGGGAGAAGAAGGGGGGTGGGTTGGAACGAGAAAGAGCGACCGTCCGAAAGCCCTTTCCCACCCCCCACCCAACACCAACTCACCTGGCGCAACAACCCCTCCGGCCCAGCCAACACTTCGGGCGGGTGTTGACCATCACACATCTCCACACACGTGAGGGTGAGGCCGAAGCCAGCGTCTGCCGCGACGCGCGCGACCGCCGCGTACGTGTCCCCCCCCCCCCCTCACATTGTCGTACCCCGCTGTCATTTCGGCGGCGTGCACGGGGGAGCGGTACCACCAGTGGACGCCCGGGATTTTCAGAGTCACATCCAGGCCGGTGGGGCGGCGGGGAAGCGTGCCGGTGGCGGGGGACGGGTCGGCAGCCGCCGCCGGCCCCGCATCATCCGACGCCAGCGACAGCAGGGACGCTGACCTGGCTTCACGCCTCAAGGGCCGTGCATCAGGCGGCGTGGGAGGGGGTGGCGTGGCCAGCGGCGGCGCGGGCGGGCGCGCGGGCGTGCCCGGGTCTTCAGCTGCCGAGCGCCCGACCACCCCAAACACGCTGGCCGCGACGGCAGCCAGCCGCTCCGCGTGGGCCACCAGCTCGCCCGAGTACCAGGCCACGAAGAAGCGGCCGTACTCGGTGTCCCAGGAGCCGCCGTGGGGGGAGGTGAAGCCCGCGTCGGAGGGCGCGTCGGCATAGCGCGGCGCGTCGTGGGGGCCGCCGTACCCCCACTCAGGCCTGCCCGCCGCAGCTGCAGCAGCTGCCAGGGACGCCAGCGCACGCCGGTCGTGGCACTGGAATTCGCCCACCCCGGGGAAGCGCCAGCCGTGGGGTTCGTAGTAGGCTGGGTAGCGCAGCTCGCCGCACGGCCCCGCGCCAAACACGACTTCGTCGATCACGCCTCCCAACTCCCCCTCAAACTCGCGCCTGAACGCGGCCGCCAGGTCGCCATAACACTGGAGTGGCGTCCTCCCCCCCAGGTCGGGGGAGGGGGTGGCGTCAGCAAACAGGGAGAGTGTCTCCGGGTTGCGCGCGCCAAGCGCGGCGCCGCGCGGCGCGTCCGAGTAAAACAGGTCGGGGTCCCGGTCCGCCGCGGCCGCCACCCAGGCGGGCAGGGGGACGGCGGCGTCATCGCCCACGTTGCCGCCGCACGCGTGGAAAGAGAGGACGGTTTGGACGCGCAGGCCGGCGGCTGCGCACGCGTCGACGAGGGCACGTGCTCCAGACCACACGTAGGCGCGGGGGGAGGGTTCCACGGCGGCCCACCACAGGTCGACGGCAATGCCGTGGACGCCGGCATCGGCCAGGATTGACTGTGTGGGGAGGGGAGGGTGGGTTGGACGGGTGTGTGTTTTTGGGAGAGAGAGAAGCCACTTCCTCCCCTCCTTCCCACTCACCAGCGCACGGTGGAACCAGGGGGTATTCGCATACCGAAACCCGCCCGTCGCGTCCAGTGTGTCGAGGGGGAGCATGACGTAAACAGGGACTCCCGGCGCGCGCGGCGGGAGCTGGACCGCGCGCGCGAGGGAGGACGCGGTCGCGTCGGCAGCCGTGTCCATGGCTTGAGGGGCGGCCGCGTCGGGCGGGGTGGCCGCGGGCAGCGGCATGGTGGTCCGGTGGGGGCGGAGCGGGTGGCCCGCCGACCCGGGAGGGCGGGGCTGAGGGTCGAGGGAGGCGAAAAAGGGGGGCGAATGTCAGCGGCATTTCTTCGCCGTCTCCCTCTCTCCCTACCACCACCCACACACAAACCACGCACGTGTCGGGTGTGCTGCCCCGGCGTGTGCGGTGAGGCGGGTACAGGGGCAAAGCGCGCTGCGTGAGTGCGCGGGGTGGGGCGTGTGTGGTGTCGAAAGGCTGGGCGGGGGCTCGGGCCCATTCAAGGGCGGCGCATGGCACGCGAGTTCTGTGAGTGTGGTGTGTGTATAGTTGATGGGCAGCCGCGGGCGGGACGACGTTTGTTTTCTGTGCGCAGGTGTGTGCGCATTTTTGAACGCTCAATTCACTTTTTCTTTTTCGCCCCGCGTGCGCGTGGAGCTCCAGTTATCACCCTGCACTATGCAGTCTACACACTCACACAAGTGACGGATCACAACGGGCGGAGTTTGCCAACCGACGGGGCCTGCGTTCTCCCCACTCTTCCTCACATGTCGGCCGCCGACGCCTCCCCTCCCCCCCCCGTCCGCCTCTACATAGGCGGCCTGCCGCCCGGGGCGGAGAATGCTCTGTCCACGCGTCTGGCTCCGTTTGGTGACGTGACCGACGTCACGGTGCCGGCGTCCAAAGACGGCGACGCCTCCACTCGGCGCGGGTTTGTGTTTGTCACGCTGGCGCCGCGGGACGACAGGGCGGTGGCGCGCTGTTTGTCGACGGTGGGTAGAAGAGTGTGTGTGTGGAAGGTGGGGTGGACACGAGAGGAAGATGATCGCGCCAAACCATCGCACCCCCCTCCACTTTTCCCCTCCACCAGTACAACGGCTGCAAGTGGGCGGGCTCCGTGCTGCGCGTCGAGCTGGCCACCCCTCACTACATCGATACCCTGGCCGCGGAAGCGGTGGAAGCGCAGGCGGCGGCCGCCGCCGCGGCGCGCCCCCGCGGCCCGCTCCCCGCGACCGCAGCGCCCCTCATGCTGCCCGCGCCCGGCAAGCCCGACCTGCTCAAAGTCAAGCCTCTGGCTCGGCGCAGCAAGTGCCTGGATGCGCTGGCCGACGTGGCACCCTTGCCGGCGGATGAGCTGTGGGCGGAGCCGCCCGAACCGCCGGGTGTGACGCGCAAGCGCGCGGCCGAGGCGGCGGTGGGGCCGCCGCCCAGGCCACCGAGTCAGCGGTTTGACGAAGGCACGACCGGCACGACGACGCGCGTGCGCCGCGCCGAGAGGCGGGCGCTGGCGGCGGTGCTGGAGGGGAGGGGCGACGACGACGACGGTGGTGGTGGTGCTGACAACAACGCTCCCGCCGCACCGCGGGCCGGCGTTGTCAGCTTTGTGAGCGATGACGAGGCCGAGGCGGGCGTGGCGGCTGCGCGGCGGCTGGCGGCGTCCAAGTTTGCGGATGATGATGATGATGATGATGATGATGATGATGAAGAAGAGAAAGAGGGAGAAGCGGTCGCGCCGCCACCACCGTCGGAGATGCCGCCGCCATACAGCGAGCCGTCAGAGACGCCGCTGGCGTCGGCATCTCCACCACCATCGTCGGCGTCGCCACCGCCCGAGCACACAGAGGCTGCACCCTCTGACGAGGAGGAAGGGACGGCCACGCCACTGTCGAGCGCCAGTGCCACGCCCTCCTCAGACTCTCTGTATGACGCTGCTCCATCCGACGCCATGCCATCAGAGGCGACGCCACCGATCGCGTCGGTGTCGCCTGCAGACAGCGGGGGCGCCGCGCCGCTGGTCGCCGCGCCCTCGCCGCCCCCTTCCTCTTCCTCCTCTGACGATGACGACGCCGATGCCGCCGCCTACGCCACCACCTTCCCAGCCGCCATGGACTGGCACGCCAACTCGGCCCCCGCCCTGGCGGCGGCGGCCACGTGGCGGGCCGACCGCGACGACGCAGCGGCCGACGCGAAGCGGCGCAAGCGGGCGGCGGCGCGGCGGCGGGCGGCGCCGCGGGCCAAGAAGAGTAGGGCGTGAGAGTTTGTGTATGTGTCTGGGGTTGAGGTAAGTTTGTTATGCAACACTGCTGGTTTTGAAAATGAGACGGCGGGGTTGGTCAGGCGCGGCGGGTCAAAACGTCATTTTCGACCGCCCAAGTCGAAAACACAAATTGGGCGCGAAAAAAACGACCTCCCTCCCCGCGCCCTCTCTGATCACGACCGCGTACTGGCACCCTCGCACGCGGCCTGCACTCACCTTGCTTGCACACGCTCTCCCCTTCGCCATCCACCCACCAAATGGCTTCCCCCCTCGCCGACGCGATCGACGCGGCTGCGTCCGCGCTGCGCGAGTCGCCCACAGAAGTCGCCCTCGCCCTGGCGGCCGTCGTGTTGACCGCGCTGGCTCTGATGCGACTGCTGGGAGGTGGCGGCGCGGCAACTGCCGTGGCGACCCCGGCCGTCGCGCCCCCCCCCGCGCAAGCTCACCCGCGCCGACGTCTCCGCCCACACCTCCCCCACCGACGCCTGGATCATCATCGGCAAGGGCGTCTACAACATCACGTCTTACGTGGAGGAGCATCCGGGCGGCGTGGCCGCCATCCTTAGGAATGCAGGCGGCGACTCGACGGCCGGCTTTCACGGCCCTCAACACCCGGCCCGCGTGTTTGACATGATCGAAGACTTCAGGATTGGGGACTTGGTGGATGTTTGAGTACGTGTGTGTGTATTGGTTGAACAGGGAAGTGAGAGACAAGATGATCGGTACTATTCTTTTTTTTCTCAAACACCGACGAGAGGCCTACACACACAGAAACGTGTAGCCCCCGGTGTCTCGCCACCCCCGTCGCTCCCCCCTTTTCGATTGATTGTGGTGGAGCATTCTGATTTTACAAAGCCGATGTGTCGCAAATGATACTTTGTAGAGTTGCTGTGGGGTCGCAGAAATCAGAAAGAAAAAAACAAAAAACCATGCGTCTCCTTTCCCATCACTCTGCCGCGGCCGCCGCTTCATCCACCTCATCCTCCAGCGTCCACAGCCGGATGGTGCCATCCTCCGAACCAGATGCAAAGGAGCCGCCGTCCGGGTGCCAGCGCACAGTGTGCACGGGGCCATGGTGCCCGCGCAGTGGCGCGCCCTCCAATTCCGCGCCCGTGGTCGCATTCATCACGTGCACCCACATGTCCTCACCCCCCACCACGATGGTGGCGCCGTCGGGGGACAGGGAGGCGGACTCGATGCCAAAACCGGTCTTGAATTCGCGCACGATTCTGCGTTCCGACGCAGACCACACAGCAGCCACGTCTCCAGACGCGGTCACGATGTGCTTGCCATCAGCGCACACTTCGACAGACACCGCGGGCGCGGGCGTGGGCAGGGTGGCGACCGTGGTGCCGGCGCGCAGGTCCCAGACAGCGACGCCCGGGGAATCCATGAACGACGAGTAGAGGAGAGGAGAGGCAGGCGAGCCGCCACCACCTCCCGCGTCAAAAGCCAACGACCTCAGTTTGTCGGGGGACGTGGCCGCCACGGAGTGGGGGGGTGGGGGGGCGCCGCCGGGGGGTGGAGAGGCGCCGCCACCAAGCAGCGTCGCGACGTCGAAAACGCGGATCAATTTTTCGTAGCCGCCCGTCACCAGCGACCCACCATCCGGCGCAAACGCCACCGCCCGCACAATGTGGGAGTGGGGCAGGGAGGCGAGCTCGTCGCCTGTGACGGCGTCCCACACACGGGCAGTGAAGTCGGCAGACGCAGTCGCGCAGCGCAGAGCTCTCGCGTTGAGCGCTGCTTTCCACGTGGCGCCTTTATGCCCCACAAACGTGCCGATCCAGTCGCCCGTCGCCCCGTTGCGCAACATGGATTGACCATCCTTGGAGGAGGAGGTGAGGAAGACGCCGTCCGGGGTGACGGAGCTGTGGTGTGGGTGGTGGTGGGAGAAGAGCGTGTGAGAACCAGTGCGCGGTGGCCCCTCCGCGAAATGGAGGTGTGTGTGCGTTGTCGCTCCCAGTTCCAGCTTTCCTCCTCCTGCGCACACACGGTCGAGTGGATTCTCTGCTTCTTCTTGCTGGGCAGGGCGCCGGTGACAGCGCCGTCCGGCGCACACAGGCGGGCGAGATCGCGACCGCCGTCATCCAAGCGCCTCTCTCCTGCATTCGTTTCCTCCTCCGCACACGCACCTGTACTCCAGGTCCACGATGGGGCGGGTGTGCCCGTGGCACACCATCGGGTTGGGGGAGGGGCGCCGCGGCATCGTGTGCGGCGGCGTTTTGGAGGGAGGGAGAAAAAATGACGCTCGAGTGTGTGCTTTTGTGTCGACACCATTCGGCACTTTTTTTGTCTGCGTGCGTCTCTGCCCGCGCCACGCGCCTTGTACTGAACACACTAGGCGCGGCACACACACGCCCCCACCTGCCATGCCAGCCCCCTCGCGCCGGTCGCCCTCCCCCCCCCCGCTCGGCGCGGCGGCGGCCGCGCTGGCGGCGACGGTCGGCAGCGACGCCCCGCTGGACACGGGGGACGTCGTCCTGCGTGAAGGTGAGGGTGCTGTGTGTGTGTGTGTGTGTGTGTGTGTGTGTGTGTCAGGGACGCGTCCAGCTGGCTGGAGAGAGGGCGTGTGTACGGGCAGAGGACACATGCGGCCGGACCCTCACGTTTTCACCCCACCACCCCCCACACACAGGCTCCGAGGACGCGACCTACATCTACGTCGACCTGACAGATGCCGACCCGACCCTCTCCCTCAACCCGGGGGGCACACTGAGGCTAAACGGCCTTGGGGGCTCCTCCCCCACCCTCGCACGGAGCGGCGGGCGCCCCCCCCTCGTCGGCGAGTGGCGCGAGAGCGTGGGCTCGCTCCTGTTCGCGGCGGCAGCCGGTGGTGACGGCGACCCGGGAGGCTATGTCGCCCACACGGAACGCGTGCTGTACTTTGGTGGTGGGGGGGGTGGGGGGGGTGGCGGCAGCCGCAGTCGCTCCATGAGCGTGGGCGACGCAGCAGCAGGCCAGTGAAAAGGAGATAATTGTGTGTAAAACTTTGATGTTTTGTTTTTGATTTGCGAGTGTTTTCGTTGGGGTTTTGACAAACAGGGGTAGGCGGGGAAAGAGGGGGTTGGGTACAAGGCAGGACAGAAAGGGGGGGGTGCGCTTCAGGGCGGTGTCGCGTCTTTTCTTTTGATGAAAAGGGGGGGGTCGTTCTTGACGACCCAGCAGCTCTCTCTGCCTCCCGCGGGAACAGGGGGCGGCCGAGTTGGAAGGAGCGCGGTTGTTTTGGGAAAGAAAAAAAGCGTCGTCGCGTTTGTTTGTCTTTGGAAGGTGGTTGGACTCTCTCTGCTCTGCTCTCTCTCTCTCTCTCTCTCACTCCCCACACACACAGGCCACGCCCAAATAACAAGGTGGAAAGAAATGAAAAAGGTAAAAAAAACTCCAGTTTCCCTTCAGCTTGGTCGGGCAGGTTGCCGCCCGTGGACACCCTGTCCGCGGCGGCGACAGCCGCGATCTTGGCCAGCGCGGCCGCGCGCGCGCGCGCGCCGCGCTCACGCCCACGCCCTCGCCCACAGGCACACCCCCATCCCCCGCCAGCCGGGTCAGGGAGGCGGCGGCTCCCAGGTACCGCCTCGTGCGGATGTCGTGCAACCAGGTGAGGCGGGAAGCGAGCGGGTCGCGGGGGCCGCGCGCCGAGAGCCACGCACGCAGCGCCTCGTTCGCGGCAGCAGGCAGCTCGAGGAGGGCTGATGGGGCGGGCGACGCCGCGATCGCGGCAAACGCGGCATCCGCAAATGTGCCTGGCGCTGCCAGCGGCACGCCCCGGGGGGGCGGGGCCGCGATGGCGGCGTGGAGGGGGGCTGGGTCGGGGGACGCGGACAGCGCGGCAAACCGTTCGCCGTGCGCACCGTGGGCGGCGGCGAGGCCGGCGACCGCGTCACGAGTGCGGGAGGCGACGGAGGCGTCACCACTTGCGTCCAGCGCGTCTGCGGCGGCCAGCAGGGGGCGCAACAGGGCGGAGGCGGCCGACGCGTACTCGTCCCTGGTCGGAGTGCCACCGCTCGCGCCACGCGGCCCTGCAGCCGCAGCCGCAGCCGCGCCGCGCGCGTACGCGTCCAGGGCGGCCCCCGCGGCGCGGGCCGCGGTGTCGGCCAGGGCAGGCACGCGGGACGGGGCGGCGGTGGTGGTGGCCGAGAGGGCAGAGCCAAGGGCCAACGCCAACGCCGTCAACCCCGCCCGCGCGCCCGCGTCGGACAGCCAGTCGGGGGGGGCGCCCGGGGCGCCGCGCAGTGCGAGTGCCGCGGCGGCAGGGTGGGCGCCGCGCGCGGCGGTGCGCGCGGTGAGGGCCGCGCTGGTGACCGCGTCGGCACCCGCTTCTAATTCAGTTAGGGCGTCGAGCGCGGTTTCGACGCCTGCATCGTCGGCTGCAGCCAGAGCGGCTTGCGCAGCAGCCGGCAAATGAGCCCACCACGCGGGCAGGGACCTCACCGGCGCCGAAAAAAAGGCGTCGCCGCCCGCGCGCGAGGCCGCGGCGGGCGTCGCGGGCAGCGCGTCCCTGCCTGCCGCGTCGATGGACGCGGCCAGGGCGCCACCGGCACCACCACCGCCACCCGCACGCCGCCGGTTGACGATGGCACGCAAAGCCGCGGCGGCGGCGACGCGTTCGCGCGCTTCGAAGGCGGTGCGTAGGGACGTGGCGCCACAGGACGCCAGAGCATCACCCCCATCCAGCCCGCCCAGCAGCCTGTCCAGGGCGGCCGCTTTACCGGCCAACGCTGCGTCCGCGCCCGCGGCTGCGCCTGCATCGCCCCAGTTTTTGGGCAGGGCGTCGGCGGCGCGGGCGGCGTACGCGCCGAGGGCTGCGGCAGCGGGGCCGTTTGCGCCCGCTCCTGCGCGCGCCAGGGAGGCCGCCGCGTCGGGGGGGGCGGCGCCGGTGGCGGCGGCTTCATCCAGAATGGACAAAATGGCGGCTTCATCCACGACGGCGGGCAGGGGGACGGCCGCAGCGGCGGCGATGGTGGGCGCGTCGTCGTCGGCGGCGGCCGCGGCGCGCGTGCGCGCGCGCCGCGTGGGCGGCGGCGAGACCGCCGCAGCGCCACGCCGTGTGCGTCCCCCCCCCCTCTCAGGCGAGCCGGCTGCCGCTGCCGCTGCCGCGCCCTCGACCGCGGCACCCGGCGGCAGAATGACGACCCCCCCCCGTCCCTGCCGCCACGGCAGCCACGCTGCCGTCACCCAGCGCCGCCGCCCCGCCACACCCCCCCGGCAACGGCAGCGCCGCCACCCCGCCCGCCCCATCGTACGCGGTGGCGGGGCCGCCAGGGACCCAGACGACGCCCCCGTCACCCGCGCGTGCGGACGCGAGGCGGGGTGGGAGGCTGTGGGTGGGCATGGCGCCGGTGGGGACAGAGGTGACGCCCTCGCATGTGCCAGAAACGGCATCCAACGTCACGATGACGGCGCGGTCGGGGCGGGCGGCGGCCAGGATGGAGACGCGGGAAGGTGTGGTGGAGGACACCACGTCGCACAGTGCCGCGCCGGCGGGCACTGCACCGCCGTCACACACGTCCGACGCCAACACAGCCCGCCTCCACTTGATAGTGGCGCCTCCGCGGGCGGGAAGGTCGACGCCTTCCGCGGTGGCGGACCGCAGGGCGACCGCGCGCGCGCCGCCGCGCGCGTCGGCGATGAGGGCGAGGGAGGCGGCGGGGGTGGGGTCGGGGTGGGTGGGGGCACCGGTGGAGGCGGGGCTGCTTCCCCACACGGTGGACAGCAGGCGCCTGATGACGCCAGTCTGTGGAAGGGTGGTGGTGAGTGTGTGCGTGCGAAACGGTCGCGAAAGTGTCGAGTCCGCCCCTCCCTCACTCCACCAACTCACCGACGCCGCCGTCCCGTCCTCCACTTCGGTGGCACTTACGCCGCCATCCACGCCCACGTCCACGCGCAGCAGCCCTCCCGCGTCGTCGGCCACGATGGCCAGGACGCCGCCGACTGAGGCGCGTACAGCAGCGGCCGCCACGACGCGGCCGGCCAGGGGCAGGCGAGCGACGGCGGGAGGAGAGGACGCATCTGCACGCGGCCAGCAGGTGAGGTCGCCGTCGGTGGAGATGAAGACGGCGCCGTAGTTGGGGCGCTGTTGACGGGTGGATGCGAAATTGGTTCTCGGCCATCGGCGCGGCGGGCGCCCGCGGCCTCTCTCTCTCTCTCTCCTTCCCCAACCACACACACACACACACACGCACACACATACTCTTACCTCTTGCAGTACGCACACAAAACCGCCGCCAGCCGGCATCGGCAGCGCGAACGTTGCCGCGTCGCCAGTCCCATCAGCGCGCCACACGACGACGTGCTGCCGCGTGGCCGCCCACGCGCCGCCGGTGGGACCGTCCAGGCCGGAGGCGAAGCAGGTGGCCAGCGCGTCGGCTGCTGGGGGCGGGGGCGGGTGGAGAGACATGATTGTTTTCGTTTTTTGTGGTGTTTTTTTTTTTTGTTTTCGTGCAAAAGAGAGTTTCAGAGGGCGGGGCGTGGAAACCAAAAAACAGACGACCGTCCACCACCTCACCCCGCGTCCTCTCTCTCTATTCGTTGTTCTTCAAAGACACAGGTCTTTGATGCGATGCCGGGGAGTGGGTGTGGGTCCACTCTTGGGGGGGGCGGTTCCGGCTCGCGTGTGCTCTTTCTCCAAACAGGCACTCTCTCTCCAAACACCTCACTGCCGGGCAGTGAGGTGTTTCAGCCGCGCGTCATCACCACAGCTCACATCTGCTTGCGCACCTCCTGGCGCGTCTTTGCCGCCTTCTCCTCGGTCGAGGCCCGCATCTCGGTCGCTTTGTCCTGGGTCTGCTCCTTGGCGTAGCCCGCGGCGTCCTTCACCTTCTCCGCTGCGTCGGACGCCGTCTGCTTGGCCTTCTCCGCCATGTCTTGCATGGACTGCTTGGTGGACTCGGTCTGTGGGGGTGGGTGGGTGGAGGGGGAAGTGGGTGGGAAGGTGTGTGTGGAACGAGGTGTGCGAAAAACCGTGTCGGAGGCGGAACCGTAGCTGACAAAAATGTGCGCAATCACATTGCGCGCAGCCGCCGCCCGCGCGCGCCACCCGCCCGCCTTTCCCGTCCCTGGGCATGCGGGCAATATCGAGCGCTGTGTGGTGTGGGCGGCGGGTGCGTGTCGCGGGAGGGTCGCCCCAAACCCAGCGCTCCCCAAACCCAGCTTCCCCCCTGTCTTAACCCAGCTTCCCCCCGACTTACGGCGGCTTCGACGCGGTGTTTGGCAGCGGCGGCGGCTTCACCCATAGACTTGTTGTCTTTCTCCATGGCGTGTGGGTTGGGTGGGTGGGGGTGGGGTGTGGGGGGTGCGGGTTGCGGGTGGGTGGGTGTGAAGAAAGTGAGCGAGATGCGAGAGATTGCGCGGCTTTCAAACTCTTTGAGAGTGAGACACAACGACACTCTCGCACAAATCGGCCCTCCCGCCCGCCTGCGTGCGCCCAACCCACGCACCCCCGTCCGACGCACCCCACGACACACACACGCTCTGCTCTCGGCCACTACCCACCCACACCATGGCCCCCACCCTCTCCACCACCGGTCGCCCCCGCATCGCTCGCACTCGCGTCACCGCGCTGCCGGCCGGCCGCCCCACCGCCTGGCGGCCACCCCAACGGAGCGCGGGCGTGACTGCCCCGATCACCCCAAAACCGGGGACCGACCACCCGCCGACCGCGGTGGCGCCGCCGTCGGAGGCGGTCGCGACGACAGCCCCGTTGCCCATACCCCCCAAGCCCGACCGTTCCCTGTGGTTCAAAAACTGGTGGGCCATCGCCGCGACGGACGCGCTGGATGAGACGCGCCCCATTCCACTGGAGCTGATGGGAGAGAAGCTGGTGGCGTGGAAGGATGCTGATGGGCGGTGGGTGGTCCAAGCCGACCGGTGCCCCCACCGCTCCGCGCCTCTGAGCGATGGCTTTGTGGCGGAAGACAGGCAGTCCATTGTGTGTGCGTACCATGGCTACCAGTTCAACGGGTGTGGCGGTGAGTTGTAGAGGGTGTTTGTGAACGGTGGGGAGGACAGAGAGGAGGAAGATCAGCCAAAACCAACCCTCAAATCCCACCAGCGTGCACCAAAATCACGGCGCTCGCCAACGATCCCGCAGCCGAAAAGACGGCCTGCTCCTCCCGTCGCTCGCGCCTGCGCACCCTGCCTGTGCGTGAGGAGGCGGGCCTGCTCTTTGTGTGGCCTGACCCTGAGTCAGCAGATGCTGCGGCCGACGCGGCGGCCGCGCTGCCGCCCCCTGTCCCCGACGTCGTCCGCGACGACATCCTCGCCCCCCGCCACCGCTGGTACCCGCGTGCGCTGCCGTTTGACTGGTCCTTCCATACTGAAAACGTCATAGATGCAGCACATGGTGAGATCACCACCTTCCCCTTTTCTGTGCCTGTACCTCGTCCCCACGCCCCCAAAAAACGCGCACTCACACCCAATGTCATCATCTCTCTCCCCCACTCCACCACACAGCAAATTTCGCGCATTCAGGAGTTGCAGGAATGAGCGGGACGTCGCCGCCGACGTTCGACATTGAAATCGCTGAAGACAACAAGGCCAAAGGCTTTGTCCTGCGCCAAAAGATGCACGATCCGTCCCACCGTGCGTCTTTCATCCGGTTTGAGGCGCCGGCGATGGTGTGCTACGAACCCGACCCCGACTCTGGCCTGACCCCGGTGGACCCCACCATCAAAACGGAGGCCCGCCCCGGCGACCCGTCCGACAAGCTCGACACCCACCTCATCTTCTACGCCTCCCCCCTGCGCCCGGGGTGGACCCTCCTCCTCGGCGCGAGTGTCATCCTGGACCGTGCGACGGGCAAACCGTCCAAACTGGCGTCAATTTTTGGTGACGCCCTGCCGGCGTGGTTGCGTCACCTGTTGGGAGGAGCCTTCCTCGCTGGCGACGCCTACTCCCTGGCCCGTGCCTCCACCACCTACGCGAAAGAAGGGCGCAACTGGCGCAAGTCCTACTTCATGCCGTCCTCCGCCGACGTCGGCATCGTCGCCCTGCGCCGCTGGATGGAGGAGCATGGTGGGGGGCCTGATGTGCCGGTTCTGCCTCCGTCTGCGGCGGGGGTGGGCGTGCTCTGGCCACCGGCCGAAGACACGCTGCGGTTGACGCGTGGCGAGGCCGCCCTCGACGCGGCGACCAAAGATGAGCTTCTCGATCGGTACCACACGCACATCATTCACTGCCCCGCCTGCCTGTCCGCGCTGGAGAAGACGCGCAAGGCGCACGGTTGGGCGCGCAGCGTGGCCCTGGCGGCGGCGGGTGTTGCCGTTGTCATCGCGACGGCGGCCGCGCAGCACGCGCTGGCCAGCCTGAGCTCCGCCGCGAGCGGTGGGTGGGCTGTGTCTGCTGCCGCCGCCATCGTGCGCTTCACCCGTGGCGCGCCGCTGGCCGCTGTGGTCGCGTGTGTCGGGGTGGCGGTCGCGGCGGCGGTCGCGGCTCGCGCGGCGCGCGCACTCGAGGGTGCAATGTTGTCGACGGATTTCGACCGCGAGAAGCACAAGTTTGCTTGAGAAAGGGAGGTCATGTAAAATCACAGGAAAACAAACAACACACACCCCTACTGCTTGCCACTCCCCGCCTCCAGCCCGCGACCCGCCAAAAACTCGATGATCGTCTCCGTCTTCCACTGATCCACCGCCACGGGCGCCCCCAGCGGCTGCCCTCCCTTCCCCAGCAGCAGCAGGCGGGGCGGCCACCCCCACCTCTGGCGCACGGTGACGCGGCCGCCATACTTGGCGGCGTGTGATTTGATGAAGGATTCAGTGTGTGGGAACGCGCGCAAGCGGGAGGAACACACTTCCAGCACTGCGCTGGCCGCGCGCGGCGTGTCGGCGTCAGCATCCACCACGCAGCAGGCGCGGCAGTCGGCCAGGAAGGCGGTGTCCCGCACAAAGTCGGCGGCGGTGTCGCACACGGTGCAGGAGGGGGAGGCGAAGCTGTGAGTGGGGGGGGTTGGTGAGAGCGGTGGTCGGGGCCGTGGTTTTTCGTCCTCTCTCTCCCCTCTCCCCACACACTCACCCTTGCTTCAAGCACTCTGTCTCGTCTGCAGACGCTGCCGCGGACGACAGGGCGGCCGCGGCGCACAGGGCGAGGAGAAGCGAGAGGGCGCGCGGCATTCGAAGCAAAACAATCGTCGCGTTGTGTTTTTTCAACCCCCCGTCCACCCCCACTTTCAACCATGTGGACGATCTGCAAGTCTTGTTTTCGAACACACCCACACAAAACACACACACACACACACAAACACAATGAACCATGGGGACCTAGACCCTCTCCTTCCTCTTTTCTCTACCCTTCCCTCCGCATCCGCCGCACAAAGTCTCTCACTTCATCCACCACGGGCGCGTCCACCATGGCGGGCGTCAGCCTCAGAAACGTGAACGCACGCATGGGGGGCAGCCTGCCGGGGGCATCATCCGCGGGGGGCGGGCTGGCGGCGGCGGCACCATCGTCGCCACCATACAGCTCGGCCCGCGCGCGCTCCGCCTCTGCCAGGGGCGGCCCCCACGCGTCCGTGTTGTAGGCCACGCGCGCCAGCGCCATGCCGTCCGTATGGAAGGGGCCAAATATGGGCAGCGCGTTCTCGCCGCCCAGGGAGACGCCGGCGGCGGCCGCGATTTCGCGCACCTGGGGGAGAAGAAGGGGGGTGGGTTGGAACGAGAAAGAGCGACCGTCCGAAAGCCCTTTCCCACCCCCCACCCAACACCAACTCACCTGGCGCAACAACCCCTCCGGCCCAGCCAACACTTCGGGCGGGTGTTGACCATCACACATCTCCACACACGTGAGGGTGAGGCCGAAGCCAGCGTCTGCCGCGACGCGCGCGACCGCCGCGTACGTGTCCCCCCCCCCCCTCACATTGTCGTACCCCGCTGTCATTTCGGCGGCGTGCACGGGGGAGCGGTACCACCAGTGGACGCCCGGGATTTTCAGAGTCACATCCAGGCCGGTGGGGCGGCGGGGAAGCGTGCCGGTGGCGGGGGACGGGTCGGCAGCCGCCGCCGGCCCCGCATCATCCGACGCCAGCGACAGCAGGGACGCTGACCTGGCTTCACGCCTCAAGGGCCGTGCATCAGGCGGCGTGGGAGGGGGTGGCGTGGCCAGCGGCGGCGCGGGCGGGCGCGCGGGCGTGCCCGGGTCTTCAGCTGCCGAGCGCCCGACCACCCCAAACACGCTGGCCGCGACGGCAGCCAGCCGCTCCGCGTGGGCCACCAGCTCGCCCGAGTACCAGGCCACGAAGAAGCGGCCGTACTCGGTGTCCCAGGAGCCGCCGTGGGGGGAGGTGAAGCCCGCGTCGGAGGGCGCGTCGGCATAGCGCGGCGCGTCGTGGGGGCCGCCGTACCCCCACTCAGGCCTGCCCGCCGCAGCTGCAGCAGCTGCCAGGGACGCCAGCGCACGCCGGTCGTGGCACTGGAATTCGCCCACCCCGGGGAAGCGCCAGCCGTGGGGTTCGTAGTAGCTCTGCTCTCTCTCTCTCTCTCTCACTCCCCACACACACAGGCCACGCCCAAATAACAAGGTGGAAAGAAATGAAAAAGGTAAAAAAAACTCCACACGATCACGCCGCCTATGGCGGCGCTGCGCCCGCGCCACTCTCGCCACCGCCGGCGTGGGGCGAAATACGCGTCTGGGCCGACCCCACGGACGCGCCAGCGCCGGGAGGCGTCGTCCCCGCGGGGCGGGGGGGGGCGGGTGCAGAGACAGGGGCGAACCCCGCGCGCGGGGGCAGGGCGGGGCCGTGGTTGGCGCGCTTGGGCGACGGCGCGCGCGGCGGGGCGCCGCCCTCCGCCTCGCGCTTCACGCCCGCCAGCTGGGCCGCCACCGCGGCCACGATGGTGGAGGAGCCGGGGGTGGGGGGCACGGGGGCGGAGGGCGGGCGGGCGGCGGGCGGCGGCGGCGGCACAGCAGCGCCACCACCACCAAACGCGCGCGCCGCGGCCACCGCGGCCGTCGCAGCCACTTCAGCCGCCGCAGCGGGCGCCAGCCTCGCTCGCTCCGCCTCGATGGCGGCATCGGTGTACCGTTCCGCCGGGAAGTTGGTGCGGGCGCCCCCCCGGCCACGGAGGGCGAGGGCGGCGACGTCGAAAGCGCGCGCCGCGTCGGTTTCAACGTCGAACGCGCCGATGTAGCGCGGCCGCCCCCGGTCGTGCAGCCTCGCCTCCCACTTGCCGGCCGACCGGTTGAGGGACACGCCCCGGTAGCGGGAAGTGGTGGCCAGGGCGGCCGCGGTGCGGGCGTCGGTGGCGGCGACGGCCTCGACGCCGAGGACGGGGGCGCGGGCCGGCGCGCCGCGCGCGTCGTCGCCCGCGGCCGCCGCCGCCGCCGCGGCCGCCGCCCGCGCGGCCGCCATCTGACCCGCGGTCACTTCGCCCGGGAAGTTGAGCCTCGTGCAGGCGCGCGGGTCGGCGCCGCGCAGGCGCAGAACGGCGTGGTCGTACGCGCGCGCGGCGGTCGCCTCCTCATCAAACGACCCCACAAAGTTTTGGCGCCCTCCCCCCCACACCCGCACCTCCCACTTGCCCGACCGCTCGTGGCGGGAGACGCCCCGGTAGCGGGACGATCCGCGCCCGCCGCCGGGCTGGGGGGCGCCGGGCGCGGCGGGGGGAAGGGGCGCGCCGTCGACGCCGCGCAGCGCGGCAAAGTTGAGGCGCGCGGTGGGGCCGTGGGCAGCGTACACCGCCGCATCATACGCACGCGCCGCGTCCGTCTCCTCGACGTATTGCCCCACCTCGATGGATTTGAGGGTCTCGGGGTCGGAGACAACGGCCGCCCACTTGCGCGTGCCGGACCGAAACACAACGCCAAAGTAGCGCGAGCCTGGGTGGCGAATCTCACCACCGCCGCCGCCCCCGCCCACAGGCTCGGGCGTGGCCATGGTGCCCGCATCCATGGCAGCTAGTTCAGCGGGCGTAAAGTTGGTGACGGCCGCAGCGCCGCGCAGGCGCAGCGCCTCCCGGTCGTGCGCGCGTGCCGCGTCGGTTTCGCGGTCAAACCGACCCACCGTCACCTGCCGCGCGCCGTCCCACACCCGGGCCAGCCACTTCTTCTCGCGCTCCAGCCACGTGGTGCCGCGGTACCGGTTGGCGTGGCGGCCGCCCCCCGGGCGGGCGGGGGAGCGGCCCGGGGGGCGGGGCGGGGGCGCGGGCGGCGGCGTGCGCGCGGCGGCGCGCGCGGCGGCGACCGTGGCGGCCGCACGCCGCTCCACGCCGCCCGACGCGAGGGCGGCTGCCGTCTCGGCAGCCGCCAACGCCTTGGTCGACGGCTTGCGCATGCGGCGGCCGGGGACGACGGGGGCGGCGTCGAGGAGGGGGGTGTCGCCGTCCTCCGAATCGGAGGGCGCGGCCGACGCCGACGCCGACCGCGCGCCCGGGGAGGCGCCGCGCGCAGTGGCGGCGGCAGCCGACGCCGACGGACGGGCCGCCCTTTTCGCAGCCGCTTTGGCGTGCGCAGCTGCGTACACGGAGAGGCCTTCGCCGGCAGCCGAGTAGACGAGGGCGGGCTTGCGGGAGCGCTTGCGGGCGGCGGGCGGCGGCAGCGGCAGCGAGTCGGACGGCGCCGACGCAGCGCCGCCGCCACCCCCCTCCCCAGACGCCGCCGCCAGCGCACTCAGCAGCTGGCCCGCGCGGTCGCGGTCGGCCGAGGTGGCGGAGGAGGAGGGTTTGGCGATGGCGCCGGCCTGGACACCCAGAGGAGGGGGAGGGGGGGTGGAGCGCTGGCCAGCCGCCGCGGCAGCCGCTGCCACAGCCGCCGCCTCCGCCTCCTCATCCACGTCATCCTCCACGGGAGGGTCGCGCCACTCGCCCGCGTCATCCACATAGTCGGCCAGCGGAAAGTTGAGCAGGGGGGCGGCGGAGGAGGGGCCGCGCGCGCGCACGAGCTCCCGGTCGTACGCGCGGGCAGCCGCGGCCTGGGACGCGTAGTAGCCCAGGTGGTACGAGGCACGCGGGGACGATGGGACGTGCACGTACACCTGCCACATCTTGCGGTGCTTGTGCCAGGAGACGCCGCGGAAGGGGGAGCCGCGCCCGCGCGGCGCGGAGGGCGGGCGCTTGGCGGCCGCGGGCGGGGCGGGGGTGACCGCAGCAGCAGTGTCGGCGGCAGGCGCCACAGCAGCCGCCTCCCCACCCCCACCACCACCCGACGACCATGATGCTGCGGACGGGGGGCGAGGACGCTTGGGGGCGGCCCCCGCAGCCGCGCGCACCCCGCCCGTCGACGGCGGGCGCGGCTGCGCAGACGCAGCAGGCGCGGGCGACGCGGCCGGCGGGGCGACGCCACCACCACCCCCCACACTCTCCCGCTGCGCCGTCCCCGGGCGGGCGGCCAGTTCGCCAGGGGCCGGGAAGTTGAGCAGGGCGCGCGCGCCGTGCACGCGGCGCGCCTCAGCGTCGTACGCGCGGGCCGCGTCGACCGGGCTCACGTGGTACCCCAGCCCCCGCATCTTGCCGCCCGCCTGGATGTAGGCGTACCATTTTTGGGAGTGTTTGTGCCAGGAGACACCCTTGTAGGCGGACGACTTGGGGGCGGAGGCGGAGGGAGGGCGGCGGGAGCGCGCGGCGGAGGCAGCGGCCGTGCGAGCGGAGGCAGGGGGCGGCGGCCGGGGCACAGCGGGAGCCGCCACCGGCGGAGGCGGCGGCGGAGGCGCCGCCAGCATGGCGGCCAGGGCGGCGGCCGCCGCCTGGGCGTCGGCGTCGTCGGCAGAGGGCGCGGGCGGCAGCGGCGGGCGGGGCGGCGGCGCGGCCGCGTCCTCACCCTCCACCGTCGCCGCCACTGATTCCAGCTGGGGCGGGGGCGGGCGACGGGGGCGCAGGGGGGAGGTGGCCACGGATTCAGCGCGCTGGATGGCGGTGGTGGTGGTGGCGCGGGGCGGCTGCGCGGCAGCGTCACAGGCCGCGGGCGCCGCCTCGTCGGACGAAGCAGGCGCGCACACCGACTCGCGCGGCGACGCGCCGTCGGGGTCGGCGTCGGCGGGCGCGGCGGCGGCGGTCGGCAGGGTCAGAGGCGGGGGCGCGGTGGCGGTGGCGGTGGCAGCGGCAGCCTCTGCGGGCGGCGCGGCCGCGTCGTCGCCACCGCCGTCGTCGTCGTCGCCATCCACGCCCACCGAGAACGAGGCCAGTGCCTCCACCGCGGACATCTCGTCCGCGTCCTCCACGTCCAAGTCGCCGCCGGCGCCAGCGGGGAAGTTGGTGACGGCGGCGGCGGCGCCGTGGGCGCGGATGCAGGCGGCGTCGTACGCACGGGCAGCCCCCGCCTCTGTCGCAAACGTGCCCAGCGGCACAAACGCCACCCCATCCCAAAACTCGGCGATCCACCCTGGGGCCCCGTCCGGAGCGCGGGACACGCCCAGGTAGCGTGACTCGGTGGGGGCGGTGGCGGGGGTGGGGGCGGCGGCAGCGGCCGGGCGCGCGGGGGCCGCAGGCGCGACGACCCCACCCGCCGAACGGGGGCGGGACGCCGCCCGGCGCCGGCCCTGGCTGCTGCCGCTGGCGGCACCCCCCGTCCCCGCCTCGCGGGGAGGGTAGCCGTATGCAGACGGACAAAAGTTGGTGGGCGCGCGGGGGCCGCGCAGCGACAGGACGGCGGCATCGTACGCCCTCGCCGCGTCCGTCTCATCCTCAAAGTAGCCCAGGTGGTGCACGTCCGACCCCTTCCACACCTGGGCCCGCCACTTGCCGCAGTTGGAGTTCCAGGAGACGCCCCGGAAGCGGGAGGAGCCTTTCGCGCCGGCGGGGCGGGCGGGGGGCGGGACGCGGGAGGCGCGGCCGCTGGCGGTGGGGGTGGTGGTGGTGGCGCCCGTGGCGCCGGCACCCCCAGACGCAGCCCCCGTGGAGGTGCGGCGGTGGGCGGCGGCGGGGGGGGGGGGCGTCGGAGGGCGCGCGCCCGGCCGCGCGCAGGGCCGAGTCTTCGGCGGTGGCAGCCGCGGAAGCGTCGGCTTCCCGCGCGAAGAAGCCCAGAGACCGCGCCCGCCCCGCCTCCAGGATGCGGGCCTCCCACTGGGACGTCGCCTTGTGCCACACCACGTTGCGGAAGCGGGGCGGCGCGGGCGGGCGGCGCGGGCCGGAGGGTGACGCGCCGCGCGGGGTGGAGGCGCGGGCCAGGGGGGCAGAGTCGGCCGCCGCGGCACCAGCGTCACCACTCGCATTGCCTGCGGACGCCGCCCGCTTGGAGCGGGGCTTGCGGGCGGGGTGGGGCGGCGCGGTCGCGGGCGCGCGCGGCGTGGGGGCAGGTGGCGCGTCCGCACCACCCCCCACCGCCTGCGCCTCAAACTGGTTGGTGGCCGGGTTGAAGGCGACGCGCCAGTCTTTGGTGTCGGGGAAGAGGGAGGGCGGGGCGGCCGCCCCGGGCGCCGCGTCGAGAGGCGCTTGCGCAAGCGCGGCAAAGGGCGACGCTGTGGGGGCGGGCGCGGCGGGGGGCGCGCGATGGGCGGGAATAGCGACACCGCCCACGCCTGCAGGCGCGTTAGCCGTCTCCAGTGACGCTGGCGGACTGAGGGGAGGAGGCGAGGAATGCGGGGTGGGGGGGGTGGGCGCGGGGGAGGCGTGATTGGCGGGGTGGGCAGGCGGGAAGGCCGATTGGCCGCGCGCGCTCGCGCACGCTCCGCAATCACAAGCTGCGCGAGCCCGCAAACACCACCAGCCGCTCGCGACGTTTGCGCGACGGTCCAGTGAGGGGCGGCGGGGGGCGGCGCGTGGCGCCACACACTGGGGCAGGGTGGGCGCGCTTTGCTCTGAAGGTCGAAAAACGAAGCGCGCGCTGGCAGCGCGCTGTGGCCCTCCACCCGCCCGCGCGCCCCCCCGATCCACGCCCCCACAGTCTCACCTGGAGTCCGCCATGGTCGGGCGACTGCGGAGCGGGGGGGGAGGGGGCGGAGGGAGGCGCTCCCGTCGTGCGCGGTGTGTGAAAACGCCAAAATGGAGTGAGCGCGTGTAGTGGCGAAGTCATTCAATCTTCGCGCGGGGGCAGCCCCTTCGGCGCGCCGTAGTCGATATAGTTACCTGCCCAGTCGCGGCCGCATTGGCTAGAGCTGACGGACTGCGGGGAGAGTTGGCGTGGGCGAGGGCGGCGCAGGGCGGGGGGGAGGGAGGAGAGGAGCGTCGGGTCGCCTTTGCGCCAATCGCACACACGACGCCGCGCCACCCCGGCCCCAAAAACTCTCGCTCCTTTTGCCTCCGTTTTGCCCTCCGACCCTCGCGTCGCAGAGCGGCGCCGCCCACCCTCGTCAGCCGCCACCTGGTTGGAGCACTCCTGGCCTCTATCCCATCCGCCTGGTGGCGCGAGAGACCACGCACGCAACAAACGCTCGCTTCCAATGCGTGCCGCGCCCACGCTCCGTGCTGCTGCGCCCGCCCTGCGCACGCTGCCGGCACGCCCTTGTCCACACCGCACGCTGCGCGTTGCTGCCACGCCCGCGTCCACGCAGTCGGAGGCAGAGAAGTTTGTGGCAGGACTGCAAACAGATGTCTCACCCTCCACCCCCGCCACCTCCCCGTCCCTGGCCGTAGACAGCGCCAGCCTGGAGGCGCAGGCGTGCGAGTTGAAATCCAAGGTAGGTGAATGCGAAACAGGGGGGGGGGAGAGGAGCCGCGTTTGCATCACGCACTCATCACACCGACACCCACCCTCCCTTTCTCCACACAGCTCGACGCCACTCAAACCGCCCTGGACGCCGCTTATGCATCCACCTTTGGCGGCGTCGAGTATGTCGTCGATGGTGAGGAAGCCACTCGTGTGTGGCCGCGTGGCGCGGGGGAGGCCGAGTTTGCGTCGCTCGGCCGCGACGACACCCCCGCCCTGCGTGCCCTGCTGGCCGCCGTCCAAACCTCCGACCCGCCCGCCTGGGCCGCGTTTCAAACGCGCATCGCGTCCCTGAAGAATGCGCGCGGCAAGCTGGCCGCCGATCTGGCGGCGGTCGAGGGCACGCTGGAGCGCGCGCGGTCGGACGCGCGCGCGGCCGCGCGCCGCGCGGCCGACGCGGCGGCCGCGAGCCCTTCGTCTCCACCGCGGTCGCTGGCACGCCCTGTGAGCATCGTGCTCGTCACTGGCTTTGAAACGTTCAATGCCAGGCTGTACGACGCTGCCGCCGCAGCGGCCGTCAAGTCGCGCCCTGGGCTCGCGGTCAGCGTGTTCACAGACACCGACATCACCGGCCCCCGCGCCCCCGCCCTGGAAGCCGCCCTGGCCACCGCCGACCTCCTGTTCACGTCCCTCGTGTTTGACTATGACCAGGTGGAGTGGTTGATCCAGCGCTCTGCCGGCGTCACAACGAGGCTCAACTTTGAGTGCGCTCTGGAACTGATGTCCACCACCCGCCTCGGTGGCTTCACCATGGCCCCCAAACCTGGCGGCGCCAAAGCAGGCCCTCCTCCTGCTGTCAAAAAAATACTGTCCCTGTTTGGGTCGGGGCGGGAGGAGGATCGCATGGTGGGGTATCTGTCGTTTTTGAAAATCGGGCCCGCGTTGCTAAAGTTTGTGCCTGGCCAAACCGCCGCCGACCTGCGCCGCTGGCTGACCGCGTACGCTTACTGGAATGCGGGCGGCAAGGAGAACGTGGGCAACCTGTTGACGTTTCTGGCGGACGAAGTGTTGGCGCTGGAGGGTGGGAAGGAGAAAACAACCCAACCATCGTGGTTGCCGTCGCTGACTGCTCCCGCCTCCCCACCCCCGCCGCCCGCCATCATTGAAACTCCACAAACAGGGTGCATCCACCCTGGGCGCCCCGGGCACGTCTTTGCGAGTCCGTCTGAGTACGTGGCCTGGTACCAATCCTCTGGCCGCGCAGCCGCCGCGCCGCCGACCGCTCCCCGCGTCGCTGTTTTGCTCTACAGAAAACACGTCATCAGCTCCCTGCCCTACATCCCCCACCTCATCACCCTGCTGGAAGAGGCCGGCGTCGTCCCCATCCCCATCTTCATCAATGGAGTCGAAGGCCACACGGTTGTGCGGGATGTTTTGACGACCGAGAGCGAGCGCGCGGCTGGCGCCTCCCCGCCCGGCGCCACCCCCGTCGACGCCGTCGTCTCCACCATCGGCTTCCCCCTGGTCGGCGGCCCCGCCGGCACCATGGAGGGTGGGAGGCAGGCTGACGTGGCGCGCGACATCCTGTCCAGCAAGGACGTTCCCTATGTTGTCGCGGCGCCCCTCCTCATCCAGGACCTCGCCTCCTGGACGCGCGACGGCGTGGCCGGCCTCCAGTCCGTCGTCCTCTACTCCCTGCCCGAGCTGGATGGGGCGATTGATGCGGTGCCGCTGGGCGGGCTGGCGGGCGGCGACATCTTTCTGGTGCCGGAGCGGGTGCGCGCACTTGCCGCCCGCCTGCGCGCGTGGCACGCGCTGCGGTCGACGCGGCCGGCCGACCGCCGGGTCGCAGCTTTGACGTACGGTTTTCCACCGGGAGTCGGGGCGACCGGCACAGCAGCCCTCCTGAATGTGCCGCGCTCGATCGACGCCATCGTGGCGGCGCTGGAGGGGGCGGGCTATGATGTGGGTGCAGGGCCGGCGGATGAACACGACGCCCGTGCGCGGTGGGCCAGCGTCGGCCAATCCATCATCGACGCCCTGGCCGCCGCCTCCGCCCCGGCCGCCGTGTCCCGCGGCGCGGCCGGCCTGCTGACCGCTGGCGTGGGCGACGCGGCGCGGTACGGCGCCACCCCCACCCCGGGCGAAGTGTCGCCGTCCACCCTCAAAGACTGGCTGTCCTTCTCCCCGCGCTCCGGCCCCTCAGACTGGGGCCCCATCCCCTTCCTCCCCTCCCCCGACATCCTCGTCCGCCGCCTGGATGCTCAGTGGACGGTGGGGTCCCCCACCAACATCTGCCATTCGGCGGGCGGGGCTGCTGTCGTGCCAGGCGTGTCGCTCGGCAACGTGTGGTTTGGGGTGCAGCCCCTCCTCGGCGTGGAGGGCGACCCCATGCGCCTCCTGTTTGAGCGGGACCTGACGCCGCACCCGCAGTATGTGGCGGCCTATCTGTGGCTGCAGCGCGAGTTCAAGGCGCATGGTGAGTGTGCGAGGGAGAGGGGTGGGTGGGTGGGTGAAAGACAAGCGCGGAGGTGTGTGTGTCCACGCCTCACCCACCCCCCCACCCTCTCTCCACACAGCCCTGCTCCACATCGGCATGCACGGCACCGTCGAGTGGCTCCCGGGAGCCCCCCTCGGCTCCACCGGCATCTCCTGGCCTGACGTCCTGCTGGGGTCGATCCCCAACGTCTACCTCTATGCGATGAACAACCCCTCCGAGTCCATCGTCGCCAAGCGGCGCGGCTACGGCACCCTCGTCTCCTACCTGACCCCACCCTACGGCAGGGCGGGGCTGTACAAGACGCTGGCGTCGCTGCGTCCGGCGCTGGGCGACTGGAGGGAGGCGGCGGCGCAGCGCGAGCGTGGCGACGACGCGAGCGCGGCGGCCGAGGTCGCGGCGCGCGCGGCTGTCGTCGACTTGGTGTCGGTTGCAGGCCTCGCGTCCGACGTGCCGCTGGCGCCCAACACACCGCCCCCCACGGCCGACACCGTGGGCGACGTGGAGGCCGGCGTCTTTGCGGAGTGGGCGGGGAGATTGACGTCGTACCTGGGCGAACTCGAAAACCGGCTCTTCTCGTCGGGGCTGCACATGCTGGGTGCCGCCCCCGACGCGGCCGAGTTGGAGGCTTATCTGGACGCGCTCGTGGGCACCGCCCTCCCCCCCTCCGCCCTGGATGCAGTCGTGGCGGGCGCCGACGAAGCGTCCGCGCGCGCGGCCGCGGTCACGGCGGCCTCGGACAACGCCGCCGCCGACGCGGCCGCATCTGCCGCGTCGACCGCGGTCGCGGCGCGCGATGTTTTGGCGAGGTCCGGCGATGAGATCACGTGCATGCTGGCCGCGTTGGACGGACGCTACGTCCCTGCTGCCCCGGGCGGCGACCTGCTGCGCGACGGTGTCGGCGTCCTGCCCACCGGGCGCAACATCCATGCTTTAGACCCCTACCGCATGCCGTCCCCCGCTGCTTTTGCACGTGGCGCGGCTGCCGCTGACGCCATCATCGAGTCCCACCGCGCGGGCGCGGGCGGCGCCTACCCCGAAACCGTGGCCGTCAACCTGTGGGGCCTGGACGCCATCAAGACCAAGGGCGAGTCGGTCGGCATCCTGCTGCGCCTGGTGGGTGCCCGTGTTGTGTCCGACGGCACTGGGCGCGTCGCTCGCTTCGAGCTCATCCCCCTGCCCGACCTCGGCCGCCCCCGCATCGACGTCCTGGCCAACGTGTCTGGCATCTTTCGCGACTCCTTTGCCAACGTGCTCGACCTGATCGACGCCCTCATGGAGGCTGCTGCCGCCGCGCCCGATGAGCCGCCCGACCTCAACTTCATCAAAAAGCATGCGACTGCCGCCACAGCCGCTGGCATCGACCGCCCCACCTCCCGCCTTTTCTCCAACCCGCCCGGCGACTATGGGTCGATGGTGGGGGAACGCATCGGCGCCTCCAACTGGGCCACCGGGTCCGATCTGGGGGCCACATGGGCGTCCAGGAACGCGGCCAGCTATGGACGGGGCGGGGAGCGGGGGGTGCCGCGCGCCGATTTACTCCAGTCCCTGCTCGCCACCACTGACAGAGTCGTGCAGACTGTCGACTCCGTGGAGTACGGCCTCACAGACATTCAAGAGTACGTCGCCAACACAGGAGCCCTGGGCCGCGCCGCGGCCGACGCCAAGGCCGCAGCCACCGGCGTCGCGACGGCGCCGACCCCCACCTCCATCGTGGAAGCATTCGGCGACGCCCCCCCGCGCGACCTCCAAGCCGTCCTGAAAACCGAGTACCGCACAAAACTGCTCAACCCCCGGTGGGCGGCGGCCATGGTGGAGCAAGGCTCCGGCGGCGCGTTTGAAGTCTCACAAAGGATGACGGCCATGCTGGGGTGGGGCGCCACCGTGGACTTCAAGGAGGACTGGGCCTGGGACCAGGCGGTGGAGACGTATGTGGAGGATGGCGAGATGGCGGCCAAGCTCAAAGCCTCCAACCCGGAAGCGTTTCGCAACATTGTCGCCCGCGCGCTGGAGGCCGCGGGGCGCGGCATCTGGGCGGCTGATGCAGAGACGGTGGGCAAGTTGAAGGAAGCGTATGGCGATGTGGACGACTTGTTGGAAGGGGTCGAGTGAGTTTTGGGAGAGAGAGTGTTTTCGACAGATCAACCATTTTTTATTTGTTAGCTCTTTGTTTCATTTTTACAACACACACACAACGTGTCCAAAGAAAGACGCGTGGGCACAGCACGGTCCTTGGGGGCGGTGCATACAACATTCACCAGTCGTTGCCACCGCCGCCGCCACCGCCACCGCCGCCGCCCCAGCCCGACCCAAGGTCGAAACCTGAGCCACCGCCACCCCCACCGCTGCCCAGGTCGAAGCCGCCGCCCCCCACGTCGGTAAACGTGTTGGCGGGGGAGGCACCGCCCCCGAACCCAAAGCGGCCGCCACCGCCGCCACCACCAAACGAGCCCAAGTCAAAGCCGCCGCCGCCAAGGTCGGCCCAGGAGCCTGTGCCGCCAGGGCCTGCGCCCGTCGGATAATAGTGCGGCCGCGACCCTCCGCCACCCAGCAGCCCGCCCAACGCCATGCCGCCCAACGCCCCCATGCCGATGCCGCCCATGCCGGACGTGCCGTAGCGTGGGGGGCGTGGCGGACGGTAGGGGTAGTTGAGGGCGCCGCCGGCCAGCCCGCCGTAGCCCGGGAATTGACCATACCCCGTGTATTCGGGGGTGTGGCCGTAGTTGGACCACGCGCCATAGTTTTGGGTGGGGGAGCCGAGGCAGGCGCCCATCGTGTTGTGCTGGTGGGGGAAGAGAGGGTGGGTCGGTCGGTTTTGCTTGCATTGTGTCTGCATGCCGCGTTTGCTGTCGCTGCAGGGCGCGACACTCGCGCCACCACGCATTCATCCGCCGCCAGTTGACAGCTGGCAGTCGACGCACCTGTTTGGCGGTGAGAGGGCGTGAGGAGAGGGGGCGGCGTGAACGCGCAGCGGTGTTTTCGGCGCGCCGAAAAACAACGTCGAGAGTGAGCGAAAACGAAAAACTCGCCATTCTCAAAAAAGGCCGTGCTTCGCCACGCACCTACCGCACCGCACCCACCCACCCACCGCACACACACACACACACACACACACACACACACACACACACACCATGGCCACCACGTCCGCGTCCGGGCAGCCGTGGGTGGACAAATAGTGAGTGGTGTGGTGGTGGGCGAAAAGAACGGCGAGCGCTTGATGCCATCGTCCCACCGACACGCCTCTCGCAAGCCGCCCACCACCCGCGCGCGAGAGTGATTCACGAGCGTGCGATGCGATGGACGCGCCATGATGGTGGAGTGAAACGCGCGGCGTGGCCTGCCGGACGCGCGCAAAACTCTCTCGATGCGAGAAAACACGATGGGCGCAATCCCCTCCCTCCCTCCCCCCCCCAGCCGCCCGCGCTCCATAGACGAAGTCGCCCACCAGGATGACGTCATCCGGGCCCTGCGCCGCGCCCTGGAGACGAACAACGTGAGTGCGGGGGGGGGCGCTGCAGGACGGGCGCGTAGAGAAAACGAAACGCCCACCCATCCCCCCACTCCACAGCTGCCCCACCTCCTCTTCTACGGCCCGCCCGGCACCGGCAAAACGTCAACCGCGCTGGCCATCGCGCGCCAGCTGTACGGGTGAGCGTGTGTGGGGGGGGGATGGTGACAAAATGATAAGCCATCATTCCGCTTCTCTCTCCCCTCTCACCACAACCCCTTGTCCTTTCATCAGCCCCGACCTCGCCAAAACGCGCGTCATGGAGCTCAACGCTTCCGACGAGCGCGGCATCGGCGTCGTGCGAGACAAAATCAAAACTTTTGCCTCGGCCGCGGTCGGCAACCCCGTCCCCGGCTACCCGTGCCCCCCCTACAAACTGCTCATCCTGGATGAAGCCGACGCCATGACGCCGGACGCCCAGTCCGCCCTGCGCCGCACCATGGAGACACACTCGCGGGTGACGCGCTTTGTGTTCATCTGCAACTACGTCTCCCGCATCATCGAACCGCTCGCCTCCCGCTGCGCCAAGTTCCGGTTTGCGCCGCTGGGCGCTTCCGCCATGGAGGCCCGCATCGCAACCGTGTGTAGGGCGGAAGGGGTCGAGCTATCCCCCGGGGCGCTCACAGAACTCGGGCGCGTCGCGGGGGGCGACCTGCGCCGCGCCATCACCACGCTGCAGTCCGCGGTGCGACTCAAGGGCACGCCCGTGCAAGCCACCACCCTGGCCGATGTCGCGGGCGCGGTGCCGGCGGCGCCAGTGGACGCGATCGTGGCGGCCGCGCGCGGCTCCTTTGCCGACCTGTCAGCCGCCGTCACCGCCGCCGCGGACGCGGGCTGGCCCGCGCGCGGCCTGCTGCTGGGCGTGCAGGACGCCTTGCTGGCGGCGCCGGCGGATGTGCCGACCGTGGCGCGGGCGGCCGCGTTGACCGCGCTGGCCAACGCGGACGCTGCTCTCGTGGCGGGGGCGGACGAGAGGCTGCAGCTGCTGGCGGCGGCCAGCGCGGTGAGGACGGCGTTCCGGGCGGCTCCGATCACGGTGGTGTGAGATGATGGCTGTGTGGGAAGGGAGAGAGAGAAAGAGAGTGGGTGTGTGTGTCAGAGAGCGAGTCGACGTCACTCAGCCTCACAAACAACCCCCACTCTCTCTTTTGGTCCTGTCGCGCTCGCGGAGTGCTGTTGAGTTTCCGTTGGGCGCCGCCACCTCCACACCGCCCCGACACTCAGCCACCGCCTGCCCTCAACCAATTCACACCGCACCGGCTCTCCGTCCCACACACATGGTGGCCGCTGCCCCGCCCGCCCCCCCCCCGCGCCTCGCGCACGCCCCCTCGCTCGACGCGGCGGGGGCTGCGTCTCTCGTCGAACACGAATGGCTGGCCCATGTGAGCTTTCAAGGACGAGACACTGAAGGCGGCGACCGCGCCACCGGGTCGGCGTCCGAGGAAGCGACGACGCCGACGCTGCGCGCCGCTTCTCGCGTGCTTGAAACTCGAAAAAACAACGGCTACGCTCCCCCGCGCCGTCGCGCCGTCACGCTCGCCCCACCCGTCCTGCCCGCCCCGTCGCCCGCTGCCGTGGATGCGGCCGCCATGGTCAGCGTGGTCACGCCCCCCCCGCCCCACCACGCGGGGCGAGGTGCCGGCCCCGTCGCCTGCCACTGATGGAGGCGGCCTGGGCGACGAGCACGGCGAGGGGCTGCGCGCCCCTGGGCGCCGCTTCCTGGTGGTGACGACGGCGTCCCTGCCCTGGTTGACGGGCACCGCCGTCAACCCCACGCTCAGGGCGGCGTATTTGGCGCGCGGCCTGCCGCTGTCCCGCGTCTCCCTCGCCCTGCCCTGGCTCCCGCCGTCCGCCCAAGGCTCCGTGTTTCCTTCCACCGTGCGCTTTGCTACACCCGCCGCCCAGGAAGCCTACGTCCGCTCCTGGATGCTGGAGAGGACGGGGTTCGAGCCCGACATCGACATCATTTGGTACCCCGCGCGCTACTGCCCCACCCTCAAATCAATTTTCCCTTATGGCGACCTCACACGCGACCTTGTGCCCAACCCCTCCCACCGCGACGTCGCCATCCTGGAGGAGCCGGAGCACTTGACCTGGTTCCACTGTGGGCAGAGGTGGGCGGACGCGTTTGCGTGTGTGATTGGCGTCGCCCACACAAATTATGGCGACTACATCAAAGCCCTGCGCGGCTCCACCGCGGCCGCGGCCGCCACCTCCCTCAACCGGGCCTTGGTGGCGGTGCACACGCACGTGGTGGTGCGGTTGAGCGATGCGGTGCCACCGCTGCCCCGGTCGGTCACGCGATTTGTGCACGGCGTCGCGCGCGGTTTTCTGACGGCTGGCCGCCACGCAGCGCCTGGAGAGGGCGCCTACTACATCGGCAAAGCTCTGTGGGCCAAAGGCTATGCCGACCTGTTGCGCTTGTTGACCCCGGGCGTCGCGTTCGTGGGTGGCGTCCCCCCCCCCGCGCGTCGACGCGTACGGCAGCGGTGAAGACGCCGACGCGTTTCGCGCGGCCGCGGCCGCCGCCGGCGCCTCCGTCGGCCTCGAACCCGGCCGTGACCACCTGCACCCCTCCCTGCGCGGCTACCGCGTGTTTGTGAATCCGTCGACCTCGGACGTTGTTGCCACCACGTCGGCCGAAGCGCTCGCCCTCGGCCGCTGGCTCGTGTGCCCCGTCCACCCGTGCAACGAATTCTTCTCCCAGTTTGCCGCCTGCCTGCGCTACTCGGATGATGCCGGGTTTGCGGCCGCCCTGACGCACGCGCTGGCGACGCCGCCGCCGCCGTTGTCGCGGGATGAGCGGTGCGAGTTGACGTGGGCGGCCGCGACGCGCCGTTTCCTGGACGCGGCTGAACCCCCCGCCCGCGTCAAAGGCCTGAAAGGCGCCGCCTCCCTGATCAGGGAAGCCCTCACCCACAGACTGTATGGCGGGGCCATGCGGCTGGAATCCGCACGCCGGCTCCTCGGCGCCGGCGCGTGGACGCGCGTCGCGCCCGCGGGCGGCGCGGCCGCGCTCGACGGGCGCGACGGGTGCGTGGGTCCGCCCGACGCGGACGCGCTGCACGCGAGGGTGGGGTACCCGCCGGCGAGGTATGTGTAGAGGTTGGTTGTGGGGGTTGGACGGAACGAGAAGACGAGAGAGAGAGAAAAAAAAACATCATCATCATTGCCCACCCGAGCACTTGTGTCAGAAAAATATGTTTTTCTTCACTGAATTGCTTGCACAGAGAAGTGTGAAATGTGCGTTCGCCGACCTGCCGTTGTCTCGCTGCAAAATAGGAGGGAGAAAAAAAACATTTTTTTCTTCACGGCCCCACCAACCCCCACCCTCTCTCACCGTTTCTCCCGCCGAAACGCGGCCTCGATGTCGGCCAACCTGGCCGCAACCTGCGCAGCAGTCGGCCTCACCTCTGGATCCGCGTCCCAGCACGCCTCCGCCAACGCCACCAGCGGTGGCGGCGCGGCGGGGCGAGTCCACGCGGGGCGCAGCCCTCCGCCCGCGACGCGGGCTGCGACTTCGGCGGAGTGTAGGCGCAGGCCGGCGTAGGGGGGGGACCCGTTCCACATCTCGCAGAGGAGGACGCCCAGGGCGTACACGTCGGAGGGCGGCCCCGCGACGCCGGCTGCGAGTTTTTCAGGGGCCGCGTACGCGGGCGCCCCGACGCGGGCGCCGACGCGAGCGCCGGCGCCTGACGCGGACAGCGGGCGCGCGTGCCCAAAGTCTGCGACTTTGGCGACAAACCCTCTCCGATCCGCTCTGTGCGCCCGCAACAGCACGTTGGAGGGAGACACGTCGCCGTGCACGACACGGGCGGCGTGCAGGGCGTCCACGCCGCGCGCGACCTCCTGCGCGGTGCGGAGGAGGGCTCTGTACGCGGCGCGCGCGCCGTGGCGGGAGGAGGGAGCGAAGGCGGCTCGGTCGAGCGCGCGGCGCAGGGTGCCCAGGTCGCACAGCTCCAGCACAGCCACCACAACAGCGTCGCCCGGGACGAGGGGGAGGGGGCCGACCCGGCCGTCGGCCAGGGCAGCGAGCAGGGGGCCGCGCCCGCGGAAGGAGGGGGGGGGCGCCCGAGGAGGAGCCGGAGGGGGCGATGGGGGTGGCGCGCCCTCTCCCGCCCGCCGACGCGGCGCGCGGAGCGGCGTGGGGGGAGCCAAAGCCTTCGTCCGACTTGAAGGAGGCGGCGGACGGGGGGCGGGGGGAGGGCGGGGAGGCGGGTAAAGGGGGTGGGAGCGCCGCTCCTGCCTCCGACGTGCGTGCGAGCGCCGCCCGCGCGGCCGCCAGGTCGGGCGACGCGGCCGCCGCCCTGTCCTCGCAGGCCGTTGAGCCTGCGACCACAGACCAGGCGTAGGTCGCCACGACGTGGGGGTGGGCGACCGCGCGGCCGACGACGACTTCTCGGACAGCCGCGTCTAGAGACGCGGGGTCGGCCGCCCGCACGCGCGTCAGCTTCACCGCGACGGGGGCGCCTCTCCACGCGCCTCTGAAGCCGGCGCCACTGGCACCGGCGCCGAGGCGGCCGTGCAAGATGACGTCGTCGAGCGTGGCGGGGGGGCCAGGGCCGCCGAGCAGGGGGCGGAGGGAGGGGGGGAGGGGGGGTGGGGGCACACCCGCGCCATCATCGTCGCTGGTCAGGGATGAGACGCCCGACACGGTGCGCGCGGAGGCGGTGAGAGCGGCGGGAGGAGGGGCGGCTGCTGCCCCCCCCCCCCCCCCCGCCGCGTCCAGGGAACAAGACAACGACGCGGCCAGCGCGACAACATCTCCCACGTCCAGCGACTGGGTGCGGGCGGCTCGCGCGGCAATGGCTGACGGCGGTTCATCTGGCGGAGGCGTGCCCGCCAGGAGGAAGGGTGGGTCTGTGGGGGTGGCCGCGGCCGCGCAAAACGCGGCTGGCTTGGCCTTGGCGCGCAGCGCCGGGGGCGGCGGCGTCTCCACGTCGGCCGGCGCCGTCCTGGACGCGTCCCTGTGTGCCCGCCACGCTATGGCGCCCACCACCACGACCAGGGAGGCGACGGCGGCGGCCAGGCCGGACGCGAGGGCGGTGTCAAGCGGCGTCATTGGGGAGAGTTGTTTTTTTTTTTTTTCGCCTCAGGGTGGCGCCCTGCCTGGGAGCTGTCTGCGTCCCCCCGACTCCTGGAGTGACGCCCCTGTGTGTATTAGGATGAAGGAGGGTGTGGCATTGTGAGTCAGGCGGGCGCACTGGTCTGTGGGCGCGGCCCCCACGCACGCGCGCGTCCATTGCCGCTCCATGGCTCCCATGGTGCGGGGCTCACCGGCCACACGCGCCAGCCGCCGGCTCCCAAAACACCAAAACACGCCTGCCATACATACACACACACCTGTAGCAGGGAAAGGGGGGGGCGCGCCGCGAGCGTGGCGGCGCTAGGTTTGCGGCGCGAGAGTGGGGCCACCAAAAACATCGACCGCAGCCCACTCTTTTCTTTCTTTATTCACCATGGGCGCCCCACCCCTGCCCCAACCGGCTCACGAGGTGGGTGAGACGCAGGCAGACAGCGTGCGGGTGGCAGGGGGGGGGGGCAGCACAGCACGGGGCCGCGCCGCGCTGCGTGCGCACCAGCAATGGTTGGTCTGCCGCTTTTTTCGGAGGGCGGGGCGGCGGCCGCACACGCCCGCCTCCCCTGGCGGGAACACGCACGGGCCGCCTCTGGTGCACAGCCGCACACCAGGCGGCGTCGTGCCGCGCGCCCCCCGCGCGGGCAAGGAGCCGGAGAGCCCCTCACCCTCACTCCCCCCCCACCCCCCCCCCCCACACACACAGCACACCGACGACCTGGCCCTGGCCAAAGCCATCCAGGAGCAGGAGCGCGTCCTCATGCTGCTGGCCACGTCGGGCGGCGGCGGCGGCGGCGGTGCGTTCGCTGGTCCCGCCGGTCGCGCCCCCACCGCCGACGGCGCCGCCTTCTACGACGACGAAGCCTTCGCCCGCGCCCTGCAAGCGGAGGAGGACCAGGCGAGGTGGATGGCGTTGGCAGGCGTGGGGCCGGCTGGCGTCGACGACAACACTGAGGAAGACGGGACAGAGGGCATGACGTACGAACAACTGTCCACCCTCACAGACGCGGTCGGCGCCGTCCCGCGCGCCGCCTCGGATGCAGCCCGCGCGAGGGTCACAGCCACCCGCTACCGCAGCGGCGGGGATGGTGGTGGTGGTGGAGGGCAGGAGGAGGAGCAGTGCGCGGTGTGCCGGGTGGAGCTGGCCGACGGAGACGCCGTGTCCGCCCTGCCCTGCGGCCACGCCTACCACCCAGACTGCATCGCGGCGTGGTTGGACAGGAGCAAGAACTGCCCCGTGTGCGGGCGGGAGCTGGGGTGAAACTTCTTTAAACAGTTGTGTGTTGTACAACACAAAAAGGTTTTTTTTCGTCCGTCGTGCGCGGGGGGGCCGCGCGGGCGCCTCCTATCGACTACAAGGAGGAATGCGTGCCGGTGGAGGCCGAATTTGATGAGTTTAGCCGGGTGGCGACCGTGTAAAAAGCAGAGAGACGGGTGTGTGAAGACGAGCGAGCGGCGACCAGCCACACTCTTTGGCCGGCGCTTTTCTCCGCTCATTCCCCAGCCCGGAGACGGCGGCGCGGCCTCCCCTCCGCCCCGCGTGACTGTGCGTGTGTGTGTCCACCACACCCCACACACACACCGCAGACCATGCCGCCCCGCCGCCGCGACAAGACGCCCGGCGGCGACGTGTCCGACACGGCCGCGTCCCCCGCCCCGCCACGCCGCACGCGCCCGCGCACAGGGGGCGCGCCCACACCCCCCGCCGCGTCACCTGCCGCGCAGGGCGGCGTGTCGGCCCCGCCCGCGCGGCCGCCGAGGCCGGCCATCGAGGTCCTGGACTATGACTCGCTGGGGGCTGTGCTGGGCGCGCTGCCTGCTGCCGACGCCACCGGGCCCGCCCCGCTGGCGTGTGGCGCGTTCAGGGACGCGTTAAAGTTGACAGGTGGGCGGATGTGTGGGGGGGCAAACGAGGCGGGGAGGAGGAGAGGAGGAGGGAGGGCGGGCAAGCAATGGGAGGCGACAGCGACGACCAAACGCCCGACCGCTCGCGCTGCGCTGGCCACCCGACCATCACAACACACGCATCACCACCCCACACTCAGGCGACATCTACGCCCGCCTCTCCATCGACACCCGGTCCGCCCCCCCGGGCGGCGCCTCCATGCTGGCAGACTGGGTCGCCCCGCGCTCCCGCCACGCGCGCGACCTCACCCTCGTCCTGCCCCCGGGGCGCGCCCCCGCCCCGTCCGCCCGCGCGACCGCGGTCGCCCTGGCTGCTGTGGCGCCCACTCTACAGTCTGCGACTGTGGAGTGGAGGTATGGGGCGGGCGGCAGAATGCGGGCCGCGCGCGCGCCTGCAGTGGCACCACCCCCTGGCCTGGCGGCTGCCACCCGCCTCATCTCCCTCACGCTGGACGCCGAATCATTCGACGAGGGTCTGTCGACCTGTATCGGGGGACTGACGTCGCTCACGTCTCTCCAAGTGCTGGGGGACCTTCCGCCCCCGCCCCCCCCGCCCGCCGCCCCCCCCCCTCCCCCTCCACCTCCTCTCCCTCACCCGCCTGGCCTCCCTCACCCTCACCAACCCGGGGCGCCTGCTCGTCCCCCCCGTTGTGGGCGAGTTGGTGGGTCTGACATCGCTGACGGTGCGGGGGGCGGCCGCGCTCGCGTTCCACCACGCCGCGTTTGCACGTGGCGCGCCCGCGGCCGCCACCCTCGCCTCCGTCACCCTCGCCGACTGCGGCCTGCACACGCTGCCGCCCGCGTTGACGTGTTTGCCGGGACTGACTCACCTCGATGTTTCAGGCAACTGTCTTACCTCTGTGCCTCCCTTGCTGGCCGCCACGTCGCGCCGCTTGGCCTCCCTCACCCTGGCCCGCAACGACGTCGCTCGCCTTCCTCTCGCATTGACGAGGCTGGGGGCATTAACCTGGTTGGACTTGTCGGACAACCCGAGGCTGCAGGTGGGTGGCGCGGACAGTGCTGCGGCGGCCGCCGCGGCCGCCGCGGCCGCCGCTGCCCCACGCGGCGCCCTGCCGCACGATGAACCCGCCCCCCCCGCGCGCGGGCCCCCTCTTCGCCCTTCGCCGCGAAGTCGCCCTCGCCCAGCTGCTGGCGGCGCTGCCCCGCCTCGCTGCCTTGGACCTGCGCACCCCCTCGTCTCCCGACCCCAAGCGCTGGTCGCGCGCGTCCCTGGACCAGTTGCGCCTGGTGGCGGGGTGCGGCAAAGCCGGCCGCGGTGGCGGCGCGTGGAGGGGGCGACTGCTGCTGCCGCCTGCCGCGGGGAGAGGGCCTCGCAAGCGCGGTGCTGCGGGCGGCGCGTGAGTAAAGCGTTGTTTGTTTTCAGTTTCATGACTGTGCTTCCCCCCACAGATCCGATGTTTATGCCTGTGTGTAAAATGACTGCAAGCCTGCGCGCACTTGTGTTTGCTTTCGGAAGAGAGAGAGGAGAGAAAGAGTGCAGAGAAAAAACAAAACAGAACTCCCCCCTCAAGTCGCAATGGTGCGCCTCAAGTCGCGCTACCTCGTCCTCCGCCTAGTCTTCAAAGACGGCCGCCCCACGGTCGAACCCTCCACCGAGGCGGCCCTGGGGGCTGCGCTGAAGACCGCGCTGGCCTCCGCATTTGGAGACGTGGGCGCTGCCGCGGCGGCCAGCGGCGCGGTTTCGGTGCGCTGGCTGGACCCCGTGGCCGGGGTGGCGGTGGTGCGGTGCGGCCGGGAGGGTGTGACACAGGTGAGCGGGAGGGTGTGGGGGGGAGGTAGGGAATGACGGCGCTGGCCAAAAACTGGCCTCTCACCTCCCCACCTCGCCAAACCCACAGCTCCACGCCGTCGTCGCCCTCCTAACCGACCTGTGCCACCGAGCCGTCGTCGTGCACACGGTGCGCGTGTGTGGACGCGTGTGCACGGCGCGGCGCGCGGCGCGCGCGGTGGCTGCAGCGCTGCCTCCGCCTGCAAGCAAGGCAGCAGCCAAGGCCAGTGCAGAGGCGGCGGCCCGGTTGGATGTGCTGAACGTGTGAGAGAGAGTAGATAGAGTTTTGTTTTTTTGTAGGTCAGAAAGAAAACGGCAGTTAAAAAAACCCGAGAGCCACACTGTTTCCCTCTCACACTCTCTCTTCCTTCCCCACACCTCTCATCATGCCACCCCCCACCTCCGCCACGCCGTCCGGGGCGACGCCGCCCCCGCCCCCCCTGATGGCGCGCGTGCTGTCGGTGGACGCTGTGGGGGGTGGGGGTGTGGCTGGCGGCGGCGCTGCGCGCGGCGAGCGCGGCGCGCTGCCCCTGCTGGCCCGGGTGGATGTGGAGGGCGAGGCGAGTTGCGTGGTGTGGCGACAGAGCTAGGGAGAGACTAGGGCAGGGAGGAAGCCATTCCTGTCGGGTGCAGCGGGCACCGGGCCGCCCGCTGCCTCGGGAGTCGATACCAACGCCCGAGGAGGCAAACAGACCCTCCCACCTTTCGCCCCCTCCCCTTCCTCCCCGCCAGCCCTCCTCCCCCGCCGCCTTCACACTCACGCTGTCCCCCCCCACCGACCCGGCCGTCGTGCTGTCCACCCGGGTCGATGCTGCGACTCACGCTGCTCTCGCGGCGCGCCAGGGCGTGCGCGGCGGCTTCCCGGACTTTGGCGGCGCGTTGGCGGCCCTGCTGGTCAGCTGCGATGGTGGGGGCGAAGGCAAGGGATCTTCTGCTACTCGCCCTCGCCGGGCGGTGTTGACAGCGCCCGTGAATGCAAGCGCGAGCGCCCCTCCCGTGCTGCGTGTCGTCGAAGCCGGAGAGTTTTGCGACGCCACCCTCCTTTCCCTCCCCCTCACCCGAGCCACCGGGGACAAGCTGGCGGCCGTGCTGGTGCTGCGCCTGGCTGAAGCTCGGCGGGACGCCGGCGTGGAACGTGCTTCGCGTGCCGCGGTGCGCGGTGCCGAGGGTGCGGCGCGCGTCGCAGCTGCCGCCGCGGCCGACGAGCGGCGCGCGCGCACTGCGGCCGAGGCTGCCGCCTCCCGGGCCGCAGACGCAGCCGAAGCTGCCGTGGCCCGCGCCGCCCGCGACGCGGCCGCCGAGCGGGACGCGGACGGGGCGGCGGTGCGCGCCACGCTCGCTCGAGAGCGGTCGGCCCTCGCAGCCGCGCGCGCAGACGCTGACGCCGCCCGGCTCGCTGCCTCCAGCGCGCGCGCGGACGCGGCCACCCTGCGCGACGCAGTGCGGGCGGGGGACAGGCGGATCGCGGCGGCAGAGGCGGCGGCAGAGCGTGCGCGGGGGGAGGCAGAGGAGGCGAACGCACAGGTCGCGTCTGCGCGCGCGGCCGCTGACGCGGCGGTTGCGCGCGCTGACGCCTCTGACGCCGCTCGCATCAAAGCAGAAGCCGCCGTCGCAACCTACGAGGCCAGCTACAAGTCCGTGTGCGCTGAGCTGGATGAAACACGGGCCCTGTGCCGCCGGCGCGCGGCGCTCGTGCGGGCGCAGGAGGCCGCCCTGGCCCGCGCCGACTCCGCCGCTGCAGCCGCGGCCGCGGAAGCAGGCGCCGCCCGGGTGGATGCGTCGACCGCGGTGGAAGGGGAGGCGGCCGCCAAAGCCGCGCTGGCGACCTCGGACGCGACGCTGCGCTGGCTCGGCAAGTGGGTTGGCGGCGGCGCCGGAGACGCACGCCCGCCGCCCACCGACACCATCAAAGCTGTGCGCGGCGGTGGTGGTGGTGTCGAGGGTCACCGCGACTGCGTGGCGTGCGCTACGCCGCCGTCCAAGCAGGGCGGCGTGGCGGCCGCGCGCGCGGCGGTCGCGCGCCGCGGCGGCGCGCGCGGCTGCGGAGCGGTTGTGACGTATTTTTGAGAGAGTAGGGTGTGCGTGTTTTCACGATGCGACGGGTCGTTTTTTGTGTGTTGTTCCACCTTGCACGGGGGGGGTTAGGGGGGGGGTAACGCAGTTTTTTTTTGTGGGTGGGACACGCAGAGGCGCCACCCCAAAACGAAATGAAAAAAAGCAAAAAAAGGCTCCTTTTTTTGCGAAAAGCAGAAAACAACACACACACACACACACACACACACGCACACACACACACACACACACACACACACACACACACACACACACACACGCACACACACACACACACACACACACACACACACACACACACACACACACACACGCACCACACACACACACACACACACACACACACACACACACACACACACACACGCACACACACACACACACACACACACACACACACACACGCACACACACACACACACGCACACACACACACACACGCACACACACACACACACGCACACACACACACGCACACACACACACACACGCACACACACACACACACACACACACACATCTCTCTCACGTCCTCTTGGGCGCGGGCGCCGGCCCGGGCGCCGCCGCGTCCGGTGGCGCGGGCGCGGCCGCGACCGCCGCGCCGCGCGGCGTGCCGGCCGCGCACGCTTCGCACCGCTTGACAATGACCTCCGCGGCGCCAGAGTCGTCCACCAGGGCAGAGGAGGCGGCAACGACGGGGACACCGTCAGGCGTCAAAGTCACGGCGGGCGCCTGGAAAAAGTCGTCATAGGCGGGTCTCGCCCGCCCCCCGCCAAACAGGCCCCCCCACGACGTCCAGGCACCGTCCGCCAGGCGCAGCACGTAGGGTCCGCCCGGCCCTCCATCAAACGCCATGACCAGGGCGCCGTCGGGGGCGGCGGCCAGGGAGGAGATGAGGACGGACGCATCAGGCGATGGCGACGGCACGCCCTTTGATTCAGCAAACTGGGGCCGCCACGTCCGGTTGCCGCCACTCCCCCCCGGCGCGCAGGCCAACACGTTGTGGGGCAGCTTCTTGTTGCGCAGGGGGTCTTGCTCGACGTAGGGGTTGGTGGCGACGTAGATGGTGCCGCCCCGCGTGACCGCGACTGGATTCACCAGCTGCCCTGCCGGGTCGGGCAGGCTGCCGCCACACGCGTCGCGCCACGGCTTGTCCTTGTCGCGGGAGGCGGCAGCGTCGGCACGTTGCTTGGCGCCACTTTTAGCGCCCTTCTTGGCGCCCTTCTTGGCGCCCTTCATGGGGGCGGGCGTGCCGGCCGTCGCCGACGCGCCGCCCCCGCGCACCGCGCTCGAGTTGGTCACCTCCTTCCACTTGACGTACACCTTGCTGGTGGAAGCATCCGTGTACACGACGGCCAGGACGCCGCCCCCGGCTGCCGCCCGCACCTTGGCCGCGGTGGCGGAGGGGGCAGGGGCGTCGAGGTCGACCCATTCTAGTGGTGGGCCGCCACTCGCCCCCGCGCCCGCGTCCAGCCGGGACACAGTCACGCCAGACCCACGGTCCGCAAACGCGGTGGCCAGGTAGACGTCGGCGCCGTCCACTGCCAGGGCGGCGTCGCGGGGGGGGGGGGGGACCATCGTCAAACGCGGTGTCGTTGTCGCCAGCGGGCGCGGCCGCCGCTTTCTTGTCCTTTCTGGCGGCCGGTGCGGGCGCGGGCGCTTGGGGCGGCTTCACTCTTCCCACCAATGCCCACGCCGCCTTGGGCCCGCCCGCCGAGGTTCGGTACACGGCGGGCAGGGGGGGGGCACCCCACCCCGCGTCTCTCGGAGGGTCCCCCCCAAAGGCAGCGTACACAGTGCCGTCTGCGCCCGCCACCAGGGACGCCAGCTCGCCTCCAGGCGGTGGGTCCAGGGGGGAGGCAGCGTCCGCCCAGGCGCCGCCGTCGAGACGCAGCAGGCGCACGCGGCCGCCGCCGCCCGGCGGGATGACGGCCAGCAGGGGGGCGCCATCCCGGCCGCCCGCTGCCAGCGAGAACAGGGACGGCAGCGTTGTGTTGAGGCGGCCGCCCGCGGCGGTCCAGTTGGAGGGTGTGGTGGGGGGTGGCGGCAGCCCGCCGGGAGGGCGGTCGGCGGATTCCGCCTTGCGCGCCGCGTCCGCAGCCTCGGCAGCCGCGACAGCCGTGGCTACAGGTGTGGGCAATGGGTCCAGGGACACGTCGGGCGGCAGGAAGGGGAGGGGCGGGGCGGGAGGGGGGGCGGGCGGGGCGCGGGCTGCGGCGAGCGAGGCGCAAGCCAGTGCGACCAGCGCGAGCGCCGCGTCGGCGCGCGGCATGGCGGGAGTTGGGAGAGGGGGGTGGGGTGTGTGTGGCGTGGTCTCGTGTGCACGTGGGCGCGTGCCGGGGCGTGTGCAGTGCGCCGCGCGGAGAGGGGGACGGCACCAATGCGTCGGAATGGACTGGCCGACCAAAAAAAACAAGCGACGGAGGCCCCAAAAAAAAGGGCGCACCGTCCTCCACACACGCTGACGCAAACTGACTGCAGCCGCACACACACACACACACACACACACACACACACACACACACGCCACACGCCACACACACGCCACACGCCACACGCCACACACACGCTTTCTTTCCCAGTGCTTGCTTTTGTTGTGTTGAACGCGGGTTTGAAAACAAGGGTGGCCCACCCAAAAAAAACGAAACCACAGGCACACGCGTCGTCACCGTGCCCCCCCCCCTCCCTGTGTCGCCACAGAGCGGTTTGCCGCAGGGCAAAGTCGCGGTCGACACTCCTTAGGGTCACGGCGCGCTTTCTTCATCTTCGTTTTCCCGACAGTGGGGGGGAGCGTGGTGTGTGTTCGGTGGTGAGAAGGAAACAGGGGGGGGGGGGGATGGGAAAAGCAAACAGCCTCGGTGGGCGTATGTGAGTGTGCAAGGGACGTTTCGAAAACGCGGTCCGCGATCCACGAGACGACGGTGAAGGGGGGGCGGCACAGGCCTCCACAGAGGAGTCGTGGCAGACACCTGGGGAGGGGGGGGGGGGGGTTCCCCCCCCCGGTGTGCCAGACTGTGTGAGTGGGTTTTAGAAAATCCTTCGCCGCCGTCGCGGAAAAGCAGGGCCGCGTTGTGTGCGTGTCAAAAAAGTTGGGTGGGAGGGACGTGAGAATCGAAGGTGTGGGGGAAACAAGGGGTGTCAGAAAAAAGGATGTCGGAAAAAAAAAAAAAAAGGCTCGAATCGAGAGTGAGCTGGTGTCACGCAAAAAACAGGTGAAGACGAGACACGCACAGCACGACGTGGACGGGTTGTGGATGGGGATGGGATCGGACTTTTGGGGTGTGTGGAAACAAGGGGGTTGTATCCAACCCCCCCTCTCTCCTCTCTCCTCTCACTCAAACGCGGCCACCTGGGGCGCCAGCTTGCGCCGCCTCGCGCTGCCGCCATCCCCCAGCGAGGGCGAAGGCACGCCCGCCGGGCTGGGGGAGGCGTCGCCCGGCGTCGCGGGCCGCTTGGCCGGCAGCAACGGCGCGCCGCCGCCGTCGCCGCCGCCGCCGCCGCCCTCGCTTGACCCGCCGGCGGTGGCGGTGGAGGCGGCGCCGCCCCCGCCGGCGCCACCGTCCCTGCCGCCCCGGCCCGAGGCGGGGGCGGCGGGGTGGGTGGGGGGCGTGGCGTCGGGGGGCGCGGCGTCGGGGGACGCGTCGGCGCCGACCAACCCCGGCAACCGCGACAAGTCGGACGCATCGCGCAACGCGTCCGGGTTGGGGGTGCAGTGGCCGCGCGGCTTGTGGTTGGAGAAGAAGTTGGCCAGGCGGGAGCGGGAGACGGCCCACTGGGAGCAGAAGGCTTCGCGGACGGAGGGTTTGACCGTCGCGAGCGTCCACCCGGTAGCGTCCCCAAACGCGCGCAGGGCGGCCACCTGGTCGTCCGAGAACCGAGGCCTCTGCGTCGGCCTTCGTTGACGCGGGACGCCGTTGGGGAGGGTGCCCTTGGGCGCGTACTCGGGGTCGTAGCCGTCGGGCAACGGCTCGGGGAGCGGTGCGGGGCGGCGGAAGCGGGGCGGGATGTGGGCCGACCCGGGGGCCAGGGGGGGGGGGGGGAGGGTGCGCCGCCGTCGGGTATGTCACCCGGGCGCCCGGGGGGGGGTGGGGGCCGCCCGCGGCGGCGGCGGCGGCCAGGGCGGCGACGCCGGTGGGGGGGGGGGTGGACGGCGCGCCGCCCGCGCGCGCGCGGCGGCGCGCGCGGGGATGGCCGCCCCCAAGTCCACCCCCAGCACCGCCGCCGCGGCAGCCGCGCACAGCACGAGGTCCGCCAACCCCGCCCCCAGCGGGTCGGCGCCCTCCATCCTGCGGGCGGCGGGCGGCGCGGTCGCCGCGCCGCCGTCGCCGAGCAGCCAGGCCAGTGCCGCAGCCACGTCGCACGCTTCCGCGACGGCGGCAGCGGCGGCAGCGGCTAAAGGAGCAGACGCACGCCCAGACGATGGAGGCACGTGGTCGCCGCCCACCCGGACGGAGGGGGAGAGAGCGGTGCGGCGGACAGAGTCGAGGTCGAGTGGGGAGAAGGGCGTGTGGAGCGGGCGGGGTGGCGGGGGCGGGGGCGGCGGCGCGGGTGCAACGGCGACCGCCTGCGACTGCTTCGGCTGCGCCGGCACGTCGGCTGCGGCCGCAGCGGCTGCCAGGGCGGACACCAGGGCAGCGACGTCGGCCGACCAGTCGCGCTGGGGGGGCGGACCCCCGGCCACAGACGGGGGCGGCGGCCGCGGGGCCGCGACAAACGCGGACGCAGCCGTGGCCGCGGGCGCGCCGACCGAGGGGGCGGCGGCGGAGGTGGCAACTGCGGGGACGAGGGGGGTGGCGCCGTCGTTGGCGGCGAGGGCTTGGCAGACTGGGGAGGGTGGGTGGAGGGAGAGGTGTGTAGGGAGAAAGGAAAGGGGAGCGACGCGCGGAGATCCCCGCCGCGCGCCACGCCTTCCACCCCTCCACCCTCTCGCGTGTGACCCCACAAACACACCACTAGAGCACGTTTGCTGCATACCTGCGGCGAATACGGACAGGGAGGCGTCGGGGACGGGGGCGCCAAGGGGAGCTGTTGGGGGGGGGGGGGGGGAACGGAATCCACGCGCGTGAGCGTGGGATGGGTGTTGAACGGCGGGCAGCGGGGTGCACGCCCCGCCCCCCAGCCCGCCCCACACGCCAGCTGACAGGCCCTAGTGCGCCGCAGGCGGGCGGGACGGGCGGGTGGGGCGTGGGAGTCCCCGCGCGCGAGCCGTGCGCCAGCGAGCCTTTTCTCTCGTGCGCACCTGGCCGTTCCGGCGCGGGGGCCGCGTCCAGGGCCGCCAGCACGGCGGACGCCAGGTCCCCGCCCGCGTCGGGCGCGCCTAAGCTGGGAGCATCCATTGAGGGAGGGGACAGGGAAGCGGGGGAGGGGCGGCGGCGGCGCGGGGGCGCAGCCAAAAACTAAAAGCAAGAGGTTAAAAAAAATGCGGCTTTCTTTGAGAAACGAGGAACGTTTCACCTATATATTTCTCGGGGCACACAAAAACAGAGATACCAGTGTTTTACACGCGCGGACAGTGTGCAGCGGTAGCGCCATGGCCTTTTTCGTGTGTGGGGACACAAAACAAAACAAAAAACGAAAAAGAAAAAAACGCGCCGCACCGCACCCCCTCCGCAAAACAAAAACAAAAGGGCCTCAGCTTGTGTTGTCCCCCGGTCGGCCCGCACACGCACGGCAAAAAGAAACGTAGGAATCATTGTTTGTACAAAAAAGTGTCTCTCCCCCCGTGTGTTCGTTGTTTCGCACTAGCGCAAGTGTTTGTGCCTGTGAGGGAAAAAAGGCAAAAGCCCCCCCCGTCTCCACACAAAAAATCAAAAAGCGGGAGGGCGCGGCGTCACAATGTCGACTCGCGCGCTTGGACCGCATACATAAAAGGCGGAGGCGGAGGGGGTGGAGGCAGCGCGCCGCGCGCGGGCGCGGAAACGAAAGAAAGAAATGAAAACACACGTTTTTTTGGGGGGGGGAGCACAAACAAGGGACGCAAAAGCACGGCATCAAACATGAACAGGAAACATGGGAACGAACAGGGCAGAGAGAGGGGCGCGGTGAGGGTTTCATTTTTGACTCAGCGCACCGCGACTGCAGGGACCGGCGTGTCCGCCGCTGCCGCCTCCTCGGCCGCGAGATCATTCTCCACCAGCTGCGAGATCCAGGCGTCGCACGCCTCCATCTCCTCCAGCTCGGCGTCGGTGGGGGGCGGCGGGGTCTGGGGAGGAGGGGGAGGTGTGGAGGGAGAAAGGGTTGGTGGAAAGCGCCGCGGCAGGGGGCGAGAGCGACGAGGCAGGGGGGGGGGGGAGGCTTCTCCCGCGCGCGCGCCGTCACACGCCGCCACGTTCGTCTCTCCACGACCCACCAGCGTGCCGCAAGACTGGCTCCGACAGCGTGGGCGGGGGGCGCAGGGGGCCGGGGTCAGGCGGGGGGCGCGCGGCGGACGGGCGCAGCGCGGGAGGGGGCGAAATGCGAAAGTGACGCGCGTGTGTGGTCCCCGCGCGCGCCCGCCGCCTCGCCACTCTCGCCCCCCTCCGCCCATTCAGCCGCCGCCGACCGCCCACCGGTGCCTGCGCGCGGGCGGGCGTGGCCGGACAGGCGCGCGGTGACGCAGCGGGCGCGGGGCGCCCTGGGGTTCTTGGGTGAGGCCCCCCGAAGCACGTCCCCTCCCGCCACGCACCCAGTCCGCTGCGGGCGGGCTTTGTGGCACAAAGGCTGGCGCGTCTGCGCGAAGGGAAGACATGGTGGTGGTGGTGGGTGGGCAAGAAAGCGGGGGAGGGCGGAGGATGGGAGTGGTGGTTTTTTGTGCTTTTGTTGTTTTTGCCGCGGCCCGCAGGCCGGGCGTGCGCGCGACCGTGCCTCTTTCCATACACGAGACTGCGTCTCAGCAGTCTGCTGTCATCTGATCCTCGCCTGCACAGCGGCAGGGGAGCGGGAGTGGAACGCGGGCGGAGCACTGTTGCTTTCGTTCGCCGAAGCTAGGCAGGAAAAGAACACACCCACGGGCGGGCGGCTGGCCTTTTGCGCTGGCGGGAGAGACGCTGGGATTGAGCTTGCGCGCTTGGTGTGCGTATGCAGTTGGGGGAGACAGAGGCCACAGGCAGCGGCACAATAAGGCTAGGGTCGAGGGGCCGAAACGACGTCCACGCCTCCCCCTCCCCCCGGCCGTCGCGGCGTCACTCCACGCCATTTCCTCCCCGTCCCCCTTTCACAAGCTGTAAGACACACATCCTCGCCTCCAGAAGGAGCGGGAGCAGCCGCCAGCCACGCGCAGCGCGACCAGGCAGGGACACCGAATTGGCGGCCGCCGCATTTTCGGTGTTTTAAATTTAAAACAATGATCACCCTTCCCACCCGTGGCCTCGCCAAGGCGAGAGCCACGAGTGCCCTCTCTCAACGCCAGTGGATGAGTTGGAGAAGAGGGGGGGGGGGGTTCAGAGGGGACTTTGCGCTGCCTTAGAGTAACAAGGTATGAGTGAGGCGCCAGCGAATCGCACAGCCGTGCGCCCGCAATCCAATCATCATTTTCCTTGGGAAGGAAATCATTGTTGAGACCCCGCCGGAGTTTTTAATTCCGACGAGTTCTGGGCGGGAGGGATAAGCGACAGCGAACAAAACGCACAAAGGAAAAACTCGCCACTCCACACTCTCCTTCCCCAGCTCCAACGGTGCGTGTGTTCTTCTCTCTCTGACGCGCCCCCCATCCGGCCACGACACGTCCTTCCGCGTCTGTCGGGACGGGGCGCAGACCGGGCGCGGGCGCGGGGCACCGGAAAACCCTGCGCGACCGCGCTCCTGGCCGCCACTCGCGCACCGCGGCACCTTTGCCACCCGCGCCGCCCCCGCCCGCGTGTCGGCTGCGGCCGCGAGCGCAGGCCGCACCCCCACCGCCGGCATCTGGGGCGCAGGGCACTGGGGAGAGACGGAGGAGGGGGGGCGCGGGGCGGCGATTTGCGACGGGCCGCTGGCCACTCCCGCGCGCTTGCGCGACCCTCTCACACCTACCCACCCCCCTCTCCCCGACACACAGCACGAGTTTGCGACCACCAGCGAACACGCACGCACCCACGCAACCACACAACACCATGCGCACCGCGCTCGCGCGCCGGCCGCCGACACGCGCGCCCCTGCGCCGCGCGCCGCGCGCACGCCCGGCCGCGCCTCTTCGCGCTGCGCCCGCGCCCGCGCCCACCACCGCGCCCCCCACCTGGGACGAGTGGACCGCCACCTTTGACCAGGCCGACGACACCGCCGACGCGGCCGATGACGCGGCGGCCGCGCTGGACGCCGCCGTCGCCGCGCAAGACTTTTCGGGCGCGGCCGCCGCCAAAGCGACTCTGGACGCCCTGGCCTCCCAGGACGGCGTCGCCCGCGTCACCGCCGCCCTGGCGGCTGCTGTGGAGAGGGAGGACTACGCGACAGCAGCTGCCCTCGCAGACGCAGGGGCGACTCGTCTGGTCGGCTGGTGGGCCGCTGCCCCCTCCCGCGGCGACCCGGGCGGCCACGTCCTGCGCGTCGCCCGCGACATCGGGCGCTACTCGGGCGCCGCCCTGCGCGCCGGCGACTTTGCGGATGCCGCGGCCGACGTGGCGGGGGCTGATGGAGTCGCGAGGATCGACGGCCACGACACAGGCGCCCCTGCGCTGGAGCTTTTTGTTCTCATCAATGAACAAGACGGCAGCGAGGCCACCGCCCTCTCACCCTCCTCTATCGCCACCCAGGCCGCCGTGCTGAGGCCCGTGTTCGACCTGGACGACGATTCGGACGATGATGATGCAACCCCGGGTTCCCCCGCCTCCCCGCGTGCGCCCTCATCCTCCTCCTCCCTCTCCGCCTCAGGCGTCACCGTCTCCGTGGCCCCCGTCGCCCCGGGAGGCGGCCCCCTGGCCTCCCGCGCGGGCGCCGCCCTGCGCGTCGACGTGTCGATTCCTGACGCATCGGACGACTCGGACGGCGATGACGCCGCCGACGACGCGTCCATCGCGGCCCACATCGTGGACGCGTTCGACGCGGCCCAGCAGCGCCAGCGGCGGCGCCCAGACGCGGGCGCCGACGCGGACGATGAGGATGACGCAGAGCCCTCTGGCACCAATGGCTACGTCGTCGCCGTCTCATCCGCATTTGACGTGGAGCGGGCGCCGGCCACCATCACGTGGCACAGCGCCGACAAGTTCACGCTGCACGCGGGCGGGGATGAGGGGGAGGAGGAGGAGGAGGAGGACCGCACTCCGCGCCGCCCGCGCCCCGTCTCCCTGGCGCGCGCCGCGGCCGCCGCCTTCCCCGACTGGGACTCGGACGACGCGGATGTGATTGTGATGGACGCGAGTGATGAGGAGGAGGAGGAGGAGGAGGAAGAGAGCGCGCGCCCCGCGCGCTCCCCCCGCCTCCCCCCTCCCTCGGGCGCCACCCTCGACGCCCTGCGCGCCGCCGCCGCCGACGTCGCCCGCCACGTGCGCGCCGCGGCCGACGCCGCGGGCGCGGGCCCCCTGCCCCTGTCCGAAGACGAACTCGCAGAGTATGTGCGGGGGTCGGTGGCCGACGCACTCTCCGGCGCCCTGGGCGCCGACGCCGACGACTCCCCCTCCTCCTCCCCCTCCTTTGGCGCCGGCTTTGCTCCCGTCGCGGGCGGCATCACGGGTGATGTGACCTACACCCGCCTGCCCACCGGCCCTGTGTCCACCGACCCATTCGACGGGCTGTACATCGGGTCGTTTGGTGGGGACGGCCCGGAGCTGCTCCACATCCAGCGCGCCGGCCCCACCGACGCAGGCACCGCCATCGCCACCCGGGTGGCGGCGGACGGGGCGCCAGGGTGCCCGCGTGCAGGGGAGGCCCGCTTCCGCGCGTCCATCGGGCGGCGCGACAGGTTGAGCGGGGAGGGGCCATACCCTCCCGAACTGGGCGTGCGCGCCCGCTACCGGGGCACCGCCTACGTGGGCGGCTCCGACGGTGTCGCCCCAGTGGAGGGCGAACTCCTCCTGTTCTCGGGGCGGGCCCCCGTGACGCGGGGGGCGGCGATGGGGTTTGTGTGGGGCGGCGTCGGCGAGCGGAGGCATTTGGTGCTGATGAGCCGCGTGTCGCTGGATGATCCCGCGGTGGCCCCGGCCCACTGATTGTGCGTGTGCGTGTCCATTTTTTGTCATGCCTTGTGTGTGTGTCTTCTTTCAAGCTGCCTCTTTGTAAAACCAAAAACGCGAAAAATCGAAAATCAAAAGCAAATTGGTTAAAACCACAAAAACCGCCGCATTCGACCGCGCATTGGGCTCCTGCCCGCGTGGCGCGAGCTGCGCCACGCTATCCACAGATGCATACGCGTACCCTGGTGCGCGTGGGGCGGCCACACCCGCTGTCACGACGGCAGCGGCTTGCAAACCGCCGCCAACCACCACGCCTCACCCTCACCCACGCCTGGGGCCGCCCCACCGACCCCGCGGCCTGGGACCTGTCGCCCGAGTGGTATGGCCGCTCTGGTGGTGGCTACGGCCGAGATGATGGCGTGGTTGTGTACCGCGCCCCTTCATCCGCCGCCAACGGAGAAGTGACCGTCACTGCCCACCCCTGCTCCATCCCCGGCCGAGAATGGAGGGTCTTGAGGTTCAACGACACGCGCCAGAGTGTGGCCCAAGTGGTGGTGGTTGAGGGCGGCGACGCGGTGAGTGATCCACGGGCGGCTGCTTTCGAATACGTCAAAACCATGCTCTCCCTCTCCCTGGCCGTCACACACCCCACTCCATCCCCCTCCATCCTGTGCCTGGGCGTGGGTGGAGGTAGTGTGCCCCTGGCGTTGGCGGCGGCCGGGGCGGGGCGCGTCGTGGGGGTGGACCTCGACTCTGCTGTGTTGGCGGCCGCGCCCTCTATGGGAGTCACCCACCCCCTGCCACCCGGCGTGGACCTGGTGTGCGGTGACGCAGTGACATACGTCATGGACTACGCAGGCCCCCCATTCGATTTAATCGTTGTTGACTGTTTTGATGGGCACGACCGAGTCCCCCCTGCGCTCACGACTGCCCCCTTCCTGACCCGCCTGGCGGCTGTTCTGCATCCGGGCCACGGGGCTGCCATCTACAACCTCCATTGTGGCCCGGGCAAGCCGGTGTGGAAGGCGTTGGCGGCGAGTTTAGGGGGTGGGCCGTCTGGGCCGCGGTTTGACACGTCAGACGGATCCCCTGGCGCCGCCGCGCTGGCCGCCGCCACTTCATTAGCAGACGCCGTCATTGGGCCCGACCACCTCCACCTGTCGGCCGTCGTGTCTGCCCGGCGTCAACAGAACGCGATCGCGGTGGCAGCGTGCGGCATGCGGCGCGACGGCGACGCGCTGGCGGCCGCCGCTGCTGCAGCAGGCGACGAGGCGGGGCTGCCGTTTGACGCGGCGGACAGGGCCACGTTTGGCTTGTGGTTTGTGTGATTAATGAAGATAAGGAACTAGTTTTTTTTTGCACTCTCTCGCACTCCTCAAAAACACACACCCACAGCTCTCTCTCCCTCTCCCTCAAGAGCAGCACGCCGACCGCGCCGGCCGCCCGGGTGCCGGCTCCGCCAGCGTGATGCCGCCCGGCGCGGCGCCGGGGGTGGTGGGGCTGCCGCCGCCGGGGCCGCCAGCGCCGCCGCCGCGGGGGACGCGTCCCGCCAGGTCCTCAAACACGGCCGCCACGTTGGCCCCCGTCTTGGCGGAAGTCTCCCAGAAGCGGAGCCCGTTGTCGTCGGCGTAGGCGCGCGCGTCGGACGTGGGGACGGCGCGGGACGAGCCAGCGTTGGCGTCTGCCAGGTCTGACTTGTTGCCAGCCAGAGCAATAGCGAGGCTGGGGCTCGCCTGGCGCTGCAGCTCGCGCACCCAGGCCTGGGCCCGGGCAAAGGAGTCGGGGGAGGTGACGTCGTAGACGACGACGGCGGCGGCGGCGCCACTGTTGTCGGGGGGTGGTGGGGAGGCGAAGGGTGAGGCAAAAAAAATAAAACAAACACACACACACACGACGCACACACCGTCCCTTTCCTCTATTTCCACACGCACCGGTAGTACATGGGGGCCAGGCTGTGGTACCGCTCCTGGCCGGCGGTGTCCCTGGGGAAAGAGAGGGAAGGACAAGGGTGGTCGGCGTCGCAGCGTAAAGAAAGGGAGGCGCTCTCCCCTCCCTTCCCACACTCACAAACCAACTCACCAAATCTCAAACTTGACGCCCTGATCGGGCATCGCCTTGGTCAGGAAGGCGGCGCCGATGGTGGACTCCTGTGTGTGGGTGGAAGGAAGGAGGGCGGAAGATGGGTGGGTTGCTTCCGCGCGGCCAGCGGACACCCGAGGGCGCGAGCGAAAAAAACAACAGCGCGCGCGTTGGGTCAGGGCGGCAGCCGGTTTTTGCCCGTCACGAGAACATGAGCATCAAGCCGTGTCGCAGGCAGTGGTGACCAGGGCCACAGCGGGCGGGGTTGGGCGAGGCAGGCGAGGAGGCATTCCCAGGGGGGCGCCATCCGCGCGAGTTTTTTGCAGGGTTTTCTTTCCGCCCGACCGCCACCCAAACCCCCGGCCTCTCGCGCACACACGCACACGCCCCTCACCCACCTGAAAATCGTGGAACTGGCCTTTCACAAAGCGCAGCACGAGGGACGACTTGCCTGCGCCCATGTCGCCCAGCAGCACCAGCTTGGCGGGGGCCAGGGCGTCGCCCAGCATTGTGTGGGTGGGTGGGTGGGTGACGAGAGGAGGGTGGGGGCGAGGACGTGCGCCAGCACGCGCGCGGTTTTTATTTCAGGCCCCGCGTTTTCTCGTGGGGTGTGTCGAACCGTGTCTTCGTTGGTTTGCGCCTGCGCCTCGCGCGTCGTGCAGCCTTTTTTCCTGTATGTGTGTGTGTGCCGGCAACACGCCTTGCGCGCGTGAGCTCAGCACACGCTCCACGCATCGCCCCCACATCCAACACCCCCACACACGCACGCCGCCACACCACACCCCCAATGGGGACGACCGGCGCCGGCGCGCCGGCCGGCGCGCCGCCGGCGGACGGCGCGGGCGGCGCGATCAAGCCGGGCGCGCCACCACCGCCCGAAGGTGAGTGTGTGAGACATGGACAGACTGTGCTGGGGTGTACACATGGCGGGAATGGGGGCGTTGAGGCTGGGGCAAAGACGCCCGGCGGAAGCAACGACAAACTCACGTTTCCACCTCCCTCTCTCCACACAGCCCCCACCACCCGCCGCCCCAGCCGAGCCGCCACCGCCGCCGCCGCCGCCCCCCTGCTGGTCAACGGCACCACCTGGTGGGACGGCGTCGCCATCGTGGTTGCTTGCCAGATCGGGCAGATCATGCTCGTCCTCCCCCGCGCGTTTTGGTTGGCCGGCACAGGCCCCGCCCTCCTCGTCCCCGCCGGCACCGCGGTCTCCGGCGTGTGGACGCTGTACCTGTCGGTGTCGTTGTACCTGGAGTACAAGCAGAGGATGGTGAGAGAGAGAGGATGGTTGGTGGGAAGAGAGAAAACAAAGGGAGAAAAAAACAAGTCTTTTTTTCCTACCCGTCCACCCACCCCAACACGCCACAGCTCGCCCGCAGCCAGTGGTTCAACTCGGCCTGCCGCACCCGCCGCACCCGGGTCACCCAGTACCACGACGTCATGGGGGAACTCGGCGGGCGGTGGGCGGCGGGCGCTGCGTTCATCTGCACCCTCGTCTCGCTGTTTGGCATCGGGGTGGCCCAAATCCTGGCCTGCACCACAAATTCGTATGCCGCCGTGCCCGGCCTCCTACCCAAGCGCACGTGGGCGGCGGCGTGGGGGGTGGCGATGGCGGCGTGCGCGGTGGTGCCGTTGTATCGGTCGATGCGAGCCATTAATGTTTTGGCCGTCGTGGGCACCACCTTCACCGCGTGGTACGTCGTCGCCGCCTCCGCGTCGTCGCTGCGCGACCCGTCCCGCCCTCCACCCACACCGCTCAAGTGGTGGCCCACGTCGGCGGACGCCTTCTTTGTGGGCGCGTCGATTGTGTCGGGCGCCATGGGCGCACACGCGATCATCTTCGAAGTCCTCGAAGCGTCCGAAGCGGCGGCCGCGTTCACGTCCGCGTTCGCGTTGGGGCAGGTGTACATTTGGACGCTGACGCTGCCGCACTCGATTGCTGCGAATGCCGCGTTCGGCAGGGCGCTGGCGGCCACCGACTCGGTCTATGGCGTCCTCCCCCCCTCCCCCGCGCGCGCTGCCTCCGCCTGGCTCATGAACCTGCACCAAGTCCTGGTCTACGCCTTCGTCCTGCTCCCCCTGTTCCTGTTTGCGGAGCGGGCGACGGGGGTGCACACACGAGGGTACGGCCTGCGCCTGCTCGTGCGCCTCCCAGTCGTCGCCCTCGTCCTCCTCGCCGCCCTCGCCTTCCCCTTCTACGCCGCCCTCAACTCCCTGATCGTCTCATTCTCTGTCCCCGCCCTCTCCTTTGTGCTGCCGTGCGTCGTGTTTAATTGGGCCTACAGAACCCCCGAAGCACGCGCGCGCGCGCCCAAGCCCCCCCCCACGCTGCGTGGCTGCCTCCCCGCCCGCACCGCGTGGACGACCGCGTTTGCCCTGAACTGGGTCCTGGCACTCGGCTGGGGTGTGGCGGGCGGTGGGTTCGGCATTTATTATGCCGTTCGTGCGATCGTGGAGCGCGCGCACGAGTTTGGCGTGTTTGCAGCGTGCTACCAGTGCCCCCCGCCAGCCACGGCGGTGGGCGGGTGAAACAAAGTGTCGTGCCTTTTTGTCGACCCTGCGGTCGGCGAGTGAGCCTGTGGGTGTCCGATTGATCCTCGCTGGTTCACCGCTTTTTGTGTCCACCCTTTTTTCCATCTTGTGCTCCCGCCAATCCGGTTGTGTTTTTCACTGGGGCTGCCCCCACGGCCAAAACAACATGCTGGTACGAGCAAGCCTAACCCAGACGTCCACCTAAAAACGGCACGTCTCCTTTTTCACTTCTTTTCGCGACACTTTTTTCCTTCCCCCACCCACCCACCCACCCACCCTTCTTGATTCCTTTGTTTCTCGATCAACACACACACCCTGCCATTCGAGTAGAGAGTCCCCTAGGAGGCAGTCGTCTTGTGGCACACGCCGGCACGGGCTCTACTAACGCCGCGCGCGCGCCACACCACGCGCCTCCTTAACCTTTTCCTCGTCTGCGGCCTCTCCCCCCATCCCCTGTTGTTTCGATCGGTGTTTGGGCCCCCCCTTTTGTATGCTTGTTATGCAGTTCGTACAAGCGAGACTGCGCGTGTCGCTGGTCGCCTCTGCTGCGGCCAGCGTTTGTGTGTGGGTGGGGGAGAGTGTAAAAACGCACTCGCAAAACACACCTCTCCCTCCATTCCCTCCCCCTTGTCTCGCCGCGCGCGTCCCTCCCCCCCCGCCGGCTTGTGTCGGGCGACGCTGGCTTTGTGAGAGCACAAACTCACCCCCACAACCGACGACACGCGCGCCAGGGCGCCGTGCAATCGAGCACCCCCCTCGCTCCTGCCGCCTCGCCAACCGCCTCGCGCTGTGTTTGTGGGTGTCGCCCCCTCTCTTTCCTCCCCACACGCACTCGTCCCCCACACACCATGGTCAAACTGAAAACGTTCACCGCCCCCGTGCCGGGCGTGACGCTGGAGGTGAGAGAGTGGGAGGAGAGGAGGAGGAGAGTGAGGAGGGGGCGAGTCGTGCCTGCGTCCCGAATCCGCAGCGTAGACAATTGGAGTTTGGTCGACACGAGCGCCGCCTCCGCCAGCTGCGCGCGTACCGCCCGCCCCCAACGCGGCTCCGTGACCACCCAGCATTGACCGACACGGCGGGAGGCGGGTTGGGGGAGGGGAAGCGACGCTAAAAGGGGGGGTGCCATTGGCTCCAATCCAACCCGCACCCCACCCACCACCACCCAACCACAGAACATGCTCGACCTGCTCATCGACCCCGCCACCTACACGGAGTACCACCGCGAGATCCAGGTCAATGACCACGTGCGCGTGGGCCCCTGGTCGCCCGCGCCCGAGACCGTACAGCCGCCGTCGCAACCCGGGGCGCCGCCCCTCCCCCCCCCGCCCCTGTCCCGCCAGCTGGCGTTCCTGGTGTCGTTCCGGGCGCCCGCCTGGTTCAAGAAGGCGGTGGGCACGGAGACTGTGAAGGTGAGGGACGGCCACGCGCTGGCGTGGGAGCGCGAGGGCGGGAGCGTGTGCGACACGGCTGCCGCCCTCACCCGCGTCACCATGCGCTGCGCCCCCCGCCTGTGGATGCCGGGCGGCGCGTCCGAGATCACCATCGCCAACGTCGAGTTTGCGGTGACGCCGGGTGTGGCCGGTGTGGACGGGGTGGCCCCGTTGACCCCTTCCCACGGCGTGACCCTCACCGCCACCGTCTCTGCCGCGGCCGCCGACTCCCTCAAGTGGCTGCCCGGCCTGCGCGCCGCCCTGGAGCGTGTCATGTTGTACCAGTGCGAACACATGGCGTCCACGTTTGTGGAGGTGGCGGCCCGTGTGGCGCGGGAGACGTGGGGCGGGCTGAGGCCGATCAAGGCGCGCGTGGTGGGCCCCCTGCCCGCCATCCCGCTGCCCCCGCCGTTGCGGGCACTGCGGCATCGGGAGCTATCGTTGCCGGGCACCCCGAGCGCCGCGGCCACCAACAACGGCGGGCGGCGGCGGTCTTCCGTTTTCGGCGCGTCTCCTGAAAAACGCGCCAGCGCGATCGGCGCCCGCCGCGCGTCGGCGGCCGGGTCGGTGGCCGAAACCGAGTTTCATGACGCCCTGGACGCGCTGTCTGTGGCGTCGTCCCAGGATGGGGGGCCAGGGTCGCCGCTGGCGCCTGTCGCCGCGTCGCCGCGCGGCGGGGCAGCCACCCCCACCGCCGACGTCACCCTGCGCGCCGCCTCCCTCAAAGCTGGGGGCGCGGCCGAACTGGGGCTGAGCCTGCCCCGGGTGCGCACATCGCCCAAGGTGCGGGCAGCGTGCGGCAGAAAGGGGGCCGCCGCCTCGCTGCGCGCGGGCGGTGTGCAGCCGCCGTCGGCGAGCCAGGGGCTGCTGTCGCGCTCGTTGAGGCGGTTGGTGTGCCTGGGTGGCGGTGGCCAGTGAAAAGTGAGTGAGAGAGAGCAGTTCGCCTTTTTTCTTTCGACCCCCCTTAAGCTTTTCTTGTTTCTTCATTGCCTCGCTGCCAAACGCTCCCCGGTGGGGTGCGCCACATCCCCTTGTTTCCCCTTTCCTGTAGGCACACACTTTAACGGAGCGTTTTTGCAGGAGCGAGAAAGAAAGAAAAAAAAACATGATTAAAATCAAAAACATCATTTCTCTTCACCTCTTCCAGCACAGCCCCACCCCATCCCCCACCGGCACCAGCACAAAGTCGATCCTCTCATCCGCCACCAGGGCGGCATTCAGGTCGCGCACCGCCACTGTGGCGGGGGTGGTGTCAGTGGCGTCTGCCACGCGGCCGTACCAGAGCAGGTTGTCGATCGCGACCACCCCTCCCCGCTTCACCAGCATCAAGCACGCCTCATAGTGGGCCGCATACCCCCGCTTGTCGGCATCAATGAACGCAAAATCGTAGGAGGCTGCTTGGTTGGGTTCAGCCAGCAGGGCGGCTAGCGTGGCGTGTGCATCACCCACCCGCAAGTCCATCCGGTCCGCCACACCCGCCTCCTCCCACGCCGCCCGCGCCAGCTGCAGCGGCCGCTCATCCTTTTCACATGCCACCAGCGTGCCGCCCGGCGGCAGGGCGGCCGCGATGGCGGTGGAGGAGTAGCCTGTGAAGATGCCCACCTCGATCGCGCGCGTGGCACGTGACAGCCGCACCAGCATCCCCAGCAGGGCGCCCGTGTCCACGGACACCAGATTGCGTTCCCGGCCGAAGATAGCGGTGTCGGTACGCAGGCGGCGCAGGACCTGGGGAGATAGAGGGTGGGGGAGGTGAGGGCGAGCCGCGGCTTGTTTTGGTGTTGATTCACACCTCCCTTTCTCCCCCTAGTACTCACCTCGCTCTCCCGCGTGTGGTCCAGCAGGTACGAGTACAGTCCCTCAGTCATCAGCTGGGGCGCCGTCACGTTGGTGCCGGGTGGAGGCGGGTCGGCGGGTGCGGCCGCGGTCGCATGCCGTGTGCGTGGCGGCCACTGGGGGCAGAATGGGCGCGGTCGCCGCGCCCACAGAGACGCTAGGCGTGTCGTGGTACGGGCTAGGTGAGGAGAGGGGGGCATAGGGAAGAGAGGAGTGTGGGGGAGAGGCGACGAGAAATGGGACGCGTCGTCTTTCTCTCTCTCTCTCGACCCGCCCGTCTGCTTCACACACGCTTGCCTCCCAATAACGGCCGCCCGTGCGCGCACACACACATCACGCCCACCATGGACGCCGTCGCCGTATCAGACCTGCTGGTAGACATACGCGCCGCCCTGGCGGAGCCGCTGCCGTCGCTGGTAAGAGAGAGAGAGAGAAGTGAGAACAAATCATGAAACAGCAGCCTCCTTTTTTTTTTCGCCTGCCAACACACTGCCGCTCGATCCTCCGCCTCCCCCACAACGCCCACCGCCACCCCCCCCATATAGGTCGACCTGTGCCCCGACCAGAGCGACGCCGCCACCCAGACCGCGTGCCGGCCTGTGGTGGTGGTGGTGGAGGATGGGGTGGTGGCACCCGCGCCGCCGCCGCCGCCGCCGCCGCCCCCACCTCTACCTGCGGTGGTGGTCGCACCACCGCCACCACCACCGCCCCGGGACACGCCCACGCCGCCCTCCACCCTTCCCGCCCGCGCAGCCGAGCTGGCGGCGGCAGCGGCCGCCTGGCTGGCAGACGCCGACGCAGTCAGTGGCCCCGCCGGCGACGCGAGGTTGCTGGCTGCGGCGAGGGCGGCGGCGGGGGCGAGTGCAGGGGAGAGGGGTGATGCGTGAATGAAAGGCAGGAAGGAGATCGTTGGTTTGGGGTGCTGTCAACACAACGAAAGACGACACCACCCCGTCCCTCTTGTCCTCACGAAAAAAAAAACGGTGAAGGCCCACTCCCCACCCCCGTTTTTTCACGTCTGTGCAACGACGTCCCACTCCACCCCTCTCAAAAAACGCCCGGCACAATCTTGTAGGGGACGAGGGCGCGGTACTGGTCCCACACCGCCCCGTACTTGGCGGCACACCGCGCGTCATCCCTGAAGGCACGATCCACCAGCAACGCCATCAGAAACGCGACATAGAAGTAGGGCAGGGGGGCGGCGAGGCCGGCGGGGGCGGACCAGGCGGCGGCGGCGGTGATTTCGGGCAGGTAGTGGAAGTGGCGCGCGACGCCCCACCACCCGGACGCGAGCAGCAAAGATTGCTTCTTGGCGCCCGACGCCGTCACATACGGCGCCACCAGCTTGACGGGGGGGGCGCCCCACACGCGGGCGCGGCCCCCCGTCGCCCGGAAATGTTGGCGCTGGCGGTCGGCGTCGTAATTGATCCAGATCGCTGCCAGCCCCCCAATCAACAGCGCCGCCGCATGAACCGGCCCCAGGTCGCGCGGGTGGTCCGCCAGGTAGAGGGCAGGCGACGCATAGATGGACGGCACCCACATGAGGCACCCCCAGCAGATGTAGTACCCCGCGCGGTCGTGCGCGATGTCCATGGACGCCCAGTACCCCGTCTCCCAGTAAAAGAATTTGATGAGGTAGATGTTGATGAGGAGGGCGCATATGGCCATGGAGTTGGTGACGCGGCCGAGGACCTGTGGGGGTGGGGTGTGGGAAGGATGGGTTGAGAGAGGAGACACACACACAAAAAAAAACACGGTCAAAAACCACCAAACCCACGCCCCTTTTCCCCTCCCACACCGCACCGTGTACTGCTTGAACGCAAACGCCAGGGCCAGCATGGCCCACCCGTTCATGCCAAACCGGCAGTTGGTCCAGGTTTTGATGTCAAAGTGGCGCCCGATGCGAGGGTACAGCTCCATGCCCCAGTAAAAGTCGTAGACGAGGGAGCCGGTGGACCCGGAGTCGGTGGAGGAAGGGGCGAGGTGGCCCTGAGGGGGAGGTGGGGAGGATGGGGTGAGTTTTGGGGGGCGGTCGCAAAAATACGCACACACAAAACAATGCTCCTCTTTACCACCCTTACCTTGGCCCACAGCCAGCCGCAGAAAAGCAACGAAAACGCGTTCAGTGCCGACAGAATCTCGCCAAACTTGTCGTACACGCGGGCCGGGTTGAAGACGCCGGCACGGGTGGCGAGGATGGCGGCCGCCAGGGTCACAAAATAGGAGGCCACCCCGTTGGCCACGTACACGGGGACGTTGCCTTTGGGGGTGACGGGGCCTTTGACGGTGCGGCCGGGCAGGGCCAGCTGGAGGAAGGCTTGGAGCGCGCCAAAGCCGGCGATGATTTGCCACGCTTCGCCATCAAAAGGGCTCGGCCACGGGGCCGCGACGCCGCCCCAGCCGGCTTTGGAGGCCCACGCGTAGAAGTCGGTGGGGGAGCCGTTGAACTTGGTGAGGGCGAGCCAGCTGGGGTGGTGTGGGGGTGAGGGTTGGCGAGAGGCGAAACCGTCGCGCCACGATTGCTTGCTCTGTGAAAGCCAATCTCGGGCGCACGCCCCCCGATTTCCTACCCCCTTTTGTCACACACACACACACACACACATACTCCTTCCCTCTCCTCCACTCACAAATAGATCGCAAACGCGGGGCACGCCACCATGAGCGCGACGGCACCCCCATACGACAGCGCGACGCCCGCGGCGCCGCCCACGCCCCACGCGCCCTGGCGGTCGCCAGCGCCCGCGGTGTCAGCCCAGGACTTGGAGGCGGTGGTGGCGGTGGACTTGCGGGTGACAGAGCGACCGCGCGTCGACGTCGAGCGCGGCGCCGGCGCGGGCGACTTGTTGGTGGTGCGGCCGCGGGAGGGGGAGGCCAGGCGGCCGGAGCGGGAGCGGGTGGCCACCATGATTGGGGTGAAGGTTAAGGGGGAGAGATCGCGCCTGCTTTTTGGGCGCGAATTCGACTTTGGAGAGTGGTGCCGAAAAAACAAAACGACGACGTCGACGCGCCCAGAGGTCACTCCCGTTTTTCAACCCACCTACCCACCCCAAAACCCACACACCCAAACCCAAACCCTTGCCCACCTCGGGAGCTGTCCACGCGAGCCGCGCCCCCCGCATCAAGGGCCTGTGGCGGTCGCACGACGCGGCCGTGTGGGCCGACGCGTACGCGCGCGTGCCGACCGCGCAAGCCTCGGAGCGCGGCCTGCAGGCCATCGACGACTGGTTCTTCGCCCTGGCCGAGACCAACCCGCATCTGTCGTCCATGGACAAGCAAGCCTTCATCAATGAGGTGACATTCACCAACGCGCGCAACAACTTCCGCCCCACGATGCCGGGCCAGACGGTGGCCCTGGACCCGGCGTCTGTGCGCCACGTGATTGCCGAGGCGGGCAAGGCCCTGGGGTCGACCGCCGTCCCCTCACTCTGCCTCCGTGGAGGCGGCCGCGTCCCACCTGCGGACCCTGTTTGGTGTGGGCCCCGCCAACGCGTCCGCCGTGCTGGCGCTGTGCAACCCCCACTACCCATACCTCGGGGACGAAGCCCTGGTCGCGGTCAAGGGTGACCGCAAGGCCAAGGAAGTGAAAGGCAGCATTGATGTGACTCGCGTCCTGCGCGCCCGCTCCCGCGAGCTGGGCGGCGACTGGACCGCGCACGACGTCGAGCGCGTGCTGTGGTCGGCTTTTCGCGCCGAGGAAGGGGGAGCCGGCGGTGGCGTCAGGCGTGCCACTGGCGGTGGCACGCCTGCCTGGGCGCCTCTGGCGGCGTCACCAAGCCGGCGGCCAAGAAGCGCGAGTGAAGAGAGGGAGGAGAGAAACAAAACAAGAGCGCACAACCCACCCACCCAATTTGCCCCTCATCCGCCCCCCCCCCCCCCCCCCCTATGCCGCCCCCCGCGGCGCGCACCGCCCGCGCGCGCGCCCTGTGGGCGGACCCCAACGTGGCCACGTGGCGCGCTGAACTGGTGGCCGCGTCGTCCCGCTGCCCGCCTGCAGTCGTCGAGAGCGACGCCTGGTTCTGGGCACGCGCTGACCAGGGCCCAAGGTTGCGCGACATCACGGCGGCCGATCTTTCTGTAATCGTGCGCTGGAAGATGAAGCGCAATAAGTTTCGCCCTCGCCTGCAGGCGCTGGCCGACGAAAACACCGCGAAAGCGGTCGAGGACGCCGCTGCCCTCGCCGACGACGCCCTCGGCGACGCCTCCGTCCCTTCACTGGACGCTGTGGGCGCCGCCCTGGACGCCCTGTCTGTGTTGCGCGGCATCGGGCCAGCGACAGCGACTGCTGTCGTCACGCTCTGCTGTGCGTCGGTCCCCTTTTTCAGTGAAGAAGCTGCCGCTGCCGTGCTGGCCGCGTACGACTACAAAAAAACCGATGCTCTCCGCCTGACGTCCGCGCTGCGGGCCAAGGCGGCAAATTTGGGGGATGGATGGACCGCGCGCGACGTGGAGCGGGCGCTGTGGTCGGCGCCGTGGAAGGGCGAGGGGCGAGGGCCGCCTGCCAACAAGAAACGCAAGGCTGGGTAGAGAGAGAAGAGAGAGAGAGGGGAGCGCACACACTGCTTGGACACAAAAACAAAACGCCCCTTTTTGAAAACCAGATAACACAGAGCGCACACACCAACATATCACTCCACACCGTGCAGCGCACGCGCAGCATCATTCAAAAACTTGCCAGACGCACCGCCACCCGTCGCGGCCGCGTCTTCCGCGGCCGCCGCTTTCGCGGCCGCCGCAGCGCGCGCGTCACGCACCGCCGCCTGCTCACTCGCCGCCGCCTCCATGGCAGCCAGCCTAGCCGCCTTTTCTGCATCCGCCAACCGACTCGGCACATACTCGCGCCGGGGCGCGCCGGAGCGGCGGCCACGCGCGTCCGCGTCGGCCGCCGCGCGTGCCGCAGCTTCAGCTGCTTGGGCTGCTGCCAGCCGCTCCCGCGTGGCGGCCGCCACGGCAGCTGGGTCGGGGGCGCCGGCGACTCCGCGCGCGTTCAGGCCGTACGCCAGGGCCGCGTTGGTGGCGGCGGACGCGGCGTCGTGGTGGACGGTGGTGGTAGTGGGAGGGGGAGGTGGTGGGAGCGGCGCGTCTGGCCGCCGCCTGTCGTCATCGCGGTGCGCCCTGTCCCGGCTGCGACTGAGGTCCCGGCTGCGCCGGCGGCGACAAGAGGACGCATCGTCCTCCCGCCGCCTGCGAGAGTCACCATCCCTCGACCGGCTGCGGCTGCGCCGGGACGACCGGTGCCTGTGCCGCCGGTGGCCATCATCCCGGCTGCGGTGGCGGTGGCGACGGTCGTCGCTCGCTTCGCCATTCCCGCCGCCGCCCCGCACTTTGTCCACCGCCGCCCGCACAGCCGCCCGCACCGCAGGGTTGGACGCCAACGCAGCCCGGGCGGCCGCCTCCCGCTGCTTGATGGCGAACAGGGGGTCGCCGTGCAGGCGGGCCCAGGTCTCGTTGGCGGAGTGCGCAGCAGGCCCAGGCGCCACAGCCGCCGCCGACGGCCCTGCCAGCGCCGGCGCCGACGTCACAGCGTCCACCCGGGCGGCAGCCGCCTCCAATTTGGTGGGCTCCACCGCGACCGCGCCCAGCAGGGCGGCCTCTGCGCGCGCGGCCGCGTCGTCACCCGCCGCTTCGGCCGGCCCTCCCTGGTACATCCAGTCCAGCCGCTCCGACGCCGGCTTCACGCCCGCTGCAATGGCCAGCGCGTCCAGCTCCTCCTTTTCCCGGGTCTCGGCCAGCTGCTTGCGAATCTCTTCGACTCGTGCCGCCTCTGCCTTTGCAGCTTGCTCCAGCTTCCACTTTTTCTCCTGGTTGCGGAAGGAGCCGGGATGCCACCCTTTCTTGTTGAGGAACGCCATAGGCGCTTTGTTGCCGCCCATGTTGTGTGGTTTGGTTGTCGTGCAGAGGGGGAACTGGGGAGGAAGGTGGTGGGATTTGTTAGGCGGGTGGTCCAAGTCGCAACGCACCACCATCTGGCCGCCCCGCTGCACACACACAGCACACACGCACCTGGTGCTACGTGGGCGGCGTGAGCGCGCGCGAGGGAGGGGCTACAACACACGCACAGACGCCAGCAGTGCGTCGAATGCGGGCGACCGCGCGCGAGGAGGGACGACGGCTGCCGACCTGTGGCGGCCGCGTGTGTGCGAGGTCGAGGGTGCAGAGACGCTCGCTGCGCGCGCGGCGCGTGTGTGTGCGTGTGAGGCGCGCGTGAGGGAATGAGAAACAAAACGTGAAAAGTGAAACAACAACACTCGCGTCTCTCTGCCCAGCCTCTCTACACAACCCTCTTCTACTCACGCCACCAACGCGAACCCTCGCCCCAACAGCTCCCCAGGCTCCGCGTGATCCGCGGTCGCCCGGTCGCACTGCGCCCACACACACGCCCCCCCTCCCCGAAACGTAAACGCGCCGCCCTGGTGCAGCGCCTGTCCCGTCCCCCTGGGCGGTTGGTAGGGTTTCCACTTGGACAGCGCGGTCGCCAGGGAGGAGCCGCCCCCGGCCGCCACGCGGCGACCGATGGCGAGGGGAGTCGTGGGCGACAGGAACGCGGCGACCGGGCCGCGCTCGAGGCCGAGAGCTTCATAGACGAGGGCGTCCGGGTCGGCCAGCAGGTGGCGCGAAGGGAGTCCAGTCAACGCGCAGAAATCCAGGCCGCGCTCGGGGGTGCCGATGGAGACTGTGTGTGTGTTCGGAGGGGGTCGGAAAAAAAAGGTGACGAAAAAAAAACGCTCTCTCTGCCCTCCATTCTCGGTCTCTCCTCAGTGTTGATCAACGCCCAACCCTCTCACCAAGTTTCAGGGTGACGCCAGCATCGGTCAGGGGGGCGACGACGTCGCGGGCGAGTGCAGACGCCAGTTCTTGGCAAAAGGGGCACCCCATGCTGCGAGTGACGACCAGCAGCGATGGCGCATCCCCCAGAGCTTGTGTGGCTGGCACGGGGACGCCTGCTGGCGCGTCGACTGGGTTGACGAGGGCGGTGGCCAACGCATCCCACTGCACGCGCGAGGGTGTCGCCTCTGCCCAGTGGGTGCCGGGGGCCGTGGCGGCAGGGGAGGGCAGAGCTTGAGGCGGGGCAGGTCCACGCTGCGAGCGCGGCCCCTGGGGCCGGGCGAGGGCGCGGGGCAGGGGAGCACGCGTCAAAAACATCGGCAGGTTGTGGCACACTGCCGGGCTTGACATGCGTCGCACGCCGGCCCGCCTCTCCCCCCCCGCCGCGCCGCGCTCGCTCCGGTCTGGCCGCATCACTATGGCGTCTGCAACCCCCCCCACCATCCCCGCCTCCGAGCCCGCCGCCGACGCGGCCACGGCAGCGCGCGCGTGCGCGGGCGCGATGCCCAAAACCGACGTGCGCGCGCTCGACTGCTTGGCCAAGTGGCCGGAAGCTGATGGTTGCGGTGTCGTCATCTTTATTTTGGACACCGGTGTGGTGAGTGTGAGAGGGAAATGGGGTCAGGTTGGGGGCGCGGATCGCGACGAAAAGGAAACACTCACCCCCCTCTCCCCAACTCCAGGACCCCGGCGCCGCCGGCCTGGCCACCACGCCGTCTGGCGCCCCCAAGATCCTGGACATTCGAGACTGCACGGGTGCAGGCGACTTCGTGCTGGGGGGGGCTCTGTCGTTAGATGAAGATGGCACGTTGCCGTCGTCTGCCTCCCCTACCAAACGCCTCGCCATCAACCCGGCCTGGCCCAACCCGACCGGCGTCTGGCGCGTCGGCCACAAGCGTTCGTACGACCTGTTTGCTGCTCCTTTGGCTCGCCGCTTTAAAGCCGACCGGGCGGCCGCGTTTGACGACGCGCACGCGGTCGCGCTGTCCGCTGCGGCCGCGACGCTCGCCACTGTTCGCGCCGCCCCGTCCTCCTCCAAAAAAGATGTCGCTGAAGCTGAAGCCGCAGTCGCCGCCCTGGAAGCCGAGCGCGCAGCGTTTCGCGCTGACGGCGGAGATCCAGGCCCCGCGGTTGATGTCGTTGTGTGGCACGACGGCGCCACCTGGCGCGCCGCGCTCGACACGACCGCGCTCGCGATTCCCCGGCGCGACCCGCGCACCGGCGCCAAAACCATCACCCTGGCCAACTGCCCCCCCCTGACCAACTATGCGGCGGAGAGGGTGCATGTGACGCTGGACGCGCGGTCGGCGCTCAACGTGGCTGTCAACTTTTGGGATGGTGGCGACGGCGGTGATGGCTGCGATCCGCCCGCCTGCGAGCTGGTGGCGGACGCGGGCGCGCACGGCACCCACGTGGCGGGCATCGCGGCCGCGTTCCACCCCGAGGCACCCGACCTGAACGGCGTCGCGCCGGGCGCGCACATAATTTCGTTAAAGGTGAGGCGGTGGGCAGGGTTGGGGGGGGGGGGGGGGGGCGGGAGGGAGAGCACACGCGACCACAACAAAAGGTTTTCGACGTCGTGTTTTTTGGCCAACGATGAAACCCTCTTCCTCCACCACCCTTCATCAGATCGGTGACACGAGGCTCGGCTCTATGGAGACAGGCGCCGGCCTGGCTCGCGCCGCTGCCGCCATGGCCTCCATCGTGCGCGCGCACCCGCACTACTCCTACGTCGCCAACATGTCGTACGGCGAGCCCGCACTGCAGGCCCTGGAATCGCGGTTTGCTGATCTTTTAGCCTCCTCCGTCCACGACGACGGCGTCGTCTTCGTCACTTCCGCCGGCAACGCGGGCCCCGCCCTGGGCACCGTGGGCGCGCCCGGCCTGTTTGGGGACGTCGTGCTGTCGGTGGGGGCGTACGTGTCGCCGTCACTGGCGGCCGACGCTCACTCTGTGCGCCACGCGGCATCAGTGGGTGGCCAGTACACCTGGTCCTCACGCGGCCCCGTGGCGGATGGCGGCGTCGGCGTCGCGGTGTCGGCGCCCGGGGGGGCGGTGTCGTGCGTTCCGACGTGGAGTGAACAAGGTGAGTTTGTTTGTGGGTGGTTATCGCAGCCAGCATCTTCCACCCACACCGACAGCTGCGCACGGCTGCGCAGCCGGCTGCGCGTTGTCAAAATGTGAGTGGTTGTGGATGCTCCTTTTTTGAAAACTGTTCTTTTAACCCACCCCCACCCCACACACACCCAGCCCGCCAACTCATGAACGGTACATCCATGGCGTCCCCCTGCGCCGCCGGCGTGGCCGCCCTCGTCCTGTCGGTCGCGCGCGTCGCGGGCGACCCGGCCCACCCCCCGACGCCCGCCCGCGTGCGCCGTGCGCTGGAGAATACGGCCAGCCCTGTCGGCGGCCTGGCGACTGGGGCGCCGGACGGGCGGTTGACGTACGGCGCGGGCCTCGTGCAGGCGGACGCGGCGGCGGCGTACCTGTTGGCTGACCTGGCAGCCAAGGACCCGGTGCGCGACGCGCGCTATTCAGTCTCCGTGCGCCGCGCCGACGGCGGCCCCACCGGGCGCGGCCTCCTCCTGCGCGAGCCAGACGACACGGTGGGACACGCCGCGGTGGCGGCCACGGTGACGCTGACGCCCAAGTTTCATCCGCGGGCTGCTCCCGCCGACGCGTCGCTCTCAGTCGAGCAGCGCCTCGCGCTCACCACCACCGCCCCCTGGCTCGACGCCCCTCCCTCCCTCCTTCTGCCGGGGGGAGGCCGCTCCTTTGAGATCTCGGTGGATGTCGCGTCCCTGGCGCCAGGGTCGGGGCTGCACTTCGCCGAGGTGGTGGCGGTCGACACGGCCGCCCCGGAGAGGGGCCCCCTCGTCCGCGTCCCTGTGACCGTCGTCCGCCCCCTCCCCGTCCCTCCCGGTGGCGACCTGGCCCTGGGTGACGTGGCCATGTCCCCCGGCGCCGAGGCACGGGCGTTCGTCGCGGTACCGGCGGGGGCGAGTTGGGCGATTTTGCGAGCGAAGCCTGCCCCTTTCGCCAGCGACGCCGATGGCCGGTCCCCACCTCGCGGCTTCATGCTGCGCCTGACCGCGCACGCGCCCCACGAACGCTACACCGACACCGAGGCACGCACGTATGCTACGCTGGCGGGTGGGGAGGAGGGGCACCTGGTTGCCCGCGTGGATGGAGGGTCAACCCTTGAAGTCACAGTCGCCCAGTTTTGGTCGTCCGGCGGCGACGGCCCCGTCGCCCTCGACCTCTCCTTCCACGGCCTGGCGGCGACGCCGTCTGTTGTGGCACTGGGACCGTCGAGCGACGCGTGCCGCGTGTCCGTGCGGGCGGGAGTGCGGCCGGAACGGTTTGCGCCGCGCGCCAAGATTTCGCGCTTGCGCCGTGCCCTGCGCCCCCACGCCCCGGGCGTCGTGTCCCCCCTGTCCGTCGACCGGGACACCCTGCCCCGCGGCCGCCTGGGGCACGGCCTGCTGCTGACCCACACGCTGGACGTGGTGGAGGGAGGGGGCACGTACGAGGTGAGCATGCCGCTTCTGTCGTCCCTCGTGTACGACTCCCCTCTCGACGGCGTCACCACCATCGCGTATGACGCCCACAAACAGAGGCTGGGTGTGTCGGACGCGTACCCCGCCAAAATCAGGATCCCAGGGTCTGTCAAGAAAGCGACGCTGCGCACTCTCGTGCGGAGCGACGACCCGTCTCTGCTGGCGGGCCTCGCCTCCGCCTCTCTCCAAGTCGACCGCCTGCTGGACGCCAAGCTGGATGTCCCGCTGTACGCGTCCCACGCGGACGCGGTGCGCGAAACCGCGGCCGCGGGCGGCCGCGGCGACGACAAGAAGAAGAGCGGCGGCGACGCGGTGGGGGAGGGTGGCGGTGGCGACGCGGTGGCGGGCGGTGGCGGCGACGACGTTGACGCTGCCGCCGCCGCCGCCGCCTCCACCGCCCCCAAAGACCGCACCCTGCACACGGGCGAACGCGTCGCCTTCTTTGTGGGCCCCCTGCCCGACGCCAAGCTGCCCAAGGACGCGGCCCTGGGGAGCGTCATGGTGGGGAGTGTGACGCTTGGGAAGGTCGCGCGCCGCGACGGGGGGGGCGACGCCCCCGGCGCCCTGCCGCTGACCGTGACTGTGGGGCCGCCCAAGCCGGCCAAGCCGGATGCAGGCAAGGAGGAGGAGGAGGAGGACAAGGAGGGTGGCAAAGAAGCCACCGACGCGGGCGCCAAGGCGGAAGAGGCGCGCGACGCGGCGCTGCGCGACGCCCTGGTCTCTCACCTGCGCTCCCTGGCCCCCAAGGATGAGGCGGAAGCCGTGGCCGCGGACTCCCTTTTTGCCGACGCGCTGGCGGGGCCGCACGGGAAGCATTTGGCGTTGCTGGCCGCGCACGTGTCCGTGCTTGCCTCGCTCGAAGGCGAGCCGCGGACCGCGCGCGCGGCCGCCACCGTCGCCGCCGCCGACGCCGTCGCCGCCGCGGTGGACATTCCCGCCCTGCACGCGGCCGCCGCGCGTGTCTCCCCGGACGACGCGCCCGGGGCGGCCGCGCGCAAAAAAGAGACAGACCTCCAACGCAAGGCCCTTGTCGACGCGCTGGTCGCCAAAGCTGAAGCTCTGCGCCCGTCGACCGACGCTGCCGCTGCCCCCTCCCCCGCCTTCACCGCCGCCGTCGCCGAGCTGCGCGCGTGGCTGGGTGACGACGACCCGCGCGCCGCGCGGCTGGCCGCGTCGCTGGAGCAGTCGGCGGCGCGCCCCGCGCGCGCGCTCGCCCTCCTCGACAAGGCCGTCGCCAAAGCCACCACCGTGGACAGAGCGGCCGCGGTGGCGGACGCGGGCGCGAGGGTGGACCTGCTGGAGGCGCTGGGCGCGCCGCACGCGGCGGCCGCGGCGCGCGAGCGCTGCGCGCGACGCGTTCCCGGCCGAATGGGAGATTTTTTGATGAGAGAGTGTGTGTGTGGGGGGGGGGGGGGGGGGAGAGAGTGTGTGTGCAACCAAGCTCTGTGTGTGTGAGCTTTTCCTTTCTTTCACGATATGACACCGCACAACGCCCGTGGATCTCTCTCTGCGACGCCAAAAACCCCTCTTGTGTTTCTTTCTTCTCTGCTCGGTTGAGGAGAGAGAGCCCTCTCCCCAACTCTCACCACTCGGGCGCGTCGCACCCTTCATCCTCCCCCTTGTCGCACTGGTCGTCGCCCGCATCCACCTGGGAGACGCGCTTGAGGGCGATGATGGCGTCGACGCCTCCGACGCCCAGGCGATATTTCGAAATCAGTTCGTACAGCCAGTCCACGATCGCTGACACGACGGGCAGCTTTGCCACGGTGGCGGCCCAGCCGAGGCCCACGGTGGAGTAGAGCAGGCGCAGGGCTTCGGGGCCTGGGAGAGGGGGGAGGGGGAGGAACGGCGTTTGTTTTTGGTGTGATCACCTTTGAGTTGCCGCCCCCCAAAAAATGCGTCCCCACTCTCCCCACACACAACAGCCTCACCTGTCGTGATGTCTCCACTCGGCGTGTACACATGAATCGTGTCCATGGCGTCCTCATACAGGACACCAAAGTTGTCGTCTTCATTGTAGCTTGGGTCCGCGATGTTGACGAAGCGGACGCGGCCCGCGTCTCCGTCCTGGCGGGACAGCACGTTTTTGAGGGTGCGGCACGCGGGGCAGTCGCCGTCGTAGAGGTAGGTGACGGCCCACGCGGCGGAGGAGGATGATGCGGGGGACGACGCGTCGGCAGCGCTGCCGCCCGCGCCCGCGCCCGCCGCCGGGGGGGCGGGACACCGAGGGCGGGAGGCGAGGGCAGGCCGTGGCACCGGCGGGCGGGCCGAGGAGGGAGCAACGCGCGGCGCGGCGGCACGCAGCGATGCGCGCTGCGTTAGTGCGAAAGCGCGCAGCATGGTGTGTCGAGGAAAGGAGGCACGCTCGCTCAGAGAGCAGAGAAGTGGATGCGTCGGGTGATGGAGAGACGGGCTGGAGACGAGCGCAGGCGGCGCGGCGCCCGGAGGCTGAACAATCGAACAGATGTGTGCCGACGTAAAGTGCGCTCGCACTTGGCTGCCGTTCTTTCCACACACACACGCCAACCTGCTGATCAACCACCGCCACTGCCACACACAATCAAAGAAATCAAGGGAAAGCGCATTGCATTGTCATCAAAACACAGACACACATCAAAAATCATTTTCTCACTCCTCACCTTCCCCGACTCGGCCGCCCCGACCGCCCCCGCCCTGTGCGCTTCCTCGCCTGCGCGTTGCGCGCCGCCAACGGCAGCGCCTTGGCGCGCGCCTTCTCCGCGTTGGACCGCCCCCCCGTCTTCTTCTTGCGGCGGGCGGCGGCGGCGCCAAAGAGGCGCCCCTCGCGCCCGGCCAGCACCGTCGCCATCCGCGCCTCCTTGTCCTGGCGCCCGCGCGCGCGCGCAGCCAGGGAGTCTGGGTCGACCGCGGTTTCGGGCGCCACCGCGCGCGCGGCGGCGGCCGCGATGGCTTCGTCGGCGGCGTCCTCGGCGGCGGCCTCTGCGCGAGCGCGCTTGGACGCAGATTTCAGGCCGTGCTTGGCCATGGCTGCCGTCACGCGGGCGGCGCGCTGCAGCTCCCGGATGCGGGCAAAGTCAGCGTCGTCCAGGATGCGGTCGGCTTCGATAGGGAGGGACGGTGGCGAAGGCTCGCGCGGCGGCGCGGTCGCGGCCGCCACTTTTTTGCGCAGCGTGGCCAGCGACTCGGGGTCGGCCTCGGCACGGGGCCGCTTTTTGCGAGGTGAAGAGGGAGTGGAGGGCGCGTCCGGAGCGTCGGACGCGTCGGAGGGCGTGCCGTCATCGTCAGAGGCGTCAGAGGCAGAGGCGTCGTCGTCGTCGTCGTCGTCGTCGTCGTCGTCGTCGTCGTCGTCGTCGTCGTCGTCGCTCCACTCTTCACTGCCCTCCTCCTCCGCCGCCGCCGCCTCCCTCCTTTCCTCCGCCTCCAGCAGGTCTGCGCCCGCCACCCGGGTCGCCACCGACCCCGCGCCAAAGGCGGCGGGCGTGGCGTCCATGTCAGCGCCGCGCCCGCGCTCCCGCTTGGCTAACATCCCGGGCGCCACCTCGCGGTACAGCCCCACCAACGCCCGCGCGGCGGACGCGACCTCCTTGTTGCGGTCTTTGCGGTAGGCGACCAAATCCGACAACAGGTCTTGGTCGATGGCCAGCGGCGCGCGGCCACACAGCGCGGTCACCGCTTTCAGACCCGCCACCGCCACCTCTGGCAGCGCCCGGTCGTGCACAAACGAGTCGGCCAGCTGGCGCAGCACGGGGGCCAGGGCGTCGGGGGGGACGCCCTCGTGGGTGGCCTGGGCGAGGGAGGCCAACAGAATGTGGACGTCGGGAGACGCGGGAGTCAACGACTTTTGCAGCCAGGGGTAGATGTTGAGCAGGAGCAGGCGGTGGGTACCCACGACGCGGGACAGGACGCGCACGCCAGCGATGCGGGCGTCGTGGCGGGCAAAGGGGCGGGGCGGGGCGGTGGATGAGGCAGGGGTGCCGGCCGCGGCGGCGCGCGCGGCGGCGGCGCCACTGCCGCCGCGCAGGCGGGAGAAGAGGCGCTCAGCGAAGGTCTGGTTGTTGGGATTGATGGGGGGGGGGGGGGGGGGGGGGGGGGGTGAAGTGGGGTGGGTGTGGGGGGTGGGGAAGGGAAAAGGGGGCACAGCCAAAACGCACGCGTCCCCCCTCCCCAACCCTCTGCGGTCGGAAATCTCGTGTAGAAATAATAAGTTACGTTCTAGCTCATGACCAGGTGAGTGGCAGTCGTCAGGAAGGCAACAGTAATAACGTGATGTTTCGTCACGCCGCAGAGAGGTGGAGGGAGGTGGCCGGCGCGTGGCGTGTGTGTTCAACCTCTCTCTCAACTGTCTCTCATACCTGTGGATCGTGCAGCAGCTGGATGGCAGCAAATCCCTCGGAAGCTCCACCTCTTTCCCTCCGCGCCGTGCGCTTCATTGATGCGACGACCCGCTTCAGCTTGGCCTGCTTCTTCTTCTTGGACGACGTCGTCCCCAGATTGTTGGCGCGGTGCAGGGCCGTCTTGTCGGGGCCCGCGATCGAGGCGACCGCGGCGGCAGCGCCGTCGCCGTCGTCGTCCGAGTCGGCAGCCGCACCAGCGTCGTCCTCGCCCAAAAAAAACTTCAGCGCCGCCACCGCCACCCCTTCATCCGGGTGGGCCACCGCCCCCGCGATGGCGTTGGCGGTGCGCGCGTCCCGCCACACGGAGCGGCGCCACAGGCCAGCCAACAAGCCCAGCGAAGCGCGCGCGGCGCCACGCTCGCCGCGCGCCGCGGCGCCTCCGAGCGCGGCTTGGGCCACACGATTAAACTTGTCAGCCCTCGCCTTGGCGTTGGCGCGCTTGACGTCGGCCACGATGTGGGCGGCGACCGCGTTGCGCAGAGGTTTGTCAGCTAAAGCAAGCAGGGACAACCACACCGGCAGCAGCGCCTCCCCAGGCACCGCCCCCCGGTTGCGCAGCAGCATGAGGGCCCGCGCAAACGTGAGGCGGAGGTCCGGGTGCATGGCGGGGGCGTGGGCGGCGAGGGCGGCCGTGAGGTCGGGGGCAAGGCGCGCGGTGCGTGACGGGTAGGCACCAGCACAGGCCGCCGTGAATAACACCAACTCGCCCAGCTCGCGGTGGGGGCGGCCGGGTTGCAGGGCAAAGATGTCCAGGCAGGCGGCGTAGTGGCGGAGCTATGGGGGGGGGAGGAGGTGAGTGTTGGTTCATAGGCGCGGTCGAAAAAAACAAACGACGTTCTCTCTCTCTCTTCCTCTCACCTGCGTCTCAAACTCGTCGACATAGCCTTCCGGGTCGCGCTTGCAGTTTGACTGGGGGGGAGGTAGGGGAAGAGGAAAGGGGAGAGTGAGGCGTGGCGGCCGGTCAGCCCCCGCATTGTCGACGGCGGCCAGCACGTTGGCTAGGTGGGAATTGGCACCGTCTGCGTCCCCCCTCACGCCTTCACACCCCACGCACCTGCAGCGCCGCGAGGTCGGCGTTGGGGCGCTCCATGGTGACGGTGTGGAGCGCGCGTGGGGGGGGGAAAGTCCCCTGCTTAAAAAGGAAACGTCGTTTTTTAGTGTTTCATTTTTTTGGTCGGCCATTCTGTTCTCTCCGCTCAAAAAAAAACATCATGGGCGCCCTCCTCACCTGCTGCCGCGCGCCAGCAGCGGCGGACACATACGGCCACCCCCCTGACGACGCGTCCCCGTTGCAAGGGTTGCAGCAGGACCAGTACCGAGCGATTCGGCTGCTCGGGCGCGGCGCGTTTGCCGACACCTGGCTCTGCTACGACGCGTCCAAACAGAAAAACGTGGCCCTCAAGCTGTTCAAGCGGCCCCTGTCCAAAGCCAGTGTGCCGTCCTTGCTGCGTGAGATTGGGGTACAGGCGGAAATTGGGCCCAGCTCTATTCACCTCGTGGAGATTTACGAGACTTTGCTGCTGCCCGCGCAGGTGGCGTTGGTCATGGAGGTGAGTGGGAGAAGTGTGCGTGAGTTTTGGGAGGAACAGGGGACAGTTCGCCGTCATTTTTGCACGTCTTTGTTTTTTCCTCCCCACCACCACCACCACCACCACCACACCACCACCACCCACATAGGTCGGCCTCGGCGGCTCCCTCACGTCCTACTTGGGCGAAGCCTGGGCCTCCGCCCCCCCGGGCGGCCTCGTGTTCCCCGTCGACATGGCGCGGTACCTCTTCCGCCAGTTTGTGGACGCTGTCGCCTTTTGCCACGGCCGCAGAATCACGCACAGGGATTTAAAGCTCGACAACGCTTTACTCGATGGCTCTGATCCCCCAATTTTAAAGCTGTGCGACTTTGGGTTTGCGGCGAGGCTGGAGCCCCAACTGGACCTCGCGTTCTCGCACCTAGGCACGCCCGAATACATGTCCCCCGAGCTTCTGCGTCCCGACGGCGCCGTGGAGCGCGGCACCAAGGCGGAAGCGTACGACCCGCGCGCGTCCGACGTGTGGGCGGCGGGCGTGTTTCTGTGTGTCGCGTTGTTGGGCGCGTTCCCCTTTGACCACACAAAGGAGGCCCACGTGCGCGGCCTGGCCGCCGAGGAACTCGACCTGTGGCTGCAGGAGGTGGCCGGCACGTGGAGCGAGTCCCCCTTTCTCAAGTCCAACATCCACGCGCTGCCGACCGATGCTCGGGACCTGTTGGACAAGATTTTCGTGCTGGACGCATCCAAGCGCGCCACCATTGACACTATCAAAGCCCACCCCTGGTATGCGACGCCCTTGACCGATGCCAGGCTGGCGGCCGCGTTGGCGGCGATGGATGCGGACCAAGCGGCACTGGACGCACATGTCGCCCACCGCCGCGTCGACGTCGCCAAAGTGGCCGCCCGCATGGAAGCCTTGAAGAGCCTGCTGGAGGCCGCCACTCTCCCCCTGGAGGCGCCCCCCCACCTGCGCCCCCTGCACACGTACGGCGGTGGCGGTGGCGCCGGCGGCACCGCGCGCCGCGGCGTGCTGGCGAGGGTTGATTTGACGGAAGCCTCCGTCCTGGTCGATGGGTGGTCGTGCACGTGCGTATCTCCGCTCATCGTGGAGCGCGGCCTGTCGCGTGGCGGGGAGGCGGGAGGCGGGGGCGCGAGCGAGGGCGGCGGCAGCGATGCGCCGAGGCCGGCGCCGCTGGCGACCCCGTTTGCGGCGGCCACCGCCCGCGTGCCGGCGCCGTCTGATTCACAGGAAGACGGCACCAGCGTGACCAGCACATCCAGGGCGGGCAGGGGGGGCACCAACCCTGCGACAGGGGGCGGTGGGACGTCGTTGATGGGAGACGGCACGTTAACCTCCGCTGTCGGCACCTCACTGGCCGCCACCGCGGGCGAGTCGACGCCCGCGGCTGCGTCGGTGGATGGTGGTATCAGCGAGGGTGGCGTCAGCGCGCCGCCGAGCGTGGCGGGGACGGGGGCCGGGTGAAGGAGAGAAGGAGGTGTGTGTGTGCGTTTTTGATGTGTCGTTATAGACAAGACAAGGAAAGCTTAACCCCCCCCCCCGTGTCATCTAAATGTGCGGCTGTCCTGCTTGTGTGTGTGCGTTCCTCTCCCTCTCATCACATCAGCCCCGGCGGCATGCCCATCGCTTCGGGCCACGTGGTGCCAAAGACGTCCACCCCCTCGTACAACACGCCGGACGCCCACGGCGAGTCGCCCTTTGTGTAGCGCGTCAGCGGCAGGTCGTACGGCAGCGGCAGGCGCACCCGTTCGACGCCCGCTTCGGCGACCGTGTCGCCGGGGCCCCCTTCAGGCGCGCCCACGGCGACAAAGTCGATGGTGGGCGGCGAGGGCGCCGCTTCTGGCGGGGGCGGCACATCAAACAGGGACGACCCGGGGGGCAGCGGGTGCGCACAAAACCCGTAGTGCGGGTGGGCGCGGTAGGTGGCTTCTCTCTGCGGCGTGAACAGGACAGACAGTTCAAAGGATTTGATGTACACGGAGCCTGGGCCGTGCTTGCCGCGCTGCGTCGGCACGCCGCCCCACGCCGCGGCCGACAGGTTGGCCGACCCCAGCACCGCCCACGCCAAACGTCCGGTGCAAGGGCTGGCGCGGGCCAGCGTCTTGATGTGGGGCATGGCCCGGCCGCGCGCGGTAGCGGACGCCACCCACGTGTGAAGGCGGGACGCGACAGACGGCAGCGCCAGATACTCTGCCCGCCCGGGGATGGACGACCCGCCGCCCCACCCTTCCGCGCTGTCGCGGACCTGGTTGACGGTGGGCCAGATGATGGAGAAGGGCTGGGCGCCGTCGCCTTCGGACGGCAGGCCCAGAGGGGGGCCACCCCGGGACGTGCCGCCGCTCGCGGCCTCCACCATCGCCCCCACCCACCGCTCATCCAGCTTGCCCATGCTGGAGCACTGAGCCACTATCGGTGCTGCCACTAGAGACGGGTGGTGGCCGCTGGTGGAGGCCAGCAGGGCGCCCAGGCGGCCGCGACCCCAGTGCACCGCCTCGGTCGCGGCGTGGTTGCCAGGAATGGCCGCCACCAAATCCACTCGCGCCGACGAAAAGTCGGTCGTGGACAGCACCCGGGCGAGGGCGCGAGCGGCTAAAGTTGGGAGCGAAAGCGCTTGGATGTAGCGATGCAGTGTGTCGCCAAAGTCAGACTGCGGCGGCGGCGACTCCCCAACCAGCGGAAAGTCTTGCCACCACACGCCCTGCGTCTTGGCGCCATACTCCACCGCCAGAAAGTTGCCGGTCACCACCACGACCCGGGTGCCGACGCCCGGGTAGAGCAGGATGAAGAATTTGGAGTGGTGCGTGCCGTAGCGTTCCACTTTTGGAGTGACGACCGCGGTGACCGGCGCAGACACAATGTCGCGCCGCGTCAGCACGGACTCCAGCACGGGCGCCACCCCGGCATCCCCCACCGCCAGCACGAGGGCGGACGTGGCCTCCCGCAGGGCGGAGAACTCGCCCAGGAGCCAGCGCGGATCGACGCAGAAGTTGGAGGCGAAGGCCACGTCTGGCGTGCCGGCCACCACGTCGCAAAGACGCACGCCCAACGGGCCCACGTTGGCACGTGGCGGCGCGTCTGCGACCGCGGTGAGGGCAAAGCCGGACGGGCGCAGCGGGTCGGCGCGCGGGTGGACGTGGAGCGGGTCGGACTGCGGTTTGGGGGGGGATACGACCCGGCGGCGCGCGCGCGGGGGGGCGCTGTCGCCGCTGGCGCCGCCGCCGCTGCCGCTGGCGCCGTGGCCATGCTTGGAGCTGGGAGAGCCGGGGCCGGGCGAGGGGCCGGGGCCGCCAGAGAGGGCGGAGAAGGGGGCCATTGAGAATGAAGCAAAGCGTTGTGCGCTCACTCGTTCTTTTCACTTCTCTATCGTCGTTTCCCCACCCTCCTCACAGCGTGCGCCCAAAACACGTCCTGCCCTTCGCACATCACGGCTGCATCGCAAACGGCACGTCCCCCGGCTGTTGGTACCGCGTCAGCGGCAGGTCCTAGGCCAGCGGCAGGCGCACGAGGTCGACGCCCGCGTCGGCCTCCACTCGCGTGCCGCCGTCCGGCGAGCCCACCGCCACAAAATCGATGATCGGAGGCGAGGGCGCGGCCTCGGGAGCGGGATCCACATCGTACAGCGACCACACACCAGGCAGCGGGTTCGCGCAGAAGCCGAAGTAAACGACCGGATGCCAAACGAGCCAACACTCTGCCCCCTCTCGGTCGGCGCGCTGCCCCACGCCGCGGCCGACAGTTTGGCCGATCCAAGCACCACCCACGCCACCCGCCCAGTGCGCGGGCACACGCGGGCCCAGCGTCTTGATGTGGGGCATCGCGCGGCTGCGCTTCACGGCCGACGCCACGTATAGGTGCAGCCGCGCATCGACAGGCTCCAGGATCAGTTATTTTTTGCTGCGGACACCCTGGTCCTCTGTGGGCCAGACGATGGAGAGGTGGGCGCCGCCACGGGTGTCCCTTCCGCGGTGTGGGGACATCGATTTCGGGCGGCGGCGCCCAGCGGTGTGCCCGCCGCGCGTTTCGCCGCCGCTCGCGGCCGCCACCATGGTCTCCACCCACCATTCGTCCAGACTGCCGATGGAGGAGCATTGGGCGATGGTGGGGGTGGGCACGAGGGATGGGTGATAGCCGCCCGACAGCGCCAGCGGGGCACGCAGGCGGCCGGGGCGCCACAGAGCCGCGTCGGCGCGCGGGTGGGAAAGCGGGCGGCGCGCGGGGGTGCGATGACGGTGAGGGCAAAGCCAGACTCGCGCAGCGGGTCGGCGCACCGGGGTGAGCCAGGGGGCGAGGGGCCGGGGCCGCCCGAGGGGGTCGACACAGCAAAAAAACGCGGGGTGGGTTTTGCGCGGGTGGGTGGGAGGAAAAAAACGAGGAGCGAGGAGTGAGTGGGCGCGGCGAGACGCGTTTTCGCACCACTCTCGCTCGCCGTTCACTCGCCAGGCATTTGCTTGCTCCGCGCCCCCAACCACCCCTTTTGCCCTTCCCATCATGCGCCCACCCCCCCAACCCACCCTGCGTGGTCGCGCCCTGCCCCTGACGCCGCAGGCACGCCCAATGCGCGTGCCCGCGCTCGCGCTGGCCGCGCGCTCGCCGCCGCCGCCCCCGGACGACGCCCCTGCGCCCGCCCCCCTCGACCCCGCCACCCTCGCCAGCATCCGCTCAGCCGGCATGGAAGAATATGCCGTCTTGAAACGCCGCATCGGCGCCAACGCGAGGCGCACAGGGGCCTCCCTCGCAGGCTACCTCTTTCTGACCGTCTCCCCCGCCGCCGCGGCCGCCACCCTCACCGGCACCGCCGCCGGCTCCCTCTACCTCGCCTGGCTGGCCCGCGACGTGGAGGCCATCACCCCCGACACCCGCGTCCCCGTCATGGCGGCCCAGGCGGTGGAGTCGCCCGCCCTGCGCAAGGCAGCACTGCTCCTTGCCTCACTCGCGACTGGCCTCACCCCCCGCCTCTCCATCTACGTGGGCCTGGCCGCCGCCTGGGCCGCATGGAATGCGGCCCACCCGGAGGCGCCTCTCGACCTCGTCATCGCGGGTGGGGCGGCCCTCGGGTTTGGGTCGTACAAGGGCGCGTTGATTTGGGAGTTGTATGAATGCTACCGCCCGCGCGTGGATCCAGACGCAGGGCTGAGGCGGGAGAGGCCGGTGCTGGATCTGCCTGAAGTGGAGGCGTACATGCCGGGCAGGGACAAGGAAGGGAAGGAGTGAGTGAGTTGCTGGGTGTGTTGTGATTTGAATTTGTTTGTAACCAGCTCTGAAAAAGACTTTCGACCTACCGCCGTGAGACGAAAAAAACAAATGTTGATTGCAGTTTGAAATGTTTTTGAAAGAAAGACATCACTCGCCGTCAGCGCGCTTGCGCTTGCTGCCGCCGCCACCGCCTTTGTCATTGTCCGGCCACACATCGTCCGGCCACACATCGTCCGGCCACACATCGTCCGGCCACACATCGAGGGGCAGCCGCACCAGGCACGCCACCCCGTCACTCGTCACGCTGGCGGCGTCATCATCATCAGGCACCGCATCCAGCGCAGCCACATCGCCGGGCGCGGCATCCGACGCGTCATCCGCGGCGGGGGGCGGGCGCACGCCGCCGGGCCCCGGGCCGCCGTCTGTTCGCGGGTTGACATCGAATTCATCCTCCCGCTCCACATACTCCTCATTCTCGGTGAGTTCGACAAACCCGGGCGCAAACGCGGCCCAATTTTCGCGGAACGCGGGCGACCACACGTACAGGGCGCCGGTGGAGGCCCCCAACGACACGAGCGGCGCGCCGCGCGGGTGCCATGCGGCGGCCGCAGCAGGATCTTTTGCCGGCCCCCCCAGCACGCGGTCCAGGTCGGACGTGGCGCCATCAAACACAAAAACTAGGTGGTCGGTGCGGGAGGCGGCGGCGGCGGCGACGAAGGCGCCCCCTGGGGCGGCACACGCGGTGCGCCAGGCGGGGCGGTCAACGGCTTGCGTGAACTCACGGGCAGGGGTGAGGAGAGGGATGCGGCTCGGGTCGCCGCTCTCACCAGCCACAAACGAGCCAGGGGTGCGCCGCCCCGCGGCGGCGGCGGCCAGGTCAGCTATCGCAGCCGCCGCCGCCGCCCCTCCGCGCGGCGCGGGCGGCGCGGCCGCCGCGGCTGCGGCAAAGTCAGCTGGCGGCGCCAGCGCCACGCTGCGCACGACGCGGTCGTGGCAGCAGGCGAGCAGCAGGTTGCCACAGGGCGACAGCGCCAGCGTTTGGACGCGGGGGCCGGCGGCAGCGATGGCAGCGGCTGACCCAGCGCCACTCACACCCACGCGCACGCCGTCCAGCACGGTGCGTGTGCTCGGATCCAGCGCCAGCACGATGCCTCGAGCCTGGCCGATGTATACGACGCGGCGGGTGGGGTCGGCCAGGGCGGCCGCGGTGACGGGGGGGGCGCCGGCTGCGGGCGGGGCGGTCGGCGCAGCAGGATCAGGCAGCGTCGGCAGCGGGGTGGCGGTCGAGCAAGCGACCGTGGCCACCGCCACCGGAGCCCCCGTCGCAAAGGAGGCCACCGCGGTGGCGCGGTCGGGGGCCCGCCCCAGCAGGGACGCGTGTGTGGGTGAGGCCCCCAGGTCTGCTGATCGCCACACCGGCTGCGCGCGCGCACGGGGCGCGCCCGGCACGCCAGCGGCCGGGGACAGGGCCAGCGTGCGGTCGCCCCCCCCCGACAGAATGTAGTGGCCACACCTGGACCAGGAGACACAGGTCACGGGGTGGCTGAAGAGGGAGAGAAAGAGGGTATAAAACGATGAGTTGTGATCGTCTCAGCCCGACGCCACGCCCTCCACCACACTCTCCCTCCCACTCTCTCTCTCTCTCACATGTGCGCCTGTATGACGCGCGCCACGCCGCGCGTGTCCATGTCCCACACCGCGACCGAGCCGTCTTCGCAGCCGGCCGCGAGCAGGGTGCCGTACCGGTTCCACGCGATGCAGCGGGCGGCGGCAGCGGGGGTGGAGGGTGACATGACTTCTTCTATGCGTTCGGGCAGGGAGGCTGCGTCGAGGGGGGCTGTGTGGGGAGAATGGAGAGGGGTCGGCGACGGCGCCGCATGCGGTTTCTAGTGGGAGAGTGTCGACGCGCCTCACGCACACACACACACACACACCTGCTGGCTTCATGGTGTTGGTGTGACCCGCGCCAGAAGCCGCCACAACACGGCGGAGCGCGGGTCACCGCACAAAAACAACGACGAAATTCTCTTGTGCGCCTGACTCTCTCACCGCGTTTTGTTTCTCTCGCGCGCGCTGCCCTTTCCATCCCACGCGCGCGCCTCCCCCTCTCTCCCTGTCTGCAGCCATGGCGAGCGGGTTTGGCTTGACCGGCTCCGCGGGAAGGTGTGTGTGTGTGTGCGTGTGTGTGTGTGTGTGTGTGTGTGCGTGTGCGCGCGCACACGACCCGCGCCCCCATCGCGGCACCGTTGGGTGCCTCCCCACGCACCCACCCCCCCTCTCTCTCTCCCCTGTGTCATTCACCCCCCAGGTGCTTTCCTCTGTGGACCGACTTTAGCGAGGTGCGGAGTGTGGGTGGTAAAGGGAAGAAGGAAGAGAAGGCACCTCCCCGTCGAAAAAACACCCGCTGACCCTCCCCCCCCCCCACACACACACACACAGTGCATGCGCGAGACGGACGACCCGCGCAAGTGCAAGGAGAGGCGGGACGACTACCTCGAGTGCCTGCACCACCGCAAAGAGGTGAGCAGAGAGGGGTTGGGGGGGAGCCTTGTTGCCGCTGCTGCGACGCCCACGGTTTTTGTTTCACCTTCCTTTTCCTCCCCCCACACAGTTCACCCGGCTCAACGCCATCTACCGCGAGCAAAAGAAGGCGGCCGCTACGGCCAAGGAGGACGGGGGTGGAGGGCACTGAGTGTGTGTGTTTTTGTAAAATCGTTTTCTGCCTTTTTTTCCGTCAACCTTGACAAGAAAAGCTACAAGCCACCCCACTCTCTATCCCTCTCTCAAAACGCGCTGTAGCCGCCACCGTCGTCCCCGCCCGACACAAACAGGGCCAGCGCGGCCGCCAGCAACGCGCCCACCTGAATCACGGGCGCCGCGCCCAGCCACCCGCCGTGGCTGACCAGCCAGAAGACGGCCAGCCCCGCGGCGCCGTAGGCCACGATGTAGGTGGCAAACAGCCAACCGCGCGCCCAGGAGGCTGAGCCATCGTCAAAGACGGGGCCGTCGAGGTCGGAGCGGCGGACGGTGGCAGCCATCGTGAGCGCGAGGCTGGCCAGCGCGCCTGGGGCGGCGCAAAACGATGTCACTTTCGTGTGGGACGTCAGTACAGCATCCAGCCACACAAACCAGGCGCCGCCAAACAGGGCGCCCGCCAGGGTGGGGGCCGCGGACGACACTGCGGCCGCGAGGGCAGGGGGGAGCTCCACGTTGGAGAGGGCGGCGGGGAGCCAAGAGCGCGGCTGGGCGGCCGCGCGCAGGGGGGTGAAGGCGGACGACATAGAGAAGAGGAGGGGCGGTGCGGGGGCGGTGGTGGGGAGCGCGCGCCTCTTGTCTTCGCGATGTGAGGGCGACGATGGTGTTTTTTCAGTGTTGATTGTTGATTTTAAAAAAGAAAAACAGCGCGCCACACGCACCACACACACAGCACCATGGACGTCCTCGTCATCACTCTGGGTGGTGACGCCGACGCGGCGGAATACGCGGCGACACAGGCCGCAGACCCCGACGTCGACGCCGAAGGCGTTCTCGACTTCCTGAGGGAGACCCTGCCGTCGCCTCCCACAGCAGACGTGGAGCGCCAGCTGGTGGCAGCGGTAGCAGCCGCCAGGGCGGGAGGCGGCGTGGGTGGCCGCGGCGGAGCGCGAGCGCGTGGCTGCAGCGGAAGCGGCAGCTGCGGACGCGGCCGCCCGCGTGGCTCTTGTTGAGCGAGTAGGCGCCGCCCCCGTCACAGGCGGGGTGGCGCCTCCCCGCGCATGGAGCGACCCCGCCGCTGGGGACGACTCAAAAAAGCAGGGGCAAAGTCATTCTCAAGGGCAAGCGGGGCAAAGGGTAGTGCGTAGAGTAGAGAGGGAAGAGTGGTTTGTGTAGAAAACTGAGCGACCAATCCCACACACCGCGTCTGTTTCCTCCGTGTCTCCCTCGCTTCCTCCCCTTTTTCCTCACCAATGGGCGGCGCCCAGTCGGCCCCCATCGCTGACGTGACCTCCGCCCCGGCCCGCGGCCCCACCCGCCCGTCCGCGCTCGTCGTGTGCGGGCCGTCGGGCGTGGGCAAAGGCACCCTCATCAAGCGCCTCGTCGCCTCCTCCCCCGACGCGTACGGCTTTTCGTGCAGCCACACCACGCGGGCGCCGCGCGAGGGAGAGCAGGTGCGTGAGAGGGGGAGAGAGAGGTGGGAGGGAGGGATAACGCTCCACCCTGTGAATTCGATGCGCGCGGTCAAAACACACGATCTCGCCACTGCGCGCACGCCCACACACCTCCCCACTCTCAAACAGGACGGCGTCCACTACCACTTCACCAGCCGGGACGCCTTCGAAGCCGCCATCGAGGCGGGCGAGTTTTTGGAGCACGCCCACGTGCACGGCAACATCTACGGCACCTCCACCGCCGCCGTCGCCGCCGTGGCGGACGCCGGCAAAACCTGCATCCTGGACATCGATGTCCAGGGCGCGCGCGCGGTGAGGGCGGCGGGCGTGCCCGCCGTGTTTGTGTTTGTGGCGCCGCCGTCGTTGGCAGAACTCGAGGCGCGGCTGCGGGGGCGGGGCACGGAAACGGAGGCCCAGATCGCGACGCGGCTGAAGAATGCCAAGGACGAGATGGAGAGGTAAGAGAGAGGAGGAGGTGTGGGGGGGGAAAGGGTGGTGAGGGTTTGTGTTTCCTCTTCTAACCCCCCCCCCCCCCCCCCCCCCTCCCACCACCCACACACTCAGCCTCAACGAGCCCGGCCTCTACGACTACGTCATCCTCAACGATGACGCCGACGTCGCCTCCGCCCAGCTGGCTCGCGTCGCCGCCCGCGCGGCGGCGGGGGAGACGGGCAACGGCACCGGCGGCGACGGCCGCCCCGTCCCGCCCTCACCGTGGCGCGGGGCGGGGGCGGCCGCCCCCTCCCCTTTGGCCGGCCGCGTTGCCGTCGTGACGGGCGCCTCCTCCGGCGTCGGCGCCGCCACCGCCACGGCCCTGGCGGCCGCAGGTGCCCGTGTCGTCGCCGTCGCGCGCCGCGGCGACCGTCTCGCCGCCCTCAAGCGGGGCGCGGTGGCCGCGGGCGCCTCCCCCGACGCCATCCTGCCCGCTGTGCTGGATGTGACGCGGGAGGCGGAGTGTGAGGCGTTGCCGGGGTTGATCGCAAATGCGTGGGGGCGGGGCGCCGGGATTGACATCCTGGTCAACAACGCGGGCGTCGCCCGGGCGGGCGCGTCCCTCATGGGCGGCGCTGGCGGCGAGACCGCGGCCTGGGTGGACATGCTGGAGACCAACGTCTTGGCCCCCGCTGTCTTGGCGCGCGTCGCGGTCGCCTCGATGCGCGCGCGCGGCGTGTGGGGGCACGTCGTCAACGTGGGCTCCATGATGGGGCACAGGGTGCTGGTGATGCCGGGTGAGTGGTGGTGTTTTGGGGAGGGGGGGGGGGGGGTGGAGGGAGGCTGGTGTGTGTTGGGAAGGCGCAGGGGTGGTTGCGATCAAACAAAAAACTCTCACACACACACCTTCCCCTCCCCACCACCCACCCCTCTCTCCCTCCCAGACGTGGGCGGCATGTACGCCGCCACCAAGCACGCCCTGCGCGCCCTGTCGGAGGGGCTGCGCCTGGAAGCACGGGACGCGGGCGTCCCGCTGCGCGTATCCCTCGTGTCTCCCGGCCGCATCGACACCGAGTTCTTTGACGCCCTGCACGCCGGCAGCAGCGCCAGTGGCGGCCGCAAAGCCGGCCCCACCGGCGCCGCCGGCCCCAGCACCGACGGCGGCGCGGGGAGCGCGCCAGCGCTCTCCTCGACTGACGTCGCGGACGCCATCCTGTTCGCCCTCAACGCCCCCCCCCCACGTCGACGTCAACGACATCTGCGTGCGGCCGGTGGGGCAGGCGCGGTGAGGAGGAGGGGAGGAGAGAGATAAGCATTTAATTTTGTAGAGACAAACACGAAAAAAAAAAATACCGCCCGGGAGTGAGTGTGAGCGCTGTTTGTTGTGCCTGTGCACACACGCCACACGCCCCTGGCTGGCTTTGAGCTGATCGACATGAATGGAGGCAAACTGCCTGTGGGCAAAGCAAGCAAACTGACAAACAAAAACAAAAACTTTCCTCTACCCAAAACAAATCAACCCCGCCCCCCCCCCCACCAGCAGCAACGGCACCACCACAGCCGCCACCACCAGCCTCACCGCCAGGGCGGCCGCCAGCAGGGGCAGGGCGCCGTCCGCCACGCGCGCGCCGACCGCTCTTGCCAACCCCCGCACGCCGCGCGACCGCGCCGACCGGGGGCGCCGCCGCCCAAAGGGGGCGCACCGCAGGGCGGCCTCGATGCGGGCGCAGGCGGCCGCCCAGGAGGCGGGCGGTGGAGGCCGCTGCTCCCAGGCGGCCGCGAGGGTGGCCTCCAGTTCGCGCGCGTGCCCCGAGAACCCGTCCCTGGCCCCGGGGAACGGTTCCAGCCTGATTTCTTCACCGTACACCTCCCTCGCGGGCGGGGTGGCGGGACGGCGCAGGGAGGAGGAGGGGCGGGACGCGTGCGCCGCGGCGAGCCTGCGCGGCACAGCCGCCGCGGCTGCGACTGCACCCACGCCCACGCCGCCGCCATCGGGGTCCAGCAGGGCTTCGGACGCGGACCGGGGCAGCAGGCGTGGGGCCAGAGGGGCGGCGGGGCGCCGGGAGCCGTGCGCCGCGTTCGCACTGCCGCCACTGCGCGGCGGCGCGGCCACCAGCCGCACCCTCGCCACCCGCCCCCGCCCCGCCAGCGCCAGCAGGGTGGCGGCCAGGGCGCGGGGGCCGCCCGCGCAGTCAAAGTCGGTGGTGTTGAGCTCGACCTCGGTCCAAAAGGAGGGACGGGCCAGGACGCGCGCCCAGGAGCGCGAGAGCGTGGCGCACCGCACGCGGTCGCGCGTGCCGGCCGCCGTCCCAAACCCGGCGGCCAGCAGGATGAGTTCCAGGGCGTCGTCGGGCAGGTCGCCCAGCGTGGTGCGGCGCGAGGGTTTGGGGCGGGGGGGGGAGGCTGGAGTGGGTGGGAAGGCGGGTGAGCGGGCGCGAGGCATGGCGCTGGCCGCGCCTGTTTCTGCCACACCTGCCTGCTCTCCACTCTCTCTGTCACTCACCAGCCAGCAAACCAGACAACCGTTTCAGAGCGGCGTCGGTGGCGGGCGCGACCTGGGGGTGGGTGGGAAAGGAGAGAGGGGCAATGGCGCGTTAGATGCGCAATCGCATTCCCAACCCCCCCGCCGACACAAAACGGCCGCCTTGCGCCTGCCGCCACCCAGCAGCACACACAGCAATGTGTAACCTCCCCACACACGTACTCACCGACACCAGCAAATCGAACGAGCCGCGCGTGCCGCCGCGCGGCGAGGATGTCGACGCGCCGCCGCCGTGGCCGCACAGCACGGCCGCCGCTTCGGCCGCTGAGCGTGCAGCGGCTGAAGCGGTGGGAGGTGGAGCGGCGAGCACCATTGGGACGGGTTTTGGGACGACCGCACACGCGTGGAGGCGGAGAAAAAGTGTCGATGAGAGTGGCGCGAAAAAGTGCGCGCGGACGCACGTCTGGCGAGACCCCACTCACACACACACGCCCTGGGCAGCCCCCACACTCTCCCCTGTGCGAGAGCGTGGGCGTGTGTTGCCGTCAAACCCACCACAAGAAAAATGAAAGCAAGGGAAGAATGGAAAAAAGAGCACTCACTTACAGCCCCGCGTTGTGGTGACCGATCGCCAACCCCGTGCACAGCAGCCCAAACACGAGGAACGGCTGGGCGCGCGCCTGGTAGGCGACATCATTCTTGATGGGGTCTTTGAGGAAGTAGTTGATTTGGGCGTAGATCTGTGTGGGAAGGGGAAAGGGAGTTTTTTTTTTGGGGGGGGGGGGTGTTTTTCTCTCTGTTTTTCTCTCTACCCGCACAAAAACCACCCTCCATCCCCACCCCCTCTCCCCACAACACTCACCTGCGGCAGGATCAGGCCCAGCAGCACCGCCCCGTACACGGGTTCATCCAGGCCGAAGGCCAGGTAGGCGGCGACACACAGCTGGGGTGGATAGTTGGTGGGTGGGGGTGAGTATCTTTGTGTTGGCTGTGTAAGCCACTTTTCCTTCCTCCCCTCTCCCTGCCTTCAAACCCCATCCATCTCACCTGCGTCACATCAATCGTCCCCACCGTGATCCACTTGGCCACATCCACCCCAAACTCGACAGGCAGGGACCGCAGGCCGAGCGCGCGGTCCCCTTCAATCGACTTAAAGTCGTTGACGATCGCGATGCCGAGGCCTGCGATTGAGTACAGCATGGTTAAAACGACCACGTCCGCCGTGATTGTGCCAAACAGGGCTTGACCCGCCAACCAGGGCAGCGTGATGTAGGAGGAGCCGAGGGCGTAGTTGCCGGCCCAGCCGGATTGTTTCAGTTTGAGCGGGGGTGCCGAATAAATGTAGGAGATGAACGACCCAAAGGCAGCCAACCCCAGCAGAATCGGTTGGTCGTGCCCCGCCCACGCGTCCAGGGTGGCGGCCACGACGAGGCCACCGATCAAGAGAGTCCAGATCTGGGTGATGACTTCGGGCGCGGTGATGCGGCCGGAGGGAATGGGGCGGTACGGTTCATTGATGGCATCAATGTCCCTGTCGTACCAATCATTGATGGTTTGTGTGTACCCCGTCAACAACGGCCCCGACATGACCATGCAGAGGGCTGACTTGGCGACGTTGTCGGGGGTCCACTCGAACTGGCCCGAGGCCGCCGCGCCGCAGAGCACGCCCCAGATCAGGGGGACCCAGGTCACGGGTTTGGTCAGCTGCAGCCGAATCTTCCACAGGGGTTCGTCAGAGGTGTCGGCCGCGCCTTTCACGCCCAGCAGTTGGGCGACATCCTTCTTGAAGACGGCTTGGTCTTGTTTGGGCGTCGTTTTTTGGGCCGCGCGCGCGGGGCAGGGCGTGTGGCGGCGGGTGGGGGCCGGGCGGGCGGCTGCGGGAAGAAGAAGTGTGTGTGTGTGTCGTGTTGGTGAGTGTGGTTGTGCAGACGGCCGGCGTGGGCAAACGGGATAGGGTGAGGGGAGCGAAACCCCAAGCAAACGGCGACGGTCGGTGCTCCCCGTTTTTGCGTGCTGTCTCCCCCGCGCCAGCGGGCAACCTCTCTCTCCCTGCCACACACTCCCCCACCACACGTCGCAGCAGCCGCAATGCGGCAGTTTGTGAGGGGGTCGCCAAGCGGTCGGCGCGTGTGGGGCAGAGACTAGCAGGGCTGCGCGACCCTCCGTCTAAATTTGACGCTCCCCTCCAACCAACGCACCCAGCACGCCGCCGCGGCGGGGCAGGCGCACAGCGCCAGCAGGGGCTGGCGCGCGCAGGGCGTGCATAGTGTGTGCGCGGGGGAGAGTGGTTGGGGAACGGAGGAAGAGAGGGAGAGGAAAAAACGTCTGTGCGCCTCCAACCAAAACACGTTGCTTTTGCTGCGGCATCATGCTTCGCGCCCTGCCGCCCTCGCGCGCGCCAGGGCGGCCCCTCTTCACCAGCCCTTCTCGTACCCCTCCCGCCTCCCTTGGCCGTCGTGCCACCGCCCCTCTCCCCCCCCACGGCTACTCGCGCGTCCCGTTCGAGTCGCTCGACCCGTTCGACCCCCCCCCCCCGCCGCAGGCGCAGGCGACGCCGCCACCCGGACGACGACGACGCCAATGGCGATGGCGTGGACTATGACGACTTTGAGGAGGGGGACGGCGACGAGATCGACGCGGCGTCGAGGGGGGACACGCCGCTCAGTCTCTGCGCTGACGCGCTCCCTGGCACCCAGGTCGCCCGCCTGCGCTCCCTGCAGGCGGAGGCGGAGGCGAGGCGAGACACGCACTTCACCATGTACCGCGCCCACTCGTGGAAGGCCAATCTGTTGAGTGCGATCGTGTTGGTGTGCACAACGGCGGGCGGCACCTCTGGCCTCATCTCCCTCACCGCCAACTCGGGGGTTGGTCCTCCCCTGGGCGGCGGCGCCACCGGCTTCTCTGGTATTCCGATGGGGGCTGGTGGGAGTGGTGGTGGTTCGAATGCTGCCGCGTTGTTGTCCCCGATCCTGGGATATGCTGCCACCCTCTTCTCCGGGTGGCAACAGTACGCCAAAACCTCGACGACGGCGTCCAGGCATCTGACTGCTGCGAAACGGTACCAAGTCATTGCGAGGCATGTGCGGGACGCGCTGGCGTATGGCGCGGTGGGGAATTATGCGAGGGTGATTCAGGCTGTGGAACGGAAGAACGACCAATACGAGGACGAATCGCCAGTCGTCAACATATCGCCTGATGCACCGCTGCCTGGACCCGGGGCCGCCTTCTTGGCCGCGTTGTTCGAGTTGCCGGAGTGAGGAAGGAAAAAAAAAAACAGGACTGCACCTTTTTGATTTTTTGTTTAAAAAAACACACACCGAAACCATCACTTTTTGCCCGTCATGGACGCCACTTGCGCCTCCGCCTGCTGGCTCAACTCGGCGAAGCGTTGTCCGACGCGGGCAGAGTGTTTCATGAACTTTTCTGCGCACTTGGCCACGCACCGCTCTTCAGTGGGTTCCAGATCCTTGCGCCGAAACGAGTCGACGCAGTCGCAGAAACAGCGTTCCACGAGGGCGTTGTACATGCGCAGACTGTGTGTGGGTGTGTGGGTGGTGGGGGTGGGCGGACGTTTTTGCTCCCCACCGGCGGCCGGCGTGTGTTCGTTTCGTCCCCAATTCCGCCTGCTCACCCTCCCCCTTTCATCTTCCCACTCTCTCATCTCACCTGTCCCGAACCTGCATCGCGTCTATGCGCGCCATCAGCTCCGCCTGCTGGGCGGCGGGCAGGTCGGGCGGCGCGCCGGTGTTCATTGTTGGGAAAGGGTTGAAAGGCGCACGGCTGCCGGCGGCTAGTTCTGTGTGTGCGTGCGTGTGTGTGGACTGGTGTGTCACACACAGGCACTCGCTTGTTGACGGGGGAGGGCCACAGCAATTGGGGAGAGACAACCTTTTTCGTGTGTTGTTTTCCCGACGCGAGTCCTCACTCGGCCACACACTCTTCTCGCGGCGTTCTTCCCTCCGCCCCCCCTTCTCTCCCCTTCCCTCCCCCTCCCTTCCACCTCCGCAATGCTGCGCCTGCCCGCTCGCACGCGCGCCACCGCGTCCCCCCGCCTGGCGGCGGCGCCCGCCCGCCGCGTGGCGGTCGCGGCCGCGGCGGACAAGGTGAGTGGTGGACGCGCGTGAATCGGTGGCGTGTGCGGCCAACCCTGCCCTGCCGTCCACACGCGAGCGGCTCGCAGACCATGCACGCTGCGCTTGGTGTTCGTGCAAGGGCGTGGGGCGGGGGCGCGCGCGGTGTGCCAGCGCACGCAAATTGGCTCCGTCGTTTCTTCGTCGGTGCGCCACCGACGCGAAGCAACGCCCCGCCCTCCTCGCCACCGCTCGCTTCACGCCTCGCATCCGAAGTCACCGTCACGCCACCGTGCCCACTTGTGTGGGAGCGGGGGCTGGCGGGGAGCGGGGCCGGGACGGCGCGCGGCAGGGCGTGTTTCTCTACGCGCCGCGCCGTGAGCGCGCCACGCGCCCGCCTTGCCTTTCCCTCCTTCCTCTCACCTCCCCTTCCCACCCACCCACAGTCCGCCCTGTCCGCCGCCGCCCTGGCCGCCGCCCTGGCCCTGGCCCCCGCCCTCCCCGCCCTGGCCCTGGACGCCCCCCAGCCCGCCCCCCTGGAGGCGCCCGCCCCCGCGCGCGCTGGCGCCCCCGCCTTTGCCACGCCGCCCGCCCCCCCCGTCCGCGCCGGCGACGCGTCCGGCCTCCCCGAAGGCTCCCAGTGGCGCTACTCCGAGTTTATCAACGCCGTCACCTCCGGCAAAGTCGAGCGCGTCCGCTTCGCCAAGGACGGGACGCAGCTTCAACTCACTGCTGTCGACGGGCGCCGCGCCCTCGTCGTCCTCCCCTCCGACCCCGACCTCGTCGACACCCTCGCCCGCGCCGGCGTCGACATCTCCGTCTCCGAGGGCGACGCCCAAGGCAACGCCGCCGCCCTGCTGGGCAACCTCCTCTTCCCCCTCGTCGCGTTTGCCGGCCTCTTCTTCCTCTTCCGTCGCGGCGGCGCGGGCGGCGCCGGCCCCATGGGCGGCCCCATGGGCGGCCCTATGGACTTCGCCCGCAACAAGTCCAAGTTCCAGGAGGTGCCCGAGACGGGCGTCAAGTTTGACGACGTGGCGGGCGTCGACGGCGCCAAACTGGAGCTGCGCGAAGTCGTCGACTTTTTGAAAAACCCGGAAAAGTACACCGCCCTCGGCGCCAAGATTCCCAAGGGCTGCCTGCTGGTGGGGCCGCCGGGCACCGGCAAGACGCTGCTGGCCAAAGCGATTGCGGGTGAGGCGGGCGTGCCCTTCTTCTCATGCGCTGCGTCCGAGTTTGTTGAACTTTTTGTCGGTGTCGGCGCCTCCCGCGTGCGCGACCTGTTTGAGAAAGCCAAGGCCAAGGCGCCCTGCATCGTGTTCATCGACGAGATTGACGCCGTCGGCCGCCAGCGTGGCGCCGGCATGGGTGGCGGCAACGACGAGCGCGAGCAGACGATCAACCAGCTGCTGACCGAGATGGACGGCTTTGAGGGCAACACCGGCGTCATCGTGCTGGCCGCCACCAACCGGCCCGACGTGCTGGACTCCGCCCTGCTGCGCCCCGGGCGCTTCGATCGCCAAGTGACGGTCGACCGCCCCGACGTCGCGGGGCGCGTCCAGATCCTGAAAGTCCACTCCCGCGGCAAACAGATCGGCAAGGACGTCGACTTTGACAAGATCGCGCGCCGCACGCCCGGGTTCACGGGGGCGGACCTGCAGAACCTGATGAACGAGGCGGCCATCCTCGCCGCGCGGCGCAACCTGAAAGAGATTTCCAAAGAGGAGATTGGGGACGCTCTCGAACGCATCGTCGCCGGCCCCGAGAAAAAGGGCGCCGTCATGTCGGACGCCAAGCGCCGCCTGGTGGCCTACCACGAGGCCGGCCACGCGCTGGTGGGCGCGTTAATGCCTGGGTACGACCCCGTGACGAAGATCTCGATTGTTCCCCGCGGCGCCGCGGGCGGCCTCACCTTCTTCGCCCCCTCCGAGGAACGCCTGGAGTCGGGCCTGTACTCGCGCTCCTACCTGGAGAACCAGATGGCGGTGGCGCTGGGTGGGCGCGTCGCTGAGGAACTCATTTTCGGTGAGGACGATGTCACCACTGGCGCGTCGGGCGACTTTCAGCAAGTCTCCCGCACCGCCCGCCTCATGGTGACGTCCATGGGCATGTCCAAGAAGCTGGGCCAGGTCGCGTGGTCGGGGGGCGGCGGCCCCTCTTTCCTGGGCCAGTCGATGGGGCAGCCCGCCGAGTGCTCGGGCGAGACGCAGGACGAAATCGATTCCGAAGTCAAGGCCCTCGTCACCCGCGCCTACCGCCGCGCCAAGGACCTCGTCTCCTCCAACATCGACATCCTGCACGCGACGGCGGCGCGGCTGCTGGAGTCTGAGCAGATCGATGGCGACGAGTTTGCGCGCATCGTGGCGGAATCGCGCGCGGAGCAGTACCTCAAGGAGGATGCGCCCGGGGTGACGGTGCCGTACACGGCTTGAGGGAGGGATGTGTGTGTGTGTGTGTGTGTGTGGAGTGTTTTTTGGTGGAATGGTGTTTCTTTTTTTTCCAAAACAGAATTTTCGAGTGCTGTGGTGCGAGTGAGAGAGTGGGGGCCGGCGCACACCGCCCGGGCTGTGCCGTTGTTGTGTTAACCGAAACAAAAAAATACATTCTTTTTGCACGCACACATGGGTGGTGGTCCTCGCCCCTCGCCTCCTCGAGCGCGTGTGTGGGGCGGTGGGGGTGAAGACAAAGGTCTTTGTTTCTCGTCGACGCACACACCACCCCCCTCTCCAAAAAAACACATCACGTGCGCGAAGTGAGGTTCGAACTCACGAGGCAAGTTACTGCCAGCGGTTGGCATTGTGTGTGCGGGAGAAAAGAGGAGCAGGAGCGGGAGGGAGGTTGATACCACCCCCCTGTCCTGCTTCCGTCTTCTCACTTCACTGACACTTAAGACCGCCCCCTTGACCACTCGGGCATTCGCGCGGTTTGATCCGGGCGACACCCCGCCTTTGAGCGGGGGTGCAACGGATCGAAACGGTGACAAAAAACGATTTTCTGCGTTTTATAGAGGGCTTGTTTTGCTTTGCGGCCTCACCCCTCTCCTCCCGCGATCCAAAAAACGAACATCATCTCGCCTTTCTTACACACCCTCACCGCCCTGGAAGCCCCCCCCACGCCCCCGCCTTGGGCGGCGCCGCCGCCGGCGCGCCCACCCCCGGCGCGCCCACCCCCGGCAACCCGCCCCAACTGCCCGCCTTCTTGCCCGCCGCCGCCGCATCCGCAGCAGCCTCCTTCTTGGCCGCCTCCTCCGCCGCCGCGGCGCGCGGGTTGGTGACCCGCCTCCAGGCGAGGGCCACCTTGGCCCCTGTGTCGATGATGTCGAGCACGTCTTTCCGCAGGCGGTGGTTGAGGCACATGCCCGCGACGCGCCCCACATCAGCAGCTTCGACTTCTTTCCTGCCATCCAGCGCCACGTACGCCCGCACCGCGCGGTTTAGCACGATGTCGCCCCGGATGCCGTCGATGTCGAGGAGGGAGCACATCTCCGAGATGCGCAGGCGCACGTCGGGCGGCGTCACGACGCTCGGCAGCGCGTCGCGCGCGGCGGCCAGCTTGGCCTTCAGTTCAGCCGTGTCGGCGTCGCAGCTGGCGACAAAGCCGTTGGGATCCTTTTCATATGCCAACCGGTCCAGCACCATGCGCGTGCGGGATTGAACGTTGGGCATCGTGCGCACATCGACCGACAGGCCAAACCGATCCAGCAGCTGGGGGCGCAGCTCCCCTTCCGCCGCGTTGCCAGACCCAATCATGATGAATTTGGCGGGGTGTTGGATGGAGATGCCTTCGCGTTCCACCGTGTTGACTCCTGAGGCGGCGGCGTCCAGGACGACGTCGACGAGGCCATCGTCCAGGAGGTTGACTTCATCGACGTACAAGAATCCCCGATTCGCGCGCGCCAACAGCCCCGGTTCGTACGCTTTGATGCCTTCCTGCAGCGCTTTCTCGATGTCGATGGTGCCGCAGATGCGGTCCTCGGTGGCGCCGAGGGGGAGCTCGACGAGGGGCGTCTTGGCGGTGGTGGCGGGGAGGGGCTCACCAGCACGCAGGCGCGCGAGGGCCCAGGGGCCCATGCGCTTGGCGTCGGTGGGGTGGGAGTTGAAGGGGTCGCCTTCGACGACATCGATCTCGGGCAGGAGTTCGGCGACGGCGCGGACCTAGGGGCGGGTGGGTGGGGAGAAGTGGGAGAGGTTTTTGGGTGAGGATAGCGACGCGCGTTTTTTTTTTTTTTGGCGCGCGGCGTCGGCTTGCGCGAAAGCCGCAAAACCACGCCACAGCGGCGCGTGTCCAGGCCCGCATTCTGGACTTTGACCGCCTCACAGCACGCGCCAGGTTGCCCAGCGTTGGAAGTGGGCAGGAATGCGGGCAGCCAAGGCGGTGCGTGGAGGCCAGCGCCCCCCGCCGCGTCGTGCCGACCCTCGGAGCCGTTTTTCCCCCGGCCACGCCGCAGCGCCGTCCCTCCCTCCCTCCTTCCCTCCCTGCACACACTCACCGCCACACTTTTGCCGGTGCCCCGGTCCCCCATGATCAGCACGCCCCCAATGCCAGAGTCCACGACGTTGAGCAGCAGGGCCAACTTCATGTCGTCCTGGTCGGCCAGCCGCACAAACGGCATGGGGGGCGTGCGCACGTCAAGGGACGGGTCTGTTGCGGACGCCACTGTGGAGGGGCGTGGAGCGCGGGAGGTGACGGACCACAGCAGAGCGCGTGGTGCGCGGCGCGGCAGTGCGGCGCCGACGGCGGGCAGCGACCGCGCGGCGGCCCGCGCGGCGGGGGGAGTGCTGGTGACCAGAGACACACGCATTTGTGCGTGCGAATGCGTGTATGTGGAGAGAGGGAGAGGCGTGTGCGTTTCCCACAAGCACACGAAACCGGAGGTGTGAACAAGGGTCGGCTCGTTTTTTTGTTTCAACTCTTCTCTCTTGCGCTCAGACGTTGGTCGTCGCCAGCGCCCGCCGCCCTCCACCCGCCTCCACTCCCTTGCCCGCCACCGGCAGCGCGTTCTCGTCTCCGCCTTCTGACGACTGGCGAGCCGCGGCTGCCGCCGCCGCCCCCAGGGCCGCTGCCGCAGCCGCGTCGAGCGAGGCCAGTGCATCGCCCGCGCCGCGTCCGGCGTCGTCTGCGGCGGCGTCGCGGTCGGCGACACGCTCGCAGGCGCTTTCCACGGCGGCTAGTAAGGCGGCGCGTGCGGCGGCGGCGGCTTCCACCCTGGCTGCCGCGTCTGCACGGGCACGTGCTGCCGCTGCATAATCAGCCTGCGCTGCGCCGCGCGCGGCCCACGGAGCGGCCCCCGCCGCCGCCAGGGCAGAGGCAGCTGCGTCCCGCCGCGCACACGCGCAATCCAAGGACGCGGCCGCCGCGTCGGCTTCCCGGCGCAGGGCGCAGAGGGCGGCTTCAGCACCATCACGCTCAGAGAGGAGACCTTCAAGACGCCGCGCTGCGCGCGCCGCCCCGGCCGCTGCCCGCCCCGCCGCCGCGGTGGCGTCGGCGGCCGCCACAGCAGCCGCGGTCAGGGAGGAGGGAGGGGCGGTGCGCAGGGTGGCTGCCCCGGCATCAACCGCCGCGCGCGCGTCGCCGCGCGCGGCCGCAGATGCGGCCGCGCGGTCCACCGCGTGCGCCAGCAGGGCGCCCGCGTCCACGCTGAGGGAGGGGGGGGCGGAGTCTCCATCGCTGGCCGAGGACGCGTTGGAGGGGGGGGCGGCGTCGCCGTCGGCCGCGGCGGCCAGCGCTGCCGCGAGCGCGGGCACGCGCGGCGCGCCGTCGGCGGGGGGGACACCGCCGAACGCGTCGGGCAGGGCGGCCAGGCGGGGCCAGGCGGACGCGCGGGACGCAGAACCGCCGGACGTGGGGGTGGAGAGGCCCGGGGAGGCGGGCAAGCCGCCGCGCGGTGGCGCGGGCGTGGCCACGTTGGCGCTCACTTCACCGCCGCCGCCGCCGCCCAGGGCGTCGGCCGCGGCCGCCGCCTCAGCGGCCAGGGCGGCCGCTGCATCGGCCAGAGTGTTGTTAGTTGCTCCATCACCACTACCCGTCGACACAGCCTCTGCGGCCGCGGCTGCGACGCGGCAGGCGGCTGCTTCAAGTGCCGCCGCCACCGCGCGGCCGCCCGCGCGGGCGGCGTCCAGCTCGGCCAGCGCGGCCGCCCTGTCCCCCTCCGCCCGCCCCAGCAGCAGGGACAGTTCGTCCACGTCTTGTTGACGGCGCCTCAGTTCCGCGTCCGCGGCGGAGCGGCGGGCGGCTGCGTCCGCCAGAGCAGCAGTCACTTGGTCGAGCTGCGCCTCCAGCCGCCCCAGCCCGCCATCCGTGGCGGCGGCCTCCATGGACGCCAGGCGGGCACGCAGGGCCGCGGTTTCGGCGGCGGCCAGGTCGGCGTCGTCGCCTGCGTCGCCAGCAGCGGCTGCAAGGGAAGCCTCAAGGTCGGCGGCACGTGCCGTGGCCGCAGCTGCCGCCGCGTCGGCCGCGTCCGCCCGCTCCGCCAGCGCCCCATTCTCGTCCGCCAACCGTTTCTGCAGCTTCTGCAGATCCCCAAAACATGCGCGCGCGGTGGCCAGGGCGGCTTCACGGTCGGCCAGGGTGGCTTGAGTGGTGGCGAGCGCAGCGTGCGCGGTGGCGAGGGCAGCAGCCGCGTCCACGCCGCCTGCGGCAACGGGTTTGCAGTCGGCTAAGCCCAGGCGGGTGATGATAGCACGCCGGACAGCGACCGCCGCGGCCAGCAGAGCGAATAGAAACGCTGCGACTGCAGGGGCAGTGTGCCTCGCCTCGCCACCACCACCACGCTGCGCCACTCCCCCACGCCTCGCGGCGGCCGCCTCCGCTTTGGCGGCGGCGGCTTCCGCTTTGACCGCAGCCAACCGCTTGTCAGCGTCGGCGGCGGCCGCTTTGGCATCCACCTTTGCCGCCGCCACACGCCGTTCTGCATCGATCCTCGCACTGGACGCAGCCGCCGCCGCCGCAGACGCGTGAGAAGCCTCCGCACGAGCAGACGTCAGGTGGGTGCGCGTCGTGGCCAGGTCGGCGCGGGTGGAAGCCAGCGCGCGCGTCGCCGCGCCGGCGCCCGCGCCGGGTGGCGCCCACGCGCACGCGGCAGCCCAGCCGCCGGCAGCGGCCACAGTGATGATGGCGATGGCCAGAGCCGTGGCCAGGGTGGCCCGCGCGGCGGCGGGGCGGCGGCCGGCGCGCCAGGCGGCAAACTCGGGCGTGGTTTGGAGTCTGGAGTGTGGGTGGGGGGAGGTGGTGTGAGTGTTTGTGCAGGTTGCGTCGCCTCAACGACACGCCTCAGCAGTCATGCATGGCACACATCAGTCGTGGGCGAGACTGGGGGCGTGCCGAGCGGGGGGCAGCCGTGCCAACGGGCGCGCGCGCGTCGTTTTGTTCGGTTTTTCCCGCTTTGCATGGGCGGTGCCAAAAAAAGCGTTTTGGGCGGCCCGATAGGACGGTGGACCGTGCCTCCGCACACACACGCGACTGTGTCACAGTCTGGCCCGTGGCTGGGGTGCAGCCCGGCCGAAAATCATGGAGGGGCGCGGCCAGCACGCCCGCATTTTCTTTCGGCGCGGACCGCGCGATGGGGAGCGGGCGTCCGCCCCCTCCCTCCCTCCTGCCCACCCACACCACAACTCACTTGCGCAGCTCTACTTCTGTCGTCACGTCCCGCCGGGTCACGTACTCGCCCGGCGTCAAGTAGGCGTCGCCACCCGCGGCCGGCGTCGGCGCAAACCGGCCCGCCGCGTCGCGCGAGGGCGTGGCCGGGGTGCGGCGGCGGGGAGGCATGGGAGTTGTGTGTGGGTTGTGTGGTTGAGTCTTGAAATACACACACACAGACAGGCGCAACACACACGCGTCCCTGTCGGCTTCCAGCTCAGTTTGGTTTCGAGGGAGGTGTCTGGGCGAGGCGAGCGAGGCCCTCACTCTCTCTTTGCGTTTGTTTTCTCTCGCCCCCCCCGCATCAACTATGCTCGCCTCCAAATTCGCCGGCACCCGCCAGCTGGCGGCGCCCTCGTCGCAGGTGCGCGAGGGTGGCGAGAGAGGGACAGGGCAGCCACTGAGCGGGCCCCTGCGCCGACGCGTTTGGAAAGCAAGGCGGCGGCGCCCCTGTCGGGGGTGGGTGGTTGGCGCGCGCCAGCCCGCCACCAACCTCACGCTCCCCTCCCTGAACGTGCATTGGGACACCGCAGCGCCGCTGGGTGGATTAATTGGGGAGGAGCGCGCCCGCGTGTGGCGCACTGGCCCGCCCGCGCTTCTCTCTTCCCGACGTGGTCCAACAAACTCACTCCCTTCCCTCTTTCCCCGCAGGCTCGCTCCTCGCGCTCGGCCCGCCTGGACGTGTCGGCCAACAAGAAGGTCGTCAAGAAGACTCAGGTGCGGATAAAAATGGGGAAAGCGCGCGGATGGGGAAAGAACACGTCCGCAAAAACGCACGCCGACGAACGACGGCTCGTCCACCCACACGACCCCCTCTCTTCCGCGTCCCTCCCACCCCACTCACCCCTCCTCCACATCCACACCCACTCACACCACAGGTCGTTCTCACCAAGCCCGTCCCCAACCTGGGCGCCCCGGGAGACCTGGTGACCGTCCCCTTGGGGTTTGCGCGCAACTACCTGAAACCCAACCGCCTGGCCTCCGACGCCACCCGGGGCGTGCTGGCCAACATTGAGCGTGCGGCTGAGGCTGCTGTCGCCGCGGCGGCTGCCGAGAAGGACAAGGCGGCCGCTATGGCCACTGCGCTGGCGACCATCGGCAAATTCGTGATCAAAAAGAAGGGGGGCAAAGGCGACACCATCTTTGGCACTGTCACCGCGGCCGACATTGTGGACGCGGTGGCCCAGCAGACGGGCAAAACGCTGGACAAGCGGGCGCTGAGTGTGCCGGACATCAAGGCGACGGGGACGTACGATGTCTCCGTCAAACTGCACCCCGCAGTGACGGGCACGTTCAAGGTGGTGGTGCAGCGCGAGAAGCAGGCGTGAGCGCGGGTGTGTCTGGTGGCGTGTGTGGCATCATTTGTGCGTGTTTTTTGTGTGACATTTAACATTTTCTTCTTCGCTTTCACACGTCCTCCCCCAACCACGCCTCCACAACACCCACGCACGCCGCCACCCCCTTGCCGTCAGCCATGGCGTCCGTCAGGGCTTTGTGGGTTGCTTCATGCCGCCTCAGCAGGGTCACCGCTTCTAAAATCGCCATCCTGACCGAGTCTGCCGCTTTTCGCTCCGAAAAGCCCAGCGCACGCAGCAGTTCGTCCAACCCCGCGACGTCAGCCAGCCCTCCCTCCGCGGCTTGACCGCCTGAGGTGACGTACTCGGCTGCCACACCAGCTAGGGAGATCGTGGCTGCGTTGTGCAGGTCAGTCGAAGTGATCGACCCGCGGGAGACAGCCGCGCGAAACGCGCCGTCACACAGCCTCGTGCCGGCCTGTACGCCCCACGCGCGGCGGGTGGTGACGGCGTCGAGGGAGGTGAGGTCGTAGCCCTTGGGTAAAACGCCCGCAAGGTAGGCTGTGAGAAAGTGACCTGCCTCGTGTGCTGCCACGCGCGCACGATACCCGGGGGCCACAACCCGCGCCACTGTGTCCAGGGCGAGGGCGCCGAGGCCGCCCCCCGTGGCGATGGCGTCCACGGTGGCGGCTGCCAGGCCGGCGACTACAGTGGCCAACAGTTGCCCCGCGGTCGGGTGCAGCGCCGTGATCGCAGCAGCCCCGCCCGCGGCGGCAGCCAGCGTCGCCTGCTTGCGCACGCCTGCTAGTGTGGCATCCGTGGGGGCCAAAAGAGCGGTGGGCTCGATGCGGGCGAGCCTCAGGTCGGCGAGCGTGTACTGACGGCGCGGCACGCGCGCGGCGCGCCCAAACCCACGGAGAACGCCTGTTTCAGCCAGCTGTGCCGCCAACGCTACCGCCTCTGTTTCAGCCGCGTCTGCAGCTGCAGGTGGGGAGGCGGGCGAGTCGGCGGTGGCGAGGAGGGTGGCGAGGCGGTCGAGGTCGGGAGACGCGGGGGGCGCGCGCGGTGGCTGGGCGCGCAGCAGGGTGAGCTGCGTGCGTGGCGTCACTGCGTATCGCCCGACCGTGGTGGGTGGACGAGGCAGCCGCATTTGGATCGCGGAAAAAGGCGCAGTGGAAGAGGGGAAGTGAAAAGCCGAAGAACGACACTTCCCACGCGAAAACCATCGCGGAACGCGCCTCTCTCCCCCCCCTCACGGGCACACGTCGTCGCCCGTCGCGCCACACACCCTCCTCTCCTTCCCCACACCACACCCTTCCCATGGCCTGGACCGTGGCCTTGTGGGCGCTGTCCTTCGCCGGCCAGGCCGCCCTCCTGGGCGCCGCGATGTATGGTCTTGTCGTCCTGTCCGACTTGGAAGCCGACTTTGTCAACCCGCACGACTGTGCCGCAAGCCTGAACAAGTGGATTGTGAGTATGTGGGTGTGTGGGGTGGCAGGAGGAGAGGGAGGCGGTGGCGTTTTTTTCTTTTTTTCCCGACGGACCGAATGGGGGCGCTGCCTCCACACCCTGCCCACGCCGCCTCGCACGCTCCCACCTCCAACACGCGCACACCAAGAGCATCACACTCGCTCCACGCCAGGCGTGGGAGGGGGACGGCCACACACAGGGCGCGCCCTCCTCTTCCTTTTCGTTTTCCATGTTTTTCTCTCACCGCCAACCCTTCCCTTCCCACAGCTCCCCGAATACCTGGGCCAAGCCGTCTTGGCCGCCCTCTTCCTGCTGACAGGGCGCTGGCTTGTCGCTATCCCCCACATCGCGCTGGCTGCCTGGCACGCGCGCGCGTGGCGCCGCGGCGACGCGTCGCTGGACGTCACAGAAATCTTCAAACAGGCTCCAGGGGAGAAGCGGGCCCGTGCCTGGCGCCTGGCCTTCTACCTGCTGTCCTTTGTGTACATCATCTACCGGTTGGTGGAGGCCAGCGTGTCGTCGTTGTTGAGTGAGGAGGGACGGGCGGTCGCGCACAAGCTGCTGCAGGATGCAGCGGCGGCGCACCACGTGTGAATGTTGATTGAGAGGGTGTGTGTGGGGTGCGTGTGCACACGCGCGCGTGGTGTGTGTTGCTGTTTTTCATGTGCGTAGAGAGAGGTGGTGGCGGCTTTTTTTCATGGGGGGTCTGTTTCATTGTGCTTCTGCAAACAACGCTGTGTGAGTCGATAAAACAATTACACGAGCAAGGAGACAGAGGGACGCAGGCACCAGACGCAGAGAGCGTGTCGATCCGCGCCCGTGGGAGAGGGCGGCACAGGACGAAGACTCGACGCGTCGAAAACCACGTCCACACTTCTCCTCGCCTCGATTTCGAGCGGTTCGATCGGCGCCCGCGCCCACGGGAGAGAGAGGGGCTGGCGTCCCCCCTCCCCCCCGCACCTCCTCCTCCCTGCGCCTCTGTCCACCCCACGCCCACCAATGGCGGCCCCGCCCGCCCCCCTGCCCTCGCGGCGCGACGCGGCGCTCGGCCTCGCGTCGATGGCTTTGCTCGTGTTCCAGGGCACCGCGCTGTCGCTGACGCTGGGGTACTCGCGGTGAGTGTTTGTGGGGTGGCGCGCGTGTGTGTGTGCGTCAGGGGCACGGCCAAGGCACGCCAACGTTTTTCCTTCCTCGTCCGACCCACCCTTTCCCCACACAGCACTCGCGACGCCCCCCGCTACCTTACCTCCGTCGCGGTCGCCGCCACCGAGACCATCAAGCTGGCCCTGTGCGCGGTGATGCACGCGGGGTCGGCCGCGCGCGCGGCGTGCGCGCGCGGTCTCCCCGCGGCCGCGGAAGCGCGCCACCAACTCAAAGAAGTGCTGGGCCGGTCCCGCCCCATGGCGGTGCCGGCCGCCCTGTTTGTGGTGCAGCAGGTGCTGGTGTTTGTGGCGGCGGCTCACCTGGATGCGGTCACGTTTCAAATTTGTGCGCAGTCCTTTAAGATTGTGCCCACAGCTCTGTTCGCAGTCTGGCTGCTAGGCCAGGCCCTGACCCCGGCCCAGTGGGCGTCCCTGCCCGTGCTGGCGGTGGGCACCATCTTTGTCACGCTGAATGGTGGCAGGCCGGGGGCGGCGAACGCCGCCGCCGCGGCCGCCGCGACCGCGGCCGCAGCCACCCGCCCCGCCCACGTCGCCGTCGGCCTCACCGCGTCCGCGTTGTCGGGTCTCTCGTCTGCATACGCGGGCGTCTACTTTGAAAAGTATGTCAAAGGGGCGCGCGCTCAGTCGCTGTGGGTGCGCAACCTGCAGCTGTCCCTGTACGGCGCGCCCCTCGCCGTCGCGTACGCCACCCTCGCGGACGGACCCTCCATCCTGGGCCCGTCCGCGCGCGGCGCCTTCCAAGGCTTTGACTCGCTCGTGTGGTGCGTCATCGCGCTGCAGGTGGGGGGAGGGCTGGTGGTGGGCCTCGTCGTCAAGTATGCGGACAACATTCAAAAAAACTTTGCCAACGCCCTGTCTGTCGTGCTGACAGTCGTGGGTGCGGCCCCCCTGTTCGGCCTGTGGCCCAGCCCCTGGTTCCTGGTGGGCATTGGCGCCGTGTTGCTGTCCGTTTCCATGTACTCTGGGACTGCCCCCCCTCCCCCCCCCGCCCTCGTGGCCGCCACCAACCTGCTGCTCAAGCGCGCCCCCTGGCTGTCGGCGGCAGGGCGGGACATCGTGCTCGCCCTGGCCCTGGACAGAGGGGGGCTGGGTGGAGGGCGCACACACAGCGTGCCGCGCGAAGCGCGCGCCGCGTCGCGCCGCCGCGTCGGGCTGGCCACCCTGGCGGCCGCCTCCGTGGCGGGACTGTGGCTGGTGGCCACCGGTGGTGCTGGCGGGGGCGATGGTGGCGCCTTTGGGAGGCGCGGCATGCCGGGTGGTGGCAGTGTGCGCGCGGTGGATGGTGACGGCAGCACTGGCGGCCGTGCCACGTCGGACTGGGACCCCTGGGACCCCGCCTCCGTGGAGCGGGTGCGCCCGGGTGACGCAGACGGCGACGTGGGGGGCGGCCGCAGGCACCCGCTCGACGGCGGCGGCAGCGAAGGCGACGCGCTGGGCGTGGCGTGGGGCGAGCGCAGAGCGCGGCCCGCGGCCAAAAAGGGAGACTAGTTTGTGTTTGTTTTTTCGATCGTTTTCATTCTCCGTTTTGGGAAAGCGGCGCGCGTCCCTCCTCCAGGCCTCTTGATTTTTTCGACTCTGCTCCCGACCCAACGAAAAAAAAGTTCAAACGTCATTCCGAAATCAGTTTTCTACAGGACTAACAACACACACACGCTCTCACTCACTGCCATCGCTGTCGTACGCAGCCAGCGCACCCAGCGCGCCCGCGTCATCAGCGGCCGCCTCTGCCGCGGGTGGGGCGGGTGGATCGCCCAGCACCCAGTGTCCGTCTGTATCGCGCACCCACCCCGCCGCCTCGGCGGCGGCCGGGTCGCCGTCGTCGCCGGTGCATGCAGGGGCGACATGCCAGGTTTCGGTGGGCGTGGTGGTGGTGGGAGGAGGCGCCGTCCACGTGGCTGTGTGCCCTCCCAGACCAGCATCTGCGTCGCCATCGTCGTCGTCGTCGTCGTCGCCACCACCAGCCTCAGTCTCACCCTCGCCCCCGCTCCCTCCCCACGCCCCAGGATCGCGCAGGGCGGCGGGTGCCGCCAGCGGAACAACGACACGCGCTGACCTCTCCAGGGCGTGAGGGTCGGTACCGACCGCGCGCAGGTTTTGAGACGCGTACACCCCCTCCAACCTGGCCCGCTTGGTCGCGCTCCCGCCACCCGCCGCCACGGCGGCGCGCACGCCCGCCACCAGGGCGGCGTCCCGGTGGGCGGCGAGGCGGCCGGCGGCGGCGGGGTTGGGGTCGTCCACCGCGAAACGAACGCCGAGGGGCAACGCACCCGCAGGCAGCCCCGGCAGCGTCTGCCGCGCAAACACCTGCCTCGCAAACTCGGCAGACGCACGATGCACATACTCGATGAAGGCCACGGGGGCGCCCCCCTTCATGACGTGGACTCGGGTGACGGGCCCACATGCCCTCGCTTCTGCCTCCAGCGTGTGCGACCACCCGGGCGGCGCCGACCCGCCCGCCTCCCAGTTGATGTACAGGCTGGTGCATGCGCGCGCCAGGGCGCCTGTGCCTGTGGTTTCGTCGGGGGGCAGGGTGGAGCGCAGCCTGCCAAAGACGTCGGAGTCAGGGTCTGCAGCAGCTGCGGCTTCATCGTCGACCGTCGGCGCGCGGTGCAGGAAGGGGCAGTCACCGCCCCTGTGGCAGCACCCTCGTGCGAAGAGCAGGCACAGGTGGACGCGGCGGCCGGCTGCCGCCGCGGTGTCGCCCAGCGTCGTGCCGGCGTCGCGCGACGGCACGCAGCGGTGGGCCGCTCGTGCGCGTGGGGTGGGCGGATCAGGCGCGCCAGGCATGGGGGCGCCGCCCTCCCGCTCGGGCACGGGGGTGGCAACCTGTTTCCGGGCACGGCGTTCCTGCATTCGAGAGGGGTTGTGAGGGTCGATTTTTCAGTCGCTCCATTCACTTTCTTTTCCGGGCCGTCCCACACACACGCCGCACACAAAGGCCATGCGTCCTCGCTGAACACACGTCTCAACCCGCAATGGACGGCGCCCCCGAAGGCGACCTGGACGCGTTGCTGAGGGGCGGCGCCACCGACTGCGCCGCGCTGGCGGCGCGGCGGGACGTGCTGCTGCGCATGTTGCAGGTGCGAAGATATATGTGAAGACCAGGAGGCCGTGTGTGTGACGAGTGTTTCTGGCGGGAGGGAGGGCGATGAAATAGCACGCGAGCCTCCCCCCACCCCCCATCACGCGACCTACCCTCCGTCTTCACACCCACACACCTCTCCTCTACCACCAGGACACCGAGCAAGCGCTGCAGCAGCATGAAGACGTCCTGGCAGCAGGGCCATCACCCGCCGCGGGCGCCGTCTCAACGGAAGCACAACCATCGCCATCTCGCGCGGCACCTCCAGACGGCGTCGCCGCGACCCCAGGCGCCGACACGACGCCACCAGGGTCTGCTGTGCACGGTCCCCACCCTCCCCCGCCCGGCAGCCCGCCCCCGCCGTCGCCCGCGTGGTGGGCCGACAGTGCGCCGGCCCATCCACACGCCGCCGGCGGCGACGACGACGCGGTCGCACCCACGCCCGGGTCCCAGCCCCCTGTGTGCGGTGGTGTCGTGCCCGAGTCGCCGGGCAGCGATGGTGGTGGGGTGGGGGCGGCAGGCACTGTGCACGCCCCCCTGCCCACGCACACCCCTCCAGTAGCCGGCACCGACATCCGCCTGCCCCGCCCCGTCGTCGCGCTGGCGCTGTCCCCGTCCGGCGCCCACATTGCTCTACTAGTGGAGGCGTCGGGAGGGGGGTCGCACGTCAGCGTGGAGGCGTGGAGGCTGCCGCCGCGCGCGGTCGTTGACCCGCCACCCGCTCGCATCGCCACGTGGCCTGCCCGCCTGGTGCCTGGGGCGCCACCACCCTCGCTAGCCATTGTGGAGGATGCGGCAGGCGTGCCCACCGTGGTGGTGGGGGGTAGCGTTGCGGTGGAGGCCGCATCCTCTCCCCTGTCGTGCCCGACCGCCCTCACCCCCGCCACCCAGCCCCTTCCCCTGCCCACCCCGTTTGCCACCACGTGCGTTGCCCTGGATACGGATGGCGACACCCTGTTCGCGGGAGGACCCGCCGGCAGCACAGTGGCGGTTTTAGAAGCCCCCCCCGGCCGCGGTCCGCGCGCCGCGGCCGCCGCGCCGCGCCCGCTCCCCCCCGGCGGCGACGCCCTGGCCGACGTCGCCTCCCTGACGTGCGCGGGGTCGGCCGCGGACGGCCTGCTGGCCGCGGTCTCGCGGGCGGGCGGTGTGGCGGTGTGGTGTTTGAGGGCACGGCGTGTCGTGGCGGCCGCCGCGCCGATCGCCGGGTGGCCCGCCGTGCGCCGCATCGCCTGGCTGACCAGGGGTGGGGAGGAAGATGGTGATGATGCCTCCATTATCGCGGTCGTCGTGTGCCAAGACGGCTGCAGCGTCCGCGGCGGCCTGCCGCCGCGGCGCGCGGCGGTCGTGCGTGTGGGGGGCGCCGCGCCGCCCGCGTGGGCGCCGCTCGCGCCCGCCCTGGCCGCCGACACGCTGGCAGCGGTGCAAGATGGTGGTGCGGGCGTTGTTGACTCATACCCTCCTCCTCACCTCCTGCTGGCGGCGCGGGGGGGCGGCGTGCTGACGGTGTGGCGCGGTCGTGATGGCGCGATCGCGGTGCGCGCGTCTCTGGGCGGGCCGGACGAGGGCGGCGTCGCCCTGGCTGTGCAGCCGGGAGGCGTCGGCGTGCGGGTGGCGTGCCCGTCGGGCAAGGGGGCGGCGGTGGTGGATGTGGAGAGAGTAGGAGGGCTGTTTTAGACTAAAACATGTCTTTTAACACTGTTTTTGTAACACTGATCTCTCTCAACTCAACCCCATCACCTGCACCGCCACCCGCCGCTCGCGCGGGCCGTCGCAGTCCACCACCAGGATGGATTGCCACTGCCCCAGCGCCAGGACGCCCTGGTTCACGGGGATGCAGAGTGATTGACCGACCGCGATGGCCGCGATGTGGGAGTGCGCGTTGATTGGTTCTTGAGCTCGCCACGCTGCCAACCCTTCGGGCGTGTCCACCGCCCACCCGTTGGCCAGGCAGCGCTCACGTTCAACGTCAGACGCGGGGCGGGCGTCGATGTCGTTGTGGCGGTAGCGCGTGCCGACGCGCGCAGTCTCCGCCCCACACCGTTCATCGGGCGGGGCCAGGCGCAGCAGCCAGGCCCTCAGATCCTGTTCCAGCCCCACTTCGGCTTCGTTGATGGTGACGCCCACAGTCGTGTGGCGGGACAGCACTGTGGCGGTGCCTTCCCGCACGCCGGAGCGGGTCACTGCTGCCGCGACATCGGCCGTGACGTCGGCGATAACCACATCCTGGGCGGGTGGGCCGGGGCGGGGGGCCGGCACCGTAACCTCGGTGTAGGAGGTGGTGAAGGCGGAGGTGGGCGTGGCCTGGCCAGCGCGCGGCGGCGCGCGCGTGGGGTGTCGGCGCACGCCGCGCGAGGGTGGTGTGCGGGTGGCGCCGGCTGGTGGGCAGTGGCGCATGCTCCAGTGGGGTCGTTCCTACTACACGCGGGAAATGTGGTGGGCGTGTTAGCAACAAGCCAAGAATGAGCGGGTTGCTTTTTCTCACTCTTTTGTCGAACCAAAAAGCCTTGGCCGTCCTCTCTCCCCTTCACGCTCTAAACACCGTCCGGTCCTCCGTCCTGACCTCTCAGGTGGAGGAGCACACACCCAGGTGCGTCACCAGCGGCGCGGGGAGCGACACGGCGGCCGCGATCGAGGCGCGATCGGCCCTTGCCCCCTCCGCCGATATTGCATCTCGCCCTCTGCACCCCGCGCCTGCGCCCGTCGCCGTGCGCCCGCGCCGCGCCCTCCACGCTCGCGGACGGCGGGCATCTGGTTACACGTCGCCCTGTGAGCGTGGCCACAGCGTAGGCGCGCTCGCGCTGGGGCGGCTGGCAGCTCGCACAGAATCTCTCTGGGGCGCTGCCCTTCTCACCGTCTCCCTTTCCCTTCCCTTCAGACCCTGACACCCGGGCTTGGCTCTGATTTCAGCCTGACCATGGACGTGAGTAATCCTCATCCTTCAACGGGGGGCGGGAGGCGGGAAAAAGGAGGGGAGGCGGGACGCCCACCCCCCCTGCGCCTCAGCGCTGGCCGAGCAGGCCAATGCGAGGTCGGCCGACGCGCGGGGGGTGCCGGCTGCACCCACCAACCCACCCCACCAAGTCTGCGCGGGGCTGGCGCGTGTGCGCTGTTGATACACCCCTCACACCTCACCCACCCACACACACACATCACCACCAGGCCTTTGGATCCCCCGCCCCCTCGTACGCGCCCGCCGCGTCCGCGCCCGCCGCCCCGACCTCCGCTGCGCGCCCGGGGCGCACGCGCCGCCGGTCGACCGCGTCCGCGTCCGCCTCTGTGCGCAGCCCGGATGGCGCGACGCCAGGTGAGTTGGATGGTGGATGGGTGGGTGGATGGTGCGTGTGGAATCAAGGTGTTGTTTGTATGGCCGATCAAACATACATCCCACCTCCCCTTCCCACAGGCTGCCGCTACGACTCGTCGCTGGGCCTGCTGACCAAAAAATTCGTCCAGCTGGTGGCCAACGCCGAGGGCGGCGTGCTGGACCTGAACAAGGCGGCGGAAGCGCTGTCGGTGCGTGTGTGGATAATGAAAGATTTTTTTGGATTTTGTTCTCGCGGCGTTTTTTGTGCTCACCTCCCTCTCCACCCCAAAAACACCACTCCCCCAGGTCCAAAAGCGCCGCATCTACGACATCACCAACGTGCTGGAAGGTATCGGCCTCATCGACAAGCAGTCCAAGAACCACGTCGTGTGGCGCGGCACCCCCGTCGACGCCGACGGCACGCCCGCACCCGCCGGCACACCCGCGACCGCAGCGTCGGCCGCCGCGATTGTGGGCAGCAGCGGCGGCGACGACGGAGACGGCGTGACGTCCGAGGAGGCGTCCCTGGAGACCGTGGTGGCGTCCCTGGAGGCGGACGCGGCGTCCCTCGAGGCGGTGCGCGCGAGCATCGAGGAGGCGGTCGCGCGCCTGGCGGCCGACCCCGCCGCGCGCGAACGCCTGTACGTCACGACCGACGACATCGCCTCCCTCCCCCTGGCCGCCACCGGGGACACCGTTTTCGCGGTGACCGCGCCCCAGGGCACGGCCCTGGTGGTGCCCGACCCCGCGGGCGGCGGCAGCGGCGGCGGCGGCAGCGTGTGCGGCGGCGGCGGCGGCGGCGGCTCCACCATGTCGGCCCCCCTGCCCGGCGTCGTGCCGCCCCGCTACCGCGCCCAACTGTCGTGCGGCCCCGACGCCCGCGACGGCATCGAAGTGTGGCTGGTGGCGGGGCCGGCCGCTGCCGCCGCGGCGGCGGGCGCGGGCGGGCCGCCGCCGTCGCCGGGCGCGGCCGCGGCGATGGGCAGCGTGCCGCCCCCGTCCCCCGGGGCCGAGGTGGCGCACGCCTGGCTGGCGGCGGACGCGGAGACGCCGTGCGCCATGGCGGTGGCCGACCTGTTTGGCGCGGCGGCGGGCGCGGGCGGGCCGCCGCCGTCGCCGGGCGCGGCCGCGGCGATGGGCAGCGTGCCGCCCCCGTCCCCCGGGGCCGAGGTGGCGCACGCCTGGCTGGCGGCGGACGCGGAGACGCCGTGCGCCATGGCGGTGGCCGACCTGTTTGGCGAGGGCGTGTGACCAAGAGAACACAGAGGGAGAGCGTGTGGGTGGGCGGGGCGCAGAGAGCGGGGAGACTACAATATACCGCTCCCCCTCGCCCTCCCCCTCGTTCCACCTCTCACCCCCTTTTTTTTTCTCTCACCTTCACGTCAACACACGTCTTTCACCCCCCCTCCCAGCCCCACGGGCCCTGAAGCGCTGTGGACGCTGCCCCCCCCCCCCCCCCCGTCCCCCCTTGTTTCTTCGTATACACACCACACACGAACGTCACCATTTTTTTTTGACCCAAAGAGGGCGAAGAAGGAAACGCACTCGATCCCCCGCACACACCCCTGCCACCCACGCCCACCCCCCCGCCTACGGGAGGGGCGAGGCACTGGCCAGGAAAAAACCCGGGGCCCCAGAGTCGTCGCGCGCTTTCTTTTTTTGAAGCCTCTTGATTTCCCCTTTTTTTCCCCCCGTGTACACACCATCTTTTTCTTCGACTCCAACGCGCCCACACCGCGACCCCGAGACAGACATCTGCGGGCTGGATTTGATCTTCTGGCTTCCTTTTGTCGCTGAGACACACACACACACACCGCCCCTTTCCCCCCGCGCGTGCACACCTCTTTGCCCCGACCTCTTTTGTTAGGCTTGCTTCGCAGATCTTTTTTTTCCTCGCCGAGAGAACCGCCGGTTTCTGGCTGCCTTTCCTCCCCCCACGCGTGACCGATACAACAACAAAAAGTTAACACAGCGCCTTGATGTTTCGATTTTGATGTTTCGCCCCCGGAAAAAAAGGAAATAAACTCGCTCTTTTGTCTGCTTTCTCTCTCTCATTCTGCACAGGGGGTTTGATCTCTCAACACACACGCAACACACAGCCACAACTCGTGCGTGTGTGTCCTGCCTCCCCTGTCTCTCTCATCTCTCATCACTTGGGCGCGGCCCCCGCCACCGGCACGCCAAACGAAGCGACCCACTCCAGCAGGGGGGCCAGCCCGACCGCCCCCTCCCGCTGGGCGCCGGGCACGAGGGCGCCATCCTTGAACAGGAGGAGGGCGGGCAGGCCGTACACGCGGTAGCGTTCGACGAGGGTGGGGGCGGTGTCGGCGTTCATTTTGACGACTTTCAGGGCGCCGCCCGCCGCGGCCTCCACCTTGGGCAGCAGGGGGGCGACCAGCTTGCAGGGGCCGCACCAGTCGGCCCACACGTCGACGAGGACGGGGGTGGGGGACTGTGTGGGTGTGTGGGTGGGGAGGTGTGGGTGAGGGCGGGGTTAGCCTTCCATTGTCTTTGCCCCCTGCCCGTACACTCAGTTCCCCTCCTTTCCCCACCCTCACTCTCTCTCATCGGAACACTCTCTCACCTGCAACACCTCCCTTTCAAAAGTGGCTTCGTCCACGTCCAGCACCGCCCGCGCCGCGACGCGGGCGCGACGTGCGGTCGGTCCGCGGCGCGCGGGCGGGGACGGGGGCGCGACCGGGCGCCCGCCGCGGCGAGGGCGCAGGGACGCGGCGGCGGTGGTGGTGGCGGCGCGCGAGGCGCGGGGAGGGGCAGGCCGGACGGCGCGCGGCGCGGAGGTCAGCATCGGTGGACGGAAAAAAAGAAAACGGCGGTTGGCGCGCAAACGGCCTCGCTGTTGTGACGGGCGCGCGTGTGTCCGATGGAGGCGGCCGCGACACGCGCGTGCAGGGCGCCTGGGAGTTGGGGAGGGAACGCGCGAGATTTGGGCGCAAAAACAAAGGAGAAGAAGTGTTTTTGCTTGGCCGGCAGCGCTGTCCCGCTCTCTGTGTGAGCGTTTCCCTCCGCCTCTCTTCCCTCTCGTTTCTCTCTTCCAACCCGCGCCACACGGCCTGGGCGCATGTTCCCATCCCTGTCAGCCTTGGCGCAGCAGGCATGCCACTGATCGTTTGGTATTGGCAAGAGCTGGTTTGTTTTTGTTTTCACATCACCAACAGGAAACACCTGGGCGAGGACAACAGAGTTTCGTTTTCATTTCTCTCTAAAAATAAACCTCGCAACACACACACTAAAACGGGGGCGGCCCCGCGGCCAACGCAGCCAGCAGCAGCCCCCCAACAAGCGCGCCGCCCACGACGGGGGCAGACGGCCCACTCTCCACCGCTCCCCTGTCCCCCCCCGTCCACGCGTCCAGGATCAAGCGTTCAGAGGCACGCACCCGGGCGGCCGCGTCGTCGGCGGACGGCGTGGCCGTGGCCCCACCGCGGGAGGGGCGGCGGCGGGGCGTGACGCCGCGGCGCAGAGAGGGGGGGGCGCGTGGCGCGGCCTCGACTTCGGGCAGGGCTGTGTGTGTGTGTGGTGTGTATTGTGTGTGTGGGGGGGGTTGAGCGGACAAAATCAAGGGAGTGTCGGATAGCGAGGAGCGGAGTCGGGGAGGGAGGCAACAGAGAGCGTGTGCCAACAACGAGCCCTTCGCTAGTGCTTGCAGCCGGCGCCTCCCGCCACCACCGCGACTATGGCGGTGCGCTTCTTCCCCGCATGCTTGTCCACGCATGCGAGTGCGGCGTGGGAGGCCGGGCCCAGCAGACAACACACACACCTCGCACACACGCACACACCCCTACCTTTCTTCGCCTCGTCCAGCCAGTCGCGCGGCCCCGCGGCCGGGCGGGTGGGACGGGCACGCGTGCGTCCGTGGGCCAGGCGCGGGTGGCGGGCGGCGAGGGGAGGCATTGGGAAAGTGGTTCGCGAACCGCAGCGAAACGAAACAGAAAAACTCTGAAGCGAGTTTCTCGCACCACTCTCTCTCGAGAGAAACGACCGACCCCCCCACAACCTCGGCAAGCCAGCCCAACCACACACCACATACCACCCCACAACCATGGATGACCCCCACGCGTGGGAGGGCGCCAAAGAGAACTACCGTCCGTCCAAGGCGGGGCACGCGCCGCGCGCGCTGTGCGGGGACGGCGTGCCCCTGGGCAAAGCGTGCAACGAGCCCGCGGGAGCGGTGGAGGGTCGGCGGTGAGTGTGTGTGTGACGAGGGAGGTAGTGGGGAGAGGAGAGAGGGCGCGTCGGTGGGGGGGGGGGGAACGGTTGTTCAACTGCCGGCGCGCATGTGGCGCGCGCAGCGTGGCCTCCCCGCACCCTCTCACCCTCATTCACCACCTCACCCCCTGCCACACACACACAGCGAGTTTGAGCTGGAGCTGGTGTCGTCTCCTGCGGATCCGGTGGACGTGTGGACACGGTGCGTGTTGGTTTTTGATTCGCCGTTTTTCATTGGACATGCCAAAACGGAAACCATCGCGCACGCTCACACACACACACTCCCAAACTCCTACAATCAGCTACGTCAAGTGGACGCAGGCCACCTTCGCCGCGGGCGGCGCGTCCGCCGCCCTGCTGCCGCTGCTAGAGCGCGCGACGCGGGAGCTGGGGCCGACGTCGGCGGCCGGGGCGGTGGCCAAGGATGACGTGCGGCTACTACGGTTGTGGATGCAGTATGTGAGTGGTGGGGTGTGGGAAGGTGGTGGAGAGGGAGAGTGGTGGCGAGGTGTGTGCTACCCAAACTCACCCACCCCCACACCCCCACTGCTTAGGCCGACCTCCTCCCCGACGCGCGCGACGTGTTCGCCTTCCTGGAAGCCAACGGCATCGGCCAAAAGTCCGCCCTGTTCTACGTCGCCCGCGCCGCGCGTGCAGAGACTGCGCGTGACTTTTCCAGCGCCGACGCCGCGTTTGCCGCGGGCGTGGCCGCGGGAGCCACCCCGGCCGACCGCCTGACCGCCCGCCAGGCCGAGTTCCACGCCCGCATGGCGGCTCGCGTGGCGCGCCAGTTGGCGGCGGGCGGCAGGGATGGTGCCACCGCGGCTCCTCCGCGCCGCACTGCGCTCGCGGCAGTGCGCCCCGTGGCCGCGGGTGCGCGCGGCCGCACTGCGAGCGGGCGCACGATAGCCTCCATCACTGCCCCGCCTCCCGCCCGGTCGGCGGGGGCGGCGTCGTTGGCCGTGTTTGTTGATGAAGACCTCTCACGCGCCCCCACCACCACCGCCACCGCCGCCGCCCGCCCGGGGGAGGGGTGGACCTCCCTGGCCCCTCGCTCCGCGTCCGTCAAAGAGAACGAGCCCGCGGTGTCGCAGTGGGTGGGGACGATGCTGCCGCCGTCGTCGCGCGGGCAGCGGGGCGGCGCGCCCGCGCCCGCGCCCTTTGCACCCCTCTCCATCCCCGCTGATGAAGGGCTGGAGCCGGCCCCCGCGGCTGCCGCCCCGACCCGCGCCAGAGGCGGCGCCACCGCCCTGCGCAAGCGGCTGGACGGCGGCGGCGGTGCCGACCTGGTGGCCGACCCGCTGGCCGGCCACCGCGCCGACGCGGCTGCCGCTGCTGCGGTGGCTGCCGCCGCCACCACAGACGCGGGCGCCACTCCTGTCGACGACCTGGCCGACGTCACCCTGGCCACCAGAGACGCGCTGCACGCGGTCGGCGGCTTCTTCGCGGGCGCGCTGCCCGGGGCCGCGCCCTGGGGGGACGGCCCCGGGTCTCCCGCCGACGACGACGCGGGTGCCGCTGACGCCGGCGCCGACGCCACGCTCTCCACGCGCGACGCGCTGGACGCGCTGGCCGCAGCGTTTGGAGGGGGCGGCGACGACACGCTGCCGCTGGGGCGCGCCAGGCCCGGCAACGCGGCACCCGGGTCGCCCGGCAGCCTGGACGTGCGGGAAGACACGTTGTTCCGGATGGGAGGCAACGGCGGCATCACCGGCTTTGAGGTGAGGGAGGACACCCTGTTTCGGTTGGGGGCGGCTGCCACTGCAGCTGCTACGACCACCACCACCCCCACCACCGCCGACGAGAACGCGCCCCCACCCGCGGCCGACCCCGAAAACGCGGGCCCCCGCCTCCGGCGGTCCGCCAAGCGCGGGTTGGGCGGGGGCGGCGGCGTGCTGGCCGAGGTGGCGGAAGGCGTGGAGCCCGACGCAGAGGCGGAAGCCGCGCTGCGCACGCCGCCTGAGGACGCGGGCTCGGACGAGTTCGAGGTGTACTGTGATGGTGGCGCGTGAGAGGGCGCGGTGCGTGCTGGCGTGTTGTTTCGACGAGTGCAAAACAACAAAAAATCGAATCACTCTCTTTCTGCGTTCTCGGTTCTCTCTCTCTCCCTTCCTCCTTTGCCCCCCCACTCTCGTCGCCAGCCACGCCGCGCCTAGCGGCCATCCGGGCGCGCCGGCGCCAGCCGCTGTCGCCGAGCACCGTGCGCCGCGCCGCAATGAGCGAGTCGTGGTGCGTGTTTTGTCTGTGTGTGTCGCGCAGAGGCTGTGTGCGAGCGCCTCCCAATGCGCGCGGGCAGTGTGAAACACACAAATGTGTCGAGTGACGGGCGTTCTTCGTGCCGACACCCCCGCCCTCTCCCCTTTTCTCCCCGGCAGGACGCACGCCATCGCGGGCTGTGCAGCCGGCCTGGCCGCCACCCTGGCCCTCCAACCCCTGGATGTCGTCAAGACTCGGCTGCAAGTGCAGGACGGCGCCCCCCGCGGCGTGCCCCGGTACGCTGGCACGTGGCACGCGCTGCGTACGATTGGGGCGACAGAGGGCGTGTCCGCCCTCTACGCCGGCCTTGCCCCCGCCCTGCTGGGCGCAGGCGTGTCGTGGGGCGCCTACTTTGCTTTCTACACGGCGGCGAAAGGGAGGTGGGCGGCCGCGTTGGGAGGTGAGGGGGATCGCCTGCCCCCCAGCGCCCACCTTGCGGCCGCGGCAGAGGCGGGCGCCGCCGTCGTGCTGTTGACCAACCCGGTGTGGGTCGTCAAGACGCGCATGCAGCTGCAGGCGCGCGGCGGCGGCGCCAAAGCGGCCGCCGTGGCGCGCGCGGTCGCCCCCGCCGCCGCGCGCGCGGCCGCGCCGCCGCGCGCGGCGCGCGTGCGCGGCGGTGTGACCGCCGCCCTGCGGTCGATTGTCAAGGAGGAGGGAGTGGCAGGTCTTTATAGGGGTTTAGTGCCGTCCCTGCTGCTGGTGTCGCACGGTGCGATTCAATTCGCGGCCTATGAAGAGTTGAAGAGAATCGCACGGGTCGCCACCGCCACCCCACCAGACGCGCCCCTCCCCTCCCCCGCGGTCGCGCTCGCGGGGGCGGCGTCCAAGTTTGTTGCGGCCACCGCCACCTACCCCACCCAAGTGCTGCGCGCCCGGCTGCAGCAGAAGCAACTGGCCGCGGGGTTGGGCCCCCGCTACGATGCGCCGCTCGCCGCCCTGCGCACCACCCTGGCACGGGAAGGCGTGGCCGGCCTCTACAAGGGGCTGGCCCCCACCCTGCTGCGCGTCGTGCCTCAGTCTGCCGTCTCGCTGGTCGTGTATGAGCGCGTTGCGGCTGCGCTGGCGGCGTGGAGTGAGGCGCGGTGAAGCGATTGTTTTTCTGTCTTTCTTTTGTGTGTAAAAGAGCACTGCTATTTTTTTGTTGTGGGTGTGTGGCGCCATGGGTTCTTGCGCCTGCTGTGATGGTGGATCGTGGCTCGCGGGGCGTCGTGATTTTTTGTCGCGAGGTCGAGTGAGCGTGAAGACGCACACCCGCGTGACCCCTCGAAAAACGCTCGCCCTCTCCCCCTCCCCTTCCCCCTCCCCTCCCCCTTCCCCATGCGCACAAACCTGCGCGCGCCGGGCCTCTGTCTGACGTCTGCGCCGCGCCCCCTCCGCCCCACGCCCCGCGCCGTGGCCGCGACCGCGCGCCCGCACGCCGCGTCTCGCAGGTGAGGGAGGAGAAAGAAGAGTGGTGGTTGTGTGTGTGCGTGGCTGCGTGGCCACCCCCACGCCGTGTGTGTGTGTGTGTGTGTGTGTGTGTCGATGAATGCGTGCACGCAGGCCAGATGCGTGGCTCCGCTGGCCGCGGGGCACACACACACGGCCGCAAACAAAACAAAGAAACGTCTTGGCTTGCGACGCGTGCGCGCCTGGTTGCTGCTCTTCACGCCTCGCCTGGTGCTGCCCCCACTCCACCGTGCCGCCACACACCACAGCTGGCACGATGCGAGCCAAAGGGGGTGGCGGTGGGAGCGTGACGCGGCGGTGGGGGCGGGCGAATGGGTGCCTCCACCAAAAACGCCTCACCCTCATTTCGCTCACTCTCTTCCTTTTTTCTTCCCCAATCACAGCACCGCCCCCGCCACCCCGCCCCGCGGCTCCACTGCCAAGATGTCGGCCGTCCTGGGCAGCGTCACTGTGAGTGGGCATGGCATGAGCGCGCTCGGAAGGCAGGAGAGGGAGGGAGGAAAAGGGTGCCTTTCCGCGCATGGTGCGCAAGCCCCCTTGCTCACTCTCCCCACACCCCACCCCACAGGCTGGCGCCGCCACCATCTCCGACACGCCCGAGTGGAAGGCGCTGCAAGCCCACGTGGCCGACGTCGAGAAGACGTGAGTGTGATGGCAGGCAGGGGGAGTGATATGAAGATCGCCCTTCTGCCGCGACCTGCAGAGCCAACCCCCCTTCCACCACCCCTTCCCACACACCCCACAGCCACCTCAAAGACCTGCTGCGCGATGAAGCCCGCTGCGATGCCCTGTTCCTGGAGGCGGACGGCGTCGTGGTGGACCTGTCGCGCCAGCGCCAGACGGCCGAGACCAACAAACTGTTGCTCGACCTCGCCTCCCGCGCCAACCTGCGGGCCAAGATTGACGCCATGTTTGCGGGGGACCACATCAACACGACGGAGGATCGGGCGGTGCTGCACGTGGCCACGCGCGCGCCGCGCGGGTCCACGATTATGTGTGACGGGCGCAACGTGGTTCCCGACGTGTGGGCCGTCCTGGACAAAATCAAAGACTTCTCGGAACGCGTGCGCTCGGGCGAGTGGGTGGGCGTGACGGGCAAACCCCTGACCAACGTGGTGGCGATCGGCATTGGCGGGTCGTTCCTCGGCCCCCTGTTTGTGCACACCGCCCTGCGCACCGACCAGGAGGCCGCCTCCCTCGCCGCGGGGCGCCAACTCCGCTTCCTGGCCAACGTGGACCCCATCGATGTCGCCCGCGCCCTCAACGGGCTGGACCCGGAGGCCACGCTGGTGGTGGTGGTGTCCAAAACGTTCACGACGGTGGAAACCATGCTGAATGCGCGCACCGTGCGCTCCTGGCTCACCCACTTCCTGGGGGAGGGCGCCGTCGCCAAGCACATGGTGGCCGTGTCCACCAACCTCAAGCTCGTCAAAGAGTTTGGCATCGACCCCGACAAAGCTTTCCCCTTTTGGGACTGGGTGGGCGGCCGCTACTCTGTGTGCTCCGCGGTCGGCATCCTCCCCCTCGCCCTCCAGTACTCCTTCTCCGAGTGCGAAGCCTTCCTGGCGGGCGCCGCCTCCATGGATGAACACTTCCGCACGGCGCCGTTTGAGTCGAACCTGCCGGTGCAGCTGGGCCTGGCCGGGCTCTGGAACTCAACCTTCCTCGGTTACTCCTCCCTCGCCATCCTACCCTACTGCCAAGCCCTGGCCAAGCTGGCCCCCCACATTCAACAAGTGTCCATGGAGTCCAATGGCAAGGGTGTCGCCATTGACGGCAGCCCCCTCCCCTTCAAAGCGGGCGAGATTGATTTCGGCGAGCCCGGCACCAACGGGCAGCACTCGTTCTACCAACTCATCCACCAGGGGCGCCCCGTGCCCGCCGAATTCATCGGCATCATCAAGTCGCAGCAGTCGGTGTACTTGAAGGGTGAAGTCGTGTCCAACCACGATGAACTGATGTGCAACTTTTTCGCGCAGGCCGACGCACTGGCTGTGGGCAAGTCGCCCATCGACCTGCGCGCGGAGGGCGTCCCCGACTACTTGATCCCCCACAAAACGTTCACTGGGAACCGGCCGTCGCTGTCGATCATGCTGCCCGCCCTGACGGCGCGCACGGTGGGGCAGCTGCTGGCCTTGTATGAACACCGCATCGCGGTGGCGGGCTTTGTGTGGGGCATCAACTCGTTCGACCAGTGGGGTGTGGAGCTCGGCAAAGTGCTCGCCTCCCGCGTGCGCACCGAGATGAATGCGTGCCGCACCCAGCACCGCAAGCCGTCGGGGTTCAACTACTCCACGACGCGGCTGCTCAACCGGTACCTGGAGGGCAAGGCGCAGTTGATCTACCCGGAACCAGTGGACACGTTCCCGTGCGAACTCATCTCTAGTGAGACGTGCAGGCCGCCGACGTCGTACCTGTGAGAAAATGGCGTGTGTGTGTGTGCAGAGAGAGCTGGGGTTTTGAGAAGAACAAAACAACAATCTTGGAGCGGTGCGTTTTCCCTTTTTTTTCCTCTACCCCCAAAATCAAATTCCCTTTTTTGTTTCTCCTGTTCCCCCACACCGGGGGGGAAGGGGGGACCAGGCCAAGTGCGTGTGCGTGTGTGCGTGGATCTACAAAACAACGAGACAAAAGACAACCGGCGCCTGTCTCTCCTCTCTCTTCTCACAACCCTTCCCCCGCCCCCGCCGCAAACGCGGCCCCCGCTCCCGCCACCTCGCCCGCCCGCGGTGCGTCCAGGTCGGGGCGGGCCGCCACCCCCCGCCGAGCGGCGGGAGGGGGCAGGCCGGCGCGGCGTTTGGCCGAGCCGGCGCCTTGTTTTTTGCCGCCGCTGCTGCGCGGAGGCCACGTGTGCGGCACCTGGGCCACCCCACCCGACGCGGGTCTCCACGCGGCGGGGGCGGGCGGGGCGGGCGCCAGGGCGGGTGGCGGGCCGGAGTACGCGGCGTGCAGGTCTGTGGTGTGGCCGAGAGCGAGCGGCGTGGCGAGCGGCAGAGCACCGCTCCGCTCGCTGCCGTCCCCTCCACCCGCCCGCAGCAGCGCGCTGGCGTCCGCGCCAGGGGCGCGCACCCACATGTAGCGTCCGTCTCCAGCGGCAACGGCTGCCGCGCGGGCGGCGGCCAACAGCGCGAGCGGGCGCGCGAGCGCGGCGCCCCCGTCTCGCGGGGCACACGAATAACGCAGCACGCGCCCCCCCACCCCCACGTGCGCCACCACGACGCTTGACCCGTGGCGCAGGGCGGCTGTGACGGCGGCGGCCGCCGCGGACGCGGGGTGGGGTTCCTCCGCGTCGGCGGGGGCGGCGCCGCGCAGTTCGCACCGCACGATGACGCTGGTGGGGCGGGGCGTGGTGGTGTCGCCTGCCACCGGCCCACTCTCTCCATGCACGTGCGTCCTCACAATGATGGTGGCCCCGTTGCCACCATCGGGCGCGGTCCAGGCGGAGTAGTAGGGGGAGCGAGGGCACGGCCGCGCGCCGTGCCCTCGGACAAGCAGCGCCTTCTTCGCAGCGCGCGCGCACGCAGACCGCACGTCTCCGCCCGCCGCGTCAGGCAGGGGCGCGTCCACGTACAGGACGCCGGTTTGCAGCGTCAGGGGCAGCACCCAGCCTGGGTCGGCGCCGCCCGGGGGGGCGAGGCCAGCCCCTGCCAGCCGCGCGAGGGCGCCCCCCGTCACCACCGCGGCAGCGCGCTCGCGTGTCGCCAGCTCGCGCGCCGCTGCGTCGCGGGGGAGGGGTGGGGCCAGCCCCGCCGTCAAGCCGGGCGACGGCGCCACATCGAGCGTGGTGCCGGGGCGGGGCAGGGTGAGGGGCGGCAGCCGCGCGGGGCCCCGCAGCGGCCGCGCCGGCGGCGGCGCGCCCGGCACCGCGGCGGCAGCGTGCAGGGCGGCCGTCAGGGACACATGGGCCACACACGTCCACAGTGGCGGCAGCGTGCGCACGCGGGCGTCGACAGCGGCCGCGTGTGCCGCGGCGTGCGCTGCGGCGACCGCCTCTGACGCTTTCGCGGCCTGTCCCCGCCACCCGGCCGCAGCGCCGGCCCAGGCGGCCGCCCACCATGCCGCCCGCTCTGCATCAAACGCAGCGCTCAGGGCAGCGTGCCGGGCTGCGGCCCGTGTGTCCAGGGGGTGGCCGGCTGCGAGTGTGTCCTCTGCCGCGAGGTACCAGGCGTGGTCGCCCGCAGACTTGCCCGACCACTTGCGCAGCGGGTGTGTGTGTGCAGGCGCCCCCGCCTGTGCCGCCTTGCGTTTGGCGCGGGGCGCGGCCGACGCCGAGACCGAGGAGGCGGGAGACGTCCGCGGCGGCGACGGAGGGGGCGTGCCGGCCGCCGCCTTCTCCTCCTCCCCGGGCGCTGTCGCACACCCGACCACAGGTGCCGGCAAGCGTGTGCCCACCGCCACCGAGTGCGTCAGCAGGGCGGCGGCGGACAGGAAGGGGGGGTCGGCGGCGGTCATTGGGGGGGGACTGTGCGTGTGGTGCGCGCGTGTGCACTCCCACGACGTGGCCCAGGCACGGCGGCCTGGGCGTTAGTGCGGCCCGACTGGGCGGGAAGCGGCCGCCATTGCGCGGGTGGAGCGCTTGGAATGCAGGCTCCAGCGTTTCTTTTGTTTTTTTGTGCGGTCTGCCGAGCGGTGTCGATGCCTCTCACTCTCACGCCTCCTTCTCCCGCACAGCAAGCGTTGGATGCGCCCCCCCACCCTCCGGCGCCCTCACCACGCCTTCCGTCCATCCCCCGTCTGCCGCCGCCGTCGTCCACCCGCACCGATGGGGGCCGCCCCCGCCCCCCCGTCCCCCGTCTCCGTCGACGTCCCCCCCTCCGACGCCCGCCTGTACCGCCGCCTCACCCTGCCCAACGGCATGGGCGTGCTGCTGATCCACGATCCCGCCATGGCGGCCGACGTGGCCGCCGCGGCGGACAGCGAGGAGGGGGGCGACCGCAGTGGCTCGGACGACGACGGCGCGGTCACAGAGAGCGACACCGACGCCAGCGGCAGTGATGGTGATGACGAAGATGATGACAGCGACGCCCCTGGTAGCGGTGGCAAGGGCACCGCCGCCAAGAAGGCGGCCGCCGCGGTCGCGGTGGGCGTCGGGTCGCTGTGTGACCCACCCGAAATGCCGGGCCTGGCCCACTACCTGGAGCACATGCTGTTCATGGGGTCGGAAAAGTATCCCGATGAGAACGAGTGAGTGATGACGCAGGGGGGGGGTGGGGGTGGAAAGGGAGAGAGAGACAGGGTCGGTGTGTTTTTTCGTGTCCTCCCTTTCCTTCACCCCCCCCCCCCCCCCCACCCCACACAGCTACGACGCCTACCTCTCCCGCCATGGCGGCATGTCCAACGCCTACACCGAGCTGGAGGCAACTGTGTACTATTTCGATGTCAAACCAGCGTCCCTCGTCCCCGCGCTCGACCGGTTTGCCCAGTTCTTCACCTCCCCCCTCGTCAAAGCTGACGCCCTGGAACGCGAAGTCTGCGCCGTGGACAACGAGTTTGCGGGCGTCAAACAGTCCGACTCCTGCCGCCTGGGCCAGATGAGGTGCGACACGTGCGCCCCCGGGCACCCGTTCCGCCGCTTCTTTTGGGGGAACCGTGCATCGCTCTACGACCGCCCGCGCGCGGCGGGCGCCGAAGTGCGCGCCTCCGTCGTCGATTTCTACCGCAGTCACTACTCTGCCGACCGCATGTCCCTCGTCGTGCTGGGGGGCCACACCCTGGACGAACTCGAGGCAGAAGTCGCCCCCCGCTTTGGCGCGGTCGCGGGCGGGCGCGGCCCGCCCCCGACCTTCTCCGCCTCTGGCCCCCCCTACACCGGCGCCACCCTCCACATCCTGCCCTCCGTCAAGGATGGTCACGTCCTGCACGTGTCGTGGTGCCTGCCCCCGCTGGCGGGGAGGTACAGAGCCAAGGCAGAGGACTATGTTGCACACCTCGTGGGGCACGAAGGGTCCGGCTCCCTCCTCACCGCCCTCAAGGCGCGCGGGTGGGCGTCCTCCCTGTGCGCGGGGGTGGGAGACGGTGGTGTCGACCGGTCCAGCGCGGCCTACGTGTTCGACGTGGCGGTGACGCTGACGGATGCAGGGCTGGCGGCGGGCGTGGAGGAGGTGGCGGGGGGCAGTGCCGCCGCCGCCGCCGCCGCCACCACCACCACCACCCTCCCCGGCTCCGGCCTGGCCGTCGCATCCCTCATCTTTCAGTGCGTCGCCATGCTCGCGTCCGCCGGCCCCCAGCCCTGGGTGCACGCCGAGTGCGCGGCCGTCGCGGCCGCGCGCTTTCGGTTTGCAGAGGAGGACGCGGCCGACTACGCCGCCCGCCTCGCCCACGCCATGCCGCACTACGCCCCCCAGCACGCGCTGTCGGGGCCCTTCCTGCACGATGAGTGGGATGAGGGGCTGGTGGGGAGCCTGGTGGCGAGGATGGTGCCGAGCACAGCGCGCCTCGACCTGCGCACCTCGTCCGCGAGCGCCACCCCCACCGCCCTGGACACCTGGGTCTCCGCCCTCCCAGGCGCGGTCAAAGCCACCGAGCCCTGGTTCGGGTTCGACTATGTGGCCGCCCCCGTGCCGGCGGGCGTGGTGCGCGCGTGGGAGGCGGCGTGCGCGCCATCCGCGCGCGCGCGCCCGACCTGGCCCTCCCCCCCCCCAACCCCTTCATCCCCACCGACTTTTCCCTGCGCTGCGATGATGAAGGCGGGGACGAGTGCCCCCCCCACAACGGGTGCGCGCGCGCGGCCAAGCGCGCGAGGTCGTCTGTGCCGTCGCCGCCCACTCCCGCCGACGCGCCGCTGTGCCCGCCTCCCGCCCTGTTGATCGATGACCCGGGGCTGCGCGTGTGGCACAAGCAGGACGCCCACTTTCGTGTGCCTCGGGCGGCCGCCTATTTCAGTGTCGCCCCTGCCGATGCACACGCCACCCCCGCGGCTGCCGCCATTCAACACACCCTCATGCGCCTGTGGGACGACGCCCTCTGCGCCACCGCCTACCTGGCCGATGTGGCCGGCCTGGCGGTGGACGGTTGGCCGGAAGGCACTGCGGGAGTGGAGGTGCGGGTGGACGGGTTTTCACACAAACTGCCCGCGCTCGTAGAGGCCGCCTTCTCCGCCCTGGCCGCCCCCTCCTTCACCGACGCCTCCTTTGCCCGCGTGCGTGAGACCCTGGCCCGCGAGTATCGCAACGCGCACGTGCGCCCCGACCGCCACGCCGCGTGGTTGAGGCTGGCCGCGCTCAAAAAAGCGTGGCCTCCGTCTGCTGTGCTGGCTGAACTGGAGACCATGACCCCCGCCTCCCTGCGCGCCGCCGCTCCCTCCGCGCTGGCCTACTGCTGCGTGGAGGCGCTGGTGCAGGGCAACGTGTCGGCCGCGGGGGCGGCGTCGCTCGTGCGCTGCGCGCGGTCCGCGCTGCCGGGTCCCCCTTTGCTCGCCTCCGCCCGCCCCAACGACGCCATCACGGCCCTGACGGCGGGGCCGTCCACCCTGCTGCGTGCCCCCGCCGTCAACAGCGACGAAGTCAACGCCGCGGTCGAGGTGTACCTTCAACTCGGCCCCGACACGCCCTCTGCCCGCGCGGTCCTCGACCTCGCCGCCCACGCCGCCCACGAGCCCGCCTACAATGTGCTGAGGACCAAAGAACAGCTGGGGTATGCGGTGCACGCGGGGGCGAGGTGCACGGGGGGCGTGCTGGGGTACACGGTCACGGTGGCGAGCGGGGAGGCGACGCCGTCCCACATCGACGCGCGCATCGATGCATTCCTCACCTCCTTTGCTGCCACGCTGGCCACCATGCCCGCGTCTGAGCTGGATTCCCACCGTGCTGCACTCACCGCGCTGAAGCGGCAGGCGGACGCCTCCCTGGCGGATGAAGCGGCGCGCCACTGGGACCGCGTGAGCGCGCGCGCCTATGATTTTTCGACGCGCGAGGATGAGCTGGCCTGCCTCCCCGCCGTCACCCGGGCCGACCTGGTGGCGCTGTGGAAGGACGCCATCGCTCCCGGTGGCCCGTCCCGCCGCAAGCTGGCGGTGCACGTGGTGCCAGCGCGCTGCGCGGACGAGCTGGCGTCGCCGCCGCCGCGCGACGCGGTCATCGCCGACACACCAGACGCGGTGCGGGCTGCCCACCCGGCCGCACCGTCCCGGATCGCGGCTGGGGAGGCGCGCGTGGAGGCGGCCAAGGCGGCGGCAGGGGTGTGAAGAGAGGGGAGAGAAGAGACAAACCAGTAAGAATCACACCATTTTTTTTTTGTGATCGGTCCGACGAGCGTTTTTGGATGCTAACACACGGAGCGCGCGCCGCGCACCACTCACACTCACAGCCGAAGAACACACCCGACCGCACGCGGGAGGGAGGGGGCAGAGGGGAGGGAGGGGGGAGGGGAGGGGACGGGCACAGGGCGCAGAAACGACGATGCCCGAGCCACAGTCGCACACTCCCGCCGCCGACCGCCCACACGACACCACACCACACACCCCCGTTTTTTGTCTTTGAACCGAAAAAAGCGGGTTGTTTTTTTGGGGAGGGGGGAGGGATGTTTTGTTTATGAAAAAAAGGGGGGTGGGGTATATTTTTTTGGGGGGGCAAAGGGGGGGAAAGACAGCAGCGATGATGAACATGAAAAGCGGTGGGAAGGGGGGGGGGGGGGATGGAAGCAGCACACAGTGGGAGGAGGGGCACGCCACCCCTCCCGACCGCCGCGCCACACACAGACACCCCCCCCCCACTCTCTCGCTCCCACCCTCCTCACTTCTTCTTGGCGGCCGCCTTGGTCACCTTGCCCGACCCGTCCTTCTTCTCCACCGCCTTGATGACGCCGACGGCCACCGTCTGGCGCATGTCGCGCACGGCGAAGCGGCCGAGGGGGGGGTAGGCGGTGAAGGGCTCGACGCACATGGGCTTGGTGGGGACCATCTTGACGTAGGCGGCGTCCCCGTTCTTGATGAACTTGGGGGCCGCCTCCAGCTCCTTGCCCGACCGGCGGTCGATCTTGGTCTCGATCTCGGCGAACTTGCAGGAGATGTGGGCGGTGTGGCAGTCGAGGACGGGGGCGTAGCCGTTGGAAATTTGGCCGGGGTGGTTCATGATGATGACCTGGGCCGTGAACTCGGCCGCCTCCTTGGCGGGGTCGTTCTTGGAGTCGGACGCGACAAAGCCACGCTTCAGCTCCTTGACCGACACGTTCTTGACGTTGAAGCCGACGTTGTCCCCCGGGCCGGCCTCGGGCAGGGACTCGTGGTGCATCTCCACGGACTTGACTTCGGTGGTCAGGCCGGACGGCGCGAAGATGACGACCATGCCGGGCTTGATGACGCCCGTCTCGACACGGCCCACGGGCACCGTGCCGATGCCGCCAATCTTGTACACGTCCTGCAGGGGCAGGCGGAGGGGCTTGTCGGAGGGGCGCTTGGGGGGGTCGATGTTGTCCAGCGCCTCCAGCAGGGTGGGGCCCTTGTACCACGTGATGTTGGTCGACTTCTCAATCATGTTGTCGCCCTGGAAGCCGGAGATGGGGACGAAGGCCACCTTCTCGGGGTTGTACCCCACCTTCTTGATGTAGGAGGAGACCTCCTTGACGATCTCGTCGTACCGCTTCTGGTCGTACTTGGGCTCGGTCGCGTCCATCTTGTTGAGGGCGGCAATCATCTGCTTGACGCCCAGGGTGTAGGCCAGCAGCGCGTGCTCGCGGGTCTGGCCCTCCTTGGAGATGCCGGCCTCGAAGCCGCCGGGCGTCGAGTCGATGATGAGCACGGCGCAGTCGGCCTGCGACGTGCCGGTGATCATGTTCTTGATGAAGTCGCGGTGGCCGGGGGCGTCGATGACGGTGCAGTAGTACTGTTGTGTTGGGAGGTGGGGGTGGGGGGTGGGGGTGGGGTGGGGATGGAGCGGGGTGGGGTGGGGGGGGTGGGGGTGGCGTGACACACAACAAAAAACCCTCTCTTTCCATCCACCACCCCCAAACCCATGCCCTCACCTTGGGCGTCTCGAACTTCCACAGCGCGATGTCGATGGTGATGCCGCGCTCGCGCTCGGCCTTGAGCTTGTCCAGCACCCACGCGTACTTGAACGAGCGCTTGTTCATTTCGGCCGCCTCCTTCTCAAACTTCTCGATCACGCGCTTGTCGATGCCGCCCAGCTTGTAGATCAGGTGGCCGGTCGTGGTCGACTTGCCGGAGTCGACGTGGCCGATGACGACTGGGGGTGGGGGTGGGGGTGGGGGGTGGGAGGGTGGGGGTGGGGGGTGGGAGAGGGGGGAGAGGGGGGGCGGTGTGGGGGGGGCGTGCGATCGGGGGCGGCGGCTTTCTCCCGCTCGCGCGCGCGCGCGCGCCGCTCGCCTTGCGTCCCGCCGACGCAGTCACACCCGCCCCACACACACACCACACGCAACGTACCAATGTTCAGGTGGAGCTTCTCCTTACCCACTGAGGAGGGGAGGGAAGGGAGGGGGGAGAGGATGGGTGGTGCCGCGTCCGGTGTCAGCAGCGCCGCAGCGCCGCGGCGGCCGGGTGCGCGTGTGGCCGCCCCGCCACGCTCAACCAGCCGGCTCGCACCCCCCCCCCCCCCCCCCCTCGACGCCACACATGCGGCCGCTGCCTCGATCGAGGGAGAACGCAATCGGGTGCGGTCCGCGTGGGTGCGCGCTGCGCGGCGGCGCACAGCGCGGCGAGAGGGGGTCCATCGGCCGCCGCGGGCGTGTGCGTGCGGCGCCACATACAAGCCCACGGCCGCCCCCCGCCCCCACGTCCCGCGTGCGACGGTGGTCAGCGGGTGGTGTGCAGCGCGTCGCCTCGCGCCGCGGGCGAGTGGGGACGCGGGAGGGGAGGCCGCCGCCTGCAGCCGCACACCACACGAGTCTCCGTGGCGCAGCGGGGGATCGCGCACACCGCGCCCGCCCCCTGCCCACCCTGCCGCGCCCCGGTCCCTGCCCAGTCCGAGGGGCTGGGGTGCCACTCGGGCGGTAGAGGGGTGGCGCCGACGGCAGAGGGCGGGGAGGGGGGAGGCGGCGGTGTGACGGGCGGCTGCCCGTCAGATCAGGCAGGCTCCTCCTGTCCGATCCCCGCGCCCCCACGCTCCCGCGCGCCGGGCCCCAGCCCCGCCCCCACTGGAACACAACACTCACTGGTGACTGGTTGGTTTTGGCGAACGGCGGGGGTGCGGTTCGGGGGTGGTTATAAAATAGAAACGCGAGTGTGTGTGAGAGAGAGGCAAAACCAAAACACTCTCGCTTCTCCCCTCAGTCTGCGCGTGCACACGGCAGCCCCCACACTCCCCGCCCACACCCCCTCCCGCCACGACCTCGGCCGCACCGAGTCACAGCCGCCAGCTGCCTGTGTGGAAGGCAGGCTGGAAGGCCAGACGCGCCCCTCCTCCTGACCACTCACCTGCAGCGCCAGCGTCGCCACGCGCAGCGCGCGCACCGGCCACCGCCGCAGCCGCACCACGCGCAACGCCAGGCAGGGTGGTGGAGACGCAGTGTAGCAGACAATGTCTTTAGCCGTCGATGATGGCTACAGGCACAGTGGTGCCTCCTGTGGCCTCCCTGTGGTGTTCCAGCGCGGCGGCGGCCGCTGCGGTGGCGGCAGCGTCGCCAGTCGCGACAGCGGCGGCCGCGCGTGCTGCGAGACACGCTTCCTTGGACATCGCCGGGTGAGCGGAGAAGTGAATGTTGGTCAGCTTCAGAGTGATGTTGACGGTGTCGCGGTCGCTCTGCCGCCCACGCCCCGACTGCACGCCAGCGTCGGCCGTCGGCGTCGCCGTGTGCCGCCCACTGTCCACCCGCCACGGGGGGGGCGCCGTCGTTCAGGCGGCGGGAGGAGGCAGCGACGCGTCGCCAGGCAGCAAGACCGGCATGTTGATCGTGTTGAAACAAACGGCGTCAACGTGGGGTTGTGGGGTAGGCGAGAACAAGAACAAAGGGAAGACAAACACACCCGTGCACCGAATCGCTGCCCGCAGCACCACGCGGCGCGCGCGCAACCGGGGCGGGCCTCCGCGCGCCTCCCCCGCCCGCACACGGGCCCCACCCCGCGATGTCAGCTGGCGGCGCCAGCGGCCGCGCCACGCCGGTCGGGCGGCGGTCGCCCGCGCGCCCGGTCGATGGCAAACCGGCCGCCGTGTTTGCCGGCCTGCCGCGCGAGCACGTGCTGGCGATGGCGTATTATGGTATGTCGGCTCTGGCGTCCCAGCTGTTGAACAAGGTGAGCGGGGAGGTGGGGGAGGGAGAGGCACAGTGACCCCACTCGGCAAAGGACGAAACACCGACCCCCTCCCCAACCAACACCCCAGGCTATCTTCGCCACGCTCCACATACATGCCCCCTTTCTGATCGCGGGCGCCCAGCTGGGCGTGCTGGCGCCCGCCTGCTACGCCGCGTCGCGGCCTCAGCTGTCGGCCGCGACCGCGCGCGCGGTGGCCCCACTCGCCGCGCTCACAGCAGCCGCCGCCCTGACGTCTCTCATTGCCACGGACGGCCTGTCGGTGCCCATGTTCATCACGCTGCGCCGGTTCACGGCGGCCGCCCAGCTGGGGGTGGAGCGCATCGCGCTGGGGCGCGCGGCCGACGCGCGCGCGGTTGCGGGCGTCGCCGCCATGGCGGCGGGAGCCGCTTTGGCGGTGGCGACAGAGGGGGTGGCGTCTCCTCTAGGATACGCCGCCATCGCCGCCAACTGTGGCCTGACCGCGTGGCACCTGCTGGCGTTGAGGCGCACACCGCCGCCGCCGGGGTTGTCAGCGGCTGGTCTGCTAGCCTACACAGCCGCCCTGGCGGCGCCTCCGTTGCTGCTGGCCGGCATCATGACGGGTGAACCCGGGCGTGTCGCCCGTGGCGCGGCTGCCTCGCCACGAGCAGCCCTGGCGGCCGTCGTTGCGTCCGCCGCAGTCGCCGCCTCTGTCCACCACGCCACCTACGCCTGCTCCCGCTTCCCCAACGCGGCCGCCACCGCCACCGTGGGCGCCGTCAAGAATGTTGCCACCGCCCTGGCGGGCGGGGCCGCGTTTGGGGACTATGTTTTTTCTCCAGCCAACGCGCTCGGCCACGCCCTGTCCACCGCTGGCGCTGCAGCCTACGGCGCCGCCGCCGCCGACCGGGCCGCCCGCAAGGTGGGCGCACAGGCCACGTCCCTGGTGCGGCGCGACCCTGGGGGGGCGCCGCTGATTGGGCGGGATCGGTTGGATCGGTTGAACAGGGCAGCAGCGGCCGCTGCGGCGGCTGCTGCGGCCGCGGGTGACGACGGCGCCTCCCCCATCAAAGGCGTGTCCCCGTCGCGTGGCGCGACAGGCGCGCCCAGTGGCGAGGACGCAGTGTGCTGAGATAGCGAGAGCACTTGTTGTGGTTGTGTTTTTGGCGCTGTTTTTTCTTTCTTTCTTTCCGTGATTCGTTTTTCCGACAACAAACGCCCAACCCCACCGGACCCCCCTTCCCCCCCCACACTCCTGTTGATACACTTGTGACCCCTGACACATCGCTCCAGTCTCTCTCTTTCTCTCTCTCGTCACACCACGTCGTCGCAGTCCCCAATCACGGCCAAATTTTTATCTTTCTCTCTCTCGTCACACCACGTCGCAGTCCCCAATCACGGCCAAATTTTTACCCGATTTGCTGTGATACGACAACGCGGCCAGCCTCCCTTTCGAGTCCACGCGCGGCGTCGCCGTCACCGCGCGCGTCGAGGGAGAGAACCGGGTGTAGTCGGCCAGCACGCCCGCCGGGTGGCCGACCGCGCCGGGGGTGGGGGCGGTCTCCCAGTAGCACCCGGGAGGGAACGGTTGCAAGGACCCCGCCGCCGTGGTGGACAGCATGACGACCGTGCCGCCCGCGTCCAGGCCCCAGAACAGGGGGGGCGCCGACCGCGCGTCCCGGGAGCGGGCGGCGATGACGTGCACGCCGCCACTGCCGCCGCACGCGCGCGGCGGGCGGGCGCAGAGCAGGACGACCGCGAAATCGCCTGCGAGAGCGGCGAGCGCGGTGGCGGGCTGATCAGATGCGTCGCCATCGATGTCGCAAAATCCGCCTCCACCACGCAGGTATATATCCAGAAAGACGGCGGCTTCATCGTCGAGCTCAGCGCCGTACAGGGACGCGACCTCTGCCTGGTTTGAGATTTCACCCAAAAACAGCACCGTCATAGCCGCCCCAGCGAGCTCAGCGGACGCTGTTTGCACAGCTTCAGGACACGCGGCGGCAGCCACGCCGGCCGCCCCCAGGGACGGCAGCGGGGTGACCGCGACCGACGCTGGCAGCGCGGCGGCAGCCGTCTGCAGCGCTGCCGTCGCGGCAGCAGACGGGTCGGGTGGGTTCAGCGGTGGCAGAGGGGAAAATGGGGCAAAGGGGGCGTCCACCAGGAGCGGTGCAGGGCGGCGAGCATGGTGGGTCAGAGCGGCTGGGGGGGCTGAGCGAGGGTGGGTGGTCGACGACGCGGGGGAGAGGAAGGTCGAATGCGCTGAGTCGGCCTCGCGCCTGCCCCGCCCAACCCGCGCCCCACGCTCTGCTTCTCGCAGGCAGTCGAACTGGAATTCAGTTCAGTCTCTGAGCATGTGTGTCGTACCTGGGAGTGCCGGAAAGGTGTGTCGGGGGGAGCAGGCTAGCGCAAAAGAAAGTGCGAGTGGGTCGGTCGAAACCGACATTTCGACACAAATCCCTTTGTTTTTCCCATTCGGCCGCGGGCCCCGCGCGCGGCCAGTGGAGCCGCAGTGGAAGACGCGGGACACGGCTCACATACCAACCATGGACCCATACGCGTCCCCCTCGTCCGGCGACACCACGCCGCCTCCGTCTGAGACACCCTCCGCCGCCGCGTCAGCCGCGTTTGCCGTGCTGCAGCCCGCGGCGGTCGCCGCCCTGGCTGCCAGGCGTGATGGACGCGCCCTGGCGGTTGCGCTGACCACTCTGGCGGCAGTAACCAACGAGCACGCGAGTTCTCTGCGGCGCGCTCCTGCGGTCGCAGAGTTTGCTCTCGCCCCCGCCCTGGCCGCGGTCGACGCAGCCGCCTCCGCAGCCACCGGCGACGTCCCCCCCGCCGACACGCTCGCCCCGGGTGCCGCCACCAGTGACGCCGCCGCAACGGCGGCCGCGACGGCGGCCGCCGCCCTGCTGCGGGCGGCGGGGCCGCCGCGCGGCGCGGGCGCGGCCGACGCGGTCGCAAGGCTCGGGGCACTCGCGGCCATCCCCCGCACCCCCACCAACGAAGACACGCGCACAACGGCGGTCACCGCAGTCGCTGCCGCCCTGGCCTGGCGCCGCACCGGCCGCGAGCTGGCGGCGTGCCCGCCCGTGCTCGCGCTGACCGCGTCGTCGCTGTTGGGGGCGGCCGCAGCAGAAGCAGCTGCCGGCTCAGTCGGCTCGCGCGACCTGCGGGCCAGCGCTCTCGCCACACTGCGCCTGCTGATTCGTCGTGTTGCATCCTCTTCCTCCCCTGGCGGCGGCGACGCGATAGCAGCTGTGCTGCCCGGCGTCGCGAGCGGCGCGGCGGCCGCGCTCGCCGCGTCGACCGCCGCTGCGTCAGGTGGTGCCGCCGGCAGTGCCGGCGTGGCGGCGGCGGCGGGATTGCTGGCTGACGTGATTGTGGCTGCGTTGGACGGGTGTCGGGGTGTGGAGGCAGAGGCAAGCGATGGCGACGCGGTGGCTCAGTTGCAGCGGTTGGCGGAGCGTGGCGGCACGACCACGCCACCGCCACCGCCAACACCACACCACCACCAACCAGCCGACCCAACCTCCATGCCCCCACCCCCTGTCCGGGACGCGGCGTGGACGGCGGCCGCTCGCGACCGGTGTGGCGCCCTGGCAGAGCGCGCGGTGCCGCCGCTCGCGGCGCTGCCGTCTGCGCGCGCGCGCCGCGCGGCGGCACGCGCGGCCGCCCGCATCACCGCCGCCCTGGGCACGCGGGACGCCCTGCTGGACACAATGCTGGCGTTGGCGGCCGATCCAGATCCCTGTGTGGCGGCAGAGGCGGCGGCTGGATTGAGCGCGTGTGGTGGCAGCGACTCCGCAGCCGCCACCGCCGCCGTCCCCCGCCTCGCCGCCGAGCTGGCCACCGCCACCGGCGCTCCCGGCATCGCGGGCGCACTGGCCGCCCGCCGGCTGGCGTCCGCGCTGGCCACGCCGCCACCTGGGGCTGTCGCAGCGGCCGTCCTAGCCCCCCCCCGCCGTGTGCCGCGCGCTGCTGGCCGCCCTGCGGGACGCGCTGACCCCGGTGGCGGGGCTGGTGGGCGTGCTGCTGCATGCGCCTCCTGACGCGGCCGTGTATTTGCCGCCCCCGGCAGCAACGATGGAGCAGCAGCAGAGCGACACTGCTGCCACCCCCGCACCCCCCACAGACCTCGACTCAGCCACCGCCGCCGCCCCCTCCCTGCCCCGCGCTCCTTTGGGAGCCCCTTGCTCTGGCGACGAGTACGCCGCCATCGCGGCCGCCGCCCGCGCGGCCGGCGCCGCCGCGGCGCGCGCGGGCGGCGCGCCGCTGCGGACGCTGGTCGATGGCGTGGTGGCAGACTTCTCCTCCCGCCTGCCACGTCAGCAGGGGGTTGAAGGCAGCCTCCAGGCCACTACCACCGACCCACACTGGGCGCTGGCGGCGGCCGGGTGTGCCGCGTTGTTAGGAGAGGTGATGGCGGGGGCCGCGTCGGTGCGTGCGTGCGCGTCCCCCGCTGCCCCTCCCCCCACCGACCTGGAGCCCGCCCTGGACGCCGTCGTCAACAGCGCCCTGGACGCGCTCGCCTCCCCCGCCGTGTGGTGCTTGCCGCTGGATGAGGACGACTCCACCACCCCACTCGCCGCGCGCGGCGCGGCCGCAGCGCTCGCGCGCGCGTCCGCCGAGGCCATGGGCACCCTGCTGTCCTCCCGTTCGCATGGCGCCCTGCGAGGTGCCACCATGCGCCGCGGTCTGCTGCCCCTGCTGGACGCGCGCGGGCGCAGAGTGCCCGCGGTCGCGAGCGGCGCGGCCGCCGCGCTCGCGGTGGCCGCGGCGGCCGACGGCCGACCCTCGGTGCGCGCCCTGGTGGTGTCGCACGCGGACTATGTGGTGGATGGCGTGTGTGCGCGTATGAGGGGGAGTGGGGGGCGGGCTGACGTCATGGCGGGGGCGGCGAGCCTATGTGCGGCGGCACTGCGTGCGACGGGCGCAGCCCCCGACCTTTTACCCCTCCTGGCCGAGCCCGTCCGGGCGGCGGTGCGCGGCCTGGCCCCGGGAGCGCGGCGCCGAGCCCCCACCGTCATCGCCCCCCTGCTGGACGCGCTGGCCGAGCTGTGCGTGGCGGCAGGCGCGGACGCGGCGGCCGTGGCGGCGGACGAGGCGGCGGTCTGTGCCGCGGCAGAGGCCGCGTTTGAGGCTGCCAACCCGCCGACCGCCGACGACGCGGATGACAGCACACCGGGCGCTGGCGTCGCCTACTTTGAGGGCAGGGTGGGGGCGCGGCTGGAGCAAGGGCGGCTGGCCGTCGACACGCCACCCACCCTGCCTGAACGACCGCGCCCCGAGTGGGACGCCGCCGCGACGCGCCGCGCACGCGCGGCCGCCGCCGCCGCCATCGCGGACGCGGCGGCCGACGTGGCGGCGCCCGTGCTGCAGGCGGCGTCCCTGGCCCTGGTTCCCGCCGCGGAGCGCGCGCTGGGTGTGGCGCTGACCGCGCTCGTGCAGGCGACCGCCGTCGCCGACGCCGACGCGGGCGACCGCTGCGTCGCGCCGCGCCGCGCCCCCGCGCCCCCGCCCCCGCCGACGCCCACACTGCTGCCCGCGGTGCATCGGGCGTGGAGGCCCGCGGTGGCGGCGTTGGCCGACCCACGGGGGCCCGTGGCCGCTGCGGGCGCGCGGGTGGTTGCGCTGCTCGCGCACATCGGGGGCGCCTCCTTCATCGCGCGCCGCTTCGCAGACGACGCCTGGCCCCGCCTCGCCCTCTTGCTGGCACGCGGCAGCGCGGCGGAGGGCGCCACCGACGTCGCCCCAGGCGCCGCGCGCGCGGCCCGGCTGGCCGCGCTCGGGTGTGTCGCGGCCGCGGCCGACGCGGTCGCCCCGGTCGCGCGCGCGCGGCGGCGACTGCTGCTTTGCCCCTGCTGGCGGATGGTGAACCCGCGGACGTGCGTTCTGCAGCTGCAGATGCCGTGCTGGCGGTGGCTGTCGTGGATGCGGACGCGGTGTGGTGTGCGCTGGCGCCTGTGGCAGCGGTGGGCGTGATCACTGGCGGTGAGCCGCCCCCGCCCGGCCTGCCCCCTGCAGCCGACGTGCTGCCGCGCCACACGGGGTCGCTGCCGTCTGGGTGCTCTACGAGGGCGGCATCCCTGCTGACGCGGGTGGAAGCGGTGCCAGTGAGGTGGCACGCGAGTGTGGCGCGGTTGGGGTGATGTTTTTAGAGCGTTTGCAGGATCACAACTATTTCCTTTTCTTCCAAACTCGTCATCTCTCACAACCGACCATGAACGCCGCCGCCGCCTTCCTCGACACTCTGGAAGGCTTCGACGACAGCCTGGACGACGTTGCCATGGGTTTTGGTGGGGATGCGTGCGGCGATGGCGACGACGATGGTGACGCCGCCGACGGAGGACCGGGCGCCGCGCCCGCTGCCGTCGTGGCGCGCATCGAAAACTTGATGGGCAACTACGTGGAGGCGGTGGCCAGGGGCCAACTGCCGACGCTGTCGCTGGTGAGTCGGAGAGGATGGAGGGGGGGTAAGCAGGCAACCCACTTTTCCGCCTCCTCAGCCCCTCCAACCTTGCCTCGGCACCCTCCCCATTCTCACCAAACACCTTGTCCAGGGCCCACCCGCCGGCACCCCCCCAGATGCCCCCCCCCAGACGCTGTCCCTGACCGCCCGCGGCGGCGCCAGCGCCCCGCGCCACGCACGCGCCCTGCTCGTCCTCGCCGCCGCCCACGAAGCCCTGACCGCCGGCCGCACCGTCACCCTGCGCAACCTGTACTACAGTTTGAAAGCCGAGGGCGCGGTGTCCCACCCGGCCGCTGTGACGACAGCCGTTGCCGACGCGACGCGCCTCGTCGGCGTGCCGCGCGACGCGCTGGCCCTGCGGACCGCGCCTCGGGGCGCGGTGGCGGGCCCCCTGGTCGTGGATGACGGTGGCGGTGTGGCCGACTTGGCGCGGGTGGGGCCGGGGGGGAGGGTGCTGCCAGGCAGCACGGCCGCCGCGCGCGCACTGGCGCGCAGTGCGATCACGACCGCCTCCCACCTGGTCATCGTGGAAAAAGACGCCGTATTTGAGCGCCTGGTGGAGGACGCGGTGTGGGCGCGGGCGGCAGGAGGCTGCATTTTGATCACCGGGCGAGGCGTGCCCGACCTTGCCACCCGCGCCTTTGCGGCCGCCCTACTCGCCGCCTGCCCCTCAATCACCACCGTCACGGGGTTGGTGGACTGGAACCCCGCGGGCGCCGGCATACTGGCCGTCTACCGCACGGGCGGCTGCCGTGCGGCCGATCCTTTGCCCGCTGCCGTCGCGTCCGGCCTGGCCCTCCCCACCTGCGGCTGGCTGGGCGCGCGCGCGGCCTGGCTGGCTGACGTTCCACCCACTGCGTTCACGCCTCTCACGCGGCGGGACACCGCGCTGGCCGCCACCCTGGCGGACGGCGCTTTTGCGCGGCTGCCCGCGTGGCGGGACGAACTCAACGCGATGGCCGTGCGCGGGGGCAAGGCCGACCTGGAGGCCGTGGCGGGGTGTGGGGGCGGCCTGGGCGCGCTGGCGGACGCGGTGGCGGGGGCGCTGAACGCGGGGGACTGGCTGGAGGCGTGACGTGGAAAGTGTGGGGGTGGATTTTTCTGAACAAACGCAACAACAAAAACAACTCTGAAAAACTCTTCCCAAAACGCTCCCTCAACCCAGCCCCGACAGAGGGTCGTCACCCGCGGGCACTGGCGTGGTCATCGTCTCCTCGGCGGTGGGGGGCGGCGGTGGCGGGGTGGCGGGTGGCGGCGACGGTGCGCGCTCGACGGGCGGTGGGGACGCTTCCTTTTCGATTGGCGGCGGCGGTGGAGGCGACGCTTCTTTTTCGATCGGCGTCGGAGCAGGAGGCGAGCCAGGGGGCGACGGATCCTTGTCCTCGACGGCAGGAGGAGGCGGCGGCGACGGCTGCCGCTGCACTGGCGGCGGTGGCGGCGACGCGTGCCGCTGCGGCTGCACAGGCGGCGGCGACGCCTGAAGCTCGCCATCCTCCGCACCAACGCGCACCGCGTCCCGGTCGGACGCCAGCGCCGCGGGCGCGGGCAGCGCAAACGCGGCCGCACCCGCCCCAGTCAGCAAGCCAGCCACGCCGCCGCCTCCCCCCGCACCCCCTGCCGGCAGATACAAATCGTGCCTTGCCCCCGCGTGCGCCGTCCAGGCTGCGTGCCGCCCCAGCTCGGCCGCGACGGCCGCGGCGGGGGGGCCGCCTGCGGCATCGGCCAGGGCGTCGAGAGCGTCCAAGGCCGCGACGCGCGCGACCGCGGCGTCGGCTTCCCCATCGCCCGCCGCGACGGCCGCCTCCAGCCTGGCCAGCAGGGCGGGCACCGCGCCCGCGGCGGAGGCGGAGGCGACGAGGGAGGCGCGGCCGCGGGCGGCGGAGCGCACGCCGCGCGCGAGCGCTTCGTGCGCGAGCACCTCTGCGCCCACGCCCCACGCGCGCGCGGCGCCCAGCAGGGGGGCCAGGGCGGCGGGTGGTTCGGCGGCCAGGGCGTCCCCCCCCGGGGCACAGTCGACAGCGGCGTGCAGCAGGCGCAGGGCGGAGCCGCCAACGTCGTCCGGTGGGGCGCCGCGCCCGGTCGCGCCACTGCCACGCGGCACTCTCGCCGCCAGCACGGCCAGGCACGTGCGCACGGTGCCCAGCTCTGCCGCCCGGTCGCGCAGGGCGGGCCGCCCGGTGAGGAGCTCGACCGCAGCGGCGGCTGTGAGGACGGCGGAGTCTGCGTCGGGGGGGGGCGGCGCGCGCGGCCTTGCCGTACCCATCCACCAACCCCGCCAGGAAGGAGGCAGGGTCGCGCAACGGCGCCCCCGGCGTGCGCAGGAAACGGTGCACGTAGACGCCGCCGACGTAGGGTTCGGCGGCCAACGCGGCCGCGGGGGACGCGGCGTCGGCGGCGGTCGGTGGGGGCGGCGTCCACTCGGGCGCGCCCGACGCCAGGGCGGCCGCCGCGGCGGCGGCCAGGGCGTCCGCGTCAGCAGCGACGGACGCCCCCATGGACGCCGTCCACACGTGTTCCGGGGTGTCTGCGTCGCGCGCGAGGGCGGAGGCTGCCACGTCGCCAGGGCCGTCGGCCAGCAGGGCCAGCGCGCCCGGGGGCAGCAACCGGGCCAGCAGCAGGCGCACGCGGGCGCCGTGCAGGGGTTGGGCCATGAGGCGGGCCACCAGGGCGGCCGCCGCGGCGCGCTCGTCGTCGGAGGGTGGGGGCGCGGCGCCGCGCACAGCGGAGGTGGGCAGCGCGACTGTGAGCAACGCGTACGCCCCTCCCGCGGCGCACGCTTCCCAGGCTGCCTCCGCGCCACCGCACAGGGGGGCGAGCAAGCGCAAGGCGAGTGCGCGCGAGGCGGGAGAGGGGGGCGCGTGGGCCGCCGCGTAGGCGACCCTCAACGTCCTCGCGTCCCGTCCCAGCTCCCCCACGCACCCCGCGTGCGCGGTCAGGCGCACCAGGGCGGCCAGGGCGAGCTCGGCGGCATCGCCATCGGCGGACGCAGCGGCGGCGGCGGTGGGGGAGGCGGCGCGCGTGGCGCCCGCCGCGACCGTTTTCACACCACGCGCTGCCACTGCCACCAGCGGGGCCAGCGCGCTGCGCGTGGCCAGCACGCCGGCCGCTCCCGGGGAGGCTTCCAGGGCGCAGCGCAGGGCGCGTAGCGATTCGGCCAGGTGGCGGCGGGCGTCGGGGGTGGGTGGGGGCGCGCCAGTCGTGCGCGAACTGTTGGCCGCGTGTACGTGTCCCACCAACCCCTTGACAAAGGCGGCCGCATCCGCCAGCGGGAACCCGGGGTCGTCACAATACGCACGCACATAGACGCCCGCCACCACGAGCTCGCCCGCGAGGGCGGGGTAGGCAAAGGACGCCAGCTCGTGTGCGCGCGCGCCGCGCTTGGCAGCCCCATCCAAAAAGTCGAGCAACGAGGCCCGCATCCCGCCATCCCAGATGGCGGCCGGGTTGCGCACCGCGCCCGCCAGGTCGGCCAGCAGGGGCCTGTGGTCGGGGGCGGCGAGGCGGCGGGCGAGGGGGGGTGTGAGCAGGGCGGCCAGTGCGCCGCGCGCCGACGCGCACGGGGGGGTGCTGCCGGGGGGCGGCCCCACGCCCGCCAGGCGAGCCAGGCAGCGTGCGGCGCGCAGGGCCAGGTTGTTGCGGGCGGAGGTGGCGCTGGAGGCGGCGGACGCAGTGGCGGTGGCGGTCGGCGCAGCGGGCGGGAGTGGGCCCGTCTGCGAGGGCGCGACGATCACTGCACTCGACCGCGGGCCCGCGTCCGCCCTGCCAGCTGCAGCCAGCAGGGAGGGAGCAGGGGTGGCAGCGGCCGGCAGTGCGGCCACACCACCACCAGCCCCACCCCTGCCTCCACCAGCCAGCACGGCCGCCCCGGCCGTGGCGGCTTCTTCGTCCAGCGTGGGATCATATCCAAACAGCAGCGGCACGACGGCGGGCAGGATGCCGGCATCCACAAACGCGTCCTGCAGGGCGGCTGATGACGCGGCGGAGGCGGCGGCATCGACCGCGGCCGCCGCGAGCGAGGGCGCAGACCGCAGCGCGGCAAGGCGCACGAGGTCTGGTGGCAGCGACCGGCACCCCTCCGCCGCGACGCGCGAGTCCTCGCCCGCCACCACGGCCGCCAGAGCGGTCGCCGCCGCGGCGGCAGCCGCTGCCGCGGGGGCCGCGTCGGTGGCGCCGCCGGGGAGGGCGCCCGCGCAGCGCGCGAGCGCGCGGGAGAGCACGCGCACGCCGCCGCAGCGCGCCAGCTCGGCCGCGTTGCCGGGGGACAGGGAAGCGGTGGCGGCGGCCAGGTCCAGGGCGGCCTGGAGCAGGGGGATGGATGCTTCCGACAGAAAGTGGTCACCCCCACGCGGCGGCGCGTCGGCGTTGTCGGTGTCTGCGTCGCCACCATCCTCGCCCGCCGCGGCATCACCATCAGGCGCGCCCGCCAGCCGGCGCGCGATGGTGCGCACCAGGGGAGCGTAGCCCGCGTACCGGTAGGGCGCCAGCTCGGCGCCGCAGCGTGCGTAGAGCACGTTTTGGGAGCGCAGCAGCAGGATCAGGCGCCACCGCCGCGCGCCGCCGCCACTGCCCGTGCCTTCGGCTGCACCCCCGTCCGCGTCCTTCTCCTCCCGCGCCGCGGCCGCCAGCCGTTCGTACGCGGTGGCCGCCGCCTGAAACTTGTCCCGCCCCGCCGGGTTGCGGTCGGGGTGGTATTTGCGGGCTGCCCGCCGGTACGAGCCACGCAGCGCGTCCCCGCTGGGCAGCCCGCCCCCCTCCCCCGCCTCTAGCCCCAGTTTGGCCAGGGCGGCGGCGACTGTCAGGCCGTGGGGGGCACGCGCGAGTTCGGTCCTCCACTCGGACAGCAAGGCTTGAGCGAAGAGGACAGCGTCATCCACGTGCCAGGCTGGGAAGCGCGCGGCGTCGCACAGGTTGCGCAGGCAGTAGCGGTGGCACCACACCTCGTCCGCGAGCTCGGGGTACTCGATGGGGGGGCAGGGCACAAAGTCGTAGCGTGCGCCCGGGTTGGAGCGCAGGCGGGCGGGCAGGTCGCCTACGTGCGCCGCCAGCTGGGGCAGCAGCCGCACCGACCTCATGGCCGCCGTCCACACGAGCTCGGGGGAGTCGGTGTCGCCCGCCAGGGCGGCCGCAAACGCGCCCGGGCCGTGGCGGTCGAGCACGTGCAGCAGGCCAGCGGGGAGCAGGGGGGCGAGGAAGGAAGACGACGGCCCGGTCCCGCGCGCCGCGGCACGCCCGGGGGGCCAGTCTTGACGCGCGTGGGTGGCGGCCAGCAGGGCCGCGATTTCGGCCAGGTTGGAGCCGCCGTAGGCCAGGGCAAAGTAGAACGCGCCCGTGCGGTAGAGGCCGCGTGACGCGTCGGGAGGGCCAGCTGTGGCCACACGCTCGAGCAACGCCGCCGCCAGCGACACCAGGGCCGCGTCCCCAGTCAGCAGCGTCTGCGCGATGGCAGGTAAGCACCGTGGCGACGCCAGCTCGCGCAGCACGCGGGGGGCGGGGACGACGACGCGGTCGCCCGCCGCGCCCGCGGCGGCCGCGCCGTCGGTGCCGACGGGGGACGCGGCCAGCGCGAGCAGGGTGCGCAGGGCACGCTCCGCCGCGGCTCGCCGGTTGCCGGGGGCGGCGGCGGCCGCGCCCCGGCACCAGCGCAGGTGGCGCACGGCGCCAGGGCGGGCGGGTGCGTCCATGCCGGGCGCCCATGCGCGGGCGTTCACAGCTTTATCGCAGGCTTGCAGCGCGCCCGCCCGGGTCAGGGGGCCGTGCAGGGGGGTGCCGTCGGGGGCGACGGTGGAGGGCGGGCCGCCCGCTGTGTCGGGGTCGCCTCCATCAGCTGCTGCGGCAGCCCTGGCAGCGGCACCATCCGTCACCCACCACTCCCGCTTGGCGTCGCCATGCGCGTCCACGGTCAGCAGGGCGGTGTGCGGGGCGGCGGGGGCGCCCCCGCCCGACGCGGCGGCAGCCGCCGCCGCGCGTGCGACAGCGCCCGCGCCTGCGGCGGGCGCGCCCCCCGCGCGCGCGTCGGCGTGCGCGTCTGCGGCGACATCCACCAGCAACGCCACACCACCCGCATCCAGAAAGTCGGCGCGGGCGGGGGCGACGGCGGCGAGGGCGTCGCGGTCGGTGCGGGAGGACGGGGGGGCAAGCACAGCATCAATCAAATCAAGCAGGGCCGCCCGGTCGCGCGCGGCTGGCGCGCCGTCGGCCAGGTCCACCAGGACGCCCGCACCATCGAAGCGGCCACACTCGGCGGGGCGGGCGCCATAGACGGCGGCCGCGGCGCGCGCCAGCAGGGCGCGCGGCGGCGGTGGCGGCGCTCCCGGGGGGGGCGGCGCGCCGCCGCCGCCAGCCAGCAACGCCGACCACAGGCTGGACACCAGGTCGCGGGGGCGGGGCACGGAGGCAGCAGCCCCCGGGTCGCCGCCATCCACCAGCAGGCGGACGTAGACGCCACCGACGCAGGGCTCGGTGTCGAGCGTGTGGTACCGCACCCCGCACTCCCAGTGGTTCCACACGACGGGGGCGCCCCCACCCGCGGCAGCGGCGCGTCCACGGCGCAGGGACGCTGCCTCCGCCGCCAGCGCATCCCTCAACTCGGCGCGGGTGGCTTCATTCCAGACAAGGCCCGCGTGGGCGTGGTCGCGTGACATGTCCCGCCACAGGGCGCCCCAGTCGCTGGTGGCTGGCGCGGTGGAGGGGGAGGGGGGGGCGCGCGCCAGTTGGGAGGGTTGGGTGGCGGGCAGCGGCGGCGGGGCGGCGGGAGGCGCGGCCGTGATGGTGGGCGGGTGGGGCGTGGGCGTGCGGCGGAGGGGGCGGCCTGCCGCGTCGGTGGGGGGGGCGGGAGCTGAGGCGGGCGCCGCGGTGGGCGCCGGGCGAGCGGCTGGTGCTGACACAGCTGCAGGCGCAACAGCGGGCGCAACACCGGGCGCGGGCTCGGCTACCGTGTCAGGCGGCGCGGTTGTCGCCGGCGCGGCAGCAGGCGCGAGAGGCTCGCTGTCGTCCGCCGCCGCTGTCGCCACTGGCGCCGTCACCGCCACACCCCCACCCATGCCCCGCATCAGCGCGGGCGGCAGGGGCACCGGCGGCGGCGCGTCCAGGTGGCGGGCCAGCCCCGGGGGCAGGCACCGCCGCAGCAGCGCGAGCGCTGGCGCGTGGCCATCGCAGAGCAGACCCACCAGATCGCGAGCCAGGGCGCCGCGGGGGCCGCCCGGGTCGGCGGCAGCGGCGGCCAGGTGGTGCAGCAGGGCGCCCTCCTGCAGTGCGGCGTCGCGGGCGGGGGCGGCGGCGGCGGGGCCGGCCGCCGCGAGGGCGCGCGTGAGCAGGGCGCCGCCGTCGTGCACGCGGGCGTCGGGGTGGGCAAACAGGGCAAAGAGGGCGGCACCGGCGGCCGCCAGCTCGGCCAGCAGGGCGGACCGGGCGCGCGCCCCCGTGGAGCGGGACCCCGGGGGCACGAGGGCGGCGGCCAGCGCGTCGACCGCGGCGGCCGACGCGAGGGGGGAGGGCGGCGTGGCGGGGGCGTGCGCGTGGCCCCCGCTGCCACCGCCGCCGCCGCGCAGCACGCCCACCAGGGCGGCCGCCCGCCCTGGCGCACCCAGGCACACCGCTTTGGCGGCGGCGGCGGCGGTGCCGTCGTCCGCGGCCGCGACGACGGGGTCGCCCAGGAGGGAGGGGAGGGGGGGGTGCGGCGGCGCGCGCACACTCCACGGCACTTCCCAGGGCGGCACCCCGGCCGCCCCCGCGGCGGGCGACCACAGGCGCACCAGCAGGCGGGCCGCGTCAGTCGCAGTGGCGGCCGACCCGCAGTCGAGGCACGCAAACATCCGCGGCGCGGCGGCGGGGAGCGCGAGCAGCGACGCGGCCGACGCGGGCGCGCCGCCGCCGCCCGACACCAGGCGGCACAGAGCCTGCAGGGCGGCGCACGCGTCGGCCGCGTCGTCGGGGGTGAGGGCGGCACGCGCTGCCCGGGCGCCGCGCGCCACGGCGGCGGGGGGTGGGGGTGGCGGGAGCAGCGCCACGAGCGCAGTCAGCGTGGGTTCATCAGCCCTCGGCGCCCGCCCCCCCGTGAACCCGCCGGGGCGGACCATTGCAGTCAGTGTGGCCGCTCGCCGAGCCATGCAGGCCCTCGCGGCGGCTGGTCCTGCGGGGCGGGGGGGTGGGGATGGGCGGGGCGGCGACTCGTCGCCACTCCTCCCAAACAAGGGCGCCGGGTAGCGCGGTTCATCACTGGAAAACACGGCCCCCACACTGCCTCCTCCGTCGGCGGCCAGGTAGGCGCGCGCCGCGGCGCCCAGGTGGGCGGCGGCGGCGGCCTCCAGGTCGGCCGCGTCGGCGGCGTCACCATCGCACCGCGCCGACGCGGCGGCGCGCGCGACGCCCGCGTCCAAAGGTGGTGTCCGCCGGGGCGGGGTGTGGAGGGGGCCCAGCCCTGCGCCCGCGACGGCGGCGGCCAGGCAGGCCAGCAGGGCGTCCCGGTCGGGGGCGTCCAGTTCCCAGGCGGGGGCGCCGTCGCTCCACTCCAGCACCGCGCGCAGTGGCTCCCCCAGTGGGGCGGCGGCCGCCGCCAGGGCGGTCAAGGGGCGGGTCTCCAGCACGTCGTGCGTGCCCGCGTGGCGCTCGATCAGGGCGGCGGGGGTGAGGGTGATGACACGCGCTGACGCGGGCGCGCGCGGCGGCGGCGGCGCGCCAGGCGGAGACGCAGGGTGGGGGGACACCCGCTCCACCCGCCACTCGCCCAGGGGTGCGCCTTGTTCTGCGGCGGCGCGTTCCCGGGCGGCGGCGGCGAGGGCGGCGGCCAGGCCGGCCGCGCTGACTGCGCGCGCGCGGTCGACCGTTAGATCGATGCCCGCGCCTGTTGCCGCTGCAGCTGCCGCCGCCGCTGCCAGGGCGCCCGCATCACGCACCGCAAACACGCGGGGCAATGTGCTGCTGCGCGCCACCAGGGCGACCGCGTCGCCGGGGTCGCCGGGGCCGCGTGCCAGGAGCACGGCTGCAGGGGACCCCGCGTGGCGCCACTCCAGCCCCCACACCGCGTCGGTGTCGGGGGCGCCGGGGGCGGTCAGCTGCAGCACGCCTCGTGCCGTCAGGCGCAGCACGCACGGCGTCCAGGGTGGGGAAGAGGGGGCGGCGGCGGCGGCGGCGTCTTCGGCACGCGCGTGCGCGGGAAAGTCGGCGCTCCCCGCCAGCACTCGGTCGGCCAACGGACACCCCCGGGCCGCGGCCGCGGCCCGCAGGGCGGCGTGCAGGGTGGCCAGCAGCTCGGCGCGCTGGCGGGTGGCCAGTTTGACGGGTTTGAAGCGGGCCTGGAGGGAGGGAGGGAGGGGGAAAAGGAGGGGGGTGGGTTGATGTGACAACCACAGGTCCACGCTCCGTCCTGTGCGTTCCTCTACCTGCAAGTACACGGACACACACACACGCCGGCAACCCTCTCCCACGCGCCTTGGCGTCCGACCGCACAGACAGCGTCAACTCGTGCTCCCCAGTCGCCCCCGGCGGCGACGCACTGCCCACCGTCACGCTCTCCACGTCGGGGTCGTCCCCAGAGAACCGCCACACGTTGGTGATGGCCAGCGTGTCGGGCTGCTGCGTGACGAGGGCGGTGGGCGTGACGGACAGCAGGCGCCGGTAGCGCCCGCGCCACGAGCGCTTGGTGACGGCGAACCGGCCCAGAGCCAGGCGCAGGCCGCCGTCGTCGCCGTCTTGGGCGCCGTCTGGGCCCCGCACACGGGCCAGGAGCGTGTCGACGGCGGCCATGGTGTGCGTGAAAAGGGGGCGCACACGATGTGAATGCGCGCGTGTATTTGTGTCGGTGTCTTGCGTCCCGTTCCCCAGCTCCGGCTCTGTGCGACGCCTCCTGTGCGCACAGAGCAAGCGGTGCTTGGATGTCGGGTGGGCGCGTGGAGACGGACGCGGGGGCACGGGAGAAAAAAAAAAAAAACACCAATGGTTGTGAGTTTCCGTTGCTTCCCAAACACATTTTTCGCTCTCTTCTACTTGCCCACCGCCAACCCCAAACACGGGAACCAGTGCCGCCTGACCCCATCCCGCCCACCATCATCCACCAGCGCCACTCCATCCGCCAGCAGGGCCGCCAGCGCGGCGTCCGCGCGGGCAGCCGGCCAGCGCAGCCCCTCCCCCAGCTGCTTGGCCGTGACCCAACCCCGGCCCCCCACCAACTCCAGCACAGCGCTGCCGTCTGAGGACAGGGCACCTGGGACTGAGCGGACCACGCGGGCGGCGCCGACACGCTCGATGGCGAAGCCGCCTCCCAGCGCGGCGAGCGCGCCGACGGCTCGCACGACGTCGTCTTCAGACACCGGGTCTGAGGCAGCACCACGCCGCTTGCGGACGTAGGCGACAACCGCATCCAGGTCGGTGAGGCCGCCGTCCAGGGAGCGGGAGGACAGGGTGGCTTCGACGACTGCCACCGCGACTTCTCCATAATAGTCTCCAAACCCCAACACTTTGGACCAGGCACCCCGGGACGACGCCAGAGGGTCGACGCCCACTGTCGCACACATGGCGTGAAACTGGGCGCGGAAGGAGGGGTCGCGCCGCACATCGTCACGGTGGGCGGCGGCAAAGGCTTCCAGCTTGGTTCGAAATTCAGCGAGTTGGGCGCGCACGGCTTCGGCTTTTGTCTCGGAGACGGCGGCGCCCAGGGCGGCAAATTGGGACTGGTGTTTGTGGGGTGGGTGGGTGGGAAGGGTGCGTGAAAACGAGTCGGTGGAAAAGGCACAGAAAAGGAAAGGCTGCCCCAACCCCACCACCACCACCATTTTTTCACTCCCAACTCACCCTGGCGGCTGCGCCCGTCTGCAGGCCCTGGATACCGGGCCTGCGGCGCATCGTGTGGGCAGGGGATGAGTCGGGTAAGAGCGCAGCGGCGTGGGTGTGTGCACAGACGGCCACGGGCTGGCACAGAGTGTGTGTGTGTGTGCAGCCCCGGCGCACACGCTCGTGGTGGCTGCGTGGCCAGCAAGCAGAGGCGCGCGCGTGCCCCCCGAAACCACAAGAAATGGACGCGCAAACACTGGTCGTCACCACTCCCGACGCTTCGCCTCTCGCCTTTGTCCTCTCGCCTCTCCCCCCCCCATTCCTATGCAGGCCCTCGTCCCCACCCGCGCACCCGTAGCGGCGCGCCAGTCGCGCGCTGCGCGCTGCTTCGTGCGCGCGGTCGCGGTGAGTGTTGGAAGAGGGTACAGAGAGACGGTGGCGCGCACGCTGCCAAGAGCCCGACCCCGGCGTTTTTTTTCTTGGCTGGTGCTGCGTTCCCGCCCCGCGGCCGCTCCCTCCCCCAGCCAACCGCAGATCTTGGCTCACGACAGCCAATGCGATGCTGTGGGTGGCGTGTGGAGTGTCGCCGGCGAGCGCGGACTGCGCTCCCCCAAACAACAGCTGCGCGAGAACGTTTGCGGGTCGGGTGAAGGCGTTGACGCGCCGCTGTTCGCCCCCCCCCTCCGCCCCACCCGCTCACCACCCCCCCGCATTCCACACCCACACAGACACCCAAGCGTGCGACCGCCCCCACCTCCCGCCGTGGCGCGTCCGCCGCCCCCCCGCGCGCGGCGCCCGCGTCCGTGTCTGCCGCGCCGTCTGCGGCCGCGGCCACCGACTCGGAGTACGCGATGGAGACGCTGACCACGTTCCTGCTGCGGGTAAGAAAGAGAGGAGAGAGGGACGGGGTGTTGTGGGAGGGTCAAATGCGGGCTGCCAGGGCACAGGGCGGGCGCGGGAGAGAGCCGGCGCGACGAGGGCCGCGCGCTCGGTCGCGCGCGCACCTCCCGTTTTTCTTTGCGTCCTCCCACACTCACACCACCGCCAACCCCCCACCCACCCTCTCTCCCATACACAGGAACAAGCCAACGGCTCCCTCGACCCCGAGCTCGCCGTCGTCCTGTCGTCCGTGGCGACCGCGTGCAAACAGATCGCGTCCCTCGTCAACCGGTCGGGCATCTCCAACCTCACCGGCCTGGCCGGCCAGGCCAACGTCCAAGGCGAGGACCAGAAGAAGCTGGACGTTGTGTCCAACGAAGTCTTCTGCAACGCGCTGCGCGCGTCGGGGCGGACGGGCGTGATCGCGTCCGAGGAGGAGGACCTGCCTGTGGCCGTCGAGGAGACCTACTCGGGCAACTACGTCGTCGTGTTCGACCCCCTGGACGGCTCCTCCAACATCGATGCTGGGATTTCTACTGGGTCCATCTTCGGTGTCTATGCTCCTTCCGAGGAGTGCTCCATTGACGACATGGACGACCCCGAGAAAATGATGAACAACTGCGTCGTCAACGTGTGCCAGCCCGGGGACGCCCTCCTCGCCGCCGGCTACTGCCTCTACTCGTCCTCTATCAACTTTGTGTTGACAGTGGGGCGGGGGGTGTGGGGGTTCACGTACGACTCGCTCGTCGGCGAGTTTGTGTTGACGCACCCCAACGTCAAGGTGCCCGACTCGGGCATGATCTACTCCTTCAACGAGGGCAACTACCAGGGGTGGGACCCCGAGCTGCGCGCGTACATGGACTCCCTGAAAGACGCCAAAAAGTGGGGCGGCAAGCCCTACTCGGCGCGCTACATTGGGTCTCTCGTGGGTGACTTCCACCGCACCCTTCTCTACGGCGGCATCTACGGCTACCCGGGCGACACCAAGAACCCCAACGGCAAGCTGAGGCTGCTGTACGAGTGCGCCCCCATGTCGTTCATCATGGAGCAGGCGGGTGGCAAAGGGTCGACTGGGACGGGGCGCGTGCTCGACGTGCAGCCCGACAAGGTGCACCAGCGCGTCCCCTTGTTTGTGGGGTCACCCAAGGAGGTGGACTATGTGGAGTCGTTCCTGAAGAAGTGAGGAGGAGAGAGAGCGGGATGAGCAATGAGGGTGTGTGCGTTTTGATGAGAGAGAGAGAGAGAGAGAGGCGTGAGTGTGTGTTTGGAGAGTGTGTTGCCGCGGTTTCTCATTTTTTGTGTGCTACTTCTTCTTTGTCGTATTCTCTTTAACACACACGCAAACAAGAAAAAAAATGAGGGCCTGGGTCGCGCGCCTGAGGGGAGGCGAGAGTGAACCGATCCTCAGCACAACCAATCGCTTTTCCTCTCCCCTCTCTCCCCCGGCCGGAGCCCGCCGCGCGGGGCGTGGACAAGGCTGCCACATCACTGTCAGACTCTTGCCCTCCACCCCCCACGCCCCCCCAATGTCGCACCGCGCCCCCCGCCGCGCCCCACGCCCCGCGCCCACCCCGCTCGACGGTGACGCCGCGTTCGAGGCCGACCTGGCGGCCGCCCTGGCGGCGTCCATGGCGGAGGCGGCGCCAGGCAAGCCTGTGTTGCCTCCTGACGTGGCGTCGTTTCCTTCACTCGCGTCCTCTGGCGTCGCGGCCGCCGCGCCGCGCCTGCTCAACGCGACCGGCGAAGAAAACTGCTTTGTCAACGCCACCGTGCAGGCTCTGTCCCGCGCTGGTGACTTTGGCACGTCCCTGCTTGCCTGGGCGCACTCGCCCGCGCCGTGCGAGGGGGTCAGAGGGCGGGTGGCCAGCGAACTAGTCACCCTGATCAGTGGCCTCGCCGCCGGCCGGCGCGCCATCCTGTCGCCCGCCTCCCTTCGGGCTGCCCTGGCGGCGGCGCCCGGGGGGGACAGGTTTGGCCTGCGCCAGCGCGCGGACGCGGGGGAGCTGCTGTCCTCGCTGTTGGACGCCGTGGCTGCAGCCCCGGGCGGCGCCGCCCTGGTGGACGCCGCGTTTGGCGTGACGCTGACGCCGGCAGTGACGTGCGGCGCGTGCGGGTGGACCGCACGCGGAGAAACCTACACGCAGGCGGTGAACGTGGTGCAGGCGGCCGCAGTGGCGGTAGCGGCGGAGCAACAGCCTGCCTGTGACGCCCTCGCCGCCGCTCTCGCCGCCTCCCTGGCTACCGTGCGCCGGTGCGCGGCGTGTGGCGGCATGGCTGACGTCACGCCGACGGCGGACGCGGCCGTGCTGCCGTCCTCCATCGCGGTCAACGTGGCGTGGGAGTCGGACGCCGAGCCTGCGGCCGCAGTCGCCGCCGTCGTGGCCGCCCTGCGCGACACGCTGGACGTGGGCACCGCGTTTGGAGGGTGAGGCGGTGTCACTGCAATCGAACCCAGTGCCTGCTACGGCCTGCGGTCCGCCGTCGTGTTTGGGGGGGGACACTACACAGCCCTCGCCCGCGCGGGCCGCGCCGACGCGTTCGACACCGTGGACGACGCGCGCGCCACCCGGGTGGGGGGATGGACCGACGTCGCGGCGGTGTGGGAGCGGGGGAGGGCGCAGGTGGCGTTGCTGTGCTTTGAAAAGGGGCTGACGCCACAGCGCGTGCCGAGTGCTGCCCCCGTGGCCGCACCGGGCGCGGGCTGGATTGCGGCTGCCGCCAAGGCGCCTCCTCCGCCGTCTCCACGGCCGCCACCGCCACCACCGCCTCCGAAAAAGGAGGTGGTGGTGGTCGACACACCGCCGCTGCACGCGCGGTCGCCGTCGCCACCACCGCCACTGCCGCCACCACCCGCCGCCGACCCGGACGAGTGGCAGTCCGTCCCATCGCGCCGCCGCCACGCTGCGCCACGGGATTCGGGGACGCCGCCGGCTGATGGTGGCCGGCAGCCGGGGCGTGGACGTGGGCGAGGGCGCGGGCGAGGGTAGCGAAGGAAAACTGCTCGGTTTGGATGGTTTGTTTCACTTTGTTTTGCAATACAAAATCGACGCACTAGCACATACACACAGAGGAAGGGCTAAAAAAGTGGGAGGCGGCGACACAGAGGCGGAGGCGAGGCGAGACTCCCTCACCGCCGCGCGGCCGCCGCTGCAACCGCGGCAGCCAACAAACTCCGCCCCGCCGCCGCCGGGGCTGCTGCCGGCTTGCGCACCACCAGTTTGACCACCAGGGCAGCGACTGCGGCCATGACGACCAGCATGAGCAGGGAGGCGAGGCAGCTGGGTGGGGAGTGTGGTGGGGGTGGGGGGAAAGTTGGTGGATGAGTTTTGTTTCGGTTGCAGAAGTGTCTTCCTTTTTCTTTTGTTCCAGTCTCACCGGTCTGTCGCCGCCCACCTCGCCACGTCCAGCAACGCCCCACGCCCCCGCTTCAGACTCTCCCGCAGTGCGTCCGCGTCATCCAGCACTCTCTCCAACTGCTCCGTCTGCCCCGCCAACGCTTCTGCCGTCTTCGCGCCGACCGCCTGCGTCTCGGCCACCACGCGCGCCGACCGCGCCAGCGCCGCGTCCGTCTCCTCGATGATGGACCGCCCCAGCAGCGTCATCTCGGGCGTCGTCATGGCGTCCACCGACCGTCCCCCCAGGGCCGCGATTCTGTCGGTGTCGGAGCCGGAGGCTGTGCCGGCCGCCACGCCCGCCACATCAGCGCGCGCCGCCCTCAGCGCAGCTGCCGCCATCACCAGCGCCTCGGCCAGGGGGCGGCGCCGGTCGGCCAGCAGGGCGGGCAGGATGCCGTCCAGGCGGGCTTCCTGCTCAAAATCTTTGAGCAGGCTGAGAGGGGTGGGGGAGGGGGGGTGAGCGGTCAACGTTTTCTTGCGTTTCGATCACCCCCTTCTTTGCCCTCCTTCTCACCTCCTCCCCCGCTGCAAACACGTGTCCGCCTCCTTCAACGCGTCCGCCGCGTCTGCAGCCGCGCTGGCGGTCGGGGTCGTCCCGTTGGCGCCCGCCGCGGCGGCCGCGCGCGCGCGGTCGCACGCGGCGCGCGCGTCGCGCACGGCGTCCGCCAGCGCGATCTCTTGTTCGTAGTTAGGGGTGGCGGTGTCCATGATGAGTGCGTGTGTGTGTGTGTGTGTGTGTGAGGAAGAAGCTGTGTCAGAGTCGGTGCCTCTCTCCGTTCGGTCAACGCAAGCGAGAGCAAAAAAAAAAAACACACTCGTGCGTTGTTTTTTCGCTCCTCCCGCGGCACCTCTGCGGGCGCGCAGCGTACACCTCCCTGCAGACTCCAGCCACCTCCCCCTACACACGCACTGCACGTGCACACGCCTCTCCACCCTCTTCACCCCCCACCCCACCCACCCCCACCCCCTGTGCAATGCAGCCGTCGCGCACCCTGCTCGCCCAAATCGGGCGCTTGGCCACGCCGCCCAAGCCCGTGCTGGAGGCGGCCCCCGCCGAAACCAAAGTCAGGGACTTCTTTCGCGAGGTGAGGATAGGGGGAGGGAGGGGGAGGGGGGGGGGGGGGGGTGGAGTGTGGGAGTTGACAGGGACACGGGGGCCGGGCGGCGCGCGATGGGGACGAAAAACACGCCCTCTCTCAAAACCCTCCCCACCCACCCACCCACCCACAGGTCTGCCGCTTCGTCCCCTGGATCGTCAAAAACTATCGCCTGGACGAGCTGACCACCTCCTCCGAGCTGCGCGCCAACGTGGCATCCCTGTTCAAGCAGCGCGGCGCGATCGGCGACCCGCGCGTCGTGGACATCCTCGTCTACAAGGGGCGCGAGGAACTCGAGTCCATCGCGCTGCAGCACAAGCAGCGGCACCACCTGATCACGGACTACGTGCTGGGGCCGAGGTCTGCGGCGGCCGCGGCGGCGGGTGGCGTCGCGTCGCGCGCGGCGGGCGGGGACAGCGCGTGGTTGGCGTCGTTCTGCGCCAACGCGCAGTGAAAAGGACAGAGGTTGGGGATGGTTTGTTTGGGTCTGTGTGTGTGTGTGTGTGTGTGTGTGCGAGTCTGTGAAGAGAGCGGTGTGTGTATTTTTTCTTTCGGTTGAAAGACGGTGGCGACCTGAAAAAAAAAAGCTTCCCCCCTCCTCCCCCCCTCCCCCTCTTTCACTGCCGCAACGGCGCCGCCATGTCCAGGTGCGTCGGCAGCGCCACCCCGCACTGGTCGAAGCAGAAGGGCTCCAGGTCCAGCTCCAGCGCGCCCACCGCGCGGTCGTCAATGCCAAAGGCTGCCGCCGCGCCCGGGTGGACGACGCCAAACACGCCCACCGCCCCCCCCCCGCCACGTCACATGCGCTTGGCGCCCGGGGAAAAACGCGGGATCAGACGACGGCGTCCACCCGTACTCGCTGCCGCCCAGCTTGGACCGCTGCTTGTCCGCGTCGGGGGCGGCACCCGGGCCGAGGGCGGGCGCGAGGGAGGGCGGGAGCGCCACGCCAAGGGCTTGCATCACCCGGTTCAGCAGGCCGTGGATCGACTCAAACACGCCCTCCGACGCGCACACGATGGCCACAATGCGGCGGGCGTTGGTGGCGCCGGTGCCGTTGGCGTGGGGGGGAGGAGGGGTGGTGGTGGTGGTGGTGGTCGGTGGCGGTGGCGGCGGCGGCCCAGCGTCACCCCTTTCCGCTTTGGCCACCGGTTCAGGCGCGTCCCCCCACCTGCCTCCCGCCAGCCCATCCCCCGCCGCCCGGTCCAGCAGCACAACATCCCCCACCTCAAACAGCTTGACGGGCAGGGGCGCGTCCCGGTTGGCGCCCAGCGTGCGCAGCGCCCCCGGGAGCAGCGACGTGCGCACCGCCTCAAACTCGGCGGTGGCGGCCCCCGTCACCCGGGCGGCGGCAGGCGGCGGCCGGCGCAGGGCGGGGCCCAGGTTGGACGTGGGACCGAGGGCCCACGTCAGAATCTCGGTCCACCCCGCGCACGCCAACTCTGCGCGCACCGATTCACACAGCGCGTTCAACGGCGCCTCCCCCCCAAACGCGGGCAGGGACGCGACGGCGGGGGGCACGTTATTGTAGCCGTGCGCGATGGCCACGTCCTCCGCCACATCGCACGCGTGAAGGACGTCGGTGCGGGTGGGTGGAATGGCGACCGTGAGTGACGAACCATCCCGCGCCGCGGTCGCGGGCAGCGCCATCCTCGACAGCAGCCTGGCCATCCCGTCCGCCGGCAGGTCCACCCCCACGATGCCGCGGATGTAGTCGGCGTCCACGGTGAGGGGGCGGGGGGCCAGGTCGGGCGTGGTGGTGGTGCGGCCGAGCGCGTCCGTCACGTCGACAGGCTCGACCCAAAACGGGGGGTGGCACCACTCTGAGAATGCGGCCACCACCGTGTTGAGCACGACGCGCGCTTTGGAGGCGTCGGTGGCGGTGCACTCGATGAACACGTCGCGCGTGTTGAGGGTGATGGCGGACGCTGCCGAGTTGATGATGGGGGGGAGGGACGCGACGGCGCGGCGGGCGTCGAGGACGGCGGGCGCGACCACTGAATCCCCGATCAACGGCACGTACCGCCTCAGCTTGAGGTCGTGCGCAGCATAGTGCTCCAGCAACTCATCAGCTCTCCACTCTTTGTCCTGTTTCAGGGGGCGGAACGTGATGTCGGCGGGGGGCAGGGCTTCATAGGTGAAGGGCGGGGTGAGGGTCGCCAAGTCGTGTGTTCCGATCGCCACCAACGACCGGTGGCGGCACAGGTTGATGTGCAGCCTGTCCTGCAGGTCGATGAAGGACGCGTAGCGTGCGGGCGTGAACGTCACCCCCCGCAGCACGGCGGCCACGATGAAGGGGCGGATGAGGGCGGTCTCCGGTTTGACGGTGATAGTGACGCGGTCGGTCGGAGGAACGTCGGCGACTTTGTACTCGACAGGCGCCATCCTCCCCCGAAATATGTTCAAGGCGCGGGCGATGCCTTCCAGGCACAGCATGTCGTACCGGTTGGCCGGGATGTCGATCTTGTAGAGGACGTCCTCAGAGGCGGCGGCGAGGCGCGCGGCCGCGCCCGACGGCGGACCGCCGTGCGCGCCGTCCGCGTCGGCGGCCGCTTTGGCGATCTCTTTGCGCAGCATTTCGCGTTCCGACGTCACGTCGTCCAGCTCGATGCCGTAGTCGAAGCAAAGTTGTTGGAAGGTGTCTTCGGCTGGTGGGAGGGGGTGGAGAGGGGGGGAGAGGGTGAGCCGTCGAGGGTCGTCAATGCGGGGTGTGGGCGTTGTGCACGCCGCGCTCTCTCCCTTTGTCTGACTCACTGTACGTCTCGCCCAGAGCCTCAAACAGCAGGTCGCGGTTGACGCTGACGACCGGCATGGCTGCAGACGCGCGTGATTGCGGGCGACACACGTTTTTTTTTTTTGTTTTCTCTCTTTTCGGTGTCGACCGCCACTTTTTCCTCCTTCACCCTTCTGACATCTCCTCCTCCCGATGCTCTCCACACGGCTCGCACCACGCACGGCGTGCGTCACGGTCACGCACCGTCGCCACCGCCGGCCTTTGCAACCACCAACCGCCGCCGCTCGGCCCTGGCCAGCCACGACAGCCGCACTCGTGCGCCTGTCCACCCCCCTCTACACCCTACTGGGCGCCCCCCAACTCTGGCACAATGCAGCCCTGCTGCACGCCAACAAAGGACACCGGGACGCGTTGACCGCTCTGTCCCCCGCCGCCTTTGCGGCGGCCGCTGTCGGCAACACCGCACTGTTGCTGCACTTTGCAGACACGGACGAACCCGGCGCCCGCCTCGTCCAAGCCATCGGCGCCGCCACCAACGCCGCCATTGTGTGGCAGTTGACAGCGGATGCGACCGCCCGGGCGAGCGTGGCTGTGGCGGCAGCGATCACGGCGGCCACCGTCGCCGCGCGGTCCGCGCGCGCGCTGCCGCCCGGCGTGTGGTCGCTCGCGCGCCAGGTGGTGTGCCTGGCTGCCGCGTCCGGGTTCGCGGTGGCGGGGGCGTCTGCACTGGGAGCTGACGCGCGTGCGGGTTTGGCCGCGGCAGGCGGGGCTGCCTACGTGGCGACGCACGCGTCTGTATCCACGCACGGCCGCCCGCCGCTCGCGTGGGCCGCCACCGCCCTGTTCGCCATCGCGCCCGCCGCCGCCCTAGCGGCTGCTGTGGCTGCGGGGCCGGCAGCCGCCGCCCTGGGCCTGGCCACTCCCTCCCTGCTGCTGGCGGCGGCGGCCAACGGGCTGTGCGCGCCGCGCGCACTGCACGTGCGCGACGCGGCGTGGACGGCGGGCTCGGCCTGGGGCGCGGCGTCCGCCCTGGCCCTGGCCGCCACCGCGGCCGCGGGCGGGGGCGGCGGCTCCCGCGCCCTGGTGGCCACGGTGGCGGCGGGCGTGGCGGGGCTGTGGGCGGCGGCCGCGTCGCGCGAGGTGGCGTGGCGGAGGGAGGAACAGGGTGCAAAGTGAGAATAGACTCAAAACGTGTTTTTTTGTGGACGTGTTGGCCGATAACAGAATGGGAAAAAGGACGGGTTGGCTCTCCGAGCCCCGCACGCAAAGGAAAAAAAGGGAAACGAGTGTCGGTGGGGGCAGAGAAAGAAAAAAAAACAGCAAAGCAGCGCTTTCTTTTCCCTCTCTTCACGCCTCCTCCTCGGCCGGCTCGGCGCCCGGGATCGGCTCCGCCGGCTCGGCCGGGCGCTCCACCTTGGCGGAGGCAGCAGCCGCCTCGTCCGAGTAGTCGCCGTGCACCTCCATCAGCTTGGTGATGTCAAACTTGGGCGCGCGCAGGATTTTGACTTTGCGCACCGCCGTGTTTTGCAGCGGGAAGATGCCGGCGCACGCCTTCTCAATCTCCTTGCCGATGGCTTCCGGGATGAACTTGCCCACCAGTTCCTTCAGGTCGGACGCGGCCGCCTCGCGCGCCATGATCTCCACCATCTTCTTGCGAATCTGGCGGATCTGCCCCGTCTGCGCGTAGCACGTCTTCTTGACCTGGCCCGCCCGCTTCTTGGTGAACGCGATGGCGAACATGCGCAGCAGGTAGCCGTCCGACGTCTTGACGTCGACGTGGGCCTCAATGAGCGTCTGCCACTTGCGCACCATGGAGCGAAGTTTGTCGGTCGTGAAGTCCATCCCCCAAAAGTTGGTCAGGCAGGCGCGCCCCTGCACATCCTCCACGCGCAGCCGCATCTTGCGGTAGGCGTCCGCCTCGTTGCCCTGCAGGTCGGCCAGGTTGACCTCGAAGACGCGCCCCTTGAGCGCGTCGGACGCGATCTTGGTGCCCGTGGTGCGGGTGACCAGCGTCTTGCCCACGTTGCGGGTGCCGAACATGGAGGGCGCCTTGACGTCGTACCAGTCCTTCTTGGTGAATGGGTCTTGCCTGTGGAGTGGGGGGGAGGAGGAGGAGGGGAGGGAGAGGGGGCGTGAGCTTTTGTTGCTCCGAAAAGGCGGCCGTCGCGATCGCGCCGGCCCGAGTGCGCGCGCTCCCCCTTCCGCCGCATCACGCCCAAGCCACCGCCTGCCGCACTGCATCACGCCCAGTGCGTGTCTCGCGCACCACCCGGACGGGGTGGCGGGCGCCGGGCGCGTCGGATCGGGCACACAGCGGCGTGCGGCGAGTGGTGTGTTGCTCGCATCGAGTGCGACCGAAGCACGCCCCCCCCCGCCGCCGTGCCTCCACTCCGCACCACACGCAGCCCGTCACAGCGCGCGCAAGCACCCACTGCGTGCACACGGGGGGTGCGACGCGGGTGGGAGCGGCGCCAGGGCAGGGAACGGGGGCAGCAGCAACCGAGCGACCGAGTGCCCGGCCGCCGCCGCCCGCCGTGAAAGCGCGTGCGTGCTGGTGGCCTGTGCCCCACACAAACGCCTCCCACCGCCACCCGCGCCCTCCCAGTCGGTATCTGGGTGTTCACACACTCCGTGATTGGGGGACGCGGAGGTGGTGGCAGGGCGGGCGGGGCCGGGGCACGGTCCGTGCACTGCGCCGGCGGCCTGCGGCAATCGCGGCGCCCTCCGCACGCCCCGCCGCCGCCGCCAGGTGCGGCCGCACACGCCTCCACACACTTACGTCTTCTTCTTGCCGCGCTTGCCGGGCTTGATCTTGTTCTTGCCAACAGCCATTGTGAGGGTTGGAACGGGGGGGAGAGGGGGGAAAAAGAAGAAAAGTTCTGCGTTTTTTTGGTTGATTCGGCTGCGCTCTTCGCTCTCGCTCCCCTCTCGTCCTCCCCCAAACTCGCGTCGACCGTCAATCGCTCTTGCTGACGACGACAACCCACCCACCATCTGAGATGACCCAAAAAACGTCGAATAAAAAACAGTTAAAGAAAAAAACCAACCACCCCCAAAAAACTTGGGCAACCCTCACGATTTAGGTTTTGCACAAAATGTCGTTCTCGTGCACCACCACAAACGCGTCCCCGCTGGGCGTCTCCATGGCGTCCCCCGCCCACTTGAAGTAGAGGACGCGGTCGCCTTCCTTGACTTTGGGAGTGATGCGCTCGCCGTCGTCGCCCCGTTTGCCGGGCCCCGTGCGCACAACGACGCCAGCCACCGGCTTTTCTTTAGCAGAGTCGGGCAGCACGACGCCGCCCGCCGTGATGCCGGCCGCGGGCGTTACTTTCAGCAGGACGCGGTCGGAGCAGGGTTTAAGCTGGGGGATGTCAGCCGCCGTCGCAGCAGAGCGCGGCATCGTCCCGATCACGTCCACCTCCCGGATCAGGATGTGGGGCTTGCCGCCCAGCAGGAGGTCGGTGGCGCCCAGCCCAAACTTGGAGTAGAGGATGGTGTCGCCGGGTTTGAGGTCGGGCGGGGAGGGAGGGCCGGCCGGGTTGTTTTTGGGGGGCGCGCCGCTGCCGACCGCGACCACGTCTCCCGACGTCGGCGCCCGCTGCGCCGTGGTGGGCAGCAGCACGCCCGCCGTGGTGGCGGTCTCGGTGTCGGCGACAGCGGCCAGGATGTACTCGCCGCGCGGGGTGAGCTGGGTGGAGGGTGTGGAGGCAAACAAAAGGGTGTGAGGTTTGTTTGTGCGGCGACGACGGCTGCTGCTACGGCCGTCTCAGGCGGCGGTTGGCGTCCGTGCCTGCCTGGGGAAGGCTTCCCTGGCCTGGAATGCGCGTCCTGGGGGTGGAATGCAGGCGCACAGGCGGCGAGGGGGCGCGGAGCAGGCCCGCGTGTTTCGGGTCTCTAGAAACAGCGGCCTCGTTCTCCTCTGCTCACCTTGCTGTACTGGCTCGGGATCTCAATCGGGTCCCGACCGCCCAGCGCACGAGGCGGCGGAGCGCGCACCGGGGTGCGAGCAGAGCCCAGGGCGCGGCGGGGGAGGGTGGGGGCGCGCATGGAGAGGCAGGCGACGGACAAAAACAAACAAAAAAGGAGTGCTCGAAAAACACGCGTCGCCCGTCGGTTCGTCGTTGGTTTCTCTTTGCATTCCCCAAACCTCACACACGCTATGCGTGCCTCCCCTGTGCGTGCCTCCGCCACCGCCCCTGCAGCCGCGGGCGTGGCCACCCCCTTCCGCCCGGCCAAGGCGACACTGTTTTTGGTGCCCCTGTCGAACAAGGCGGCCCAGGTGAGCGATTGTGAGAGGATGTTGGGGCGGGGCGCTGTGCCCCAGCGCACACCGAACATGCTGCTGGCTGTGTTTGTGTGTGTTGATGTGTGGGGGATGCGGGGAAGAGCGGGCAGGGTGTGTTTGTCGCTCACACACGGACACCGTGACGTTTCCTAACCCCTCTCCTCCTCCCCTCACACCACCAACAGGTGCGCTACATCATCTACACCAAGGGCCTGGACGTCGACATCGTTTCCCCCGGAACTTTGAACGTTTGAAATCTCCCGAGTACCTGGCCTTGAACCCGCACGGCAAGATGCCCCTGCTCGTCCTGCCCGACGGCACTGCTTTGCCTGAAAGTGACACGATTGCGCGCTACCTGCTGGACGAGTACGCGGGCCAGGGGCCGAGCTTTGACCCGGGTTCGCCGAAAGAGCGCGCGCGCGCCAACCTGGCGGCCCGCACGCTCGACAACTACATCTTTCCGTGCCAGGGCGCGATGTACAAAGAGATGCCTGCCGAAGAGAGGGCGAAGCAGCTGGCGGAACTCGATGCCCAACTGGATGTGATCGAAAACATTCTCAGCGACGCCGGTCCGCACGTGTGCGGCAAAGAGTTGTCGATCGGCGACACCGCCCTCTTCCCCACGCTCGTGTTCATCCTGGACATCGCCACCAAAGTGTTTGGGTGGGCCGACCCCCTGGCCCGCCGCCCCAAGCTGGCGGGGCACTGGCAAGAGATGAGTGAGGCGGATGCAGTGGGTAAGCGCGTCGTCGCCGAGATCCGCTCCGGCCTACAAAACTGGGTCGACTCAAAGCGGTGGGATGAGCTGGGCATCACGGCCCAGGTTGCGGCGGATCCTGCCGCGTTTAAACACTGATTGGTTGTTGTCCTAGAGGTGACAAAAAAAAACAGCAAAACAAATGAACCAAACAACCCAAATCACTGCCTACTCTCTCGCCTGGCTGCCGCCTCAGCCTCCAGCTTGGCCTCCAGCGCGGCAAACGCGTCCACGGACGCGGTGGCTGCAGTGTTGGCGGGGGGTGGCGGTGGCGAAAGACCCCCCCCCGACGCGGCTGCCACCGCCTCTCGATACCGTTTCAGGTCGGCGGCATACACGTCCCACATACAGCGTTCGCAGCCCGACTGGCAGCAGTCTTCGGGGCCGGGTTCGCGGGGTGGTTGGGGAGGGGGGGTGGGAGCGGGTGTTGCATTGTCGGTCGTCCCCGCTGCGGCGGTGGCAGACCCCGTTGTGGTGCCCCCCAGCGCGCGCACAGAGGCCGCTGGCGACGGTGCGCGCTGGCTGGTGGAGCGCAGGCGGGACCACATAAATGGGGCAGAAAACTGAGTGAAAAATTGAGCGCCCCACAACTGCCACTACCTTTTTCAGGTGCGTGTGTGCCCCTCTGCACCCGCTCCCGACACGCGGGGACCACGCCCTCAGCTGAGCGTGGATCCACAAGCTCCCCCTGCCACGTGCGGGCCGCGTGTCCGGGGGGTAGTCGTGCGCGGCGGTCGGCGTTGCGGGTTGCATGGGCACGTAGCCGTTTGTCAGCAACTCTCCCGCGCGTTTCCTCTCCCACCCGGTCGCACCGCCCCTGGTTCACGACTGGTGCTTTCTAGTCTGGTGGAGCGCCGGGCGTGGGCCGGGTTGTGGGGAAGGCGTGTGTCGAGAGAGCGCGCTGCGCTGTCGAGGCGCTGCGTGTCGGATTTTCGCTCACCTATCCCCACCCTCCCACACAGGCGCGCGCCGCCCTCTCCCACACACACCACACGCCACTGTGAACACGCTCGACACTGGTCGTCTGTGACTGGCTCGCCCGCGCCTGTGTGTCGTCGGAGCCCCCCTACTTTCTTTTCATCCCAATCGCCCACCACGGCGACCGTCACCCCCTTCCCGCCGCCCCCGGCGGGCGGCCTCCCGCCCTCCGCCTCCATGGAACTGGACCTGGACGCCATCACGGAGGGCCTGGCCTCCGTCCGCCTGAACCGGGGGGACAGGTACAGCGTGGACGGCGGCATCCGCCGCCTCGAGCTGGAGGAGAGGTGGTCGTGGGCGCAGGCGCAGAGCTATGATTCGACACGGTGAGTAGGGTGTTGTGTGTGTGTGTGGGTGGTGGTGGTGGCGCGTGGAGGTGTCGTGTGTGGGGACGTCTTTGTTTTTTCTCACCCACCCCGCACCCTCCACCCCCAGCTACCTTGACGCCTCCTGCCTCATCTTTGGCCCCAACCGCCAGTTCATTGAAGTCGTGGACTACCAGTCCAAGCGCAACACCGCGCGCTCGGGCGCGGACGGCGCGGTGCGCCACTCGGGCGACATGCTGCGCTCCGTCCTGTGTGAGGGGACTCACACCATCTCCGTCGACCTCGACCGCCTGGAACCCGGCGTCTCCGAACTTTTCATCTCGCTGTCCGCGTGGGCGGGGGCGCGCCTGGGCGAGATCCAGTGCCCCCGCGTCGCGTTGACCAATGGCGACACGCGCGCGCCGCTGTGCGAGTACCGGCTGGAGGGCGTCCCCAAGGACGCGCTGGACACGTACTCCTCTGTCGTCATGTGTCGCGTGTTCCGGGGGGCGGCGGGGCCGGGTGGAGCGCCCGGGGGGTGGCAGGTTGAAGCGATCGGGCAGCTAGGGCACGGCCACGCGGACGCATACGACCCTCTGCTGCACTGCATTCGCCACGAGCTGGCGCTGGCGGACACGCTGGCTGGGTGGAAGATGTGATGTGTGAGGGGTGTGGGTTTTTGCCTTTTTTCGCAGCGTTTTTCGTTTTTCGTTCGCGCTCTTTGTGGGTTGCCACCCACCAAAGACAAAAAAACAACACTTGCCCCTTCACCCCCCACCAACGCCTGCTACCCGGTGGGCAAACCATGCGTGTAAAAACAGAGGAGAGAGATCAACGAGAGTGTGTTGCAAAAGTGTGTCGTTTTCGTTTCTTTCATTTTCACGCCGCCGCCGTCGTCTCCCCTCCCTCCTCCCGCGCCGCCGGCCCCACGCCGCTCACATACACCCTCGCCGCCGACTCGGCCGCCGCCGCCCACCGGGGCGGCGCCCACGCCTCCTCATCGCGCGGCGCAAAGGCGGTGGTCCGCCCGTCGCGCCCCAGCACCACCGCCCCCAACGACCCCCCATCTCCCGCGTCGACGCCATCCTTCTCCAGGTGGCGTGTCAGGGCGGCCGCCAGGGCGGACCGGTCGGCGAGCGAGTCGGCGTGGAGGCGGACACCCCAGCGCACGCCCGCGACGAAAACTTTGACCCCCGCGCCGCGCGGCACGCGGGCCGCGGCTCTCGCTTTGCGGCGGGCGCGGGAGGCGGCGGCGGCGGCGGCTGCAGCTGCGTCGTCGGGGGGTGGGGGGGCGGGGGCGGCTGGTTTGTCGTCTGAGAGGGGTGAGGGAGGGAGGGAGGCTGTGTGAGGCCCGTGCTCGCGAGCCACACCTGCCGCAAACACACACACACAATTATCTATCTCCCTGCTCTCTCCATATCAACCCTACCTGTCGCCGCCCTTTTAGCAGCAGGCTCGTCGTCGCCGTCGCTGCCATGCGCGCGTGGCGCACCGCTCACCCCCCGCGTCCCCCGCCTCCGTCGTCTCCTCCGACGGCGGGGACGGACGAGCGTCGGAGTCGCCGTTGGATGCGGGCCCCGCGGCGGCGGCGTCGGCGGGCGGGGGGGCGGGGGCGGCGTCCATCGCGTCGTCGCGCGGAGGGGCGTCGGGCATTGGGGTGTTTTGTGTCGTGAGGTTCAAGCAAAGGCCACTGCAGCTGTGGAGCTGGGATTGGGGTGAGCGTGTCGGGGGCGGCAGGGAGCGGCCGGTGGGGAGGGGCACGCGGGAGAGAGGGTGCGTTTTTTTTTTTCGAGTTGTGTTTTGGTGAAGGAAAACGCTTTGCTTCCTCCCTCTGCTGACCCGCGCCCTCTGGCTCTGACTGTTTCTCACGCAAAATCCTGTCGATCGTTCCAATCACAAGCACACGGTGCGTACTCACGCGATACCCCTTTTTTACTCTTCCACAACCATTACTCTCCCTTCACCCGTCGCTGCTGCTCGCCCGCGCCTCCACCCGAGGCGCGTGCGTCGGCAGGCGCCGCCTCGCCTTCACGACGCGCGTGTACCCCTTGTGGAAGCCCTTGTGGCGGGCGTAGGCGGCGCCCACGGCCACGATGGCGACGAGGGTGAGGGCCGCGACGCCGGCGACCGCGCCCCACCCCGTCAGCGTCAGCGTGGCGACCGCCCCCGCGGCGGCGCCACGGCTCGCGGCCGCCGCGCGGGCAGCGTGGGGCGGGGTCTGGGTGCCGGGGGCGAGGCCCAGGCGGGACTCGAGGCGCGCCGCGCCGGCCGCCAGCGCGCCGAGCGCGAGGGACGACTCAAACGCGCCGTACGAGGCGCGCGGCTCGGCGATGGCCACCAGGGCAGCACAGGAAGGGGAGAGAGACGAGGAGGTGGAGGCAGCCGCCGCGTCGGCGGCCAGGCGGCGGCGGGTGGGGTCGCCTTCTTCAGCTGCCGCTTCAACTGCAGCCTCATCATCAGCCGACGGCACAGCCGCCACCAGGCACGCCCGCACACCACCCACGCGGGCGCGGGCCGCGTCGTCGCAGCGAGCGGCCACGTCAGCGTCGCAAGCGGTCGTGATGGGGGCGCCGGGCGCCCAAAACTGCAGGCCGCCGCGCACCGAGCGCGCGAGCGCGGCCGCGCACGCGGGCGCGAGCGCGGACGCTCCCTTGGCCGCCAAACACGCGTGCATCGCGCCGCCCCGCCCCTTGACGCCGGCGCAGTGGGACGCAGCGTCGGCCGCGCACGCGGCCCGCAGGCCGCCGTCGGCCTTCCACTCGCGGCCGCGCGCGGAGACCGCGGACCGAACCGCTTCGACGCACGCCTCCCCAAAATCAGCGCCATCAGCGGCCGCCACCAGGCACGCCAGCACGCGCGCCTTGCCCGCGGGCACACCGTCGCAGTGGGCTTTGCGTTCGGCGGAGCAGGCGGACGCCAGGGCCGGCTGCAGGTCGACCGACGCCGTGGCCACGCGCTCCAGGTCGGCCACCGCCGACGCGCACGCCGCGGACAGCGCCCCCCTGTGCTCCGCCAGGCAGGCGACAACCCCGCCCGGGGCCACGCCGCCACAAAAGGCGTCCACGTCGGCGCGGCAGGCTTCCGCCAGCAGGATGTCGTTGCGGAAGTCGTGCACCTCCATGCGCACGAAGTACTCCACCTCCCTGCGGCACGCGTCATCATGGATCCCCTCCACCCGGTCCGCCAAGCAGCGCAGCACGGTGCCGCCGCACGGCACGTCGTCGGGGAAGGGGGGTCCACCCGGAGGGGCGCACGCGCCCGCGCACAGGGTGGCGGCGGTGGGTTGACACGCGGCGGAGAGGCGCGCGTTTAACCGAAAGTCGCGCGCCGACGCGCGCATGTGGGCCTCGACAGCAGTCGTGCAGTCGGTCGTGACGCCAGGGCGGCTGTCAAGCACAGCGTCCTGCAGGCAGCGCAGGGCGGCGGCCCGGGTGTGGGGCACGTCGGCGCAGAGCGTGCGCAGCTCGCCACGGCACGCGGTGGCGACGGAGGCTTGGAAGTCGATGGATTCACTCATCCTCACTTCAGCGTCGAACAGGGACGCCGCACATTCAGGCGTCAACGTCCCCCTCGCATCCTGCAGGCAGCGCAGCACGGCGGCGGAGCCGGGGGGGACGTGGCCGCACGCGCGCGCGCGGTCGCCCGCGCACGCGGCGGCCAGCGGCGCGTCGAACCGGATGTCGGCCGCGGCGCGCGCCAGGGAGGCGTGCACGGCGGCAGCGCAGTCCGGGGACTTGAGTTCATCCCTGTAATCTTGCAGGCAAGTCAGCACAGGGGCGTCATCGACGTCGGCGCCCGCGTCGTCTGATTCATCGAGCTCGAGCCCACACAACACGTCCGCGTCCGCCGCACACGCGGCCCGCAGCCCGGGGTCCAGCCTGAAGTCGGCTGCACGGCGAGCGAGCAGGGCGTCCAGCGCATCGCGGCAGGCGGGCGTGAACCCGGGTTTGTGGCGCGCGGCCTCGAGGCATGCCTGGGCCGCGCCGTGGCCGGGTGGGACAGAGGCACAGAACGCGCGCTTGTCGGGCAGGCAGGTGCGGAACAGGCCACCGTTCAACCTCAGGTCGTCCGCGTTCTCCACGTCCTGGCGGAAGACTTCGTCCCGGCACTCCCAGGTGAGGCGCCCCGGCTTGACGCGCAGGCACGCGCCGACCGCGCCAGGGGCGTCGCCCGCGTCGGAGCACAGTTCTGCCACGTCCCCTTCACACGCGGCCGCCAGCTCTGCGTCTGCCGACCACACGGCGGCAGCATCGGCTTGGCGCTGGGAGACGACAGTGGCGCAGGCGGGAGTCAGGTCGTCCTTGGCTTCGCGCAGGCAGCCGAGCAGGGAGAATTCATCCTCCACGTCCGCACAGAACGCCTCCAGGTCGCCCGCGCACGCGTCCGCGAGAGGGACGTCCGCGTTTACGTTGTCCGCGCGTTCGGAGGCAAAGGCCAGCAGTTCAGCGCGGCAGGGGGGGGACGCGGTCAGGGGGGACCCGGACGCGCCGCCGTCGACCAACGCCCCAATCAGGCACTCGGCCAGCCGCCCCTCGCCAGGGCGCACATCCGAGCACGCAGCATCCAGCTCGGCTTCGCAGGGACCGTTGGTGGCCAGGTCGCCGGTGCCCGCGTGGAGCAGGGCGGGCGGGTCGACAGACACGAGCGACGCTTCGACGGCGTGGGGCGCGGCCTCTTTCTCGTCTTGGGCGGCTTCAGCCACCTCCAGGGCGGCGTCCAGGGCTTCGCCGGTGAGGGGGACGACGGACTGGGCGGCGGCGGCGGTGGCCAGCAGCAGGAGGAGGGAGGCGCGGGCGAGCTGCTGGGGGGGAAGGTTTGAAAAACGTGCGCGCGCTTGTCAGTTTTTTTCGGGCGGCGGTTGGCGCCCCATACACTGCCCCCCAAAACCACTCTCTCCACGCGCACACACGCACCATTGTTCCCGTGCCAAAAGTTGGCAAGCTCGGAGTTGCTGGGGCGAGGGAGTAGCTGAAGAGGAAAAGGCAATGGGGATTGGTGTCGATGCGCAGTCTCACAACTCTGTGGCGCGCGCGGCCTGGCAACGCATATGCAGCGGCGGTTGGCAACAGCGGGTGACACGATGGAGCGCGTCCGCCGTGTCGAGCGCGTGTGGTGGGAGGGAGAGAGGGGGCGCACCTGCTTCTTTTCCTTTTCGGAGAGTGCGATGCCCCCACACCGATCGACCTTCTCCACGCAATGTCCTTCCTCCGCGCCCTCGCCCCCCACACCCGGCGCCTGGCCGCGGTCGGCGCCGCCGCGATCAGCGGTGGCGCTCTGTTGGCCACCCAGACGTCCGCGCACGCGGACGCCGCGACGCGCGGCACACTCAACCCCGACGGCTGGACCCCTTTTGCTGTCACCCGCACCACCAAGCTCACCCACGACACGGTCCAGGTCACCCTCAAACTGGAGGACAAGCGCTCTGTGGGCGAGGTCATGCCTGCTGCGTCCTGCCTGGTGGCCCGGCTGCCGGTGGGGGCGTTTGATGAAAAAGCTGGGCGCAACAAGTACGTCATTCGTGCATACACTCCCACCAACGCGCCCTCCGAGAAAGGCGCCATCGACCTCGTCGTCAAGGTCTACCCCGACGGCAAGCTGACTCCCCACCTGGCGGCGTTGCGCCTGGGCGACAGTGTGGAGTTGAAGGGGCCGATCCCCAAACTGCCGTTCCCGCGCAACGCGTACGACCACGTGGCCTGCGTCGCGGGCGGCACGGGGATCACCCCCATGCTGCAAATCATGCGTGCCGCCCTGGCCAATAAAGACGACAAGACGCGGTTCACTGTGCTGTATGGCAGCGTGTCCCCCAACGACATCATCTGCAAGCGTGAGCTCGACGCCATCGCCGCGGCCCACCCGGGGCGCATCACGATCCACTACACCACCGACGTCGGCGGCCGTGGCTGATCCGGGCGCGTGGGGCGCATTGACAAGGACTGGCTGCGGGCGACGCTGCCGCCGCCCGGGGCGCCTGGCAAGAACCTGATCACGATTTGTGGGCCGCCGCCCATGCTGGCGGCCATCAGTGGCAACAAGGACAAAGAGACCAAGACACAGGGCGTGCTGAGCGGAGCGCTGAAGGAGCTTGGGTACACAGAGAGCGACGTGTTTAAGTTTTGAGAGAGAGGGTGGTTTTGGGGGGGATGAAAAAGAAACGTTTTTCCTTTTTACACGTCTCGTTCCTCCTCTCACGCTTTCAGCGCCTCCTCGTACGCAGTCCACCCAGCCGCCCGGTACTGCTCCGCGGCAGCCGCGGGATCCACCGCCGCCACAATGCCGCGCCCCACGATGATGACGTCGGTGCCGCACTCGCCCACAACGCGCGACGGTGTGTTGTACTGCTGCCCCAGCGCGTCGCCCCCTGCCGCCAGCTGCACCCCGGGCGTCATGTGGATCATGCCGGGGGACGCGGGTGGCGTCCAGGTGGACGGCGTCTGGGAGATGAAACCGCACACAAAGTCGGGGTTGGCTTCCGCGGCGGCCGCGACGGACGCCGCGTAAGAGGGTGTCGTCAGCGCGCCTTTCGACGACATCTCGGCCAGCAGCAGCAGGCCCCTGCCCTTGGCCCCACCCACGGTGCGCAGGCCGTCGATGATTCCCGGCCCGGGGACCAGGTGGGCGTTGGTGAGGTGAGCCCAGTCCGCGATTTTGTAGATGCCGCCGCCGTACTGAGACACGACGGTGTTGCCAATGTCGGCAAACTTGCGGTCCTCGAAAATGATGAAGTCGTGCTTGGCAGCCAGAGCGGTCAGAGCATCAGCATCAGCCTGCGTCCAACGGTCCAGCGCATCCACGTGCGTCTTGAAGACGCAGATGGAGGGGCCGACCGCGTCGGCAAGAGACAGCAGCGTGTCGGTCGACGGCACGTCGGCCGCGACCGCCAGGTTGGACCGCTTGCGGTCGATCAAGCGGAACAGGTCGGCGCCCGCGGGGCATGCGGCCAGGGAGGCGCGGTCGGCGTAGGGCAGGCGTTTGAAGGCGGGAGGCGGCGCGGGAGGCGCAGGCGTCGATCCAGCGTTGAACGTTTGGTTGGCCGCCACAAAGGCACGCACCTTGGCCGCAACGTCGTCATCTACCAGCCCCTTGCCCGTCAACACGTCCAGCATGTAGGACAGCGTGAACGCGGAGTGCAGCTTGAGGCCGTTGGAGGCGCAGCGGGCGGCGCCGCCCTGCTCGCGGTCGATCAGAACGACGACGTCTTTCACTTGCAAGCCCTCTGCGAGCAGCAGCTCCACCGTCTCCATCACAGACGCGCCCGACGTCACCAAGTCTTCCACAATCAAGCAGGTCTGCCCTTTTTCAAAGGCGCCCTCAATCGCTTTCTTGGTGCCATAGTCTTTGACCTCTTTGCGCCGCATGAGCATCGGCGACCCGTGCGCCAGCGACATGCAAGTCGCGATCGGCAGCGCGGTGTACGGCACGCCACACATGTTGTCGAATTTGGCGCCACCCTCCAGCACGCGGGCCCACATGGCGGCGGCGACGGAGGCCACGACGTCGGGGTAGGACACGATGACGCGCAAGTCGACATAAATAGGGGAGACCAGCCCACTTTTCAATGTAAACTCGCCAAACTTGACGGCCTGGATTTGATACAGGCGCACGACGAGGGCCTCAAACTCAGCGTCCTTGCCGGCGACGGCCTGTGGTGTGTGTGTGTGGAGGGGGTGTGTCATTAAAAACCGTTGCCCCCTGGTTTCATTCACCCAGCCCCACCATCCCCCACTTTCTACCCTCTCACCTTTTGCATGGCCTCCGCCACAGTCTGCAGCGCGGTCGCCATGTCGGCGGGGCGTGGGGTGCGGCCGGGCGGCGGTGCGACGCGAGGGCTGAAACGGAAGAGAAAGAGTGTGGGGTTAAGGTGAGGACGCGTCGCGTGGCTTGATGTGACACATCAAAGCCAGCCAGGCAGCGATGAGTGGTCGGTCGGAGGCGAGGCGCGGTCGTCACCGGCGGAGCGCGCGCGCGCGAACCGTTGGCGGCTTTTTTTTTCGTCGCGTCAATCCTTCCTCCCGTCCCCCCACACTCTCGCACACACCTGGTCACGCGGGGGCTGCTCCACCGGCCAGCGGGTGCAGAGACAGAGGGCGGAAGCGTGCGGCAGCGGGAGGGGAGACAGCGCTGCGAAACGTTGGCATGAGAGTGAGAGTGCGAATCTTCGGTGCGTCGATTGAGCGAGTCACTCGGTCGGCTCGTTTTCTCTTGTGTTGTGCGCCCTCCTCCCTCGCATACACGCGCCTGCTGTGCCAGCAATCGGCGCTCGCTCTCGGTTACACACTTTTTCAGACCGCCCCCACAGCCATGGCGGACGCGCCTGCCGCGCCCCCAGCCGACGCGCCGCCCGCGCCGGCTGGCGACGCTCCGGTCGACCCCGCAAAGAAGGCCAAAGCGGTGAGTTGATGTGTGAAGGGTGCAATCTCAACGCGTGCGTGCGAATGAGCGCCTGATCTGGGGAGAAGGGAGGCGGGGGAGGGGACAACATGCCCGACGGCTAACCCCTCTCTGTCGCTCGTCCCTCCCTTTCTCCCACCCTCCACACAGGACGCCAAACGCGCCGCCAAGGACGCCAAGTTCGCCAAAGCTCGCGCCCGGGCCGCGGCTGCTGCTGCTGCTGCCGCCGCCGGCCCCGACCTTAACTCCAAGAAAGCCGCCCAAAAAGCGGAAAAAGAGGCCGCGCGCGCGGCCGATGCGGCCGAACTCGCGTCCTTCATCGACGCGGCGCGCGCCACGCCCGCCGGCGTCAAAAAAGACTACACGGGGGAGGCCCCCAAAGTGTACGACCCAAAATATGTGGAGGCGGCCACATACGCGTGGTGGGAGGCCTGCGACTTTTTCGCGCCCAAACCGCCGGCCGACGGGTGCGCGGACCCACCCTTTGTCATGGTGATTCCTCCCCCTAACGTCACCGGGTCCCTTCACCTGGGCCATGCTTTGATGGCGGCCATCGAGGATGCCGTCGTGCGGTGGGCCCGCATGCGGGGGCGCACGACGCTGTGGGTGCCAGGCACAGACCACGCCGGCATCGCCACCCAAACCGTCGTCGAAAAAACGCTGGCCCGTGAAAAGGGGATCACTCGCCGCGACCTGGGCCGCGACGCGTTCGTGGCCCAAGTGCACGAGTGGGTGGACAAGTATGGGGGGACCATTTGTCGCCAGCTGAGGCGCGTCGGCGCGTCGCCCGACTGGACGCGCCAAGCGTTCACCATGGACGCCAAGCTGACGGCGGCGGTGAAGGAAGCTTTTTTGAGGCTGCACAAGTCGGGAAAAGTGTACCGGGCGCACCGGCTGGTCAACTGGTCCACTCAACTCAAAACTGCGATTTCTGACATCGAGGTCGACTACGTCGACGTCCCCGCCTACGCCAAGATCAAGGTGCCGGGTTACACAGACGCCGTCGAGTTTGGCGTGCTGACCAGCTTTGCGTACCCGTTGGAAAGTGGGGAGGGCGAGATTGTGGTGGCGACGACGCGGCCGGAAACGATGCTGGGCGACTCGGCGGTTGCAGTCCACCCCGACGACCCCCGCTACAAGACCCTCATCGGCACCCACGTCCTGCACCCTCTGGACGGGCGCAAGCTGCCCATCGTGGCCGACGCCGAGCTCGTGGACATGGCGTTTGGGACGGGCGCCGTCAAGATCACGCCCGCGCACGACCCCAACGACTTTGCCACGGGGCAGCGCCACAGCCTGGCGTTTGTGTCTGTGTTTGATGATGAGGGGAGGATCAATGACAAGGGCGGCATGTTTGCTGGGCAGCCCAGGTTCAAGGTCAGGGGGTGGGGTGGGTGGGGGGGCGGGAGGGAGGTGGGTCTGTGTGTGTGTGTGTGTGTGTGTGTGTTTCATCCCAAACCCTCCTCTTCTGACCACCCCCTCAGGCCCGCATCACCGTCGTCGACTGGCTCAAAGACAAGGGCCTCTTCCGTGGCACAGAGGGCAACCCCATGCGCCTGGGCCTCTGCTCCCGATCTGGCGACGTCGTCGAACCCACCCTCAAGCCGCAGTGGTGGGTCGCGTGTGGCGACATGGCCAAAGCCGCGGGCGACGCCGCGCGCGACGGCCGCCTCACCTTCGTCCCCCCCGAGTCGGAGGCCACGTGGCACCGCTGGCTGGACGGCATCCGCGACTGGTGTGTGTCGAGGCAGCTGTGGTGGGGGCACCGCATCCCCGCGTTTTACGTGTGCCTGCCGGGCGGCACCGACGCCCCCGGCGGCCCGACCGAGGAGACCGACCGCTGGGTCGTGGCCGCCGACGAAGCCGACGCCCTGGCCCAGGCGAGGGCCAAGTGGCCTGACCACGCGGATTCGTTGACCATTATCCAGGACGAAGACGTGCTCGACACCTGGTTCTCGTCCGGCCTCTTCCCCTTCTCCGTCTTTGGCTGGCCCGACGCGACCCCCGACCTCGCCCGCTTCTACCCTACCTCCCTGCTGGAGACGGGGCACGACATCCTGTTCTTCTGGGTGGCGCGCATGGTCATGCTAGGCATGGAATTGACGGGGGAGGTGCCGTTTTCGACGGTGTACCTGCACACGATGGTGCGCGACGCGCACGGCCGCAAGATGTCCAAGTCCCTCGGCAACGTCATCGACCCGCTGCACGTGATTGACGGCATCTCGCTGGACGACTTGCACGCCACGCTGGAAGGGGGGAACCTGGATGCCAAAGAAGTGGAGACCGCCAAGGAAGGGCAGAAGGCCGACTTTCCCGACGGGATTGACGAGTGTGGCGCCGACGCGCTGCGCATGGCGCTCGTGTCCTACACGACGCAAGCGCGCGACATCAACCTGGACATCAAGCGCGTCATCACGTACCGGCTGTGGTGCAACAAGCTGTGGAACGCGGTGCGGTTTGCGACGCTCAACCTGGGCGACGGGTTTGTGCCTGAAAAGTCGGCCCCCACCAAGCGCCGCCCGCTTGCGTGCCGCTGGATCCTGTCCCGCCTGGACGCCGCGGCCGTTGCCGCCAACACTGCGTTCGAGACGTGCGACTTTGCCGCTGTCGTGGGCGCTGCCTACGCGTTTTGGCAGTATGAGCTGTGTGACGTGTTCATCGAGTTGGTGAAACCCGCTGTTTACGCGGCCGACGTGGCCCCCGACGACGCCGCTTTAACCTCCACCGCCACCGCCTTCCGCCAAACCCTGTGGACGTGCCTGGACGCGGGCCTGAGGCTGCTCCACCCCCTGATGCCCTTCGTGACCGAAGAACTGTGGCAGCGCCTGCAGCGCGGGGGCGCGCCGCCCGACCCCGACTCCATCATGGTGGCCCCCTACCCCCGCCCCTCGGGCGCGGACGACGCCGACGCGGAGGTCTGCATGAAGGCGGTGCTGGATGCCGCCCAGTGCGTGCGCAACGCAAGGGTGGGGTACAGCCTGACGTCGCGCCAGCGCCCACCCCTGACCGTGCTGCCTGCGACGGACGCCGCCCGCAGGCCGTTTGTGGGGGAGGGGGCGGCGTATTTGGCTGCTCTGGCTCCCGCCGACGCGGCGGAAGTCGCGGAGCCCGGCGCGCCTGCTCCCAAGGGCGCGGGCGTCGCCGTCGTGTCGGAGGCGCTGTCCGTCGCCATTGTGCTGGCAGGCGTGCTGGACCCCGCCAAAGAAGTCGACAAACTGTCCGCCAAGCGAGAGGACACGGCCAAGCGGGCGGCCGCGATGCGGGCGCGCACGGAGGCGGAGGGGTATGGTGACAAGACGCCCGCCGACGTGCGCGCGGCTGACGCCGAACGCCTGGCCAAGGTGAATGCCGAGGTGGCGCTGCTGGATTCGCACATTGCGGAGATGCAGAAGCTGTCGCTTGAGGGGTGAGAAGAGTGAGGGAGAGAGAGAGGGGACTGTTTGTGTTTCTGTGTCGAAAAATAGTTTTTTTCATCCCACCAAACAAAACAAAATCAATCGCTCTCGCCGCCACTGTCGATGGACGGCAGCGACGCATCGTCATCATCGTCATCGTACGCGGCTGCTGCGGGTTCGGCAACGGCGGGGGCAGCGGCAGGCGGAGGAGGTGGTGGCGGCGGGGGCGGCGCGACGGGCGGCAGCGGTGGCGGTGCCGGAGCAACCACAGCTGCTGCCGGAGCCGGAGCGGGGGCAGCAGGCTGGGGTGGTGACTGTGGCTGTGGCGGCGGCAACGGCTCGTCATCGGCTTCAGCGTCGTCAGCCCCCGCGCTCACGCGAGCCCACCCCGCCTCCACCAACTCCACCGCCCCCCCGTCCGGCGTGCCGCCCGCCACCACGGGCACGGAGCGCGGGTGCAGCAGCCCGTCCAGGGCGGACACTCCGTCCCTCCCCGCGGCCGCGACGGAGGGGGCGGGGGCGCAGGCCGCGTCTGCGAGCAGGGAGGCGGCGAGCGCGGCGTGTGGCGGGCGCGCGGCGGACGGCGAAAGCACGGCCGCCGTCAGCGCGCGCAGCGAGGCGGCGCGTAGAGTGGCGGAGAAGACAGCGTCTGCGTCACCGGAGGATGGCGTGGCGTCGGCTGATGCGACGGCGGCGCGGGCGGCGAGTGCGTCGAGCGCCGCGCGGTCGCGCGGCGCGAGCGCGGCGCCAGCAGCACGCAGCAACGCGGTCGCTGCATCCAGGCCAGCAGCAGCGACGCGGGGCGCCAGTTCTGCGGCGTCCCCTCCGCCAGAAGCCAGAGCGGGAGGCAGAGGTTGCGCTGCATCATCATCGGCCGCGGCATTCTTTTTCCTGCGCTTGGCGGCGGGCGCGGTCGCGGGCGCCACGCGCGCGGGCGGCCCGAAAACATCAGCCTGCAGCAGAGGCGTGACCAGAGGTGCCAGAGCAGCCGTCCCCGCCGTCCCCACGACGTACACGGCCGCCGCCACCGCGCCATACAGGGCGCACCGTTCGGCCGCTGCGGGCGCGCCCGCATCGGCCGCGCGGCGCGCTGCGTCGGCGCCGCGCGCGGCGTCCCCCACGCACCTGGATGCAGCGGCTGCGTCTGCTGCTAAAGATGATGAAGGCAATGATGTCAACAATGTTGTCAACAGCGCCAACCCTGCGCCGCGGGGGCGGGGGTCGGACGCGCACGCACACCGCGCGGCCAGCGCGACGACCGCGGCGGCCGGCACGCGCACTGGCGCGTCGGTGCCGACCGCCAGCACCCGCTCCACCACATCCATGGCCGCCACCGCTGCAAAGACGGCATCCCCAGTCCAGAGCCAGGCGTCGACGCCGGGGACGAGAGCGGCCTTGGACGCGGCGGCAAGGTCGGGGTCGTCGACGCCGGCAAGAGCGTCGTCGAGCGCCGCGGCAGCCGTCGCCAGCGCGCCACCCGCCACCTGGGTCCACGCGTCCGGCGCGGTGGAGCACCGGTGGGAGCGGGCGAGCGCGGCCGCCGCCAGGTGGCGGTGGGGGCCGGGGGTGAGGGCGGTGGGCAGCGCCCACGCGCGCAGGCGCGGCGCGGACGCGCGCAGCGCGGCGGGGAACGCGTCCAGCGTGGCCACGACGAGCGCGGCGGCGGCTGGCGGGGGTGGCGCCCCACCATCCTCCGTCAGCCGGGCCAACGCAAGCGTGGCCAAGCGGCCGGCGGGGGTGGCCACGTCACGGCGCAGGGTGGGTGCAGCGGGGGCGAGGCGGGCGCACCTGTGTGTGTAGGGAGGAAAACATGTGAGCACTTCAGCGAACATCCTTCCCTACCCGTCCAATCTCCCTCTCTCTTCTCCACACACACCTGTCCACCACGCAGCGCGCCGCGTCGAACAAGTAGGCCTCTGTCGCGGCGTCACCGCGCGACACCGACCGCAGCGCATCGCCCAGACCGGCCAGCCAGGCGCCCGCGTGTGCCGCCAGCACTGAGCCTGGTGCGCTCCAGGCACAGGCCGCCAGGTGGGGAGCGCATGTGGGGGCGTCGGACTGAGGGGAGGAGGGGGGGGAGGTGTTTAGATTGGCGGCTCCGCATGCGGGGTGCGCTCGAGACGATTCTGCTGCACCACCACGCTCACCGTCAGCCGCCCAAACTGGGCGCTGACATCGTCCACCATGCTGGCGTGTGGGGAGAGGGAGTGTGGGACTCTCTCTCTCTCTCCCTTGGATGTGAGAACACGTTCGACCGTTTTTTCTTCTTCTCTCACTTCTTGCCTTCAGCCTCCCTGGCAGCATACCAGTCGCTGCCCAGCCTCCAAAACACGCTGAACAGGGCGCCCTGCATCGCGTTGCTCAACAGCTTCACTTTCAACCCCCGGCCAAACAGACCCACCAACCCGTCCTTGGCCACAATGTCGCGCACGACAGCGGGGTACGTCGTCGCTGACGCGGCCGACTGCTTGGACACTTTGACGACGCGAATGGAATTGGAGACGGTGTCCGACACAGCGGACGCGCCAAACCCGATGAACGCCGACCGGCCGAGCTTGGCCACTTGGCCGTCGCCCAGCGCGTTTTGCGGCACCTTTTCTTGCAAAAAGTTATACATCGCAAACCACGGCCAGTGACCTGCACTCGTAGCGGCCGCAGACGCCAGCGCGCTGTGCCACAGCACAGTGGGCCCCGACGCCCGCATCTTGGCAGTCAGTTTGGGCAGCCCCGACGCGCCCTCCACTTGCAGCGTGGTTTTGAGGGTGTCGATCGGCAGCAGCACGATGCGAAACGCTCCCGCCGCCAACGATCCGACGCCTGTTTTCACGGCGGTGGGGAGACCACGCGTCGACTCATAAGAGTCGAGCAACGCGAACGCACCCGCGTTGCTCGCGGTGTCCCCGAACCGGGAAAGGGGGCCCTGGATCAGGGCGGGGCCGACGCCGCGGTAGAAGCGGCGCAGGCCGCCGTCGGCGTGAAGAGTGCGCGCGGCCAACGGAAGGGTCTCTCCATACCGATACTGGCGGTTGACGATCGTACGCAATGGCATCAACGTCAAAACATTGGCCCCCATGGCCACGGCGCCTGGGATGCCGCCCCCGAGCGCGCGGCGTCCGGCGCGGCGCAAAACGTCGCCCAGCGGTTCGGGCTCAGATGACGATGCGGCGACGATGGGAGCAGTCTGCGATGCTTCCAGGCAGCTGGCATCATAGCTTCGTGCCGCACGCTGGCGTGCTGGCCCCAGGGCGGCAGCCGTGCCGGGGAAAGGGTGGGTTGGGTGGGAGGGTGTTTGCTGTGCGGGCAGCGGCCACGCACCCACCCGCGACAGGGGCAGGGTGAGCATCTATGATATCGCAATGAAAATCGAGACCTGTGAGAGTGTAGGGCGTGCCGTGCACAGCGTGTCGAGTGTGTGCGACGAGCGCCCCCCAACCGAATTCGGATAGAAAAAAAAAAAAAAAAAAAACGGGGGTGAATGCGTTCGAATACAGAAAAAATCCGACCACACCTCGCTCGACTTTCTTTCGCGTGTGGGGGCGCGCCCGGCGCCCCCCTTTTCCCCCAACCACACAAACCACACATACACACCACCATGCCCAAAGCCCGCAAAGCCAAACGCAAGAACGCGGGCGTCGGCGTCGACTTTGCGCGCGTCAAGCGGCGCGTCGGGCGCAAGCTGGCCCCCGCCGACAACGCCACCGACACGCGCGTCGTGGCGCGCCGGGTCACGCTCCCCGGGCAGAGCCTTGCTGAGGAGCGTGGCGTGGCTGTGAGTGAGCGCAACCTGACGTTGAAGGTGTGGTTGGAAGTGGTGGGGTGGTGGTTGGCGAAACTAAGGCCGCCGCGTCCCCCCCGTCGATGGGCGCCTCCACCCCTTCCCTCCCTCCCTTCTCTCCTCAGGAACTCATCGTCCAGCTCAACCACTATGCCGCCCGTGTGCGCAAAGACGCGCTCGTGGGCGTGGCCGAGGTGGCGACACGGCACCCGGCCGAGGTGGCCAAACAGGTGCGCAAATTGGCTTGGAATTGGTTGGCAGCTGGCGGCGCCTCCCCCGCCTCTCCTCCTCACACACACACCCACACGCACTCACACACAGGCTGGCCGTACCCTGGAAGCACTGGCCGAGCGCGCCGCCGACCCCGACCCCACCGTCCGCGCCGCGCTACCGCCCACGCTGGCCGCCGTGGCCACCGCGCTGGCCCCGGCGGGCGGGCTGACCCCCTTCATGGCGTTTTTGATGGCGCACGCACGGCGTGCGCTGACCGCCACCGACCCCGCCACCCGGCGCGACGGACTGGCGTTGGCTGCCTGTGTCGCACGGTCTGCGCCGCGCGGCGCGGCCGCGCCCCACGTTGCTGCCGCCCTGGACCAGTGTTCAGCAGCGCTGGCGACTAGGGAGAGAGCACGATCGTTAAAGGCGGGATCGATGGACGCGCTTGGGGGCGCGGTGGGGGGCGTGAAGGCGTTTTTGGAGGCAGCGTTTGTTGGTGGTGATGACACGCTCTCGCCACCCACACCCACCACTGGCGGCCCTCTCTTCGCCCGCAAATCATGCTGGGTACAGGATACCACGTCATCATCTGCCACCACCGACCGGGCCGGCGCGACCGCGCTGTTGACGTCACTCACGGGCGCGCTGGCCGACGCGGCCGCGGGCGAAGGCGCGGCCGCGGCTGCCGTGGCGGCCGACATCATTGACTGTGCGCGCCTGATGGTGGCTGACGATCCGCCGCTGGCGACCACGCCGTCCGCGGTCGCGCTGGCGGACGCGGTGGGGGTGCGGTTGCCGGCGCCCGCGCCGGGGGGTGCGCCAACGGCCGCTGCCCTGGACTCAGCGGCCGCGCTAAACGTGTCCGCCGCCCGGTTCCTGGCCAGGATGCTGCCTCAGGATGGTGGCGCCACCCCACCTTCCTGGGCCCCCCGCTTGCTAACCTGGTGCGACGCAGTGGCCGCGCGCGGCGACGCGCTGCCGCCTCCACCCGGCACGCAGCCGCCCCCCACCCCGCTGCGCCCCCTGCCCGATGGAGATGCCACGGCCTCGTTGATGACTTGCCTGGATGCAGGCTTGATGGCTGGCGGGCGAGCCCGAGGTGCCGCACACGCTGCCGCACTCGCCTCCGTCTGCGCGCGCGCACCGCCCCCCGCGCCCGCGGGGGCGGCCGCCCTGGCGGCTCAAGCCGCCGTGCTGGTCGACCCGCGTGGCAGGCTGGTGGCTGTGGGCGAAGCCGCGGCTGCGGCCTGGGTGCGTGACCTGCCGCAGCATTTGTGGCATGCGGGGAGTGGCGCGGTGCGCGCGCGCGGTGGGCCGCGCGCGCCCGCACTAGCATCCCTAGACGCCGGCTTGAGCGCGCTGCTGGATGCGGCGCGCTATGGCGCCCCCAATGGTCCCCTGCACGCCGCCCTGGCCTCCGTCGCCGACCAGTTGGCCCCGCTGCTGGCAGCCACCGCGCCGCCGCAGAAACCCGGGGCGACACCCCGCCTGCTGCCCGGCGTGCTGGCCAAGCTGCCGCCTGCCGCAGGCCTCAAGTTTGTGGATGCGTGGCACTACCTGCCGAGCGTGCCGGCCCAGCTGGTGGCTGCAGGCGTGCTGGTGGTGGTGGGCGCGTCGTTGGCGTCGCCTGTTGGTGAGCGCGGCCTGGTGACGCTGGCGCGCCGGGTGGCGTGCGGGGACGCCGGCGTGGACGGGCGTGACCTTGATAACGCTGTTGCCACCCTGCTGGAGGGTGGTGGCGCTGGTGGCGGCGCGGTACCGCCGCTCGGGTGGGAGGTTCACTCCCGCGCGCTGTCCGCCGCGCGAGCCGTGCTGGCGGCTGCTGGGCCTGCTGCTGACACTCTGCTCGCCAACATCGCGCCAAGGCTGGTGGCGGCCATGGATGCCGACGGTGACGGCCGTGCCGCGGCGGGGTGCCTGGCTGCGGCGGCGTCTGTGGAGACACCACCGAGCGTGGTGGCGGCCGCGCTGCCGCGCGCGGTCTCTTGCTACACCCTGCTCGGTGGAGCCGCTGCTGGCGTCGACCTTGCTGTTCAAGCTCTTTCAGTTGTGCCTGCGTCACTGGCGCAGGCGCTGCGTGAGCTCGCCAGCGGGGCTGCTGCCGCTGACGCCAGCGGCGTGACGGGCGCGGCACGCACACTGGCCGCCATCACGGCCGCAGACGCCCTGCGCCCTGCTTTGATGAAGGCAGCTGAGGACGCCATGCCCGCCATCACGTGCCTGCGATCTCGCTGCGATGAACTGGGGGGCAGCGGTGCTGGCGTCGCGGGCATCGCCGACGCGGTCGCCGCGGCGGAAGCGGGCGTGGCGGCCGTGTTTGGTTGAGGAATGCTTTGTGCCCTGATTCGATTTTAAAACTCACCCCCTGCATGCCAACAAAGAAACGCGTTCGAAACACACACACTCTTTTCTCTTTCATCCAATGACCGTGATGCCGGGCGCCCGCGTGCGCCGCTTGGTGGTGGCCTGCGGTGCAGCACCTCCCTCTCCTTCTCCCGCCTCTTCGCTGCCACCATCATCACTGTCAATACCGGATGATGAAGAAGATGGTGCCGGCGCAGCAGTGGGTCCATCGTCATCGGCGCCACGCGCGACCGCCGCCTCTGCCGCGCGCACCGCCGCGTCGTCCCCCAACTCCAGCACGCCCGCCGCCACGTCCATCTCGACATGGTCAACCCCCTCGTCCACACACTCCACATTGTGGTCATCACCCCGGCCGGCCGCCACGTCGGCCGCCAGCGCGTCGTTGGCGGCGGCGAGCGCGGGCAGAAACGCGGCGACGCGCGCGGCTATGGCGCTTGGAGGCGTGGGAAACGTGGGTCCGACGGGTTGCGTGGATGGTGATGCGAGGAAGCGTTCTGTGTGTGGTGAAAGAGGTTGGGGCGTGAGTGGCTGGCAGCGTGAGGTGAGGGTCCCCGCATGCGGCATTTGCTGGCGCCGCAACCGCGGGCGTTGACGCAAGCGTCAACGCGCGCCGACCTCTCTCCCTCGCTAGTCGTGTCACATGCGTCTCGAACGTCCACGCTGGCACAGCCGACAGAGCGTTGACGGGGCAACGCACACGGTCTGGTGTGAAACCACATTTCGCGCTGTCACCGTTCCTGCCGCCCACACCCGCCTGCACACACGCACCCACGCTCGTGACGTGGGGCACGTCCAGCTTTTCGCGATGCATGGCTGTGTTTGTGGCGCGTAAAGGCGGCGCCTGCGAAAAAAAAGTTTTGTGTCGAAAACACAAAAAAAAAAACACGAAAAATAAAAACACGGGTTGACGTTGGGCGGCTTGTAACTTCTCCAGGCCTCTCCTTCCGCCGATGCTGCGCACCACACATCGCCTCACCGCCCACGTGGCGCGTGGCGCTCACCCGTCCCTGGGGCGCCCCACCCCCGGCCGCCACGCCGTGTCCGCGCTGGCCACACCCCTCCGCGCCGCGCTGGCCCCTCCCCCCGCCCCTCGCCCTGGCCTGGTGGGCGCGGTGCCGTCCAGCCGCGGCCTACGTGCCTCGTCCGCCACGGCGCGCGGGTTGAAGACGGGCATTGTGGGCCTGCCCAACGTGGGCAAGGTGGGTTGTGAGAATAAGGGAGGGAAAGGCGCGCTGCCTGGTGTCGCACAGGGTGGCCTGCTGCTGTCGAAGCTGTTGCAGACTAGAATGCGCGTTGTGGCAGGGAAGAAAGAATAGGGGAGGGCGTAGATGTGCCTGAATTGCGCGTGGCACCGACCCGAGCCGTCGTCAAAAAAACGCGTGGCGCTCACCCTCTCCCCTCCTCTCCACCAAACCCCTCTCTCAGTCCACCCTCTTCAACGCCATCACCGAGTCCGGCAAAGCCCAGGCCGCCAACTTCCCCTTCTGCACCATTGAACTCAACGTCGGCACCGTGGCCGTGCCCGACCCCCGCCTCGACGTGCTGTCGTCCCTCTCCGGCTCCAAGGCCATCATCCCCACCTCCGTCGAGTTTGTCGACATCGCCGGCCTTGTGAAAGGCGCATCCAAAGGAGAAGGCCTGGGCAACCAGTTCCTGGCCAACATTCGAGAGTGCGACGCTGTTGTCCATGTTGTGCGCTGTTTTGATGATGGCGACGTGATTCACGTCGCGGGGCGCGTCGACCCTGCGGACGACGCCGACGTCATCAACTTTGAGCTGGCCCTGGCTGACTATGCTCAAGTCGAGAAGCGACTGGAGAGGCTGGGCAGGGGGTCGCGCTCGAAAAGCAGGGAGGAGGCGGCCGCCCTCGACGTTGAGAAACGCGCGCTGGAGCGCGTCGCCGCCGCCCTCGAGGTCGGCACCCCCGCCCGCTCCGTGGTGCTGGCTGACGATGAAGTTGAAGCCGTGCGTGGCCTGCAACTGTTGACCGCCAAGCCCATGGTGTACGCCGCGAATGTGGCGGAGGGCGACCTGGCGACCGCGGCCGACCACCCCCATGTTGCGACTGTGCGCGCTCTGGCCGACAAGGCGGGGTCCCCCATGGTCATCGTGTCTGCCCAGGTGGAGGCGGAGCTGAGGGAGCTGGAGGCGGAGGAGGCGTCTGAGTATCTTGCCTCGCTGGGCGTGCCCGAGGGTGGCTTGGCATCGCTGATTCGGGCCACCTACTCTGCTCTCGGCCTGCAAACCTATTTCACGACGGGTGAAAAGGAGACGCGCGCCTGGACCGTGCGGGCGGGTGCCACCGCGCCCCAGGCGGCGGGGGTCATCCACACCGATTTTGAGAAGGGGTTCATTCGCGCGGAGACGGTCGCATACGACGATTATGTGCGGGAAGGCGGCCTCGCCGGCGCAAAAGAAAAGGGCAAGGTGCGGCTCGAGGGCAAGGAGTATGTGGTGGCCGAGGGGGACGTCATGAACTTCCGGTTTGCAAACTGATTTTTTCGGTGGAAAACGAGGTCGGTGGAGCGATGAGAAGGGGACGGCACATTTGCGGCAGGTCTTTTTCGCAAAGTCCTGCCAACGACGCTGTGGAAACGCGTCGCAAAGTCCTGCGACGCGTTTCCTCTCCGCCCTCCCCACTTGCTGTTCGGAGGCGTCCTGCGCAGAGGTGCAACACACTCCCACCTCTTTATCGCGTGGCCCGCCCTAGCGTGCCTGCCCTCGCCCCTGCCTCTCTCTCCACCAACATTCGCTCGCATGCCGCCCTCCACCGACGGCGCGCCGTCCGCGCCGTCGCCGGGCCGCCCCTCCGCCCCATCCCGGCGCAACACGGACCCTGCCCTGTCCCTGGTCCATGAACGCGACTCGGCCGCCGAGATGAAGCGCGACGCGAAGCGCGCGCGCGCCGCACTGCGGTCGCTGCAGAAACGGTCCTCCGTGCTACGCCTGCAGCAGGCGTCGGGCGCCCCCGACAGCGTGCCGCCGGTGGGGGAGGATGTGAGGCGCACCGTGAGCGCGGACCAGGCCCTGGTGGCACCCTTGTTGGCAGAGGTGAGGAAGTGTTTGTGTTCTAGGTCGTTGGTGGTGTTTGGTGCCCACCCCCTCCTGCTGCGTTGCGGCCGGTGTGGCCCGCCTTGACTGCCGCAACCTGAAGAAGAGAGCCCCCACACCATGCACACACGAAACAGCTCACTGATTTTCCTTGCTCCCTTTTTTCTTCCCGTCACAGGCCGACGTCGCGCGCGCCGCCGCACGCGCCGCCCGCTCCTCCGCCCTGCGCCCCATCCTGTCCGAGATGGCGGCACCATCCTTCAGGTCCACTGCCACGGCGGCAGACACCGAGACGCCCCCCCCGGGGTGGATCAACCCGCGCGCCGACGCGCTCGCCCTTCTCGACATCCTCACCTCCTCCCGCCTCAACGCCCTCCTCACTGCCGTCCCGCTGGGCGTGGCGTCCCACGTGGCGGGGTGGGGCGTCGTCCCCTCGTTCGCCATCAACTTGGTGGCGCTCGTCCCTCTGGCCCTCGTCCTCGGCCAAATCACGGAAGACCTGGCCGAACGCTTTGGCGACACCATTGGCGGCCTCATCAACGCCACCTTTGGCAATGTGGTGGAGATGATTCTGACCCTGGCCGCTCTCAAACAGGGACTGTACAGCGTCGTGTCTGCATCACTCGTTGGGTCGATTCTGTCGAATTTGTTGCTGGTGCTGGGCTTCTGCTACCTGGTGGGCGGGCTGCGCTACCCTGAGCAGAGATTTTCGACGCTGGCGAACAAGGTGTGTGTGTTGTGCGTGTGTGTGAAAACGAGGGAGACAGAGGTGGTTTCCTCGAGCGCGTTTTGCTAATGATCCACCTTTCCCCCCATCCACCTCCCTCAGGCCTACTGTTCCCTTCTATTCATGGCCTGCATCGCCTTGCTCGTCCCCACCGCCGCCTCCCTCATGTACAGGCACGGTGAACTGCCCTCCGCCGCCCTGCTGCCCGTGTCCCGTGCCACGGCTGTCATCCTGATGGCCATGTACGGGCTGTACCTGTACTTCACGCTGGGAACGCATGGCGACTTGGTGGAAGAGGTGAGACGAGGAGAGAGAGAGAGAGAGAGAGAACATGGTGGCAGACGAAAAGCTGGTTGTTTAATCGACCCAACACACCCGACCTCTTCCCCCCCTTCCCCCAGGATGCCCGCGTCTCGGCCGCTGCCGCCCGCTGCCTGCCCTCCGGCCGCGTCAACGGTGCCGACGAGGAGTCAGGCCTGCCCACCTGCCTCCACGACGACGACGATTCAGACGACACGCACGGCGGCCCCTCGATGTCGTTGCTGGGCGCGCTGGCCGCCCTCCTCCTCATCACGGTCGCCATCGCGTTCGCGTCCGAAGTGCTGTGTGCCAAGATTGAGGAGGTGGCCGCCAACATCGGCATCTCGTCCTCGTTTCTGGGGCTCGTCCTGCTGCCGATCGCGGGCAACGCGTGCGAACACATCGTGGCTGTCCAAGTCGCGGCAAAGGGCAAGATGGACCTCGCCCAATCCATCGCCCTGGGCTCCTCCCTCCAGATCGCGGTGTTTGCATTCCCCGCGGCTGTGTTGTTTGGGTGGGGCATGGGCAAGCCCTACACACTGGTCCTCGACCCGTACATCGCGCTCGTCCTCACCCTCTCCGTGACGCACGCCTACACCGCGTCCGCGGATGGCGCGTCCAACTGGTTGCTGGGGGCCCAACTGGTGGGGACATACTGCTTGATCTGCCTGCCGTTTCTGTATTTGGCCAAGTGATTGAGAAGAGGGGGGGGGTAATAGGGGGAAGGAGAGAGTGTTTGTTTTTGTTTTTCGTGTCAAATTTTCTTTGTTTTAGGTCACCACACAATTCACGGTATCCTATCAAACGGGGCCGTGTCCTTGAAGCAAGCGTCAAACACGCGGTCCACGGCCGCCTCCGCGCCCTTGCCCCCGCCACACGCGGGGTTCATGGCGACAGAGAGCGCCGCCCTCCGCCGCGCACACGTTTGGTGCTGCCCCCTCAGCCCCACGTTGCCGCGCAGCAGTTCGTTGGAGAAGGTGCAGTCGCCGCTCAGGGAGGCGGCCCGCACCTCGGAGCAGGCGTGGTGGTCGCAGTCGGCCCAGTCGAGCGTCGCGGCGCGGCAGTGGTCGTACGCGTGCACCAACTCGTGCGCCATGGCTTGAGTCACGTCCAGCGCGCGGGGTAGGTGGTTGTGGCACAGGACGACACCTTCTGGAGGGCGGAAGCCGCCGCCCACGGCCTCGGTGCAGGGCTCCACTTTGAAGAAGGCGCGGTCGACGCGGCAGCCGGCCTGGGGTGTGGAGGGTGGTGGTGACGCTGAGTTGCTGCACTCCCCGCCTCTCTCTCATCACTCTGCACCACAAACATCGTCCCAACCCCTCACCTCTGCCATTTTGTCTAGCATGAAGCGCACGCGCGGGTCACGTTCGACCGCTTTGTCAACGACCGCGTCGCAGTCGGACCGCCGCATTCCCGTCCAGGCGGGGGCGGGCGTGGACGTGGATGGCTGTGTAGGTGGATCCGACATAGTGGTGGTTGTGGCACGAGGCGCGGACCGGTGGGGCGGTCGGCTAGCGAGACGCCCGCAGTCAAATTTGTAAAGCAGCACACTTCGTTTTCTTTTTTCTGTTGCCTCTCCCGCGATGCTCGCCCCGCGGCCGCACTGCGTCCCTCGGCGCCAGGTGCACGCCTGTGCAGGCCACTGTGGCCGGCCAGACCCCACACCACAGCCCCCCCCCGCGTCCGTCGCGCTAGCTGCAATCGCGGTCACCCTGCTGGCCGCCCCCCCCGCCCACGCGGGCGACGCCTGGCCCCACGGCTGGCGCAACGGGGACCGGCCTCGCCGCCACAAACGGCAGATGGGGGGTGGACGGTTTGACTTTTTCCCTGCTGATGTGCGGAGGCTGTACCTCGGCCGCGGCGACGCCACCCGCCGCGCACCACGCACCACTGACACCGCTGCCGACGAGGCTGGCCTTATCGACAGAGCGGCCGACAGTGCGGCCGCGATGGTGGAGGAGGCTGCGTCTGCCGCGACGCGGGTTGGGCGACTGCTGGGCCGCGCCAAAAACGCGGTCGTCCGCCGTGCCGGCGACACCGCCCCCGACTCGTTCACCATGTCTGCGTCGGCGCCCACGGCGCTGGGGGTGGACCCCACCCCGCGGCGGGGTGTCGCATCCCCGTCGCCACAGACGGTGGCCACTCTTGGTGCAGGCGTGACGATCGTCGCCGCCGTGGCTGCCGCCTTCGCTGTCGCCGCCTCCCTGCGCGCCGCCTGGACCCGGGCCCGCCCCACCGGGCGATGGGTGCGGGACCGCAACCTGGGCGGCAAGCTGGTGTGGATGGATGGTGGGGCGGGTGTGACCCCCGCCAACCAGCGCCCGCCGCCACCCGCTGACCTGCTGCCTCTGTCGGGGGACGATTTTGTGCCGAATGAATGGGACGCGACTGCGCCCGAGGATGTGGCCCAGCCTGTGCAGCCCTCGTCATCTGGCTCCATCCTGCCGGCGTGGTGGACGCCTCCCTCATTGATGCGCACTGCCGCCGCCCGTTCCGCTGAAGCAGCCGCCGCCCCCATCCTCGCCTCCCTCCAGGAAGCCAAGCTGCAAGGCCGCGACTACGACGTTGATTCCCTCGTCGCCCTGCGCCTGGCCCTCGGCAGCACGGGTGGGCGTGCGACCCCGCGCGCCACCAACGTTCGCGACGCCATTTTCCGCGCGGCCGCGTCGGCCGCCGCCTCTGCCGCCGCGTCCGGCTCCGGCGCAGCCGGCCTGGGCGGCGTCCTCCCCGCCTCCCTGGTGTGCGGCCTGGCGGCTGATCTGGGAGTGCCGGATGCCGACGGTGCCAACATCACACTGGCAGCCGTCGCCGCTAGGTCACGTGCCCTCCTCGTCGACGCCGCCGCCGCCGCGCGCGCTGCGGGCGGCAACCCGGGCGCAGCCCTGCTGCCGCTAGCCTCCCTGGCCGCCCTGCTGACCGAGCTGCCGTTGGGCGAGGACGCGCCCCAAGTGCCGCTCATCGCTGCCGCGATCGGCCAGCGCGCGTCGCTGGGCGAGCGGCGCGCCCTGTTCCTCGAGTACGGGCGGTCGGTGGATGCTGCGACGGCGCCCGTGGTGGCCGCCATGCTGGGGTTTGACGCGGGGCTGGTGATGAAGGAGTTGTGATGGAGGGGAGGAAGGGGAGGAAACAAAAAACACAGTTATCTTTAACACAAGCCCCGCACCCCGCGCACTTCCACACAAAACATGAAACAATGGCTTCACTTGCCCCCTCTCTTGCGCTTGGTGTGGGCGGGCCGTCGTGCGGCGTCGCCGTCGTCCTCCCCGGCCGACACTTCTTCCTCCAGCATGTTGACCTCCTCCCCCGCGTCTGGCGCCGCGCCAGCAGCCGCCATGTGGGCCGTCAAAAAGGCGCCTGTGTCGGTTTTGAGGGCGGCAAGGGCGTCGGAGGCGAGGCCCCCGGGCGGCCGCGTCAGCGTGTGCAGCGTGGCGCCGTCCAGCTGGATGGTGGCGTCGACGGCGCCTGACATTTGTGTGTTTGGGAGAGGGCAGAGTTTAGGAGTTGGCAGTGTGCAGCAGCGGGCCGTCAGCTCCGTTGGAGGGCGGCGTTTTTTGGCCCTCAGTGTGGAGATGCACGAAGAAAGAAAGAAAAAAAAACTCTTCTGTTCTCCTCCCCCTCCGCTCTCTCCCCCCTCACACAAACCATGGACGCCCTCGCGTCCCGCGTCACCAGCCTTCCCGCTGGTACCGCCCTGCTGGACGCGCTGCGCGGGCTGCCGGCGGGAGCCGATATCGATGGGCTTGCCAAGGCCGTGCTGGCGGTGCTGGCGTCGGCGACGGCGCCGGGTGAGTGTGTGGAGGAATGCGAGTGGGGTGTGTCGTGCCTTGGATGGGTGGTGGTGGAGCGGTTGGGTGTGGGAAGACGCGGGTCGGGAGGTCGCATCAATTCGTCACGCCACGCACGCTGCGTGTTTTGAAAAGGCATACGGCCCGACCCACCGACCCGCCTGCTGCTGGGCCTTGTCACCGCACGTTCACGCACACACACCCAACCCCACATTCTCAGGCAAAGAAAACGGCGCCCCCCTCCCTCCCCCCCCTCCCCTCCCTCGACGACGCGGACGCCGTGCTGCGCGGCCTCTCGCTCACCACCCCCCACGGTCCCCACGACGTCGCGTTCTACCCTAAAGACAGGCTCGTGTTTCGGCCTACGTCGGCGCCGCGTGGTGGGGCGGCCGCCAGTGGGAAATCCCGCGACCTGATCGTCCCTGTTTCCTCCATCACCGCCGTCGCCGTTCTGGACGCCGTCCCCGAGGACACCGCCGTCTACGTCCTGCTGCGCGTGGCGGGGGCGGGGCTGACTGCGGGGGCGGGGGACAGGCCGGTGCCCGTGCTTTGTGTGCGCGTGCCCTCGTCGGCGTCCACCAGCGTCACGTTCAGCGGCGCCTCCCTCGCCGGCAACACCGCCGTCGTCCTCTGCCAAGCTCTAGGCAAAGTCGGCGTCCCTCCCTCCGCTTTCTTGGCCCCCTCTCCCTCCGTCTTCCGGGGGGTGGGGGGCGGCCCCGCTGTGCGCGCGGCTGTTCGCGCTGACCAAGGGTTCGCCTTCCCCCTGGCCTCGGCCCTCGCCTTTGTCAAGAAGCCCGCCCTGCTGCTGCCCACGGCGTCGCTGGCGGCTGTCGAGCTGCGGCGCACGGAGGGTGGGTCCTCCACGTTTGACGTGGTGCTGCACTTCAAGGATGGGTCGCCGGGCGCCGACCTCGCCGCCCCGATCGAACTCTCGTCCCTGCCGCGCGACGACCTGCCCCCCCTCAAAACCTGGCTGGCTTCGTGCGGCGTGGCTGTGGGAGCGGGCGACGTTGACGCGCCCGTGCGGCGGGGCGGCGGCGGTGAAGTCGCGCCTGACGACGCCAGCCCAGCGTCCGACACCGGCGATGATGATGACGACGACGACGACGACTCGGACGAGGACGACGAGTTTGACCCGGATGCGGTATCTGTGTCGTCCAGGGACAGCGACGACAGCGGCACTGATGACGAGGAGGAGGGTGGCGGTGGTGGCTGCAGCGGCAGCGATGACGTCGACGCTTCGCCCGCGACCAAGCGCCCTAAAGTTGAGGACGACGGAGAGTGAGTGCGTGCAGTGGTTAGAGTCGGAGTTTTGGGGGGCGGTCGGTCGGGTGGAGGGCTGTGTGGAACGACGACCGAAAACACAAACAAAAATATTTTTTTTTATCGAATTCCGACGCCAGTCTCCCCCCGCCGCCCGGGCTGACACGGCCGGAACATAGCCACGTCTGTAACTTTCTCACCACCGCATTCTGGCGCCCCCATGTCCACCGACGACGACCCCCCCATCGACGGCGTGTTTCGTCAAATCGTCTCCCCTGCCCTCGCCACCGCCGCCGCGGCCGCCGCCCCTCGCGTCCTGCGCGCCAGTGCGGGGGAAACCACTGCTTGGGCAGCCCTGGTGACGCTCCCCGGGGGCGGCGTGTGGCAGGCCGTGTTTGGGACGCGGGCAGAGGCGGTGGACGCGCTGGCTGCAATCGCTGTGTCGGCGCCCGTGGTGGATGATTAGTTGGGGGAGAGTTGGCGTTGAGCAGAGTAGTTGTGTTAGGATAGTGCTTGTTTTTGTGAGTGGAACACCCTCACACCAGTTTTTTTCATTTTGTTAAACACACGCCCACCAAAAAGAATGCACCAGCGCTGCCTCCCACCACCACGTGTGAGGCGCGGGGTTCGACCGAGCCCTAGCACACACACGCACAATCCAGCAACATTGTTTTCCGCCCCTCAGCGCCGCGTGCCACGCAAAAACCCGCCGCTGCCCCCGCCGCCGCCCGCGTTGCCGACAAACGAGCCGCGCTTGCTGCCGCCGCCACCGCCACCACCAGGCATGGCCACCCGCCGCGTGGCCTGCGGAGGCGCGGCCGCCTTGTCGTTGAAAATTATGACGCGAACAGCGGCGGGCGTGGTGCCACCGCCGCCGCCGCTACCGCCTTTCTTGCCGGGCAGCTTGACGCCTTTGAGGCTGGTGGGGCGGCCGCTGTTGAGTGTGTGTGTGTGGAGAAAGGTGGCGTGAGTCAGTGGTTGAGCACAAGCCGGTTTTCTCGTCTCTCGTACTTCCCCCCCTCTCAGAACACGCACCCGTGCAGCGCCACCGCGCCCTTTTTCTTGGTCTTCTTCTTCTTGCCGCCAGTGCCGATGTCCATCGCCATGGGCGCGGGCGCGCCCACGCCGCGCGCGCCGCGCCGTGCGTTCACTGCGGCCGCGCGCGCGGCGGCAGACGCGGCCGCGGCGGCCCCCTTGTTGGCCACCTTGGCGCCGTTGGCCTGAGAGGTGGCTCCACCGCCACCGCCACGCTTCTTCTTGGGGCGGCGCGCTTTCTTGGGGCCGCCAGTGGAGGCGGCGGGGGCTTGAGGCTTGGCGGGGGTCTGTGGAAAAGAGGGTTGGGGCGTGGGTCAGGTACTGGGCTCCATGCATCGCACAACAGGCAGCATGATCCAGCTCATTTCACGGCAGCGGTCAGAGGGGAGGGTGGGCGAGGGCGGACGGGGCGGCAGGCCTCCAGCTTTGCCGATTGCCAGCAACGCAGGGGTGCACCATGGACCGGGCGTACCCGCCTCGCTCCTCCCGCCGCTCCCTCGTCAGACACATGTACCGGGCTCTCTCACACGCGCACACACACGCGCGCGCAGCCAGGCAGAGCGCACACCCACCTTGGCCACCTCCTTGGTTTTGTTGATGATGTCGTCCAGGCTCATGCCCAGGCGCGCCTCGATGCCGGCCATAGCGGGCGGGGTGGCGATGGGTCCTGGGTGTTGGGCTGATGTGTCTGCGAGTGGTGCACGAGCGGTGGACGGCGACGTGGGAAAGAGAAGAGAAGAGCGCCGGAGTGTGCATTTGTTTTTCTTACTTCATTCCTCGCTTCTCACCGCGGGTGTGGGCGACGGACGACAAAAACGGTGGGCACACGCTCGTACGTCGGCGTGTCCACCATGCCCGCGGGCGACTCTCCACCAGACGCCCTGCCCGTGGGCTGGCAAGCGACGCGCAAAGTTGTCGCCCCCGCGCCAGCCCCTCTGGCCGGCGTGTCAGCGCGGGGCGTGCTGGAGTTGCGCTCCGAATTGGAACACATGCGTCACGGGGGTTGGGCACCGCCCAAACTGCGGCGCGTGAAAGGGGACACACTGGCTGGCACAAAAAACGTGGGCGTCGAGGCACGAGCAGCGCGCGACGCGGCGGCGGCGGCCGAGGTGGCCACCACCCACTCGCTGGAACGAAAGGCCGCGCTATATGACGCACTGGCGGAGGGACGGGTGGCGTCTGGTCCCGAGGGGCTGGTTGATTTCAGCGGTCGGGCGAGGGCGGGCGGCGTGCGGCCACCCCCGCCACCACCCCTCACTGGCGCCGCCACCCCCGGCCTCGGCTACGATGGCCACGACCTGCGCCGCGCAGCCCGCGTCGCAGCAGCCGCCTACGATGCTGCTGACACGGCCGCCGCGCGCGCAGCTGCGGCAGACGCACGCGCGGCAGCAGAGGCGGCAGCCGCCGCCCGCCGCGCCGCCTTGAGGAGACGATTTGTGAAAGCCAAAGTGGAGGAATTGGCGGCGAGCGGTGCAGACCCAGAGACGGCGCCTTGATTGGAAAAATGGTTTTGTTTTGTTTTCCTAGTTTTGCAGAATTTTGCGCCCGCCTACCACGACCCATCTAAGCATCACCGCTAACTCTCATTCCACGGGCGGCGGCAGCCTCACCGTCACACCCTTCTCCGCCGCTTGGCGTGTCACCTCTGCGCGCAGCGCGCGCTCAAACTCGCGCCGCTCCTCGGCCACCGCCTCCAGACGTTCGGCTTCCAGGTTTGTGACGGTGTCGTAGAAGCCGGTCTTGATCATGAACATCTCCATGGTGCCGCCTGTCTGCGTGTGGAGGGAAGAAATGGGGTTGGTGGGTGCAAAGGCTAGGTGTCGGGCAGTGTCGCCAGCCGTGCACACTCCCCCCACGCACACGCACGCACCACGAAGCACAGGGCCGCAATCTTGGCGTAAAAGGCGGGCGGGTGGCGCATCGCGCGGGTGGGGAGAGAAAAAAAATTGCGAAAGAGCGATTTGTGTTTCTTCCTCCAACCCTCTTTTCTTTTCTGCGATGAAACAGGAGCGTGTTTTGACAAAAGAAGATACGTGGTATGTTCTCTCTCTCTCTCTCTCTCCTTCTCTCTCTCTCTCTCTCGCCCCACACACTCTTTACTCCGTGCTCGCCGAGTGAATAGAAAAAAAAGTTTTTTAAAAAAAACGCTCACGTGCTCTGGCCGCCGACGAAAGGAAAAAGCCAGGGCCCCCGTCCGCAGAGAGGGGCACACACAGGCGTGGGCGGCGGTACACAGCATGTGGCGTGGTGGAAGGAAGCAGGCGGGTGTGTGTGTGATGCGTCCCCCTCGCGTGTGTGTGTGTGGTGTAGCGTGTGGCCTCACGATTCCATCGGGCGGGGGTGGCTCCAGGCAGGAAAAACACCGAGCCTCCACGCGCGCACCCGACAGAGCGCGACACAATGACACCACGGGAAGCGGGTGCGGGGCGGAGGCCCCGCACCCGACCACAACATACCACGCGCGTGCCTCTCTCTCCACACGCACACACACACATCAAATCACCCCATCGCGTACTTGCGCGTCCACTCGCGCGCCGTCTCCTCGTACCGGGCGCGGTCGGTCTTGTAGATGTGGGCGATCTCGGGGACCAGGGGGTCGTCCGGGTTGGGGTCGGTGAACAGGGAGCAGATGGAGAGCAACACTTTGGACAGGGTGAGGGCGGGGGACCACTGTTCCTTCAGGATGTCGAGGCAGATGGAGCCCTGGGAGTTGATGTTGGGGTGGTAGACCTGGGAAGTGGGGAGCATGGGGGAGGAAAAACGTGAGGAAAAGAGGCGTCTTGGTTTGGTCGGTCGCCCTTTTTTCCACCCCCAAACCACGTGCCTTGGTCTGAAACTGCACTTTGGGCGGCTTGAACGGGTAGTCCGGCGGGAAGTGGATCATGACGAAGAACACGCCGCCCGAGTAGGGCGAGTCGGAGGGGCCCATGATGGTGGCCTGGGGAGGGAGGGGAGGGAAGGAGAGAGCGTGGGTGAAGAGCGAGCGAGCGAGCGAAAGGGGCGCTCTCTTCATCCTGGGGCGCTCTCCTGCCCCCCCTCGACCGCGTGCCGCGCCGTCCCACCCTCACCCCGCCACACACGCAGCAGCCGCCGCCACCACCGCATGCACGGTGGGTTGGGGTGGGCGCACGAGCGTGTGTGGCAGGAGGGTGCGCGGTCTCTCTCTCTGCTCTTCCGATCGGGTGTTTTTCTTTTCACTCACCTGCCAGTGGAACAGGTCGTCGCCCGCCGGCCCTGCCGAGCACGACGTGGGCGGGTCTTTCTGCAGGTCTTGCAGCTCCTGTGGTGGTAGGAAGCGGGGCGTGTCAGCTGTGGTGCGTGGACCGCGCCGCGCGCGCTGGGCGCCAGCGGAGCGCGCGAAGGGCTGCGCGGCCGTCTGCGCACCCGGCCCTCGGCCACGCCGCCCAACCGACCAAGGGGGGACTGTGCGTGCGTGGATGGGAGGTTGGAGGCCAGGCGGCGGACACAAGAGGGCGCTCTGTTGCGCGGCGCGAGGGGAAGGCCAACAAAAAACACGCGGCGGCCATGGGTCGTCTCTCTTGGCCCGCGAGCGCCCTCCACCCGCCGGCGCGGGCGGCCGCGGGGAGGGAGGCAGGGGACTGGGCACGCACCTTGGAGATACGTTTGGACGCCATCGCGCGGGAAGGAGAGGGGGAGGAGGGAGAGGGCGGCAGAGAAGGAAGAAGAGTGACGCGGGGGCGCGCCTCCGCTCGCTCGTCGCTGCCCACCAGTGGTGTGTGTTTTGGCGCCCGCCTCTCTCCCACGTGCTGGCTGCGCGTATGCGAGTGTCTTGCACACATATTAATCAAGAAAAGAAAAGAAAAACTCTCCCTCTCCCTCTCTCACGTCAGCTTGCCCAGGTCGCGCTTGCGCGCGGTGCGTGCCGCGGCCCCCGTCACCCCCGCCTCCACCACCCCCGCCAACGACCACACGCCCCCCACCACCGCGGCCGCGCCCGCGGCAAACGATGCAAATGAGGGGCGTGCCGTCACAGCCTCAACGCGGATGGGGGAGAGATCGTAATAGAAAAAGACGCCCGGCGGGTCGATGCCGTCACCCAACGGCGTGCGCACGTGCTCTGCCACCGAGTAGGAGGACGACCACGTCGTCTCGTTGACGCCGCTTGGGGTGGGGGTGGTGGCCGCCAGGCCGTGGGCGGGGGCGTGGGAGGCGGCGCGGGTGTGGGTGGTGGGGACGACCTGTGGGAAAGGGGAAAGGGGTCGTGAGGGACGACGCCTGTTTTTCTTCACTCTCTTCCCTCGCTCTCACCCCTTGCCCTCTCACACCCACCTTCAAAAAGTATTGCAGCGCGGCCGGCTTGCCCCCGCCCGGCACCTGGGCCGCCTCGCCACGCACAGACGCGCCGTCCAGGGGGTTGACTTGCCCCGGGAACGGCGCGCCAAACGACAGCGCGTGCACGGTGTGCTCCACCGACAAGTGATCCACGTTGAAGAAGGACAGGTCGTGCGCGTGACCGATAGGGCCTCCATTGTATGACTTTCCCGGCGCGATGTGGAAGTTGCCGGCCACGCGGCCGACGTGCAGCGTGCCCCACAGGTGGCACCCTTCGTCTGTTTGGGCGAGCAGTTCCTCCCTGTGAGACTCGTCGTGGCACTGTTTGACGGTGGCGGGATCAGGCAACGACCAGTGCTTGCTCTTGTAGGCTTCCCGCACATCGTCGCACGTGTTGCAGCACGGGCTTTCTGCATCAGACGCGCCGTAGCACGATCCACACTCGGCCGTCCCGTCCTCAGGCAGCAGCTCCACCTTGTGTTGAGGCCCCACGTCCCGCCTGTCGATGGCCCCCGTGAACGCGTTGCCTTCCGGGTCCAGCCTCCGCGTCCACACGTCGTGGTGGACGTCTAACTCTGTAGAGCCGGAGACGTCCATCACGTCGAGCGACAGCCAGGAACACGGTAGGTGGTGCATGGTGATGTCAAAGTTGATGGCCATCTTGGTGGCGCGGGAGTTGTCGACGGTGAGGCGGGAGACGGTGTGGGGGGTGAGGTAGTGGGCTGTGGGACGGAGGGAGGGAGAGCGGTGGGTCGGGGCCTACGTTGAAACGAACTGCGCGCGCGCAATGGGCGTGCCTTCCTCTCCTCCCGTCATCCAACAACTCTCCCCACTCCTCCCATCACTCACTCAGCTCGCTCAAAAACAGCAGCGCCATCAGCACCACCGCCACCAGGGTGACGACGCCCCCCGTGGCGGAGCGCGCGGCAAAGTCTTCCGCGACTTTCGGGAAGAAGTCCAGGGACCGCAGGCTCAGCGACCGGGACGACTTGCGGCGCGGAGGGGGAGGGACGGATTCTGGGTTGCCGCCACCGCTGCCGACGGCGTGGGGCGGGGCGGAGGGGGCGGGGGAGGCGCCGTAGGCGGAGGGCGCGTAGGCATTGACGACCATGGGGGGCGGACCCGCGCCGTAGGACGGGTGGCTGCCGCCGTACATGGAGAGGGGAGGTTGATGCCGTGTCAGTGGGGGGTGGCCACTCGCGTGCGGAGCGGGGGGGCGGCGAGGCGCACGCGTGGTTTATTTGAATCGTGGTGTCTTGTTTTTCATTCTTGCTCTCGCTTTCACTCTCTTCTCTCTACCCACCACCCGCCGCCGCCCGCGCCCGGGCCTCCGCGCGCAACACCTGGGCCGCCCTCGCCTTAATGGTATCTGCACTGGGCACGGCACCATCCTCCCAGTCGCCCGCGTCGTCCGCGGGCGCGTTCTCCGCGTCGTCGGCGTCGGTGGGGCGGCGTTTGGGGGGGGCAGACCGCAGCTGCTGCGGCCTGGCACCAATCTTCCCGCGCCCCGTCGTGGTAACGGGTTTGGAGGGGCGGCCTTGGGGCTCGGTGGTCGGCGGGGCGGCCGCCGCGGCGGCGGCCAGGGCGGGCAGGCGGGTGGTGAGAGCGACCAGGGTGGCGGCCGCCTTGTCGTCCACGGCCGCCACCGCCCCGACAGACGGGAGACGACACGCCCCGATCGACGCACGGCTGGCGCGGGGCGGTGCCTCCACCGACGCGCGGCTGGCGCGCGGCCGCGGCGCGCCAACCGGCGCGCGGCTGGCGTGCGCGCCACCACCCCCCAGCGCAATCTCCACCGACGCCAGCAGGCGGTCTAACGTGACTTTGGCAACCGTGGTGGCAGCTTCCAGGCGGTCGGCGTCTGCGGCGGCGGCCACAGCAGCTGCACGGGCGGCAGTGACAGCGGCTGAGAGGGCCGTGGTGTCGGGAGCTACGCCGCCACCATCCTCCACCGGCGCACCCCCCCCCACCCTGCCACCAGTCGCTTGCTCCAGCGCCACCCCCGCCGCCTCCTCCTCCGCGTCCGCAGCGGCGGCGGCAGCCCGCAGCTCTGCCTCGCGCGCCACCACCCCCTTCCACGCCGCAATCACACCATCCACGCTGGCCGCCCCCGCCATGGCCTTCAGCTCGGCCAGCACCGCCGTCGTGAACTGCAGTGCGGGCAGCAGCTCGGCCACGGCGGCCGCGTCCGCCTCCCCAGCGTCGATATCAGCGTCGGTGCGCTTGCGCGCGGCGCGCGCACGCTCCGCCGCAGCGGCGGCGGCGCGAGTAGCACGGGCGGTGTCGCGGGTGGCGTCACGTTCGAGGTCGTCGATCTGTTGTGTTGGGGTGGAGGGAGGGGAGGTTTATGATGCGTTTGATGAAACCACGCCCCCCTCCTCCAACTCCCCAATCAAACCACTACTCGCCTCGCGCTGCCTGTCCGCCATGCGGCGCCGCCAAGTGGCGTCCGCCTGGGCGGCCGCCTCCTTGGCTCTCGCCAGGGCCGCCTCCGCCGCGCCGCGCGCGCCGCGCACAGCCGCGCGAAACGCCACCAGGGAAGCGCCGTCGGCGGCGTGTCCGTCGGCGGCGGCTTGGGCTACTTTGAGGCGGGCGAGATAGGCATCGTGGTCGCGTCTGGTGGGGGAGGAGGGAACGTGTGTGAGGGTTGGTCAAAACAGACTGGTCTCTCCTCCTCCACTCACCTCCCCTCCCCCTCTCCCTCCACATTCACCTCGTCCTCTCCTCCAGCAGCGTGTACAGCCGCTGTCGAGTTGCGTCCCCATCCAGCGCCGCCTCCGCGGTCGCCAGGGCCGCCCTCAACTCCGCCACCCGGCGTGCCGCGGGCAACGGCGGGCCGCGGCCTGCTTCCGCGTAGATGGTTGCGAGCCTCATCTTCTCCGCCGCCGCCTCCAACGCCGACCTCTCCTCACGAGCTGCATCCAGGGCTGCCCGCTTGGCCGCCACGTCAGCCCGCAGGCGGGCTTCATCCGCGGCCTGCAGGGCAGCCCCCGTGTCGGCCGCCCCTGCACGCGCGGCGGCCAAGGAGGCCAGCAGGGAGGCGTGCTCATTTTTGACGCAGGCAAGTTCAGCGTTCAGGGCTTCGGCGTCGGAGAGAGTGTCGTCCGCGGTGGGGCGGCGGGGTGGAAGGGGGGCGGGGTTGCGGGTGGTGGTGCCGCGGGCAGCGGGCGCGGCTGGCTCGGTGGGGGCCGCTCCCAGCAGGTGGGCCAGCTCGGGGGCGGCCTGAAGGTATGGAAACGCGAGGTATGAGGCAAAGAAAGGCGGTGGAGAGGAGGGTGAGTGGCGTCATCCCTGCGAGACGCGTTGGTTGACCCCTCCCCCTTCCTCTCCCTTCCCACGCCTCCCTCTTACCGAGGCCAGGTCCGCGCGCATGCGCAGGCGAGGCAAGTAGACGACTCCTGGCGAGGCGGACGCCATGGTGTGTGTGGCAGGGGTGGACGGGCAGAGAGCCGAAAATAGAAAGGGAGAGGAGAGTCGGTCTCGGTCGCTTTTTCTTCGTCCCAACCACTCTTCCCCCCTTTGGCCTTCGGGGCGCTTCCTCATCCCCGCGCCCTCTTTCCCGCTTTCCCCGTCGTCAGGTGCTACACGACATTGATATCCACCCTCTGGGGCCCCCACAAACCGCCCACACCCGCCAACCGCCGCCCATCGCGTCCCGCGCACGCTCGCATTAACCCAATCCCATGCCGGCCCGCCTGCGCACCCTTGCCGCCAGCCTGAAGGACTGGGCCGCCCACGAAGGCATCGACATGTTTGTGCGGGCCGTCATCCTGGCGGAAGTCATGTGCTTGGTGGGCGTCATCACGGCGGCGTGAGAAGGACTCGGGTGGGCAGGCAGACGTTCCCTCGGCTTCCTTCCCTCTCGCGTCGTCCCCTCCGCCGCCTTTTTTTTTTTTCTCAAGTGTCCATGGTGTGCACTGCTCAAGCTTGTCATGTTTTAGGTTTCATTGTTGATGGACGCCGCGGTTTTGTGTGCAAACAACAAAAAAACGGTCGGCTCGGAGGTCGAGGTCGAGGCTGCGCGACGGCGCAGCCTCGACCCGCAATGAGCCGCAACGTTTTTTTTTTTTTTTTCCTTCAAAAAACACTCTCTCGCGCCCCCACTCTCCCCCCACTCCCCTCCCACACCCTCTGACACGCTTAACCAGGCCACAATGCGTGTCCCCACCAGGGCACACGCCCTCTCCGCCCTCCGCCCAAGGTCCCCCCACACCCCTCGCATTCCCTGCCGCCGCCTCCCCCCCACCCCCGCCCTGGCCGACGCAGCCGCCGACATCGCCCTCTTTCTCACACCAGGCGCCCTGGCCGCTGTCTACGCCCTGTACCTGGGCAAAGGCAATCTGTCGGACGGCGCGTCGCGGCTGTTGACCAATATTTCACAAGGCTACTTTCAACCCGACGTCGGCGGCGCCAACATCCCTGTCGCCACCGGCGAACTCTCTGACCTGGCGGGCGATGAACCGCTGTTCAAAGCCCTGTACGGCTGGTTCATTGAGTCAGGAGGGGTGTATAAGCTGGCATTCGGCCCAAAGGCTTTTGTCATCGTGTCAGACCCCGTCGTCGTGCGCCACCTGCTCCGCGACAACGCGTTCAACTATGACAAGGGCGTGCTGGCCGAGATTCTGGAGCCCATCATGGGCAAGGGCCTGATCCCCGCCGACCTGGAGACGTGGAAACCGAGGCGGCGCGCGATCGTGCCCGCGTTTCATGCAGCCTATATAAATGCCATGGTGCGCATGTTTGGCGAGTGCGCGGCCCAGTGTGCGGCCAGCCTGGATGCATCCATTGAGGCGGCTTCTGGGGGTGGAGTCACCACCAACGCGCCTGTGATCGACATGGAGGAGAGGTGCCTATCTTACGGCTTGGACGTCATCGGGCGTGGCGTCTTCAACTTCGACTTTGGGTCCACCGACACCGAGTCACCCGTCATTCGGGCGGTGTATGGCGTGCTCAAGGAGGCGGAGCACAGGTCCACGTTTTACATTCCGTACTGGAACCTGCCGCTTGCCGACGTGCTCGTCCCGCGCCAGCGCGCCTTCCGCGCCGACCTGGCCGTCATCAACGCCACCCTGGATGACTTGATCGACAGAGCCCGTGCGACTCGCTCTGAAGACGACGCTGAAGCCTTGGCCGCCCGCGACTATGACAACGTGTCTGATCCCTCCATTCTGCGTTTTCTCGTCGACGCGCGGGGCGCCGACCTGGGCGACACCCAGCTGCGCGACGACTTGATGACCATGCTGATTGCGGGGCACGAGACCACGGCAGCCGTGCTGACGTGGGCGTTGTTTTCGCTCGTCCAGGACGACCGCGTGCGTGCAAAGGCAGTCGCCGAAGTCGACGCCGTGTGCGCCGACGGGCGCGCGCCCACCCTGACCGACGTCGGCTCCCTGCCCTACATCCGGTCCTGCATCGCTGAATCGTTGAGAATGTATCCTCAGCCTCCGATTCTGATTCGCAGGTCACTGGCGGCGGACACGTTGCCTCCCGGGTTGAACGGGGCAGAGTGCGGCTACCCGATTGGTCCGGGGGCAGACCTCTTCATCAGCGTGTGGAACCTGCACCGCTCCCCCCACCTGTGGCGCGAGCCGGACGTGTACCGGCCGGAGAGGTTTGAGGAGAAGTTTGAAAACCCTGCGTTCAATGGCGCGTGGGCTGGGTTCGACCCTGCACGGGCCGCGTCTGCTCAATACCCCAACGAAGTCGCCTCCGACTTCGCCTTCATCCCATTTGGCGGCGGCGCCCGCAAGTGTGTGGGCGACCAGTTCGCCCTGCTGGAGGCGGTGGTGTTGCTGGGCGTGCTGCTGCGGCGGTACGAGTTTGAACTGCCGGCGGGCCCCGGCGCGGTCGGCATGGCGACGGGGGCCACGATTCACACCGCCAACGGGCTCAAGATGCGGGTGACGAGGCGGGCGGACGCGCCGCCCGCGAGTGCGGCTGTGCCGGTGGGCAAGGTGGCTGTGCCGACGCGGGCGGCATGAGAGATTTGGGTGTGTGTTCTTCTTCTTCTTTTTTTGCAACTCCCAACAAAACTGTTTATCCACCGCCCGCCTCCCGCGCCGCATCCTCTGCCGCCGCCAGCTCAGCTGCGTCTGATGCAGCTGCCGCTTGCAGAGCAGCAAGCTCGGCCCTCAGCGCGTCCCCGCGGCGTGCCCGCTCCTCTGCCCGCGCCCTGGCGCCCGCTCTCACCGTCTCGAGCTGCACGTTTGCCGTCGCGGCGGACGCCTGCCTCGCTAGCTCCCTGGCTGCCACCAGCACGGAAGGATGGTCGGGAGGCAGGCACGGCAACTGTGACGGCGGCGCAGCAGGCGCGCCTGCGTCTGTGACCAAGCCCAGCCCAATCAAAAACGCGCGGTTGGCAGCGACGCGCGCGGCACGCGCGAGCTCGAGCGCTGTCATCACGTCTCCATTGTCCTCATCAGCATCAACAGCTGGCACCCAGCGAGGCCGAGGAGGTAGCTTGGTCGCCCACTTGATGGCGGCATCGTCCAACACGATAACGTCAGCGGCCTGGATCAGTGGCGAGGGCGGCGGCAGCGGCCGTGAAACGGCGCGCGGCGTCGTCGGCGCCACCGGAGACGCAGGCAGCGCCGCCTCCCCCACCGGCCCGTCCCCGATCTGGCGTCCGTCATCATCGGGTGCCGTGCAGGCGGGTGCATAATGCACACCATCCTCCTCCTCCCACGTCAACGGCGCGCCACACCCGCCGCCGCACGCCCACTCATCGGCGGCCGCCGCGATCGCTGCCACTTCGCGTGTGACCCTCCTCCACGCGCGGCACGCGTTGCACTGAGCCCAGTGGTCGCGCGTGTTGGTGTCCGAGTGCTCGCGCAGTCGGGTTAAAAGGGCAGCGTAGGCGGGCGTCGCCGCAAACTCGGCATCGATCGCGGCGCACGGTTCCCCGTGATGGCCAAACGCGGCCAGGAAACGCTGCGTCATGGCCGACGCGGACGCAGCATCGTGGCGCACCATCAACACGACCACGATGCCAAACCCAATCGGAGTGGACGCATAGTCTTTGAAACACACCGCCGACCGGCGCAACAGCACTTTGGGGTAGGGGCGCAGCCGTTGGTAGTAGTTGGTGTCGGTGGACCCGCGCGTGATAAACAGGATGGCGGGGACTTCTCGGTTCTCCACCTGGTCGATCGCACGGTTGACGAATCGCCACGCGACCGCTGATGGTGTGTGGGCGGGGTGAGAGAGGCGCGGGCCAGCGCAAACCGTCAAGCCCCAAACCCCCCTCCTCTCACCTGATTTAAACTCTGGGTTGAGAATGATGTGGAAGCCGGACCACGAGTTGCTCAGGCGCAGGCCGTCGTCTTCTTTGGTGTAAATCTTTTCCGCTGGTATGTTGGGGCACACGCGCGAGTTGGAGCATGGACCCAGCAGCCCTCGAATGGTGGGCGCCTCTGGCGACGGCAGCGCCAACCCAAACACAGACACGGCGGCCTCGATCATCCAGTCGGGGGTCAGGCCCTGCCGATCGATGGCGCTGGTGGCGCCAGGTTTGGGGGCGGGCGGGGGCGGGTGGTGAGTAGCGCACGCGGGGCACGTCCACGCGCCGCCGCCGGGCAGGTCAAAAGAGGCCAGCGCGGGCGTGCCCGCGGTCTGTGACACTGGCAAGCACACGACGTGAAAGGAGGCCATGCACCCGAGTACACACGTGAGCGCGGACGCTGCCCCCGCGCCATCCAGCTGCACCACGTCACCACAAGCCGCACAAGGCGGGTGGGACGCCTTGGCACGCGCGTCCAGCGCGTGTGAGCGCGAGGTAGCTACACGTGCGGCCTCTGCCCCCGCGTCGGCGAGGGAGAGCCCGACCTGGTGCGCGGCCGAGGTGGCGGCCCCCGCGTCGCGCTTGCCGCGGCACGACGCCACGAGCGCGTCCACACGGGCGGGCGTGGAGGCTGCATCAAAGGAAGTGACGTCCTCTGCGCGCGCCCACCCGAGCGTGGCTTCGCCGTAAAAGAGAACGAGGATGGGGGGTGGTGGTGCCGGCACGCCGTCGCCAGCAGCCAGCACCGCTGCCCGCACCGCGCGTGTGTGTGCCTCCACCAGCCCCGGCAGATCGCCCGGGCGCGCGCGCGACAAGCACCACAGCACGCCCGGCCAGCGCGGTGCGCCTCGCTTGAGTGTGACCCAGATACGCGTGCCTACGGGGGGGGGTGGCGTCCGAGGGGGCAGCCTTCAGCCCGTCCAGCAACGCCACCAGCTCTGGCCCGATGCGTAGCGGGGCTTGGTCGCCAGGGGCTGTCTTCTTGGCCACACGCCGTCGCTGCAACGGCGCCTTGGCGCGCGACCGGCGCGGACCGCGGTCGCGCGGCGCCTTTTTGCGGGGCTTGAGCTCCAACGCTTCTATGGACGACAGAGGCAGGTGCAAACTGACGCCCCGTACGTCGCTGAGCTTGACTACCGCGATGTCGCCGCCGGGGCGGCCGCGCAGTATGCGGGTGACGACGCCCTAGGAGGGAGAGGGTGAGGGAGGGAGGGGTGACCACTTGCGACTTTGGTTTTATTTGATCGTGCCCCTCATGTTCGACACGGTCACGTCTCACGTGCAGCCTCCCAGGCTGGGGTTCGGGTAACAGGTCGCCCGGAATGAGCACTTCGCGTGGCATGGCTTGGCGGCTAGTTTCGTTGAATTGTGGTGCTGGCGGCCTTGTGTCAATACGACCAGACGCCCAGGGAGGTGATAATGGCTTAGAATGTGCACACTGCGAGTATCACAAGGACTCAAAAACGGGGGCAACGCGCTCGATGGCGGGGGAGTGTTTTCTTTGCCGTCGTTGAAACAAATTTGTGGTCGTTTTTTTTTTGTGTGTGTGTGTGTGGTGGTTTGCAAAACCGCTCGCCTCCCCGCCCCACGCGTGTGCTGCGGGGCGACGGGCTCCACACTGGTCGACTAACCTACACCGTCACACCATGGCGGACGGCGACGGCGCAGGGCCACGCCAACCGTCACCCGCGGCTGCCGCAGTCGCGGGCGCCGTCGCGTCGGTCGTGTCCAAAGCGTTGACACGTGAGTGCTGAGAGGGAGAGAGGCGTGTATTGTGTGGTGTTTTGCATACCTGGATCAAAGGAAAGACGGCCAGCGAGATCAACCACCACTTTTTTCCACCCCCCTTTCGTCCCACTCAGACCCCATCGACACCCTCAAAGCCCAGCTCCAGGTCGCTGGCGCGGTGGCGCCGGGCCGGGCCGCGTCTGCAGCCGCGGTGGCTCGCCAGGTGAGTTTTTGCGAGGGAGATTGATGTGTTTTGCGACACGCCCGCTTTTTCCGCTCACACTCCCTCACTCACACCCTCCCCCAGATCATCGCCACCGACGGCCCCCGCGGCTTCTACCGCGGCCTGCCCGCCGTCCTGCTGGGCGCTGGCCCCGCGTCCGCTGTCTATTTCGGTGCGGCCGAAGCGGCGCGGTCCTCATACACCCGCTTGGGCGTGCCAGCGGCCGCCACCGAGCCCCTGGTCGGCCTCGTCGCCCAGCTGGCCGCTGGCGCAGCCTTCACCCCGGTCGACGTCATCAAGGAGAGGCTGCAGGCGGGCCGGTTGACGGGGGGCGACACCGGCAGCACACGAGCCGCAGTCGCTGCAGCGCTGCGCTCCGGTGGCCCGTCCTCCCTGCTGCGCGGCTACTGGGTCACCAACGCGGTATGGCTTCCCTGGAGTGCACTGTACTTTGAAGCCTACAGCCGGCTGAAAGAGTGGGCGGGAGTGGGCGGCCCAGACGCGCCGCCGTTGCCGCCACTCACGCAACTCAGTGTTGGCGCCACCGCCGCCGCCGCTGCCTCGCTGGCCACCCACCCACTGGACGTCATCAAGACGCGCACCCAGGTGCTGTCCGCGTCAGATCCAGGGCTGACGGCGCGGGCGGCTGCTGTGGCTGCCTGGCGGCGTGAGGGGGTGCGTGCATTTTGGGCGGGGGCAGGGCCGCGAGCCGCCCAGCTGGCGGCGGCCACGGGGCTGCAGTGGTTGGTCTATGAGAGGGCCAGGGCTGAGCTGTAGAGAGAGATATGTTTTCTGTGTGATGTAGAAGAAGAGGGGAAAACTTTTTTTTTTGCACAAGGACGGCGAGGGACGCTGATGCGCCTCCCCACCATCGAAAAGCGGCGTGGAAAAAAAAATACATAGAAGCATTTTGAGTGCGACAGGGGGGGGGGGGGGGGGGGGGAGCGTGGGCGGCGGAAATGGTGGTGCACGCACAGCGGGAAAGGGGGGGAGGTGTCCCCCCTCGATCCGCGAAGCGGGGCAACTCTTAATTAGATGGGACAGGGAATGATTGATTATACTGGGGGAGGAGCACAGGCGGCGGCGAGCGCCCGCTGTGCAAGACAAAACATGGGTAATGAGGTGGGGGGCACGGGGGTGAAAAGGACAAGGGGGGGTAAAGGGGAACGCAAGCGGCAAACGCTTTGAGAAAGGCTCATCGGAAAAAGGAATCCGTACATTGTTGTGGGGTAGGGACGAACCTCTAAAATGTTTTGAGGGGGGGAAAAAACTTCGGTGCGAAAAGAATGAAAAAACGCTCCTGTTTGTTTCACGCCAGCAGCAGGCGGCGCCCGCCCGACGCGACGGACGCGGACTGCACCGCGGGCGCGCCGCCCGCCGCCTTGGCGGCGGAGGCCGCCGCAGCGCCGTTGTCAGCGGGGGCGCCCCCGACCGACCCCTTGTTGGGCAGGTTGAGCGGGGGCACGCCCTTGCCCGGGTAGCCCGCGCCGGGGGCGCCGCCCCCCGTCTCCTTGAAGTTGACGGTGCCCGTGTTGCCCGCCTGGTTAGTCACCTTGTCAGTCACCGTCTCCCCCGTGACGGACGTCACCTTGATGTCCATGGGCCACGAGGCAGGGCCTTTCTCGGAATAATAAGCCCACTGGTTGTTGAACACGCGCTTCAGCGGGATCCAGCCGCCACCGCCACCCGTGCTGTTGCCGCCACTGCCGCCGCCCCACTTGACCTGGGCGTCGGTGATGGGCACGGGGTGGTTGGACACCACCATGGAGAACCAGTAGGGGGAGGATTTGACGACCTTGTAGTCCAGTTTGGAGGACCCCACGTTGCAGGGCACCGCGTACCACTCCGCCTTCCACCGCCCGTCGCCCGCGATGTTGAGGTCGATGTCGCCGTTGGCGCATTCGGGGCAGCGGTTGTTGACGAAGCCGCGGTACCATCTGAGGGGAGGGGAGAGGAAAAGGGGTTAAAAAAATAATAAAAAAAAAAAACGCAAACACACACCCCGCCCCCAGACTCCCCCACGCACCCACCAACCCACACCCACACCAAACTCTCTCTCTCACCTGTCCGTCGCCAGGGGCATCGTGCCGATGCCCGACCCGGTGCCCCGGTACATGATGCAGAGGCCGCACCCCTTGCCGTAGTCAAATTGCGCGTCGTTCAGCGCAATCGTCGTCGAGATACCCTGCGTCCAGGGCAGGCCGTTGGTGTTGGCATAGTTTTCGGAGAAGGAGCACGTGCCTTGCGCGTCCTGGGCTTCCTGGTGGCCGTAGAAGGTGGCCTGTGAGGAGGGAGGGGAGAGGGGGGGGTGAGACTTTTATGCAGTGGGGAAGAGGGTTAGGAGGAGGCACGAACCACCGCGCGTGCAGCGGCGGCGGCAACACACGCAGCAGGCGCGGACCACGCACTGCGACGAAAAGTGAGGCGGCAGCCAGTCAGCCTGAACAAAAAGCGCGCGCGCGTCTCACTGGACTCTGCGTCAGACGGGCGCTCTTTTAAGCGCTTTTGTCGCCCCCACGCAGCAAAGCTTTTGGGCCTGCCGCCGCCCAGCAAGCGTCACGCCCCTCCCAATGGTCCGTCTCTCTCCCATCCACCATCACTCACGTCACCCTGTTGCTTGGAGGACGTGGAGGTGACGGCGCCCCAGTCGAAACCAGCGTGCGCGGCCAGCGGCAGCAGCAGCGCCGCGAAGAGGACGGAAGCACGCATTGTGGAGAGGGTGTTGGTGGGAAACGTGGGTCTGTGAAATTGAGGGAGGGTGGGCATCAGTTATCGAGCGTCAATGGAGGAGGCGCCAGGGCCAGCGACAGCGTGCGTGGGGGCGGGGGGCGCGGGGAGGAAGGCAAAAAAGTCGCTGCGTCGCGACGCAGCGACTTCAGGCAGGGAAAACGGTCGGCGCACCAGCCGCCATACGCACCCACGGCGCACGACACCGCGGACCGCCCACTGGCGGAGTTTGACCACCATGTCGACGCACCGGGAGGGGGGAAAGGGGGGTGGGAAGGGGGTCGTGGAGGGAGGGAGGGAAGGAAAAAGACCAATTTTGTGGCGGGCCCTCGACCGACGCCAATTCTCGAGAGGCAGACCGAGCGCCCTCCCGTCCGACTCCGGGGCTGTGGGTCGACACACAAAGCGCTGCAGTGTCTTTCTGACCGCCCGGAGGCGCAGACTCCCTCTCCCAGCCCCTGCTATCTCACACTAACCCCAGAGCAGGGCGCCGCGGGCCCGGTGTGGCGGCTGGGGCGGCTGGCTGGCTGGATCGTTCGCATCATCCCTCCCTTCCTCCCTCCCTGCGTGCGCCACACCCTTTAACCAGCCTGGATCACGCACACTCACACCACGTATTGCACAGTCGCTGACACAAAATCAATAAACACACGCCCGAACCAAGCACACCAAGTTTTCGTTCTGGGCAGCGGGACGAAAAACAGACACCCCCCCCCTATTTTCCCTCAACACTCGCGCGCCGCCATTCGGCACACGGCGGCGTCGTCCAGGGGGCCGACCTCTGTGTCGCCTATGTGGAACGCCTGGAGAGAGGGGGATGGAAGAGGGGGAGGGAGAAGGGTGGGTGTGAGCCGACGCTCGAGCCCCCAGCCCCAGCCACTCGATCACGCCCTCCCCACCCCCACCCACCCACCCAACGCACCTTTCTCATGGCGTCCTCATCCCGCACGCTGGCCAGTTCATCCAGAGACACCAGCGTGCCCTGCACAGCTGCCACTGCGGCGTCGCCGTCGCCCTCCCCAGCGTCAAACCGGCACACCACCAGGTGCCTCGCTGCCTCCGACAGCCCAAACGTGGCCAAGGCGGTGCCAATGTTGCGCCCTCCGGACATCGCGAGCACAAGCTCGGTGCAGGGGGACCGCGTGCGTGACCGACCGCGCGTCGCGGCTGCGCGTGCCGCGAACGCGGCCAGAGCCAGGCCGCGCGTCCCCGGGACGAGGGCCGCGTTGAGGTAGGCAAAGTCGGGGGTGATGCTGCCGGCTATGACGGCGGCGCGCAGGGCTCTGGTGTGGGGTGGGGGAGGGTGTGTGGGTGAGCGTTGGAAAGGTAGGGGGGCAAAGGCTGCGCGCCCCGACACCACACCACACACAACACTCACTCCACATTCTGGACGTCTTTGAACAGCCACACACGCACACTGCCGCCCGCGGGGCCGAGGGCGAGGTCGGTGCCTACGGCGGCCATTGGGAGTCCGTGTGCGCTCCGCCCTCCCCCCGGCAATCTGCAGCCAGTCACGCCAGACGTATGGAGAACGTGGGCACAACGACCGCACACGCGGCGCGGGAGCACGCACTAGTGTGGGAAGAAAAGGGGCGGCCCTGCCCGAATGTGTGTGGGAGTGTTTTTTTTTTTTTTATACCAACGTTTTTCACTCTCGTTTTTTTTGCGTTGACCGCCCAGCGCACCCACAGCGCGCGGGCTCCCGTTGCAACGGTGTCTGCGCCGTGCGGACGTGATCCTGTTCTTCCTCCGCTCCCCGGCCGACACACACACGCCCTCTCTTTCATGGGTGCCGCCGCGTCGGCCGCGCACCGCCGCCGAGCGGCGCCGTCGCAGGCCGCCCTCATCAAGCGCGCCGCCCTGGCGGACGACGCCCGCGTGCTGGAGGTAAGGGCGGAGGCAGGCAGCGAACAGGGAGGCGGGGAAGGGAAGCACCCCGGCCGTTTTCTCGGGCGTCGGGGGGTGGGCAGGCAGGAGAGTCAATAAAAGAACGCGCGCCCCAAGCGACGCGCCCGCTGCGCTCTTTCCCCGTCGCCCGCCCACCTCTCTCCTCTCCTCCCCTCCTCCACAGGCCCTCCAGTCGCGCCCCGAGCTAGCAGCCAAGCCGGCTGCCTCGTTTCGGGAAAAGGGCATCACCCTGCTGCACGCGACGGCAGGTGCGAGAGAGATTGAGAGAGACACGTGCGCCCCGATGGCGACGAGGCCGACGCCGCGCAACGCCGACCACCCACACACCTCCCAACCCCCCTTTTTCCCTTTACTCCCAGCCACCGGCAGAGTGGACGTCCTGGCCGCCGCCCTGGCCGCCCTGGCCAGAGCCGACGAGGGGCGGGCGGCCACGACACCCCTCCTCCTCGCTCCTGCGCTCGACGCGCGCGCGGCCGGGGGGGCCACCCCCCTCCACCTGGCCGCCGCGGGCGACCACGCGTCTGCCGTGGCCGCCCTGCTGACTGCGGGCGCCCGCCCTGACGCGGTGGACGCGCGTGGGAGGACTCCACTGCACGTGGCCGCAGCCGCGCGTGCCGCCGCCGCGCTGGCCGTGCTCGCCCCCGCCTGCCCCCACATCGACACGCCCACGGTGGATGATTTCGGGCTCACTGCCCTCCACCTGGCTGCCGGCACGGGGTGCCACCGCAGCGTGCGGGCGCTCGCACGTGCGGGCGCCAGCCCCTGCGCCCGCACCGGCCGCCGCTGGCCCCCCAACGCCGTCGACTGTGGGCCGGGCGCCACCCCGCTGCACGTGGCAGCGTCCCGCTACCATGTGGCCGCCTGCCAAGCCATGCTGGAGGCTCTCGTGTCCACCCACGGCGGCGGGCGGGGCGGCCCCTCTGCGCGGCGTGCCTGGGAGGCAGACCCGTCCCTCGACCCTCGCGCCGCGGTGGACGGCACCGGCAACATGCCATACCATGTCGCCTGGATGGCGGGCGCGCCCGACCTGTCGGGCGCGCTCAACCCGGGGGTGAGTATCGACACCGCGCGCGAGTGCGTCGCACGCCTCCCTGGCAGCGCCGGCCCCCACCCCCTGGCCTCCCTGGCCGCGTACGCGGTGCGGGATGGTTTGATCGCGGGGCTGGTGTCTGTCGTGGCGGAGGAAACGCGGCGGGAGCAGGGGAGCGGTGTTGGTGAAGACGCGGCGTCGTCGCTGTCTGCCGCTCCTTCCTCCCTCGCCTCCACCGACTGCGGCGTCTGCTTCGACCCGGCCCCCTCCCCCGTCACCGCGCCCTGCGGCCACGCCCTGTGCGCGGGGTGCGCGCTGTCGTTGACGCACGCCGACCCCCGCCCCCCGCGCTGCCCGTTTTGCCGGGCAGACGTCGACATGTGGACCCGCGGCAGGGTGCGCGTGTGGACGCCGCCCCTGACAGCGGCCACTGCGGACAATGTGTCGGCGTGCGTGTCTGGGTGTCGGTGAATGCAGATGGGAGGGGGGATCTGTTTCGGGGACGTCTGTTTTTTTTTTTTTGGGGGGGGGGGGGACCTAACCCTCCCGAAACCCACACCAACGAACCCCATTCTTGCTCTCACACACACACTATGCAAACAACTGACACACACGAATATGTGCATGTGTCAACGAAGACGAGTGGGGAGAGGGAAGCGATGTTTTTTTTTTTTTTTTTAACGTCGACGCAAAACGCCTCGGCCGTCGTTCACTCACGCCTTCCCATTTCGTGTGTATGGTGCGCACGCCGTGCCACCAACCCCCACTCTCTCCCCACCCCACACCAGCATCCATCTAGTGCTTCCACAAAACTGCTCCACAGCACCGCGTGCACACGCACACACACACACACACACACACACACAATGGCCGCCCCGGGCGACGGCAAGGTGTCGTCCGAGCTGCAACACTTCCTGGCCCAGGAGCAGGCCAAGGCGCAGGTGCGGCTGTGTGAAAGCCATGTGAATATCATTGTGCCACGTCATCCTGGCAGCGTGAGAGAGAGCTGATGGACTCAACCTCGCGCGTCGGCCACAGCACGCAACCTGACCCGCTGTCACTCACCCACCGACCCACCCCCCACACACCAACAGATACAGCGAACCGTGGCCCGCGTCACCGACCTGTGCTGGGACAAGTGCATGGGGACGCCGGGGAGGTCGCTCGGGTCGCGTGAGTCGGCATGCCTGCGCGACTGTGCCCAACGCTTCCTGGACACGACCCAGTTCATTGTGCAGAGGTTTCAAGCCAAGTCGAGGGAAGGGTGTGGGGGTGGGCTGGAGTGATGGGGAGAGGGAGAGGAAAACATGCCCGCGTGTAAAACTGACTGCCACCAGCTGTCTCTCCTCACCGCCTTGTTTTGAGGGGGCAAAAAACGATGTTGTTTGTCTCACAATGCCCCCCCCACACACACGCGCGCGCGTCGCACTCGCATCCCGCATTCCCTCTCTCACTCGCTCTTGCTCTCGCTCGCTCAGCACCAGAAGAAGGAAAAAAATGGGGGGCATAGGCTGATTGTCTCTCGTCTCTCACGCTCGCTCACACTCGACTCTCTCCAGCGCGGGCGCCACCAAGGGAAGGGGGGGGGGGGGGCGGGATAAGGGGGCAGGGGGGCAGGGGCGACAGCCTCTCTGCCCTACCACCAACCTCATTCGCCCCACAATGACCCCCCGAACCGCCCATCACGCCCAAACAAAAGACGGGGGAATGAAAAAATGTGTTGAAATAGGATGGGGGGCGCATATGAAAGAAAAGGGTGGGGTGCCACGGACCAACACACACGCGCCTCACTGCGGCGCCGCGGCCGCCTGCGCCGCGCGCCGCGCTTCCACGGCCGCCGACGCGCCGCCCGACACCGCGCGCGCGGCCTCCGCCATCGCCAACGTCGTCTCCATGACGCCCGACCGCAGCAGCCCTGGCGGCTGGGCGGGTTTGTTGACCCACTCATCCTTGCCCCGCAGGCGGGCGTCCCACGCTTCGTCCGCGTCGGCCAGGGCTTCGACCATGGCGGCCTCGTCGGCGGTCGGCGCCCACGTCCCGGCCGCCGTGCGCGCGCCCTCGGCCTCTGCGCGCGCGGCGCGAGCCTCGCGCCACCGCCCGCCCGCCACCAGGAACTCTTCAAACATGCCCAGCTTGCGGAACTTGGCGTAGCGGTCGAGGCGGATGGCGTCGCCGTCGACGCCCTCGTACTTTGTGCGGTAGGTGTTGAGAATGGCTTCCCGCACCGCGGGGAACGCGGCCACCGGGTCCGAGTGGGCGGCGCCCAGGGGTTCAGGCACAATCTCGTCCATGACGCCAAACTTGACGAGCTCGGCGGACGTGATGCGGAGAGCCTCGGTCGCGGTGCCCGCCTTGTCGCGCGATTTCCACAGAATGGCAGCGCACGCTTCCGGGGACGCCACGTAGTACACCGCGTGCTCCATGATCAGGTTGTGGTTGGCACACCCGATGGCCAGGGCGCCGCCGGAGCCTCCTTCACCGATGACGACGGAGATGATGGGGACGCGGAAACCAAACATTTCGCGCAGGTTGACGGCAATGGCTTCACCCTGGCCAGACTCTTCCGCCAATTTCCCGGCATACGCACCAGGCGTGTCCACGAAAGTCACAATCGGAAACCCAAAGTGGTCGGCGTGCCGCATAAAGCGCAACGCTTTGCGGTAGCCGTTGGGCTGCGGCATGCCAAAGTTGCGGTAAATGTTTTCTTTGGTGTTGCGCCCTTTCTGGTGCCCAATGAACATGAAGGTGACTCCATCCACGGACGCCAGGCCGCACACCATGGCGGGGTCGTCCAGGCCGGCGCGGTCGCCGTGGAGTTCGACAAACTTGTCGGAGATGTTGAGCGCAATGTCGAGGAAGGTGGGGCGGTTGGGGTGGCGGGCGACTTGCAGGCGTTGGGTGGGGGTGAGTCGGGAGTAGGTGTCGCGGCGCAGCTGTTGTGGAGTGGTGGTGGGGTGGGGTGGTGGGGGTGAGGGGGAGTGCAAAGCAGCACGCGCCGGCCGCGGGTCGGGCCTCCGCGCCCTCGGCCCCTCGTTCCTCCCATCTCTCACCTGCTTGGCGCGCGCCTCCAGCTCCTGGATCGAGGCCGACACGTCCACCCCGTTATCTTCAGCGACGCGCGTGACCTGCGTGTGGTTGGAGGAGGGAGGGAGTGGGAGGGTGAGCGTGGCGGGCTGAGCGGCGCGAGAGAACAAGACAAACCAGCCGCGGCCGGCGCTCGTGGGTGGTGAGCGTTCTGCGGCGCCGCCGACGCTGGGAGCGGCCTTCCATTCGTGCGCGATCCCACCCGCGCACGCCCCTCGTGACACACGCCACTGTTCCCAGGCCGTGCGCATGGGGAGGTCGTGGGGTGGGGCGGGCCCAGGCGCGACGAAAGTGGGGGGCGGCGCAGACGCAGACAAGCCAGGCTTCGGGGCGCCCGTTTGGGTGGGGAAAGCTGCGGCGCCACCGCTGGCGCGCCCCCGCCGCACACGCGCCACCCTCCCCACCCCCGCATTGGGGGCGCACACACCCTCCTGCAGCAGCACAGCCCGTCGGCATGCCTGCAAACACCTCCAACCCTCCTCTCACCTCCTTGATGCGGTTGTCGAGCTCGACCAGCGGCTTCTCAAAGTCCAGCACCGCCGTGTTCTCCGCTTTCTCGGACACAGGCCCAAACTTGGACAGGATGGAGGCCAGCCATGCGCCCCGGCCGCCGCCCGCGGGGGGGGCGTCCTTGGGGACGTCAGGCGGCGTCGCGGCGAGCGGCGCGGAGTGGCGCGGGCGCGCCGGCGCGCGTAGCGCGGGCGCCGGGGCGCGGGTCGGCGCGGCCGCCCGGCCGCCGGTGAGCGGGCGGAAGGCCATGCGCGCGAGGGTGGGCGGGAATGGGGGGAGGGGGAGAGGGGGAGAGAGTTTGAGCAAGAGGCCGCACACGCGCTAGGACGGCGGAGTGTGGTCACCCCCGCGTCGTCGTTTGCAGGTCAAAAAACTGCGACCACTGTGCTTGCCTTTCTTTCTCCGTGCGTCCCGCGGTTTGTCCACCGCCCGCCGTGCATGTGATGGCCGCCAAAAGGTTGTGGTTTTGCAAAAAAGGGTTGATCAAAATCAACGCCTTTTTTTTCGACTCACCCCACGTGGGGTGAGTCGACTGTCGACTCTTCTCACACACCACCCAACCTATTCTTCCCCCCCACTCTTTCCCCGCATCACCGAGGCCCACACGCCTTCTCGAACACGTCGCCAACCAGGTACCCGCACTTGGACTCAAACGCGTTCCAGCGCAGGTCCGTCTCGCACACACGCGCGCGCGCGCGCACGCGGCCGTCTCGCACACGCACCCGCGCGCGCGTGGGCGGCCGCCTTGAAGCACGCCGCCCCCTGCCCCGACCTGCACTGTTGAAAGTGCAGGCTGCGCGAGGCTGGCGCGTGCGACTCCAGGCGAGCCTCCATGCGCATCGCGGACGAGCACACGCCCAGCGTGTCGGACGGTGCGGCGCACACGAGCGTGACGCCCTCCAGCATCACGACGCGCAGCGCGGTGGGGGCCGCCACCAACTTCCACAGGTTGACGCGCGGCTTGGGGCCCCAAGCCGCGCGGTTTCAACGCGGTTTCAACACAAACCGCCCGCTTTTTTTCCCTCCCTTCTTCAACCTCTACTTTTTCATCAAGTCAAGTTTTCACTGTCAAAAACAAAGGGGGCTTCTTTCATTTTGCCTGCTCTCCCTCGGAAAACACACACACACACACACACACACGCGTCGGAGGGTCGGAGAGGGCACGGAGGCGCTCCCCCCCTCGTGATATGACGCGGCGCCCGCGCCGTTGACGTCAGGGTTTTAGTGACAGTCAGGGACTGACATCCCGGAGCCGCGCGCTGACGGCAGGACGCCGGAGAGGGGGAGCGTTTTTGGAAAACAGGCGAATTGTGTCCTCACAACCCTTCGATTTGTCTCTTCCTCTTCCCGCCTGAGCGGCCAGAGTATTTTTCTTGTTTTTCGAGGGCTCGGCGGCCAGCCCTCGACCACGGACCTCAGTCCCCCACAGCGCACGCGTGTGTGGTTGACACTGTCTGCTGGTGCCTCACCCCACCCACAATGCGGGTCGCGACCGCCATGGCGGCCGCACTGCGCCGCTGCTATGCGGCCGACGCTGCAACCAGCGGCCCCAAAGCCGTGCTGCGCGGAATCCTGGAAGCGGCTCCCGGGCCGATGACGGCGGAGTCCGTGTGGGGAGCTGCACAGGTGAGATGGGAGGAGAGGAGAGAGGAAGAGAGAGGAGGCGGGGGTGTGCCGACGTCGCGTCCGATGGCTGCAGCACTTCACGCACTAGCCACACGCACTGTCGCCACCCACCAACCAAACTACCCGCACGCACACACCCCACAGTCGTCCGGCCTCAAGTCCAAGCGGTTCACCAAAGAGATGCTGGTCCAGATGCGGCGCGCCGGCGCGCTGCGCACGGTGCCCCGCGTCGACGGCAAGAGCTATGGCTACACGCTGGCGGAGGTCAAAGATGGCGAGTGAGAGGTGATCGTCAGAGGCTTCTGTCTTTGATTTTGGGAGAGAAATGAAAGGGTGTTTATTGCTTTCGTTTTTTTTTATTCTTTTAGCTGTCCAAACCATCCGCCTTGCGCTACACATTCCACCATCCAGGCAGCCAAACAAAGCGGTGTTTGTTGCTTGCAAAGCAGAGCACTGCAGGGGGAAGAAAATGTTAAAAATACACAAAGAAACTCTATCTTTCCCTCATCCACCCCCCCGCGTCGCCCGCCGCCCCGGCGCCGCCTCCTCCCCACTCCCCCGCGTCGCCCGCGGCGGCGGCGGCGGCACCCCAGGCGGGCGCCCCCGCTTGCGCGGCGGGTCGGCAGGGGGGGAGCCGCCCCGCTTGCTGGCACCCCCCGTGCTGGCTGCGCCGACCGACCCGCCGCGCGACGGCGGCCGCGCCGCGGCTGAGGGGGGGCGCCCCCGCCCTCGGCCACGCCCCCGCCCCCGCCCACCACCCGTCGAGGACGCGGGCGTGGCGGAGGGCTTGATGCCTCCGTTGACGGCGGCGGCGGCGTCGGCTTCAGCGTCGGACTCCTCCGAATCGATCAGCGACGCGATGACGCCGCTGTCGTCGCCACTGGGGGCGGCGTCACCATCCCCACTCGCACGAGACCGCCTGCGTGCCGTCTCCGAGTAGTTGACGCCCTCCCGCGTCGCGCGGCGGGCGCCGCGCCCCAGGTCTTCTTCTTCCGCCGCGTCTGCCCCCTCGTCGCCATCCTCCCCGCCCGGCAGCTCCCGCGCAAAGGCGGGCACCTCCCCCTCGCCCATCAGCGGGGGCAGCCCCTTGGCCGCCGCCTCCCGGGTGGCGTCCATGGCCTTGAAGAGGGTCAGTTCGTCGTCGGTGCGGGCGAGGGCTCTGTTGACGGCGGACGCGTCGGTCACCCCCGTCCCCACGCCCGCCGCCCCCGCCGCCAGCAGGGCTTGCAGGGCGCGGGTGCGCTCTCTATGGGTGGACTCCTGGTTGAACATGCCGGCTTGGATGACTTTGGCGTCGAGGGCGCGCTTGCGGGAGGCGCGGTCGAGAATGACTTCCTCGATTGTGCCCGCCGCCGCCAGCACGAGGACGAGGACGTCTTTGGTTTGGCCGATACGGTGGGCGCGGTCTTCGGCCTGAGTGTGGGTGTGAGTGGGAGGGTGCGTGAGTGATTGCTTTCCTTTTCTCTGCACACCGACCCGCCACCACCCCTCCCCTAACCCTCCCTCACCTGGGCGTCCGCCTGCGGGTTCCAGTCCGAGTCAAACATGATCACCGTGTCCGCGGTCTGCAGGTTGAGGCCCAGCCCCCCCGCCCGCGTGGACAGGAGGAAGACAAAGTGGGGGGAGCCGGGCGCATTGAACTCGGCCAACAACCGCGCTCGCTCCTCCGTCTTGGTCATGCCGTCCAGGCGGAGGTGGGTGTAGCCCCGGTCGTCCAGGAAGTCGGCCAGAATGTCCAGAGCGCGCGTCATCTGGGAGAAGAGGAGGACGCGGTGCCCCGTGGCGAAGAGTTTGGCGAGCGCGTTGTCCAGCAACGCCAGCTTGCCGGACGCGCGCACGCGTTCGTCGGGGGCGGCGGCGATGTGGTAGGGCGGGGTGCCCAGGCCCTCCAGGAACAGATACGGGTGGAGGCAGATTTTTCGGAGTTGGACCGCGATGTTGCGCAGCCCGCCGCGCGCGCGCTTGTGGCCCGGGCCGGCTGCATCCCCCAGCGCCACACACCCACGCTCCGCGATCTGTTTGTACCAGAGGGCCTGCCACGCAGACAGGCCGCACCGCACGACGCGGGAGGCTTTGGAGGGGAGGTCTGACTCGACCTCTGCCTTTGTCCTGCGCAGCATGAACGGGCGCAGCACCTGGTGCAGCCGCGTGATGACGAGCAGCTGCTCCTCTTCATTCAGAGGGGCGGCCGAGGCGGCTGCTGAAGCGGCGCCCGGGAGGGAGGGCCCCGCGTCGGCGCCCAGGGGGGCGGCAAACCAGTCGTCAAAGGAGGAGGCCGAGTCAAACACGCGCGGCAGCACAAAGTTGAGCAAAGCCCACAGTTCTTTCAACGAGTTCTGGAGCGGCGTCCCCGTCAGCAGCACGCGGTGGGCGGCGGTGAGCGACTTGAGGGCGGTGCCGAGGCGGGCGTCCGCGTTTTTGAGGCGGTGGCCTTCGTCGACGACGAGGAGGCCCCAGTCGACGGAGCGCAGGGCGCGCGCGTCGCGCAGCGCCAAGTCGTAGTGAGTGACCAGGGCATGAAACGAACTGGGCCTCGACAACCATTCATCGCGAATGGCTTTGCGGGTGTCGGGGGGGCCGTCGTACAGGACGGCGCGGAGGGAGGGTGCCCAGCGCGCAAACTCATTCATCCAGTTGGGCAGGACGGCTTTGGGGGCCAGGATGAGGTGGGGGCCTGCGAGGCGCCCGGTTTCCAGGAGGTGGGCGACCAGGGCAATGGTTTGCACGGTTTTGCCGAGGCCCATCTGGGGGGAGGTGGGAGGAAAGGGAGGGTGGTGGGTTCGGAGTTTTCAAGTCATTTTTGATTGCGCCCCACGCCACCCACCCTCTCTCCCGCTCCCTCTCTTCTCACCTCGTCCGCCAGAATGCCATTCACCCGGTTGTTGACCAACGACGCCAGGAAGTGGAGCCCGGTCAGTTGGTAGGAGCGCAGGTCCCCCCCCCGTCAACAGCGCGGGTTGGGCCACCTCCTCCCGAATGGCGTGCACCGCGCCATAGTACTCGCGTTGGGTGGCCAGCAGATGGGCGGCCTCCGGGTCGGCCGCCGCGTCGGGGGGGAGGGGGGCGTCGGGGGCGAGCTCGGGCGGGGCAAAGGAGGGGGCCGCGACGGTGGGGGGGGGGCGCGAGCGGGCCGTCGTCGTCGTCATCCCCATCCTCCTCCCGCTTGGCGGCCGCTGCCCGCCGGGACGCCGCCGCGCTGCGCACCGCCTCCGCTTCCGCGCGCTGGGCGGGGACGCGGGCTTTGAGGGCGGCGACGATGGCGTCGGTGCGGGACAGGAGTTCAGTCAGGCGCGCATCTTTGGCTTTGGCCGCCAGTTTGACATAGCCTTCGTAGTCTGCGCCCTTGAGCGCGGCCACACGGGCAGCCCCGTCGCGCGCAATGGCCCTCCCCATGCGCCCGTGCCAAGCGCGGGCCGCGTTGTTGCGCTGCAGGCGGCGCTTGTCAGCGGCCGCACGCGCGGACCGCAGGCCGCCGTCGCCACGCAGCCCTGCGACCGCGTCGGCTGCCACCGCGGCGCGCGCGTCCCAGGCCGCCCTCTCGGCGCGGGCGGCGGCCAGGGCGGCCGCCAGGCGGGCGGAGCCCGCTTCGGAGCGGGCGGCGGCCGCGGCGGCGGCGGCCGCGGCGCGGCGGGAGGGGGGGGCGGAGCGCGCGGCAGCTGCGCGCGCAGACGCGGCGGCCGCGTCCTGGTCGGCCGCGGTGACACGGGGGCCAGAGGGGATGTGGGTGGGATAAGCCAGCTCCCAGGGCGCGGCCACGCGCCAGCGCGTCCACTCGGCCAGGGTGGAGACGTCAGACAAGGCGGCAGCGGCCTCGGCGTCGGCGACCACGGCCGCCCGCAGCGCCGCCTGGCGGGGCGCCAGGCGCGCCGCTTTGGCGCGCAGCAGGGAGGCCAGGCGAGCGTCGTGGGGAGCTTTCACGTCGGCCGCGGCGCGGGAGGCGTCGGTGGCCAGGGCGCGCAGGCGCGCGCGCTCGCGGTCGGCCACGGACCGGCGCGCGGCGGCCGCGTCGTCGGCGGTGAGGGGGGGGCGGACAGGGGTTTCAACCCTCACCCCCGGCCAGGCGGTGTCTGCGACGGCGCTGTTGATGACGCGGGGGGAGCGGGCCAGCACGGCGCGCAGGTGGGCGGTCTGTGTGGGGAGGGGTGGGTGGAGAGTGAGCGCAAAGAAAAAAACGCGTCGAAACGGCGTTCCTCCATCCAACAAAAAAATACTCACCGCTTCGCCTCCACCCCCCACCGCCTCCAGCAACTGGCCAGACAGCGGCACACCCCGCGTCAACAGGGCCAGAGCTGCCGCCTGCGCGCGCGCGCGGGCGGCCAGGGGCGCCCATTCGGCGTCGACGACGCCCGCACCCGCGGCGCGGCGGTCGCCGCGCGCGTCCAAGGTTGTCAGCGTGCGTTCTATGATGGCCGCGTTATTGGTGTGGCGTGGTTTGCCCGACGACTCGCGCAGGGAGGCGGCGGCCTCGACGAGGGCCGTGCGTGGGGATGGCGGCCGCTCCATCGGGTGTGTCTGCGTGTGTGTGTGTGTGTGTGTGTGTGTGTGTGTGTGTGTGTGTGTGTGTGCGCGCGCCGGCGAGCGTCGGCGCGCCCTACACGGTGGGGTCACACCAAGAGCTGCAGACACGCCGCGTGGGCGTGTGGCGCGCGGCAGTTGAAAAGGGGAGAGAGAAGAGGGAAACGGAGTTGTGGCTAGAGCACTCTCGACACAACGAAGCTTTGCTCTCTCCCTCCCCCCCCACCCCTCTTGGCTCGATGCGACCCCCGCCCGCCCCACGGCGACCACCGTGCGTCGGCAAGCACTCCCTACCCGCTCGCGGTCCGCCTCCACCCCGCGCGGTCTGGCCGTTTGGCGCCAAGCCCCCCTCCACCGTCGCCGGCGTCACCTTTCTGACGGGCGAACCCGGGGACGCCGTCGCGGACGCCCCCTCCGTGGCCGCCCTGTGGCGAGCGTCCGCCCCCGTGCCTGGCGTGAGTGGCATGGATGAGGGCCGCGTGGCGGTGGCACTGGCGGGGACGTGGTCGGCAGTCGCAGCCTATTCAAAAGACGGCGCCCTCGTCGGCATCGCCCGCATCATCTCGGACGGCGTCTTTGCCGCATTATTAGTGGACGTAGCCGTCGCCCCCGGTTGGCGGAGAAAGGGCGTGGGGAGAGCACTGGTGGCGCGTGCCACGGCAGACGCGCGCGCGCGCGGCGCGTCCAGTGTGGTCGCCTTTGTTCCGCCGGGGAAAAATCGCCTGTTTTTTCAGAGGTGTGGGTTCCGCATCAGCACAGCGTACCGGATGTTGAGGCATGAGGAGTCGACGGGGTAGAAAAGAGAGAATGAAAAGGTTTGTTTTTGTTTTTTCGACATGTTTTTTTTTTTTCGCTCAACACTTGGAGACAGAGAGACACACGCACGCACTAGCCACACTTTGTAAAAGGATTGAATGAAAGGAAACTACACGCGCGGGGGGGGGGGGGGAAAGGGGCTCGCGTCTCACCGTTTTTTTCGAGGGCACAAAACCACCTCGCCACCCCCACTCCTCCCACTCTTCCACACGCACCCGCCCAGACCCCACACACCCGCACGCAAATAGGCCAAAGGGCCACATTGGAACACCCTCTTAAAAAAAATCCTAGTTTTCACCAAAAAAAAAACTCCTCTCTGCCATCAGTTGATCGCGTCCACAATGATGCGCCGACTCTTGATCGGCGCCCACTTCCACCGCTTGTAGTACAGCGCGGTCGCCCACACGAGGGCCAGCACCAGGGTCCACTTGGCGCCCGCCAGCTTGCGGTCGTCGGCTTCAGGTTCAGCCGCCCAGGCGAGGAAGGTGGCCACGTCTTTTGCTTGCTGCGCTTCGGTCGCGGGCGTCCCGTCATCATACTCCGTCCCCTCATCCACCAGCATTTTGGGCATGGCGATGGCCCCCCCGGGGAAGTAGGGGTTGTAGTACAGGCCCTCGCGCACATTGACGCCGGCCGGGGGGTCGCGGTAGCCAAGCAGGAGGGCCATCAAGTAGTTTTGACCGTCATGCCGCGCTTTGGTGATCAGCGTGAGGTCGGGAGGGTAGGCGCCCCCATTCGCAAACCGAGCCGCCTCCTCCGATGCGTACGGCCTCGGCAGCGGGTCGGACAGGCGCCCCGGGCGCTCAAACATCTCGCCCTCGTCATTTGGGCCGTCGGTCACCTCAGCCTCAGCCGCCATCGCCTTCGCCTCCTCCTCCGTGTAGCACACGCCCACCAGGTTGCGGTAGTGCAGCGTGTTGACAGAGTGGCAGGCGGCGCAGACCTAGTGGAGAGGTGGGGTGGGAGAGAGCGTGTGAGTCGCCAGTCGTTTTTTTTGTTTCGTTCCGCCACGGCCCACCCCTCTCTCCATCCATCCTTCTCACCTGGGTGTACACCTGGTGTCCCCGCCGAATGGAGGCATAGTCGTACGACGAGAACAGGCCTTCGTGTGACCAGGCGAAGCGGGGGGGTTGGAGGCCGTGGTCGGCCTCGTCTTCAGCGAGCGCGGGCGCGAGCGCGGCGGCCAGGCCGACAGCCGCGCCGCCCGCCAGGATGGCGCCGCCCCAGCGGGAGTCGGAGGAGGAGGTGGAGGCGGCGGCGGTGGCGGGCAGGGCCTGAGAAGGGGGGTGGGAGGAGAGGTGGGCAGGGTCGCGAATTGGATGGCGGCGGCCGTTTTTTTTTGCGCAGGGCGTCTCTTCAACGCAGCAACAGACGCTCCCCCCACCCCCGCCCACGCCTGCGCTGCACCCGCCTCCGCGAAAAGGGGGCGGTGGGAGTGGAGGCGCGAGCGTGTGGGGGCGCCACCCGCGACCCCGCGACGCCGCCCCCGCGACGCCGCCCCAAAAACGCGAGCCAAAAAACGCGCGCTCGCGCCACCCAAAACACACGCACCTCTGCCACCCCGGTGCGGCCGGTGACTGACGCCGCCCTGCGCAGCAGCGCGGCCGCGGTGGTGCGCAACATCGGGACGCAGGAAGGGAGAGCGCGGAGGGGGAACAAAAGAGGACGCACGCCGCGTGCGAAGAGTGAACACAACGATCGAGCGTTTCTCTCTTCCTCCCTCTCTCGCGCCTGCTCCCCCGTGCCTCCCGTGCGCACAGGGGCTCGTGAAGAGGCGTCTCACCCAGACACCGGGAGAGTGTGGCTGGCACACACCCTCCCTTCTGCTGACGCGCCGCCTTCTTTTCTTTCAACTTCGAGAGCCATGCTGCTCGCGCGCCACGCGCGCACCGCGGCGGCCCGCCTGCAGGCTGCTGGGTGAGTTCTGCACACGGGCGCATGACAGGGACATGTGTGGGTCTCTGCCGTGGCTTGGGGTGGGCGCGTGCGTGCGCACGCGGTGGGGAGGCTGGCGGGCAAACACGCGAGGGCGCGTGAGGGGGGCCGCCGTTTTTGCACTCAAACGGCCCTCTGCCCGCGCCCGGACACCGCGCATCGCGCCGCCGCCAGTCACTAGCACACGGCACGCTGTTGCCCTGCCCAGTGGGGGGCAGGTGGCTGGAGCACACGGAGGCAGACGCCAGAGGCAGAGCCCGCGCGTTTTTTTTTTTGCTCACCACCCTACCCTCCACCCTCACAGCGCCCGCGCGTTTGCCTCCGCCCCCGCCACCGACGGCGGCAAGACGTCGTACGGCGGCCTGGCCGACGAGGACCGCATCTTCATCAACCTGTACCGCCAGGGCGACCCGTTCATGAAGGTGAGAGAGAGAAGAGGAGGGAAGGGAAAGGGTTTCGTTCCGTTTCTTTTTCCTCCGCACCCAACCACGCACGCGCCCTCCACCCCATCCACCCACACACCCACACACCCACAGGGCGCCCTCGCCCGTGGCGACTGGTACCGCACCGCCGACTTAATCTCGAAAGGCCCCGACTGGATCGTGGACCAAATGAAAAAGTCCGGCCTGCGTGGGCGCGGCGGCGCGGGCTTCCCCTCCGGCCTCAAATGGTCCTTCATGCCCAAAGTGTCGGATGGGCGGCCGTCTTACTTGGTCGTCAACGCGGATGAATCGGAGCCGGGCACGTGCAAGGACCGTGAAATCATGAGGCACGACCCCCACAAGCTCGTCGAGGGGTGCCTCATCGCCGGCACCGCCATGCGCGCCCGCGCCGCCTACATCTACATCCGGGGCGAGTACGTGAATGAGCGCCTCGCCCTGCAGCGCGCGGTGGCGGAGGCGTATGCATCGGGCTTCCTCGGCAAAAACGTGTGCGGCTCCGGCATCGACTTTGACGTCAACGTGCACTGGGGTGCGGGCGCCTACATCTGTGGCGAGGAGACGGCCCTGATTGAGTCGCTGGAAGGCAAGCAGGGCAAACCCCGGCTCAAGCCCCCGTTCCCTGCCAACGTGGGGCTGTACGGGTGCCCCTCCACCGTGACCAACGTCGAAACCGTCGCGGTGTCCCCCACCATCCTGCGCCGGGGCCCGGACTGGTTCGCCTCCTTTGGGCGCGCCAACAACCATGGCACCAAGCTGTTCTGCATCTCGGGCCACGTCAACCGGCCGTGCACAGTCGAGGAGGAGCTGTCCATCCCGCTGCGCGAGTTGATCGAGCGCCACGCGGGCGGCGTGCGCGGCGGGTGGGACAACCTGCTGGCCATCATCCCGGGCGGTTCCTCTGTGCCCCTCCTCCCCAAACACGTGTGCGACGACGTGTTGATGGACTTTGACGCGTTGAAGGAAGCACAATCAGGGCTGGGGACGGCCGCTGTGATTGTCATGGACAAATCGACCGACGTCATCGACGCCATCGCCCGCCTGTCCTACTTTTACAAGCACGAGTCGTGCGGTCAGTGCACCCCCTGCCGCGAGGGCACGGGCTGGCTGCACAAGATGATGCTGCGGATGCGGGCGGGCGACGCGCGCGTGGAGGAGATCGACACGCTGTGGGAACTCACCAAACAGATTGAAGGCCACACGATCTGTGCGCTGGGGGATGCGGCCGCGTGGCCGGTGCAGGGCCTGATCCGCCACTTCAGGCCGCTGATGGAGGCGCGGATCACGAGCGCGGCCGACAGGATCGCGGCGTGAGACGAGGCGGGGGCGGCGTGTCGGCCGGCGCGTCCGTGGCGGGCGGCAGCGGTGGCGTGTTTTTCTTTTTGTTTGTACCCCGACTTTTTCTCCTGTGTAGCTCTTTTTCCATCTTTTCCATTTCCCACTATCAAAGTCAATCTGTGTGTCAAGTGCGTGTGTGTGCTGAAAACGAATACAGAAAAGGGGAGCGCGTAAAAACATTCAACCATCGAAAAAAAAAAGCCTGTTCTCTATCCTCTCTTCACTCACCCCACCCACTGCCCCCCGCAGCCGACGGCGTCGTAGCCCGCGATGTCGAGCGCCGCCCACTCGTGCGCCCACCCGACGGCGGTGTGCCTCCACGCGCCCGCTTGGAGCCAGGCTCCCACGTTCCGTCGGCGCGGCGCGGCACGCCGATCGGGGGCGGCTCCAGCCCCCTCTCCTCCCACTGCTGCCGAATGACGGCGATGCCGCGCGGCTTGCCAAAGCCCAGGGCCTGGCGCACCCGCTCCCGGTGGCGGGCCGGGTCCTCCCCCGGGCGCTGGCACAGCGCGGCCCACTCGGGGCGGCAGCGCCCATGCTTGCCCGCCAGGAAGCGGAGGGCGGGGGCCATGGCGTTGATCTTGTGCTTGCCATGCACACACCTGGCAAACAGGACGCGGGCGGGGGTGGGGCGGTCGGGCAGGAGGATGTCTTCGCGCACAAACCCGCGCGGCAGGGGGCGCCCCCCCACCCCGTACCCCTGGGTGTCGTCCACCTCGTCAAACTCGGCGGCTGCGGCTGCGTCTTCGGCGGCGGCCTGGGCGGCGGCCGCGGCCGCGGCGGCTGCGCGCGCGCCGGGGGACGAGCGGCGTGGAACAGCGCGCGCAGACCGGTCGGCCGAGGGTGGAGCAGAGGGCACGGTGGCGACTGCAGGCCGCTTGCCGCATCCATCGTCATCTGACGACGACGACGCGTAGTCCACGGCGCAGGCGGCGGGTGGAGGGTCGCCCGGGTACTCGCCGCCCCCGCCGTCTGGGGCGGGGGGGACGGGGGGGGCGGTGACGCAGGGGGGCGGCCCAGCGGGGGACACCGTCAGCGCGTGCGCATCGTCAGACTGCAGCAGGGCGGTGAACGAAGGGTGGCGGGGGGGGGGGGGGGGCTGGAGGAGGGAGGGGTGGTGTGCGAATGTGGGCCGGGCGGCGGGGGCGGGTGTCAACTCGCGCGGCGTGTGCCCGGCCACACACTCTGTCACACACACGCACCGTAGGCGCCCGCCATGGCTGGCCGGGGGGCGCGCGGGGTGGGCGCGGGGAGCAGCCCGAAACACACGGGAGTCCGCTGGTGGCGGTGGCGTGTGGTCTGCGCACAGGAGCCTGCCGGTGGGGGGCAGGGGTGGGGAGCACGCACGCGCCGCTCCCGCCACGCGCGTGGTGGAGCGGGTGGGCGGTGGGAGGGAGGAGGAGAGAAAAAACGGTCGTCGGCGTGTGTTCGAAAACCACGTTTTTTTCTCTCTCTCTGTTGACCGACCTCTCTGTTGCACGCTCAAAACACGCACGCTCCCACTCACAATGAATTTCAAACGGGGCAGGCAGAATGACCCTCTCCCAACAAAGACAAAAGGGGATTTCCTGAAGACGAAACAGTTCTGCTTCCTCTCTCTCACCCACCCCCACCACCCCCGCCACCCGCGTCGTGCAGCCGCCACAGCACCAACAAGAACAACACTGCAGACGACGCCGAGAACACGGTCAACAGGATGAGCCACGGCTTTTCGGAGCGCTCCACCGCTTTGCGCACCAGGGCTTCAGCGTGCACCTCCTTCAGTTTCCACGAGTTTTTGACTTCCTCTGCGATGGCTTCTAGGGGCAGGTCGGCGGGGACATTTATGTCGGTGTCATCGACGGGAGAGTCGGCGGACCGGGGCTCTTTCTTCGGGGGCGGAGCGACGGGTTTTTGAGTGCGGTCGGCCCACCACCCACCCACGGCCGCGCCCACGCCGCTCGCCCAGCCGCCCACCGCGCCCCCCACGCCGGACGCCCACGACTTGACGGCGGCGGTGGCGACCGCGGTTTTGCTGCCGGTGGCGGGGGGGGGTGGACGACGCGGGCGTGGCACCGTCGGCCGTGGTCGACGACAGCGCGGCCCCCTGCGCTCTTTGCGCCGCGTCCATCACGCTGTGCTCTGGCAGCTCCAGCCTCGGCCCAGGCGTCGCCAGATCCTCGTCTGCGTGCCCCACAAACGCGGCTTGAGGAGGGGGGCGGGGGACGCCGGGTGGAGGGGCCAGGGCGGCCACCAGTTCGCGCGGCGGCGCGCCGTCGTCGTCGGCGGCGGCGCTGCTGCCGGCCGCGGCCGCGGCGGCGGCCTCAATCGACCCCAGCACCGCATTCACGGCTGCGTCCGCAGTCTCGGGCGCGTCCGCCAGGGACAGCGCGCCATCCCCCGCGTCCAGCAGGGCGGCGGCCGCCGCGCCGGCCGCCGCGTCGGCGGCCGCGACCGCGTCGGCCGTCGCGCCCAGCGTGCGGGGCGCCGCGATGGCGGGCCTCGGGGACGCGGGGGTGGCCTTGTCCCCGCCAAATGCGTAGGGTGCGTCCTCGTCCGCCACGTCCGAGATGCGGAACTCGACGGCGGGGAAGATGTCGTCTGGCGAGACGGCGGTGACGTCGACGACGCGGCGCGCAGGAGCGACACTCTTCTCCTCCTCCTCCGACGCCGTCGTCCAGGATGATGAGGATGCATCCGAGGCGGCACGCTGCGCCACCGCATCGCTTGCCGTCTGCTCGCCGTCCGCGGCAGCGCGCCGAGCCGCGCGCGCCGCGCGCGCGGCTTTGGTGGCCTTGGTCGCCGCGCGCGCGGCGGCCGCCTTGGTCACCGCCACCGCGGCCGCAGCAGCGGAGGCAGCCACCGCGGCTCTCGACGACGCATCCGCAGCCGACTTGACGTCCGTGATCTCGGACGACCGCCCCGACGGCCACGTGTCGCCGCGCCGCGCGGCGGCCGCGCGCGCTTCGCGGTACCCTGAATCCTCTTCATCGTCTTCAAAGGGTCTGTAGACGAGCGACAGCTTGAGCTCGCCCTCGTCACGCGCGCCAGAGGCGGGGGGGGCGGCCACGGGGAGCCAGAGCGTGACAGCACCGTCAGCCGGCATCGAGGCGAGGGAGAACTCAACCCGCCCGACATCCGCGCGCCCCGTGACGTGGGAGTCGCGCACGTCAATGGTCAACACTTGGACAGCCGGGTCCTCCACCAGCAGCTGAAACTCTTGGTTCCACACGGGGGCGCGGTGGGACCCCGCGTGCGAGGTCGCGTCGTCGCGGCGCGAGCGGACGGCCTGCGAGCCGAGGGTGAGGCGGCAGTAGGGGTTGGACTGCCAGGGGAAACCCCAGACAGGCAGGTCGCGGGCCTCGTGCAGGGTGACGCACAGTTCGCCCACAAACGAGTCGGGCAGGGAGACGCCGCCCGCGGCTGATTGAGGGCCGAGGGGGAGTGCAGCCGCGAGCGCGGTTTCCAGCGCGTCGGCTTGCAGCACTGCCGTCGCGACAGCCCGCATGACAGCGTCCCTCCCCACGGCAGCCTCCGCCACCGCGGTGACGGCGGGCGGGATGTTGATCTCCAGGCGGCGGGGGAGGACCATGAGGCCGGGCAGGTCGACGGTGAAGAGGCGGGTGAGGTACGCCTGCAGAATGGGGATGCGCATCAACCGCACCCGGTTGTACGGCGACAGCTGCACCTTGACGTCGGGCTGCCCCACAAACGCCAGGGACAGGGTGCCGACGTAGGGGCACATGGGGGCGAGCCTCACCTTGATCCAGGTGGCGCACTCGAGGTCGACGTCGGACACGAGGACGGGCACCTTGACGCGCCACCTCGCCTGCCCCACCTCCAGCAGCAGCAGCATGCGGGCGCCCCCCGTGTACCTCAGGTCGACGACGCCGTTGAGGTCGGAATCTTTGCGGGAGGTGCGGCGGCGCATGCAGGAGAAGGAGGGGGCTTCGTGGTCGAGCGTGAACTCGAGGATGCGCAGGCGCTGCACAAAGCGGGGGACCTGGCCGTCGGCCACGAGGCCGTCGAAGACGGGCTGGAGGAGGAAGGCGAACCAGCGTTCGAGGCCGCGCTGGTAGACGCGCCAGGCCTGGGTGTGGGTGGGGTGGGGGGTGGGGGGGTGGGGGGGTGGGGGGGGGCGTGAAACGACCGAGCACACACGCACGCGCACGCGCGCGCACACACACACACACACACACTGCCACCGCCCACCATCCACAACCATCCTCACCTTGCGCACACACATGTTCACCCACTCCACCGCCTCTGCGTCGTCCTGGTACAGGACGAGCGCTGTCGTGGCAGCGTCATTGCGCGCGGCGGTGCTGGTGCTGCCCCCCTCCCCATCCGCCTCGGGCGCCCACCACACAAACCGGCGCACAATGCGCCGCGTCAGCGGCAGGTGGGACGCCCACCTCAGCAGGGCGGTGGCGCCCAGGGCGGCCGCCATGCCGGCGACGAAAAAGCGGCCGTCGCGGCCGGGCAGCGGGGGAGGGGGGGGAGAATGGGCGGGCCATCATGCCGGGCGTCGCGCCGGCAAGGGGGGCGTGCACGGTGGTGGGCGGCAGGTGGCGGCTGGTGTGAGGAGAGGGGAGGGTTGGTTGGTCGCAGGGTCGTCGGCGAGCGACGAGGACGGCCGGAAGCCAATGGCCGTGCGCGACGGTGGGCCTCTCTCCCCGCGCACATTCTGCCCACGCCCCCCCCGACACTAAGACGTCACACACACACACACACTCACCCGCTGACCGACGCAAACGCGCCCGCCTCCACGCGCTCCGCATCGCTGCGCACGGGCACGGGGGGCAGTGGGCGCGCAGTCGCTGCCTCGGCACCGCGTGCCGACTCGAGGGGCGCGTGTGGCGGCGTGTGTCGAGACTGTGCACGCTGTCGGGGAGGGAGGAGGAGGGGGAGGGGGAGTGAGAGGCAGGGGTAAGGAGTCATCGGCGGCCGAACCCAACGCGGCACCCCGACACGCAAGGTGCTTCGTTTGCGCCATCGCAACTGAAGCCTGCACACTAGGTGTTGATGGGATTTCGTTATTTTTTGTCATTTTGACGGCTTTTTTAATTCCAATTTGCATTCTTGTGTGTCAAAGTGCGGCAGTCGGCTGCCGCGTTCCCACACTCCACACGCACCGTGGCGGCTGCACACAACCGTCGCCGTGGCGGCAGCAGCGGCCCCGCCGGCCGGCTGGGCGCGACCGGGGGGGGTCGTGCGGCCAGGGCCGGCATGGACGCAGGGGGGGGTGCGTCGGCGGGGGCGGAGGGTGGGAAGAGAGGGGAAACGAGAGGGTGAAACCTGATTGGGGAGTGACGCGTTTTTTTCGCTTTTCCGTCCTCCTCACCGCCGACCCGGTGCTTTCGTTGGTTTCCACACCCCAGAAAAGACAAGCAAGCGTGCGCGCGCACACACACACGCAGAAACACTAGCGATGGAAAGAAAGAAAAGGAGCCAAAAAACACTCGCCCTTCACTCGTCCTCCGACGACGTCGCAAACTCAGAACGAGCGGCGGCGACGGCGGCAGCGGGCCTGCCAACAGAGCGGGCGGCCTCCATGACGGCGGCAGCCGCCGCCTCTACCCGTTGCACGGCATCGGTGGCCGCAAGTTCGGCCATCGCGCCCAAGCGCGCCACTTCTGGCCTAGGAGACAGCTCCGGCTCAGAGTCGTGTCCGAGTCTCAAGTCCCGAAGGGGGCCCAGCTGGTCAGCCGGATATGCAGCCGGATCGGCCGCAGGCGCGGCAGCCGGCTCGGCCGCAGGCTCGGCCGCCCGAGGTGGCGGCGCCAGAGCGGCCACGACGCTCTCGTTCATCGCCTCAGACACAGCCGCCAGGCGCGAGCCGCGAGGCGGGGTCGCCGTAGGCATCGACGATGGAGCCCACGTGCTCCAGCGCCGCACGCAGCGCGGCGACCACACAGGACGCACCACCGTCGCCGCGCGGCGCGGCGCGCGCGGCCGCCGAACGCGCAGCCGGCACGATGCCGCTGCCGTCGCCGGCGGCCGCCACACCCGCGGTCAGGGCAGCCGCCAGAATGGGGAGGGAGGCGTGCAGCTCGTCCCACCACTCCTCGAACACCCACTTCCTCACCACATCCACTGCTTCCGCCACCCCCACCAGCGCGCCGCCCACGGTGCGGTGGACGATGACGGCGGCAGCAGAGGCGGCGGCCAGCGTGTCGGCCATGCCGCGGACGCTTTCGTCTTCGTCGGTGAGGTACTGGTCGGCTTGCATCTGCAGCCACTGCGCAGGTTCGAAGGCGCCGATGAACGCGCCGCCGCCACCGCCACCTACATCCTCGTCCGAGTCGTACCCCTCCGAGTCGGTGTAGCCTTCGTCTCCATCGTGGTGGTGGCCACCGTGCCCGCCGCACAGCATCCCCAGCTCGCCCGCCAGAGCGTCCGACCACTCGCGCACGGTGGGCAACGGCGGCGGCGCGTCGGCCTCCGCCGCCTCGTCACGCGGTTGAGACGGCGGCAGGACCGCCGCCAGGGCCGCCACCACGCCCTCCACCGCGCGCACGTGCACCGGGGCAGAGCGCACGCGCGCGCGGCAGGAGGGGCACGCGATCGGGCGCCCGCGCGACGACGCGACGCGGGCCATGGCCAGGAGGCAGTGGCCACAGAACAGGTGGCCACATTGCAGCGCGTGCGGGGCGGATGGGAGGGAGAGGCAGATGGCGCAGGTGAGCTGGGTGGGTGGGTTTGGGGTGGGCGCCCACTCAAACCTCGGGGAAGCAGGCCGCTGGCACCCACCGGCCCCCACCCGCGCCTTGGCCCCGCCTCGGGAGCATGCCCACAGCGTGTGCATGCCGGCGCCGCGCCCGCCGACCCACCCGAGGCGCCCTCACCCCCCCAAGACTGCCAACACCCCTCACCTCGCTGCGCGACGCCTTCACCGCCTTGAGCGCGCCCTCGCCGTGCTTGCGGCCTGACGGCGACGGGCGCGGCATGCGCTTGCGTTTTTTGGCGGGAGTCATCATCCGTTTTAGGGTGCGGGTGTCGAGGGTTCTAGGGTGTGATTTTGTTTGTTTTTTATTTCGTCCCGCTGCCGCTGCCAACGCCGCTGTTTTTCAATGCTTTTCTTCTTTTTATTTCCTTCATGTCATCAACCACGAAAGCCAACGCTTGGACCATCGGTTTTACTCAAGACAGAGGGTGTCTCTCCCCACCCTCTGTCTTTCCACGGCGGGCGGCCAAGGCAGGTGCGGGTGGGGAGGGGAGACGTTCGAAGAGTGAGTCGCGCTCAGTTTTTTTCTCACTCTCTCTTTCGCCGCGCCGCTGCGCGCTTTCCGCGCGCCCTCTCACCCTCACCCCTCCTGCATGGCCATCCCCATCATCGCGGCCGCCGTCGTGGGCGGCGGCGCCCTGCTGAAAGCGCGGCGCGGGCGTGAGTGCAAATTGGGGGCGGGGGGGGCGCACGCCGCGCGCATTTGGGCCCGCGCCCTGGCGCGACACACAGGCACACACACACGTGCCCAGTGTGAGGCGCATCACGCTGCGACTGTGGCACGGTTTGGTGGGCGTGGGTGCGCTGGGGCTGCGTCACCGATGCGCAACATTTTGCACAACATTTTTTTCAACAACACCTGCAACCCCCCCCACACCCCAGGCCGCGCCAACACCCCACTCACACCCCAGCCTCCTCCCCCTCTGCCCGGCGGCCTCACCCTGGAGCAAGCGGTGGCGGTGGAGGAGAACGCGGACGCCATCACCGCGCGCGTCAACGCAAAGGCGGCCACGCTGCGCGCGCGCGCGGCGGGGCGGGCGGCGGTGCTGGTGGCGGTGGCGGCAGCAGGTGAGTAGGGTGTGTGATGTGGAAGCGAGATGTATGCGGGTGCGCGGGTCCCTGAATCAAGCCAACCCCTCAACCCTCACCCCCGCAGCCCACCGCCTGCACCCGTTGGCCGCCGTCGTCGCCGTCGCCATATTCCTCCTCCTCAACGCTTCTTTCCTGAGGCTACTGGCCCGCTCCATCCGCAACCGGCGCCAGATGCAGGCCACCATCGCCTCCGCGCGCGCCGCGACGGCCGCCGCACGCGCCGCGACCTCGGTCGACGTCGCCTTCACCGGCACCTGGACCAAGGACACGTCTTCCTCCGACTCCATGGACGCTGTGCTGGACTTGATGAGGGTGGGAGGGCTGCCCCGCGCCGCGATCACGTTGGTGCGTGGGATCGAGCTGAGAGTGACGCGCGACGTGTTTGAGATGGCGGCCTTTTCCCCCATCCCCCTGCTGAAAGTGAAAGAGCGCTATTCTCTGACCGGCACCCCCTCCATCCACCGCCGCCGCGACTTGAGGGGAATGGGCGCGACCGGGAGGACGGTGCGCACGACGCGCGGCGGCGGGTTTTGCACCGTGCTGGCGTGGGGCGCCCCCGTCGCGGGCGAGTGTGTGGACACGTACGCGGTGGCGGGGGACGTGCTGATGGTGACGTCCACTGTGAAAGTGGAGGCTGGATCTGTCACGTATCGCACTGTGTACCGGCGGAAAGTGTGAGAGGGTTATTTTTTTTCGGGCAGCGTTAGTTTTTGTTTTGAGTCGGTCGAAATCATTGAACATCGGTTTTGCAGAGCAACATTGTAGTGTTTGTGGGGAGCACATTCACATCAGAGGAACAAAAAACAAGGGGGAAACGCTGGGGGAGGGAAAACGCAGAACGAAAAAGACAAAAATCACCGCCTCTGCCTCGGCGCTGCCGTCTCCCGCTCCACCTCCACCTCGCGCCGCCCCCGCTTGCCGCCAGGGCCGTCCGCGGGACGCCTCCGCCCCCGCTCCGTGCGGCGGGGGGGAGTGGGCCCCCCCAAGTCCTCGATGTCGCCGCCAGACGGCGACGCGTCGCCGTCGTCGTCGTCATCGTCGCTCGCGTCGCTCGGGCCGTCCGACACATCCTCCAGCTCGCCACCCTCCTCGTCCTCCCACTCCACATCGTCCTCCGAGTCTCCCTCGATGTAGGCATCTCCATCGGTCCCTGCCTCGGCTTCAGCTTCTGCCTCTTCCGCCGCGTCGAGCACTTTTTCGTATTCCGCCGTCGGAAAGTTGTAGATGTCGCCATACGTCCCCGCCCGCAGCCGCGCCAGCAGCTCCTGCTCGATGGACGTCTCCAGTTTGGCCGCTGTCTCGGCTTTGGCTTCGCGCCGGCGTTCGCGCTGCTCGGTGCGCGTGGCGACGGGAATCAGCGTCGTCGTCGACCGCGCGGCCAGGCGGCGGGCGCGGATGAGGTACTGCGTGATCTTGGTCAGGCGCTGCTTGTTTTTGTGGACGAGAAACTTGGGAAAGTGGGCCAAGTGTTCGTCGATCTAGGGAAGGAGGGGGGTGGTGCGGTGTGGTGAGTCGAGACCGTGTTTGTTTCCTCTCCTCCTTTCCACAATGCCCTCTCCTTCTCTCATCTCACCTGCTCCAATGCTTTGGCGTACGCCCGGTGCAGCCTCACCCTCTGCCACAGCTTGGCGGGCGTGTGCGCCCGCTCGATCGTCTTCATGTATAAATAGAGGCGCCCTCCATCCTCCCGAATGGTGGCGTAGCGCGAGTTGGCCAGGGGGCAGGAGGAGCGGTTGCAGAGGCCGGAAACATTGTACTCGTTGCGGCAAAAGTTCTGGAGGGATGAAGGGGAGGGACGGTGGTGGGAAACAATTCCAAACAGTCGCCAGGCCCTCTCCCCCACACACCGCCAACACGCACGCCCACTCACCTGCTTGGTCGTCTTGACTTTGAAGGCGCAGTGGCCGTGGTTGATGACTTGCCAGATGACCTGTGTGTGTGTGAGGTGGGAGCGTCAGTTTGGGGACGCGCATGCGTTTCACGGCCGCCCCCTTGGCTTCCGCGCTGGCGACGCCTTCTCCCCCCATTTGCGTCGCTAGTCGGGTGCACACGCAGCATGCACGACTGCACGCCAGGCGGTGTGGGCAGGCGCGCGCGAGGGCGGGGCGGGGGCCAGCAACACCACGCCGGCGGCCCGCGTCCGGGCGTTGGCTTGTGCGTGTGCACGCCCGGCCGCGGCCGGCGCGACACTGGCCTGTGCACACGTGCATGTGTACAATGGCATCACGCACCTCGTCGTGCTGCATGGCCGCTGAGGAAGAGGGCGCGGGGGCGCCGGGCAGCCGCAAAGAAAAAACAAGAACGTTTATTTCGTCGTCGAAACACTCGCTTTTTCCCTTCCCTCCCAAATCGTGAGCCGCCCCCTAATCACGCGCGTGTGCCCGTGTGCGGGTGTGTTTGACCCAACCCAGTCTCTCTATCCACGCGGCTCTTCACATCCTCCCCAATGCCCACCCTCGCCGCCCCCTCGCGCGTCGCGGTGGCCGACGTGCTGCTGGCCGCGTCGGCAGCAGGCGTCGACCTACCCCTCACCCAGGCCCCGTCCCTGGCGTTGAAGCTGGATGACGGCACCACCGTCACAGAGAGCAACGCCGCCTGCCGGGCGGTGGTGGGGCTGGCGGGTGACAGCGGCGACGCGCTGCTGGGTGGCCCGGACGCGACTGCGCGGGCCATCGTCGCCGACTGGCTGGCGCGCCGCCACACCACGTTCAACCCGGTGACGGAGGCGGGGTTGCAAGAGGTGCGTTGAGAGAGGGTGTGGGTTAAGGAGGGGCTTTGATTGAGTGGGGCCACTCAATCAACACTGCACACCTCGACGGCTCCACCGCCAACCCTCCCTTTTTCCACCCCCTTCCTGTCCAGCTCAACGACCACCTGCTCTCCCGCACCTACCTGGCGGGCGGCAGCACTGCGACTCTGGCAGACATCGTGCTGGCGGCTGTGCTGGCGTACGCGGTGGTGAGTGGCAACAGGAATGTTGAGGGGTGGGGGTCAGAGAAAACATATAAAGACACAACTGCACTTACATTTTTATTGTCCTCTTTCAGTCCAACTTCCCTGCCGCCCAAGTCACCCACTTCCCCGCCGTCGCCCGCTGGTACGACCACGTCGCCGCCACCGCCGCGGGCGCGGACGACGAGCTGCTGCCGCGCGTGCGGCTGGACCGTGCGCCGTTGCTCGCGCCGGTGGCTCCTCCTGCGCCTCCCGCCAAAAAGGACGACGCCGCCCCCGGCAAAAAGGAGGGCGGCGCGGCGGCTGCCAATGGGAAAGCTGACGCTAAGAAAGGGGGGGCTGATGCCAAAGAGGCGAGTGCGGCCGCCGCGCCCGCCGCGGCCTCCAAAAAAATCAAGGCCAAGCCCGGCAAAACGGCCGCCCCCGCCGCTCCCGCCACCCCCGCCCGCGCCCCCGACGCGTACGACCTGCTGGACGTGCGCGTGGGCCGCATCCTGACAGCGGCCAAGCACCCCGACGCCGACAAACTGTACGTCGAAACAATTGACTTTGGGGAGGACGCACCCCGCACCGTCGTCTCAGGCCTGGCCGCCCACGTCCCCCTGGACGCGCTGACCGACCGACTGGTGGTATGTGTGTGCAACCTGAAGTCGGCCGCCATGCGGGGCGTCACCTCGGCTGCCATGGTGCTGTGCGGTGTGGGTGACTCCACCGACCCCATCAACCCTCCTGCGGGGGCTGCCGTTGGGGACCAGGTCATGGTGGCAGGGTACGAGGGCGAGCCCGAGGCCGTGATCAACCCCAAGAAGAAGAAAACATTTGAAGAGGTGGCTGCCCACTTTGCGACGTCGGCGGAGGGGGTGTGCACGTACAAAGGGGTGCCGCTGACGGTCAAGGGGGAGGCGGTGACGTCGACGGTAGTCAACGGCAAGATTCAGTGACCATGAAAGAAAGTAAAGAGCAAAGAACGGAAGGAAGATAAGTTTATCAGCTTGCTACAGGAAAAACACATCTATTCTCCACTCACGTCCTCACCCCCCGCCTCCTGTCCGCTACCGCCCCCGGCGTCGGGGGGGACACGCCTGCCGCCTCCCCTAGCCTCGGCGGAGGCGGCGGCGGCAGGTGGCCTGACGCGGTGTAGTGGGAGCGGCAGGCGGGCGCGTAAGTGTCTGCTCCGCCCACCACCACCACCGCACCCTCTCCACCACCCAGCCTCACGCTGAAGTGGGCGTCACACCCGCACCACGCGCAGGACGCTGCAAGCCTGTCGACGCGTTCAGCGTGGGGGATGAGGGTCAGCACGCCGCCAAACGGGCGGCGCGACGCGTCACCGTCCAGCCCCGCCACGACGACCGTCTGGCCGCGGGCGTCGGCGGCAGTCGTGGCATACGGCACCAGGTCGTCAAAGAATTGGGCTTCATCGATGGCGACGACGTCGGCGTGGGCGGTGGAGGGGGAGGCAGCGTCGACGTCGGCGAGTGCGTCCACCGCGACCGCCGCCGCCCTGGTGCCGGCGTGGGTGGCGATGGCGTCGACATCAGAATAGCGTGTGTCGTGAGAGGACGAGATGACGGCGACGGTGCGGCCAGCGGCCTAGAGGGGTTGGGGGAGAGGGTTGTGTGAGCGTGCAAGGGTGGCGGTGTCGTTTTTCATTTCCCTCCACCCCACACAACCCCAAACGTACTCTGTGCTCTGCCACGCGGCGCAGCAGCTCGGTGGACTTGCCCGCAAACATGGGGCCGGTGATGATGTCGATGCGGCCGACGCGGACGGGTGGGTCTGTGGAGAGGGAGGTCGGGTGAAGAGTCGACGTTTTGGCGGCAAGGCGGTCTCGCGCGCCGACGGCCGCCGCCCGCCCCCGCGCCTCTCTGAAAACATCACCACAATTGCCCCAAATCCACACAACTCACCATCGTCACCATCGCGCGACGCGGCTGTGCCGATGCGACGGCGCGCCGATGCGGTGACGCGGCGTGCCGCGACCAGGCCGGGGGCAGGGCAGGGCCGGCCGACTGAGGCGCAGCGACTGACTGAGCATTTGTACATGCGTGTGGAGAGAGGGCGGGGCGTGAAAACCGCCAGACGGCGAAGGAAGTGTGGGCCAACCGGCAACATCGCAATTTTTCTTTTCGGCGAACTCTTCTCGCTGTGCTTTTTCCTCCCTTCCCTCCCTCTGTCAACGTCACCCCGTTTCACAAAAATCAAGTCACAGAAACTCCATGTGCACTCTCTCCACATCCAGCTCCAAGCACTCCGCGGTGGTCCCCTCCCCCAGCCCCAACAACGTGCTCACGTTGGGCACCGTGCGCCCGCCGTCGCCGTGCACAAACTCTTTCACGTAGAGACCCGCCTGCGTCGTCAACCGCAGCTCCAGCCTGCGTGGCTTGCCCGCAGGATCAGGCGTGGCCTCTGCCGTCACCACAGTGCGCTCCCGCACCATCATGGCGCGCCTGTGCTCGACGCGGGTGGGGGTGGTCTGTTTGAGGACCAGGTCGCGAATCGCAGACAGTGTTGTCAAAACACTCTCGCTCACATCAACAGGCAACTCCACCAACGCTCTGTACGATTTGCGCTTGGTCGTCTCCCCCTCCTTGATGGCGCCCAGCTTGGAGCGCGGCACGATGGCCAGGCGGCGGGCGCCGACGCCGACAGCTGCCGCGGTCAGAGCCGCCTCTGCAGCAGCCAGCGCTTCAGGCGTGGGCAGGGGCGCGCGCGCGTTGGCCACGTCCAACACAAACGGGCGCCCATCCCCCAGGCACCGCACATCCAGGTCTTCGCGCCCCGCAGTCACGAATTTGGCGCCATCCGCGCGCAGCAGGGGCAGGATGTGGCGTTCGATCTCTTCCTGGACAGAGGTGCGCCCTTTGCGCTCGCCATCGATGAAGAACGGCGACTGTGACACGTCGCGCTCGTGTTTCAAGTAGTAGCCCCCGATGTAGACAGGCAGGCGGCGCACCCGCACCAGCACGTGGGCTGAGGCGGCGGGTGGGGGCGGCGGCACGCCTGTCGCGGCCTGCAGCCTGTCCACGCTCAGCGCGGTCGCGGCAGCCACCGCCGTCGAGGACGCCATTTTGCCAATGTCAATGTTGGGGGGCGGCCTCCGTCTCTTCCCATGCAGGTGGCGCCCCCGCCCCAGTTTGGAGGCGCCCGGCAGGGACGCAGCCTCTCGTGCCGTCTGCGGGTGAATAAAGTGAATGCACACTGAGAGTGTCACGTCGGCGTCGGCGTCGGTGCCAGCCCGCCTGCTCAAAGCAGACGCCAAAGCAGGCGTCAGCGCCATCTTGGCCGCATCCTTGATGTCGACAACGGCCGCGGTGTGGGCGGCGTGCGGGTTGGGGCGCGGCAGCGACGGTGGGAGGCCCGCGGCTGCGAGCGCGGCGCCCGCGGCCGCACTACGCACGGCTGCAGAGGCGGGGTAACTGAGCGAGATGCAGAACGCGCCGTCTGCGTGGCCTTCTTTGTCCACGGCACGCGCCAGGTCGGCGGCAGCGCCGGGCGCTGCACACGTCCACTCGCCCGCCCCGATATCGATCGCGGCCGCCACCGCAGCCACATCCTTCGGGGTGGGGGGCGCGGTGACGCCGCCGTCATCCACCACCTGCAGCACGCCCAGGCAGAGGGAGCATGGGGTGGAGGTGTCGAGCGTGGCTGCTGCGGGCGCGCCGGCAAGGTCGGCCAACAGATCGCGCCTGCACGGCGCGCGGGACGCGTACAGCTTGCCGTCTCTGCACCCCGCAAACCGGAGACAGCAGCGTGGACAGCCTCCACGGGACAGGAGGAAGCAGGCTTGGTCGACGGCGCCCGCGGCGGCCAGGGCGGCCGCGAATGGGGACGGCAGCTGGGCGGGGGCGGGGGGCGGGGAGGCGACCACGTCCAGTGTAGCGGTCGTCATTGTTTGTGGGGCAGTGTGTGGGGAGCGGCGGCAACACAGGCGCCGCGCGCGGGGTGATGGGGGCTCTGCCTTTGAGGGGACAAAGGAGTTTGTCGGCTCACTCTCTGCCGAGCGTTTTTCACGCTCCGCCGCATTACCCTCCGCGTGGCGCGCGCCTCCTCACCCACACACACTCGCGCCCGCCACATAGACAGAGCGTGTGGCCACCGGGTGCCCGCACCCGCCCCCTCGGCACGCGGCCCCACTCTCACCTGTCCCGCGCTTCGCTGTGTTTCTCGGCCATGGGCTCTGGTGCGTCCTTCCCCCCCCCGCCCCGCGCCACCCCACTGACGAGAGCCTGCTTTGGCTTCTGTCTGACGCGGCGTGGAGTGGGCCGAAGTGGCCCCACAGAACGCCACCACACTCACCCCTTCCACCCCGTCCTCTCCCTCCCCAGACCCTCTCAAACCCAAGCCCGCCGTCACCAAGCGCGCCTCGTCGCGCGCGCGGTCGGCCAGCGCCAAGGCTGCGTCAGCGGCGGTGAGTATGGGTGGAGGAGTGTGTGTGTTTTGTTTTTGTGTCGCTTCTCGATCGTGTGTTCACCCTCCACACCCTCTCTCCACCCGCGCAGCTCGCCGCCGCTGACGACTCCGACGCCGTCATGCTGTCCTCCGACGATGACGACGGCGACGCCTCGCCCCGCCCCTCCTCCTCCCGCCGCGCCAAGCCGCGCGCCGCGCCGTCGCTGCCGCCGCCGCACACGCGTGCACGCTCGTCCACACCTCACTCTGGCGCCTCCGTCTCCGTGGAAGGGGCCGACATGGACTTTGTGTCGGACGATGACGATGACGCCGACGCCAACCACCACTCCTGCCGCACCGGCACGGGGGGTGCTCTGGTCGCGCGCGCGGCGGATTACACAGGCCTAACCTTAAAACCCGACGCCTCGGCCCGCCCGCTCTGGGTCTGCCCCGACGGCCGCATCCTGCTGGAGACCTTCTCCCCCGTCTACCGCCAGGCCACCGACTTTCTGGTGGCGGTCGCGGAACCCGTGTGCCGCCCCGCCGCCGTGCACGAGTACGCACTCACCCCCCACTCTCTCTATGCTGCTGTTTCAGTCGGCCTCTCCCCTGCCACCATTACCACCGTCCTCCAACGCCTCTCCAAAGTGGACCTCCCCCCCGAAGTGCGCCGCTTCGTGGACGCCGCCACCGGCAACTTTGGCAAGGCCAAGCTGGTGCTGGCCCACAACCGTTTTTTTGTCGAGACGGCCGACGCGCGTGTGGCGGCGACACTTTTGGCCGACCCGACCATCCGGGACGCAGCCGTCGGCGACGCCGCCGTCACGGCGGCCGCGGCGGCCGCCGAGACGGCGGGCCCCGCCATCGCGGCGGACGTGCTGGCGGCGGCGGATGAAGCGATGGAGGACGGGGGCAAGGGTGGAGGGGAGGAGGGTGGCGCGCTGGCCAAGGCGGCAGCGGCAGACACTCCTGCCCCTGCCGCACCCCCACCCCCCACCAACCAAGTCTACTCCTTTGAGATTGAAGCCTCCAAAGTGGAGCACGTCAAGTCGCGCTGCCTGCCGGGCGGGTTGAACTTTCCTCTCCTAGAAGAGTACGATTTTCGCAACGACGCCACCAACCCAGACCTCGACATCGTGCTCAAACCCGGCGTCGCCCACCGCCCCTACCAAGAGAAAGCAATGGCCAAAATGTTTGGCAACGGGCGCGCCCGGTCGGGCATCGTCGTGCTGCCGTGCGGTGCCGGCAAATCATTGGTCGGCATCACGGCCGCCGCCCGCGTCCGCAAATCCACCCTCGTCCTCGTCACCAACCAAGTCTCAGTCGACCAATGGGCCCACCAGTTCAAGCTGTGGACCAACATGCAGGACCACAACGTGGCGCGGTTCACGGCTGACGCGCGTGAATCGTGGACGGGGGACGCCGGCGTGACGATCACCACGTACACCATGGTCGCCTACTCTGGCCGCCGCTCTGACGAGGCCGCCCGCGTCATGGACGACATCTCGGGGCGGGAGTGGGGCCTGATCCTGCTGGACGAGGTGCACGTGGTGCCCGCCGCCATGTTTCGCCGCGTCGTGGGGATCGTCAAGGCGCACGCCAAGCTCGGCCTCACCGCCACCCTCGTCCGTGAGGACGCCCTCATCACCGACCTCAACTTTCTGATCGGCCCCAAACTGTACGAAGCCAACTGGCTGGACCTCACCCGGGCGGGCCACATCGCCAACGTGTCGTGCGCTGAAGTGTGGTGCCCGATGACCAAAGAGTTTCACCGCGAGTACCTGCGCTCGGCCAACTCTGCCCGCCGCCCTCTGCTGTACGCCATGAACCCCAACAAGTTTGCGGCGTGCGCGCTGCTGGTGGACTACCACGAGCGCGTACGGCGGGACAAGGCAAGGGAAGAGGGGGGTGGTGTGCCTGTGTGGGGTCGGTGTGTGCAGCGCGACGTTTCAAACTCACCTTCCCTCCCCCACCCTCTCTAGGTCATCGTCTTCTCCGACAACATCTTCGCCCTGCGCGAGTACGCCGTCCGCCTGCGCCGCCCCTTCATCTATGGCGGCACCGGCCACGCGGAGCGCACACGCGTGCTGGCGCGCTTCAAAACTGACCCTGCTGTCAACACCGTCTTCCTCTCCAAAGTGGGCGACAACTCCATCGACATCCCAGAGGCCAATGTGCTCATCCAGATCTCGTCCCACGCCGGGTCGCGGCGCCAGGAGGCGCAACGCCTGGGCCGCATCCTGCGCGCCAAGCGCCCGCCGGGGGGCGGCCCGCCCTCACCCGACGAGTTCAACGCCTTCTTCTACACCCTCGTCTCCACCGACACCCAGGAGATGTACTTCTCGGCCAAGCGGCAGCAGTTCCTGGTGGACCAGGGGTACGCGTTCCGCGTCATCACCAACCTGCTGGGGGACGGGGGGGCCCCCGCGGCCGGCCTCGGGGGGGGCGCCGCCGCCGCCGGCCCCGCGGGCGGGCTGGCCTCCAAGGACGCCCAACTGGATTTGCTGGCCAAAGTGCTGGCCGCGGGTGAGGAGGAGACGGGGGAGGAGGTGCTGCCGGGAGGCCCCGTGCGCCGCGTCGGCGGCGGTGCGCGGCGCGCGGGCGGCTCGCTGGCCGCGCTCTCCGGCGCGGGTGGCCTCACCTACCTCGAGTACGGGGGTGCAGGGGGGCGTGGGTCCACCAAGTCGCGCACCCACACCAAGAGCGGCAAGATGCGGCACATTCTGTTCCGCAAGCGGGCGCAGGGCAAGCTGTGAAGAGAGGGAGAGAGGGAAGGAGATGAGCGCACTGATGTTTCTGTTTTGTAGACACAAACCCGAGAACGCTTTTTGAACTCTGTTTGGTGTTTCCGTGCCGATTGTGTCGAGAGTCGGGGGAAAGGATTACAGCCCGCACGGTGGCGATGGGAGGGGGGGGTGGGGGCAGGCGGCAGGCGGCAGGAAGAAGCAGAAAGGTGAAGGGGGAAAGTTCGAGTGAAAAACGCAGGTCAAGGGGCCTCTCTCTCTCGCCGTCTCAAAACAAAACAGTCAAAAACACAACAACAGCTTGGAGAGACACGTGTGTGCACGTTTGGCGTGTGTCGATCCCTCTCTCTCTCTCACGTGTCCATGCCGCCTGCAGGTTCGTCATCGTCCGACGACGACAGGAAACCATCCCCCTCATCCTCCCCGCCCTCGCCACCACCACCCGCGGGGCCGGGCCCCGCCCCCCTGTCCCGCCCCGCCGCGTCCTCCGGGTTGGCGTAGCGGCGGACGTAGTCTCGGACTTTGGCCGCGTATGCCTCTGGCTCCCGCATCAGCAGGGCGGCCGCCTCCCCGTTGAGGGGGTCGGCGGCATTGGGGTAGAGGAGGAGTTGGGGGAGGAAGACTTCGAAGACGTTGATGAGGTCTGAGTGGTGTGTGTGTGAGGGGGGGTTGGTAAACAGAGCAAACGGTGAGAATGAAACACACACGCCCCCCCACCTCTCTCTTTCCCAGCACTCTCACCAAACATGGGCGACCACGTCTGGTTGATGACGTCCAAGCACACGGAGCCGGCTCTGGTGGAGTGTTTTTGGGGGGTAGGAGAGTGTGGGAGGTGTGAGCGGTGTGTGTGTGTGTGTGCGCGTTGGCTCCCGTCTCTCTCGCGACACAGAACCCACAACACTCACAGCTCGTCCACGTTGGGGTGGTAGATGCGGTTGACGAAGCCGATGGACGGCGACTTGTAGGGGTAGGCCTGTGGGTCGGAGGGGAGACGTTTGGGCGACAGGAGCGTGGGCAGCACGCTGCGCTGGCGAAGCACGAAAGTGTGTCCAATTCGAGCGCCCCTCCTCCTCATCTTGCCTCTCTCTCTCTCTCTCCTCACCTCTGGCAGTTCGACGTGTAGTTTCCAGACGCCGCCTTCGTAGGGGCCTGTGTGTGTTTGTGGAGGCGCGGGGGTGAGAAGGGAACGCAAAAAAACGCGCGCACAGAGACTCCAGGGCAAAAGCCAAAAACACGGCGCCATTTGACCGGACGCGCCTCCAGCCCGCGACCAACCGCCCAGTGGGCGGTGGTGCATGCACTGACACCGTACGTGTGGGAGGCGGGCGTGGGGAGGGCGCCGTGTGCGGCGTGGGGGGGGCGCCCATTGTCGTTTTGGTCGCCCCCAAACACACTCCCCGCCCCCACCTCTCCACACGACTCACTCTCTTTGGGCCCGTGGAACGTGATGTAAAACTCGGAGATGTTGTCGTCCACCAGCTCAACCGCGTGGTCGGACAGCAGCAGCTTGGTGATGTCGAGCTCGCGCCGCTTCGAGGGGGACGTCATGGCGGGCGAGAACCCTCTCTCCCTCCGCTGGACTGTGTGTTGCGAGGCTTGGGTGGGAGCGTGTCGAGCGTGTGCGTGTGTGGGGGGGGACGGAGGAAGACACACGGCCCTTCTTTACAGAAAACGCGGTTTTGTTGTGTTTTTATTTGACTCTCTCTCCTTTTTTCTCACCAGCTTCTCCTCGCCAAACGCGTCTGTTAAGCGTTCGCCGAGGAGAGCCACGACACGTACATTCACTCTCACTGCCGCGCCCCCACTCTCAACGCCAGCCTGACCCGGCTGATCTCCTTGGTCAGTTCCGCCACTCTATCATCCGCCGCCTCCCGCCGCCGCCGCTCGGCAGCACAGTGGCGCAGCCAGGCGGGGGGCGCCCTGGCCAGGTCGCGCTCCAGGGCGTCTCGTTCGGCAGTGAGTGCGGCGACCGCGGCGGCCGCTGCTGTGGGGCCGCCCAGCGCGGCCAGCAGGGCGGCCGGGTCGGCGGCGTGTGTGGTGGACGGCACGATGGCCAGGGCTTGGGATGATGACGGTGGCCGTGGTGGTGGCGGCGGCGGCGGTGCAGCGGGCGGAAGTGGCGGTGGCGCAGCAGCGACGGCCACCGCACCCGCCCCAAGCGCCGCCTCCAGGCGGGCACAGCGCGCGGCCGCGGTCGCCGCCTCCCGCCGCGCCACCGCCGCATCGTCAGCCGACGTCTTGGCGGCCGCATGCGCGGTGGCGACAGCCGCGTCAGCCGCCGCGCGCGCGGCTGCCTCCCCCGCCAGCACGCCGCGCGCAGAGGCAAGCTCGTCCGACGCCGACGCCGCGGACGCGGACGCCGCGTCGGCGCGAGTGCGGGCCACGGCGGCGTCATCGCGAGCGGTTTGCAGGGCCGCGGTGGCGGCGGCCGCGGCCGCGCGTTCGCCCGCTAGGGCCGCCTCTGCCGCGGCGGTCGCCCTTTCCGCCGCGGCGCGCGCAGTGCGCTCACCATCCAGCTCCACCCGCAAAGCTGCGGCCGCTGCATCAGCTTCAGCGGCGCGAGACGCGGCAGCTGCTGATGTCGCCGCGTCCGCGCGCGCCGCGTCGGCCGCCGCGCGCGCGGCCGCGAGCATGGCGTCGCGATCGTCCAGCGCCGCGCGCAGGCGGGCGGCGCCGTCCCGCTCCAGGCACAAGGCCGCGTCGGCGGCAGCTGCTGCGGTGATGGCTTTATCGCGCGCGGTTTCCGCAGCGGATACGCGTTCCAGCGCGGCGTCGAGAGCTTGAATAGCAGCGTCACGGGCTGCCACCGCGGCGTCGCGCGCGGCCGCCCCCTCGCTCGCAGCCGCGGTCGCTGTCGCCGCCCGCGCGTCAGCCTCCAGGGCTGCGTCCCGGTATCTGGAGGCTTCAGCTAGCGCGCTCTCAGCAGTCGCGGCTGCCGCGACGCGCGCGTCGCGCTCGCTCAGCGCGACCGCCTCGGCCGCGGTGCGCGCGGCAGCCTCCGCCTCCGCGTCCCGCGTCGCCGCATCCGCGCGCGCGCTCTCGGCAGCGGCCGCCATGGCGAGTCTGGCGGTGGCTGTCGGAGGAGGCGGCAGTGAGAGCACGTCGCAGCCGGGGGACGACGCGCGCGCGTCGGCCACGACGCGCGTGCGCAACGGGGCCAGGCTCGCCGTCCGTTTTGGGACCATGGCCAACGCGGCGGCCGCGATGTCGGCCTTGTCGCTGGGGCTGCCGTATAGCCAGGCGTTGCCAAAGGCTTGGGCGCGGGGCGTCGGGTCGCAGGAGGACGGGGGAGGAGCAAGGGCGTCGGGCTCCGCGGCTGCCGCCTCGCGGGGAGTGGCAGCCGGCTCACTGGTCGCGGAACTCGTCTTGCGCCTGAAAAAGGGCAGCCGCCCCGCCAACTGGCTGGGCGGCGGCGGGGGACGCGGGGTGGAGGCGCGAGAGGAGGGCGCGGCCTCGCTCGCGTCGCTCTGCACACGCCCCGTCCCCGCTGTCGACAAGGGGCGAATTTGTTTGTCGGGGGACGGCACCGAGGGTGTGGCTTCCACGATGTAGGTGGTGGCGTCGGCGGCGGCGCGCGGGGAGGAGGTGGGGCTGAAGGGGGTGAGAGGGAGATGGTCGACGTCGCGCGCGCGCGCGGCGTCCCATTGCCCCGTCGCCTCTTCCCGAAGAGACGACACCTTCATACAAACACACACACGCCCACACGCACACACACTGCTCACCTGTCCACTCCAAACGGGTCCACATCCAGCGGCACCAGCGCGCTGGACGCGGCCAGCAGTGGGGACGGCGCGGAGATGAGGGACATGGGGGAAAATTGTGCGCAGTGTGCGCCCGGCCTCTCAGGCAAGTGTTGACCGACACCCGCGGGCACCGCAAGGTGTGAGCGTGCCTTGACGTGTGCACACGTCTGTGGCGCAGGCGCGGCGAAATCAAACACGGGAGTGTTTTTTTGTGAGGCCACTCTTGAGTTTCTCGCTTCTCACGCGCGGCCGCTGTGTGTGGGCGACGGCGCGGCCTTCTGCTCTCACACGCGCCCACTCAATGGGACCCATCACCACAGCGCTTCGGTCCGCCTCGCGGTCGCCCGCCAAGGCGGCGTCCCCGCGCGAGCGGCGCGACGAACGCGCGCTCTCACCATTGCAGCCGTCCCGGCTCGCGGTGAGCACGCCTGCGGACGAGGTGAGAGGAGGAGAAAGGAGAGAGTGCGGCGAGGTTGACGAGGCGGGTGTTTCGTCTGGGGAGGGCGCTGGGCGGGCGCGGGCGGGCGGGCGGGCAGTGCGCGCTCGAAACCCGGTGCGCCCCACCCCACCCCACCCCACCACAGCCTCGCGCCACCCTGGCCTCCTCCACCAACGACGCCGTCAAAGTCGTCGTCCGCATTCGCCCACCGTCTGAAACCACCTCGCGTTCCCGCTGCGTCATCCAAGCAGGCCCCTCCGCCGTCGCCCTCCCTGACGGCACCGGCTTCACCTTTGACGCGGTCGCCGGCGTCGCCGCCGACAATGACGCCGTTTTCGCGGCTGCCGGCCGCCCCATCGTGGACGCCGTGCTGGCGGGGTACAACGGGTGCGTGTTTGCGTACGGTCAAACTGGGTCTGGCAAGACACACACCATGCTGGGCGACTTGACAGGCGGCCCTGGCGCCGGCCTCGCCCCCCGCGCGTTCGCGTCCCTGTTTGAGAGGGCGGCCGAACTGGATGCGCGTGATGGTGGGTCGACAAAGGTGCGCGTCTCGTTCGTTGAGATTTACAACGAAACGATCACCGACCTTTTGGCACCTGTTGCCTCTGGAGCTACCGCCCCACCACCCGCCCTCCCCCTGCGCGAGGACGCGCGCCGCGGAGTGTATGTGGATGGCGCCATCGAGACGTCTGTATCCTGCGCTGACGACGCGGTCGCGTTGCTGGCGCGCGGCGCAGCCGCGCGGCGCGCGGCCGAGACGCGCGCCAACGCGTCGTCGTCGCGGTCGCACGCCGTATTGATCGCGGTCGTGGAGCGCGCCGCTTCCGAGGGACGCCACGGCCGCCCCCCTTCCACCCGGGCCCGGCTCACGCTCGTGGACTTGGCGGGGTCGGAGCGCGCGGCCGCGACGGGCGCCGACGGCGCTCGGTTACGGGAAGCGTGCGGCATCAACCGCTCCCTCTCCGCCCTGGGCAACGTCATCGTCATTCTGGCTGATGCGGCCACGAGTGGGAGGCCGCCTCGGCACGTGCCCTACCGCGACTCCCGGCTGACGTTTTTGTTGGCCGAGTCGTTGGGTGGCAACGCAAAGACTGCGCTCGTCGCGACCGTTTCGTGCGACACCGCCGCGGCCGCTGAGACTCTGTCCACCCTGCGCTTTGCCGCGCGCGCGTCCCGCGTCACCTGCCGCGCCGTCGTCAACGCGGGGCGAGACGGGGGCGGAGCCAGCGAGCTGGAGGCTGAGGTGGCTAGGTTGAGAGCGCAGGTGGCGGCGCTTCAACTGCGCGCCGCTGCGGCGCCTCCTGCCGACGCGGCGCGCACGCCTCCGCCCGCCGCCTCTATGCCGCCCTCGCGCGACGCCTCCCCCGCCCTGGATTTTGGAGATGCGGCCGCCTCCCTGGTGGATGGCACCACCCCCCTGGTGCGCGCGTCGGACGGCGGCGCTCACCCCGCTGTCGTTGCCGCCCTCCGCCGCGAAGCGGCCGCCACCGCGCGCGCCGCCGCCCTGGACACCGAGCTGGCCGCCGTGCGCGAGCTGGCTCGCCGGGCTGAAGCGGACGGCCACCGCGTGCGCCTCGTGCTCAAGCTGCGTGAGGATCGGTTGGCGCGGCTGGAGGGAAGGAGTGGCGAGAGCGTGCCGCCCGACGCGGCCGCCGCGGCCGAGATAGAGGCCCTGCGCCTGGAGTTGGCGGCCGCCAAGGATGCAGCCGAGAGGCCGCCCTCTGAACAAGCGCTGGCGGTGCAAGTGCTGCGCCTGGAGCGCGAACTGGAGGAGGCGCGCGGGGTGGCAGCTGCATCGCCCTCCAACACGGCGGCCGCCTCTGCCGCCGATGTCGACCACTTGCGCACCCAGGCCCTGGCCGCCGCCGATGCGGCCGACGCCATGCGCTCCGCCCACGAAGCCGCCCTGGCGGACGCCGCCGCCGCGCGGGGGAGGGCGGAAGCGTATGTGGAAGGCGCGGCCGCCGAAGCGGTGGCGCTGCGGGGTGAAGTGGAGGCTGCGCGAGCCGACGCCTCCGCCTGGCGGCGGCAGCTGGCTGACATGGCTGGCGAGCGCGACACACTCACCTCCCAGTTGGATGCCGCCCGGTCAGAGGCCGCTGACGCAGTGGCCCGCGCTGACGCGGCGATAGCTGCGGCCGCGGCGGCAGACGCGCGCGCGCGCGCGCGACGGAGGCCTCTGCTTCTGAGCAGGCCGCCGCTGCTGGTGCACGCATCGCAACTGCCGAACGTACTGTGACGGCAGCCGTCGCTGCCCGCGATGCGGCCGCCGCGGACGCGGCCAAGCAGGCGACTGATGTGGAGGTGGCGAAACGCGCGGCTGTGGTGGCGGCAGAGAAAGTTGCTGCCGCCAACGCACGCGCCGAAGCTGCTGAGAAACAAACTGAGGCTGCTGACGAGCGTGCTGCTGCTGCTGAGGCACGGGCCGCTGCCGCAGAGGGCGCCGCGATCGATCCAGCAGAGTTGGCGTCTGCGCGTGCCGCGGCGGACGACGCGGGCGCGCGCGCGGCGGCGGCGACTGTTGAGCGCGATGCTGCTGTGACTGCACGCGATGCTGCCGTGGCTGAGCGTGACGCCAAAGTGGCGGACGTGCAGCGGGAAGCCGCGGCGTCGGTGGCAGCAGCCACCGCAGCGGCCGACGCGGCCGCCCAAGAAGCCGCCAGCCTGCGTACCGCCCTGGCCGCCGCCCAGAGCACGGCCGCGGCCGCCCAGGCCGAGGCCGAGGCCGCGCGCGCCGCGGCCGCCGAGTCGGCCGACCGCGCGGCGACCGGCGGCGAAGCGGCTCGCCGAGACGCGGAGACCGCGAGCGCGGCAGCCGCCGCCGCCGCCGACCGCGAGCGCGCGGCTGTGGCGGACGCGGAGGCTGCGCGAGCAGCTGCAGCGACTGCCCAAGCGGAGGCTGAAGCTGCGACTGCGCGTGCAGAGGAGGCCGACGCCGCGGCCGACGCGGCGGAGGCACGTGTGTCCACACTGGAAACCGACCTCGCCGCCGCTCTCGCCGCCTCCGCCGCAGCTGCCTCCCGTGCGAACGACGCGGAAGCCGACCTGCGGGACGTGCAGGCCACGCTGCGAGACCACGAGGTCAGCCTGTCGGCCGCGCACGCCGCGCGCGCGCGCGCTGAACGCGAAGCCGCCGCAGCCAACTCGCGCGCCGCTGAGTCGCACGCCGCCCGGCGGCGGGCGGAGGACGCGCTGGCGGCGGCGGCGCGGGGGCCGCTGGCGCGCGGGGCTGCGGCGGCAGCGCCAGAGGCGTGATTTGGTGAGAGGGGGGTTTATGAGGGTGGTCTCTGTTGCGCGTTGTTTGCAAAAAAAAATGAATGTCTTTCCCAGCCACCGTTCTCTCTTCTCCACACGCTTCCTCTTCACGGGTGGGCCACCGGGTCCTGGTACGTGCCACGCTCGCGCAGGAACGCGGCACCCGCCGGGTTGAACGACTCGCGCGGCGAGCGGCACCCCAGGGCGGGGGGGCCGGCACCGTACTTGGTGGCGCCATAGTATTTGAGCACGTCCTGGTGTGTGAGGTTTGTGGGGGTGGATGGGTGTCGGCAAGGAAAAAGAGGGGCGGTCTTCGCGCCCTCTCGACGCAGAGTAACTGCCGCCCCTCTCTCCCCTCTCTCCCTCTCACCTCGGGATACACCCCCTTCTCCTCTGTCGCGCCATACTTGACCTTGGCCACCGCGTACGACAGCGGCGTCCAGCCGCGGGGGCAGGACGCGTCCAGGGAGGCGCCGTAGCGAATGAACAGTTGCGTCATCCCCACCCCCCCGTCAATGGCCCAGAACAGGGCCGCGTCCCCCCCCGCGTTGACGTGGTTGGGGTCGGCGCCCGCGCGCAGCAGGGCGGTGGCGGCGGCCAGGTGGCCCCGGTGGGCGGCGGCCATCAGGGGGGTGTAGCCTTCGCGCGATTTGTAGGCGAGGCCAAACTCCCAGCCGGGGTCTGCCCCATCCTCCAGCGCTTTGTACACTCCATCAATGTCGTCTGCCACGATGGCGTTGTACATGAGCTCGGTGGCGCGGTCAGCGCGGAGAGCGCCGTCGGCGGCGGCCTCTGGGTCAAAGTCGGGGTGGTGCGACCCGCGGCCGCCGTCCCAAGCCGCCTCGTGGGCGGCGGCGGCTTCGGCGGCCCGTTTTTTCATGATGTCGTCCATGGTGGGGTGTGTTGGTGTTGGTGTGTCGGGGGGGGGGGGGCGACCGTTTCGGGGTGTGGAGAGAGGTGTGCCTGCTCTCGAAAGACTCAGTTTTTTGTTTGCCTTGTTTTGGGCTTTCGCCTCTTCCCGGCAAACACACACCGCACACACACACCTCCCCGCGGTCACCGACGCAGTTGGAGCCCGCCACTCAACCCACCCTCCCCCCGGTCGCCGCATGCTGGTGGGCGGGCCGCCCCCTCCCGACGCGCAGCTCTCGTCGGCGGAGCGCCTGCGCCTCTCCCTGGCGTCCCGCTGCCACGCGATGGCGCAGGCGCTGGGACTGAGGCGACTGGCAGACTATGTGGTCTATGTGAGAGTGGCTGTGGGGAGGGGGGAGAGGGGCGGGAGTCGTTTTTTTTTTTTTTTTTCGCATCCCATGCCCGCCCTTTTAACCAACCTAAAAAACCCACCCCACTCTCCCACCAGAGCGCCACCCTGCCCCCCACCTCCACCGTCACCGTGCTGGGCGCACGATACGCGGGTAGTGACGCTGTCGATGCAGGCGCTGATGCAACAGCCGACCCCCCTCCCCACATCGCGTGCGCGTTTCACCACGCCTCCTCCCTGCCGTGGCTCACCTACCGCCGCGACTTCCCCCCCCTGGACGGCATCACCACAGATGTAGGCTGGGGCTGCACCCTGCGGTCTGGCCAGATGCTGCTGGCTGCCGCCCTGCTGCGGGGCGCGGTGGGGCGGGAGTGGCGCCGCGCGCGCGACGCGGACACGCCACTGCCACCGTCCATCGATGCCCTGCTGTCCCTGTTTGCCGACACAAAGGATGCACCGTTGAGCCTGCACTCCCTGGTGTCAGCGGGAGCCCGTCACGGCGTGGTGGCGGGACGGTGGATTGGGCCGTCTGCGTTTTGCGGGGCGGCCGCGGCGGCACTCAACACAGCACGCGCTGCCCGCCCCAGCTCGACCCCCACCCTGCCTTCCGTCATTGTGCTGGATGGTGGAGGTGGTGCCCCCACCCTGTGGCGGGGGACGGCGCCCCCACCGTCGTGGCCAGCCCTGGTGTTGATTCCCCTCACCCTTGGCCCCTCGCGGTCCCTCACCCCGGCCTACGCCCCCCCCCTGGCGTCCGCCCTGGCCCTGCCCCAGTCCGCGGGGGCGCTAGGGGGGAGGCCGGGGGCGTCCCTGTTTTTTGTGGGGGTGGCGGTGGACGAGAGTGGTGGTGGTGACGCCAGCGGCAGTGGAGGCGCACCTCCCTCCTCACCCACCCTACTCCTCCACCTCGACCCCCACGACGCCCGCCCCGCCGCCGCCCCCCTGGCCCACTGGTGCGACGCTCCCCGCGTGTTGCGGCTGGACGGGGTGGACCCATCGCTTGCCCTGGCGTATTGGTGTGGCGGGGCAGAAGACTGGACCGCGCTGTGCGACGGCCTCGCCTCCATTGAAGCGTCCCACCCGGGCGCCCCCCTGGTGTCGGTGCGGGACGGGGATGGCGCGGCCGCCGCTGCGGCGGACGCGGCGGCGGCGGCGGCGGTGGCGGGAGGGGAGTGTGAGGATGGCGGGTTTGAACTGTTGTGAGTTTTTTTTTTTGTTGTTGTTGTTGTTGCTGTCTCCCCATCCCCTGTTGTCCAAAGAAGTCATGTAAGAGAGACAGAAACACCACGCCCTCCACTAGCGCACGCAGAATGTGAAAAAGGGAGAAAAAAACGGCGGATTTTTACACACACGGGTGCAAAAAAAGGGGGACGCAGGGAGGGCAAATGTGAGGAAAAACAGGCCAGGGTGATGGAGGAGAAGCGGTGCAGGGCCAGACACACGCACGCTCCAGCCCCCACCACACGCTGGTGCGCAGACGGGGAAGGAGGCGAGCATGGGGCAGCCCCTGCCGCGAATTTCGTCGTGCCCTCAATCTTCAAGCCTTCTTCTGCTCCTGCCCCGGGCGCCACCGCTTCGGCGGCTCCCGCACCTTGCGCGCCTCACGCGACCGCACGCGCACCACTTTCGAGTGGATGGCGGCCGACACACAGTAGTAGACTTTGCGGTAAATCTTGGGCAGCGCGTACCCGTCGATCGTCGACGCGTCCTGCATGTCGCGCACCGCGGACGCGTCCACGATGTTGCGCACGATGAAGCGCTTGATGGCCTTGTCCTTGGGGACGAGCACGCCGGACGACTCGCAGCGGACGCGCTTGACCTGGGGGAGATGTGGAGAGGGGGGGAACAGGTGAGCGTTGTGGGGTTGTGGAGACTTAGGGTGCCGCCCACTCACACACCACATGCGGCACCACGCAACGCGCGCGCGTGCGGTGGCGGGGGGCGCGGGGCCGGGAGGGGGGGCCGGGAGGGCACGGCCGGCGACAACGCGCGCACGCGAGATCGCAGAGGCAGAGCCGCCGTGATTGCCTGCGCACACGCTCGCCGCCCCCCCGCTGCTCGATCGCGGCCAGCGGCGCGGCATGTGGGCACGCAAGCAATCACTCCGCCCTGCAGGCGACAGCAGGGGACGCCGCGCCCGGGTGGCGGCGGCGGCGGTGAGGCCACCGTGTGCTGGGGACACTCCGAATCGCGGAGCGCCGCGTCGCCCCCCCCCCCCCCACGTTTCCCCCCCTGCGCCCTCCTACTCACGTGGCCGCGGCCGTGCTTGTTGCGGCCGCCGTTGCGACGCTTCTTGGTCATGGTGGTGTGTGTGTTTGGGGGGGGGGGGGGGAGCGGACAAGAAAAAAGAGTGTGAGAGCCAGACGCTCACGCACCACCACACTCCTCTCGAGCGAGCGAGAGAGGCGTCACCCAGGCGAGATGGCGACCGCGGCCCTCCTGGCCGCCTCCGGCCTCGTCGACGCCGACGACACGCCCTCCTGGCTGTCGGACGGTTCGTCCGGCACCGACGACGGCGACACCGTCACCCCACACGCGCCGCCCGGCCTGCGTCTCCACCGCCGCGCGCTCTCGCGCACCGCGCGGGCCGCGCTGGCGACCGCGCTGGCGGCCTCCCTGCCCGACCTGGCCCGGGACGACGCGGCTGTCAACCAGGCCATGGTGTTTGCGGGGTCAAGTGAGCCCCTGCCGCCATGGGCGGCGCTGGCAGCGGCTGCAGTCGACACCGCGCACTGGCCGCCCAGCTTGACTGACCGCGGTCACCCACCCTTCAACTCGACCGCGATCAACGTGTACAAGCCACATGACGTGTTGGTGCCGCACGTGGATTTAAGCCACTATGCAGACGGCGTGGCCATCGTGTCGCTGGGAGGTCCGGTTGTGATGTCGCTCACCCACCTGCACGACGCCACCCGCACGTGTGCCGTGTTGCTGCGCCCGGGGGACATTCTCACGCTGCACGGAGATGCGCGCTGGCGGTGGACGCACGGCTTTGGGGCGGGAGATGGAGTGTGGAGGGGGGCGCGCGTGCCGCGCGCGCGTGTGCGCGTGGGGGTCACGCTGCGCTGGATGGAACGTGAGGCTGGGGCGGATGCGTGACGTCTAGAGAGAGACAGGCGGTGTGCGTGTTTGTAGGAACGAAAATAGAAATTAAGCAACTAGTGATGGATCACCTCACCCACCTCACCCCAACCCCTCTCTCCCAAAACTCACGCCGCCGACGCCGCCGCCTTGGCGTCCGCCTCCGTCAACGGCCCCACAGACCACCCAGACAGAGCGTCCGCATCTCCGTCCCCGGGGGACAGGCGCAGCAGGGAGGCGTGGTAGCGCGTGAGCGTGGGGCGGTGGCCGACGCTCACATACGTGACCCCCGCCCCCCGCAGCGCGGCATACATGGCGGCCTCGTTGGACACATCAAGTGCAGACGTGGATTCATCCATCAGCACGAGGGCGGGGCGGGCGAGGAGGACGCGCGCAAAGGCCAGGCGTTGCTGTTCGCCGAGGGACAGCATGGAGGCCCAATCAGCAACAGCGTCCAACCCTGTCCCAGCCACTCTGCATGATGGATCAGCCCTGTCCAGCAGGCCGCCCAGGCGCACGGTGCGCAGGGCGGCCGCCATGTCGGCGTCGGAGGGAGGGGGGGCGGGAGGAGTGCGCGCGCGTGGCGCGCGCGGCGCCGTTGCCGGAGTCACGCTCACCACTTCCGTCGGGCGCGCTCGTCCACCCGGGGTACAGCAGCTGGTCCCTCAAGCTGCCCAGTACGACGTACGGTCGCTGGGGGACGAAGAAGACGTCCCCCCCGCCGACACGGGTGATGGTGCCTGATCCGTCGGACCACAGCCCCGCGGCGGCACGCAGGATGGACGTCTTGCCCGCGCCCGACGGCCCCATGATGAGCAGGGAGTCACCCGAATCTACGTCAAACGTCAGACCGGACACTAGGGGGCGGGCGGGGCCTGCCGTGGCGGCGCCCGGCGGGAAGAGGGTGACGCGGTCGACCTGCAGGAGTGGGGCGGCACCGGCCCCACCCTTCTCCACCAACACCACCCCGCCGCGCGCATCCTTGGCAGCGTCCACCGCTTCCGAGAACTCGCCCAGACGGTCCACAACAGCAGAAAAGCCGGCCAAGGATTCAAGTTGGTAGACGACGAGGGAGACGTCGCTTAACACGTGGTTAAAGGCGGACGACGATTGTTGGATGACGCCCAGTTCGATGGCGCCCCGAAAGTACAACGGCGCCACGACGGCGGCAGGCAGGATCATGATGAGGTAGCGGTAGAGGGAGGTGAAGAAGGACAGGTTGCGCGAGGTGGAGAGGAGTTGGAGACCGTTGGCGACGGCGGCGGCCAGGCGCGACCGCAGCGTGGTGCCTTCCCCTGCTTCTCCTCCATAGAAGGCCACCGACTCTGCATTTTCACACACACGCAGCAGGGCGTACCGTAGGTCGGCTTCAGCCGCCTCCTGCGCAAAGTTGAGCTTGATGAGGGGGCGGCCGAGCCAGAGCGAGGTGGCGGTGCCGCCAACTGAGTAGATGAGCAAAGCCGCATACAGTGGCGGATAGATCGAGGCCAGAATGCCGGAGAAGGACACCAGGTCGACGGCGGCGGAGAGCAGGGTCAGGGCGAGCCCCAGGAAGGCGTCTGTGAAGGCACCCACATCCGCTGCTATGCGTTGGTCCGGGTTGTCCACTTTGCCCCCCGTCGCCAGCCGGTAGAAGGACCGGTTGGCCAGGTAGTCGGCGGTCAGGCGGTCGGTCAACCACTGGCGCCACTCGAGGGCGAGGCGGGATTGCAGGTAGTCTCGGAACACAAAAACGGGAATGCCAGCAGCCAGGGCGCCCAACCACTTGAACAGCATGGTGGTGAAGCGGGCGGCGTCCTTCTCGGAGAGTGCGTTGAAGAAGTCGCGGTTGAGGAAGTTGAAGAGGACGCTGGGTGTGTGGGGTGGGTGGGTGGGTTAAATGGACGAAAAGAAAGAGGCATTCGACCCCTTGCCACTCTCTCTCTCATCTTCTCTCACCTGACGCCCGTCGTGCCCAACGTCAGCCCCACGACGGCGGCCAACCTCCAGCGCGCCTTGTTGGCGACGGCGGGGTCGGACCAGTAAGGGGCGGCGAGCTGAGTGGAGGGAGAAGAAGGGGGTGGGTCATCGATGTTGGTTGGATGACCAAACTCCCGCCGTTTGCGTTAGTGCACACTGTCAAACACACGTCTCAAAACACATGTCTCTCTCCCTCTCTCTCACCTTGAACGCGCGCGACGCGATGACGCGCAGGTCGACCGACGGCCCTTCTCGCACAGCCCCCGCGTCGAGGGCCGGGGCGCCACCATCGTCCACGGGGGCGGCCCGCGTGGCCAGCACGCGATCACGCAGCACGCGTTGCGTGCCGGGCACGAGGGCTGGGCGACGGGCGGGGCGGGGCGGGGGCGCCGGCCGGCGCGGCAGCGGTGGCGGCAGCGGTCGGCCGCGCGGCGCCAGGGTGGTGGGGCGCATTGCGTGTGTGATGTGGGTGTGGAGCAAGGATACGGTCCAGGCGACAGGAAACAGCGCCCCCCACGCACCGGCTGGCGCAGGCGAAAGAGAGAGAGTGTTTTGCCCTCTCGCTCGATCGACCACAGCTCGAATGCCGCGACAACCCTACCCTACCTCCCTCGACGCGCCGGCCCGCCGGCGCGTCGACGCGGCCTCTGAGTTGTCGCACGCAAGTCGTCAGGCCACGTTGCTTGCCGCCCGCCGGCGCCTGCGCACGGGAGGCGCCCCCCCAGTCGTCGACGCGGTGGGCACGGCCGCAGCAGCAGCAGCAGCCTTGGTTGAGGCTGCCTGCACGCCGACAGACCTGCTGGCCCGTGTCACGGATCTGCGTCGAGCGGTGGCGCACGGCGATCCGCAGGCTGCGGCGGCTGCTGTGCCTGCAGCGCCAGCGTTGGCGTCCGCGCTCTCGTCCCGCACAGTCGCCGCAGAGGCTGCCTGGGCGCTGGGATCCATGGCGGCCAGTGACTGCGACGCTGCGCGAGCAGCTGTCGTGGACTGTGCGTTGCCGCGGCTGACTGCAGCCGCTGCGGGTGGGGGTGAAGTGGCGGCGTGGGCCGTCGGCAACATTTCAGCAGGCGCCGACGCCACCACTGCTGCCGCCCTGGCAGCCGCAGGCACCCTGGCCGCCCTGTTGACCGCTGCCTCCAACTCGCCCGACGTCCAGACGGCGGCCGTGGCTGCGTGGGCGGCGTCGGTAACTGCTCGTGCGATGGCAGATGTGCGCGCTGCCGTCACTCGCGACCCCCGCGTGCCTGCAGCCGCCGTCACCTCTCTCACGCGCGCCGGTGACGAATGCGGGTGGGCTCTGGCCGCCCTGGCGGCGTGCGGGTCGCGCGCCGCGGCCGCGCTGGCCGACGCCGGGGCGGCCCCGACGCTCGCGCGCGCGCGCTCGCTCACCACCCCACCCCCGGCCTCATCCGGGCGGCCGGCCACTTGCTGGCGCGTGCTCCCGCCCCGTCCGTGGCCGCGTTTGCGGGCGTGCCGGGCGCGTTGGCAGCGCTGGCGCGCGCGGTGGTGTCGCCACCCGCTCACACCGCTGCAGAAGCCGCCTGGGCACTGGCCAGCGCGGCGGCGGGGGGTGGCACCACCGCTGCGTCCGCGTTGGCGTCGGCTGGTGGCATCGAAGCCGGCCTCGCAGCGGCCGCCAGCGGCAGCGGGCTCGCGCCGCGGGAGGGGGCCGCGTTGTTGACGGCGCTCGTCGCTGCGCGCGCTGCCCCGCCACACGCCGCCCTGGCTCCCGCCACGGCCGCCGCGCTGGCCGTGCCCACCGCCCGCCCCTTTGCGGTGGGCCTGGCGGCCGCTGCGCTGGACGTGGATGGCGTTGGCGCGGCAGCCGCGCTTGCTGTGCCGGAGTGGCGCGACGGGCTGCGCGCGGCCGCGGCGGCCGGCTGCGACACCGCGGCACGCATTCTGGCGCGCGCGGGATGGAGTGGGAGATGGGATGCATGTTTTGTGGGCACACACTGTGCGTGATTGTTCCTGTTTTTCTTCAACAAAAAACCCACCCACCCAATCCTCTCTCCCCTCACGCTGCCACCGCCTTGGCCGCCGCCTTCTTCTTCTTCTTGGTCTTCAGCGAGGACGCCAGCAACATTTTGAGGTCGGCGTCCTCCACCTTTTTGTCGGTGGGGGCGTCCTGGTGGGGCGCGCCCGTCACGCGGTCGGAGCCGTTGGGCAGCAGCAGCACGGTCGCCTTGAACTGGGCAACGCGGGCGCCCGACTTTTCGTGCAGCACGGGGTAGGAGTGCAGCAGGCCGTGGTTGACGCATTCCACGAGGCCCAGGCGGGCGCCGGGCGTCTCCAGGGAGCGCAAGCAAAACGGCATGGTCGAAAACCGGCGCGACACCTCGGACAGCACGCCGCGCGCGGCTTTCAGCTTCAGGCTGTACCCCCCCTCCAGCGCGCGCTTGTACACGGTGGTCGCCCTCTCGTCGTGCACCTTGGCCCGGCCGTCCCCGGTGGACAGCACGATGTCGATGGCCCACGCCTCGTTTTCGTCAAACACGTCCCCCGTGTCTTTGGGCGGGGGCGGTGCGTTGGCACTGTCCTCCACGTGCCGCGACAGCAGGCACTTGTCGCCGTCGATGACAAACTGGGCCAGTTTGTGGGAGAGGACGCCTTCCACGACGGTGAGGCCGAAGGCGGCAGCGACCTTTTCCAGGACGGGGGCGACGTCGGCCAGTTTCTTGCCGGGGCGCACGCACCGCAGCGCGGCCTCCATCGCGGTGGCTGCGCCGGCCAGCAGGTCGGCGTCCCTGCCCGTCACGGGGCCCAGGACCAGGGTGTGGCCGACGACCGCGATCCAGCCGTCGATGTGGGCACCAAGATCGATTTTGACGACGTCCCCGTCAGCCAGCGTGGTCGCGTCGTCGCCCTGGGGGCAGTAGTGGCCGACCACCGAGTTGATGGACAGGCAGGTGGGGAAGGCGATGCCCTTCTCCAGCTTCTTGCCTTTGTAGACTTTGGAGCAGAGGCTGTGGGTGGGTGGGTGGGTGGGTGAGGGTCGACGGCTTGTGTGTTTGCTGCGCATGTGCTGCCAATCGTGGCGACGCGTCTCCCACAGGTTGCCCCAAACACACACAGGCAATTGAGCAGCATGTGCTGACCGCGCGCACGCGTGTGGCGGGGCCAGTTCAACACCCAAACCCAGCACCAACCAAAACGACTCACTCGTCGATCACAGCGTCGCCCTTCGCGCACACGTCCACCAGCTTGGCGCCCGGCTTGCACTCCTCGATGACGGCCTTGAGGGCAGCTGTGTTGGGTGATAGTGGGGTGGGAGAAAGGGAATGAGGATGAGTGAGGGCGCGGGGCGGCCGCGTCTACTCGGACAAATCGTTGCCGATTGGGGGTCGAGCGAAAAAAGAAAACAAAAGCCCTCCTCCCCCCTCCACACTGACCATTCGCGATCTCAGCGGCCGCCTTGTACTTGGTGACGACGTCAGACTGTGGGAATGAGTGGGAGGGTGCACGAGTGAGTGTGAGAGACCGTGCTTTTGCCGCGGTCCGGGCCGCCGGTCGTTTCGCCCGGTTGCCGTTCCCTCGCGTCCCCCCCCACACAACACGCACGTTGGTCAGGTCCAGCTCCTGCTCGCTGCCCGCGTCCGACATGGTGGTGCGCGGTGCAAAAAGGGGTGGTGAAGAAGGGAAAGAGAGAGGGAGGAGGGGACGCGCGGGCAGGAGGAAGAGATGGGAGTTTGTGAAGAGTCGTTTTTTTTCGACGCGCTCCATTGTCTTTGCTTGTTTTCTCTTGTGCTCGTCCCGCGCCCTCTCTTCCACACACACACGATGACGCTGTGGACGCTTTGCCAGGTGTGTGCGTGTGTGTGTGTGTGTGCGTGCGGTTCGGCGAGCGCGCGCGTGCAGCACAGGCAAAAAGGGCACGCTGGTTTTCAGTCGCGCGCATCAGTTTCAGTCCACACCACCCACACGACCCAACCCACACAGGCCGCCCTGCTCGTCGTCAACGGCCTGGCCGTGTTCAACAACGACCGCTGCCTGGAGAAGTGGGGGCTGGGCCACTCCCTCGTCGGCCGCGGCGACAGCCTGACCGCAGGCCCGGGGCTGCTTCGGCGCCAGGTGGTCGAGTTTCTGCACGCGGTGACGTATTTGAGGGGTGAGTGGAGTGTGGTTGTGTATGCGAGAGAGTTGGATCGGGATCAAGGCGGCAGTTTTTCTGAGACTTAAAAAACTCACGCCCTCTCTTCCCCCACCCCTCCTTCAGTCCCACTCATCCCCATCAATGCCATCGTCATCATCGTCAAGCTGCTGTTTGGTTGAGAGAGAGAGAGAGGGAGCGTGAGAGAATCGTGTAGGCACTGTGTAGTTTTGATTTGTTTTCGACACCAAAAAAAAAAAAACGCTCTTTTCTTCTCTTCACACGTCCACCGCCGACATCCCCCTGTTCCCCACCGCCCCCCCCCCGCTCCAGCCAGTGAGCCAGCTGGCCCAGGCCGCGCGGATGCTTGCGCGCGCCCGCCGTGACTTCGTCGGCCGACGGCCGCACCTCGACGCGAGAGTGGGGGCGCAGCGCGGCGGCCGCAGCCGCGGACGGTGGGGGGGGCCGCCCCCGCGCGCCCTTCCCCTGGAGTCACCAGTCCCGCCGCCACCAGCCGCTGAAACGCGGCCCAGGCAGCCCCCCGCCCCCTGTCTGCGTCGGGGCCGTAGCCGCCCGCGCCCAAGGAGGCGTAGAGCGACCACGCCGCGTCAAAGGAGGCGCGGCCTTTCGAGGCTGCCACGCGGGCCAGGCACGCCAACACGAACACCTCCAGCACGGACGCCGACCGCACCGCATCCACCAGGTCGCGCTGGCGGGACCGCAGGGCGGCCAGGGCGGTGGTGATGTCGGTGGGCGTGGGCGCACGGTGGGAGAGGGCGGCGACAGACGCGACCTGGACTGCCGCCACCGCCGCGTCCCCTGCAGACAGCAGACCAAAGAAGTCGGCTTCATCCAGGGCGGAGGTGACGGTGGGGGTGGCCAGGGACGCGTCGACGGCAGCATTCCAGGCGGCCGCGTCGGCAGGAGTGAGGGAGGGTGGCGCGCCGGCGGACGGCAGCGACAGTGACTCGCGCAGCACGCCCGCCCCGGTGTCGGGGGGGGGCGGCCACACCGCGGGCGCGTAGGCGGGGACAGCGGCGCTGGTGTCGTCGCCGTCAGCATTCACATCCACGCCCCCGCCCGGGCGGGGCAGGTAGAGGACGCGCCCCGAAAAGCGGGAGCGCACCCGTTTCTCCAACAGGTCCACACAATCGATGCGGGCACTCACCCCAACCAAGGCGGCCGCCACGCGGGCCCCCGACACGCGGTCGCACAGGTTGTAGAGCAGGGCTTGGCGGGAGCGGCGGGCAAAGGCGTCTAGCTCGTCTAAGACAAAGACGGCTGCCCGTTTTGCAGACGCGAGTTGGGCTAAAACATCAGCAAAGAAGCCGATGTTTTCGTCGTGCGACGCCGACCGCTCAAAGGGCAGCCCAAACTGGGCGCACAGCTGGCGGGCGGCTTCGCGGAAGGCGACGCGTTCCTCCCAGTGCAGGAGGCCGGAGAGGCGCACGACGCCGACGCGGGGGGGGGGGCGCGCCCTCGGGCAGGGTCGCCCCCACAGCCAGGGTGGAGGTGCAGCCGACACGCACCTTGACAGCGCGCAGGACACGCTCAACCACCAGCGTCTTGCCTGCGCCGCGGGGGCCGACAAGGAGGGCAGACGTCGAGCCGTGGGGGAGGGTGACAGCGTCACCGACCACCCGCCCCAGCGACTCCGCCACCGACGCTGCCGATGGGCGCAGGGTCAGCGTGGTGGCGGCGTCCCCCGTGGGCCAAAGCAGGCGGGCGCGGATGGAGGTGGCGGCGGCAGACGCGGCAAGACGGGGGAGGGGAGTGACGGCGGGAGGCGGGGGGGTCACCGCTGAGGCCGCCTTGCCCCGAGGCGATGGCCGCGCTTTCGGCGATGCGGCCGTCTGCTTGACGCGCTTGGCGGCGGGTGGGGAGGGGGCGGACGGGGAGGAGGGGGCGGCGCGTTTGGCGGGCTGATGGGAGGGTGGGGGGAAAAGTGTGTGCGGGATGAAGGGCGTGGGTGGGCGCCCTTTTTTTGACATACACGCGCGGTGCAGGCCATGATGGTTGCGTGTGGTGGGCGATGGGTGCAGAGAGGAGGGGGCGCGGCGCGGCGCGGCAGCCACCGATTGAATTCAATCGGCAGTCGCATTAACGCGCGCTGTCTCCTCCCTCACCTTGGCGTCGGCCGCGCCGCCGCGCACTGGGGCGCGTTTGCGGGCGCCGGCGCGCATGTTGGGCGTGCGTGTGCGTGTGTGTGTGAGGGGAGAGGGAGTGTGTTGCCCGCGAGAGTGTGGGAAAAAATAAACAGCACGCGATGCGCTTACAGTCTCCCGCTCCTCTCTCTCTTCACTCTACGCCCGCGGCGCCAGCGCCCACTCGCACGACGCCACCCCCCGCCCCCGCACGCGGATGCGGTCGTCATACAAGTCCAGGGTGGCGTAGCAGTCGTGGCCGGGCGCTGTCTCCAAGACTGCGGCAAACACGCGGTAGTGAAGACCCGCCTCCTCACACGTCACTCCGCCGTCCCTGTGTGCGTGCCCCCCCAACACCGCGGCCACGACGCCCGTCCCATGCGTGTTCAGCACTCTCCTCACTGCGTCATGGTTCCATAGCAGGCAGACGGGGGGCGCGGTGGCGGGGTGGAGGGGTTGGTGGATGGCGATCAACGCGCGCTCCCCAGCGGCACGTGCCGCACTCAGCTCCCCATCCAGCCACGCCAGCTGGGCGTCGGACACGCCTCCACCAAACGCGACAAAGCGGCGATTCTCTCCCACCAGCCCATCGGCGCTGTTTTTGTTGGGGTTGGGGTTGTGGCGGGCGAGTAGTCCAGCAGCTGCTTTGGCATTCGGATGATCGGGGGCGCGCCCTGTGACTGCCACGTCGTACCCATCCAACACGACCAACCTCCACCCGGGCGCAATGAGAGTGGACGAGTACGAGTGGTCGGTGGAGCCGCCCCCCATGCCCAGCACCCGGTTGGCCAGGGGGCGGCCAAGATAGGTCAAACAGTGATTGCCAATCGTGTGGTGATGGGAAGCTCCTGCGATTTTCAACGCTGCCACCACTCTGTCCAGCAGGGCGGGTGCCGTGTCCTTGGGCTGGAACCCATCGATCACGTCGCCCAGGCCTAGGACTGCGTTGACGCCCTCGTCGCGCCACGCGGTGGCAGCGCGCGCGGCGCCGTCGACGGCCGCGCGATAATACCTTGGCCTGCCGCTAAACCCAGCACCGTCCGGTATGTCGGCCGCCTGGATGTCAGCCAGCACGCCGATGCGGGCGCGCGGCGCGGGCGGTGGGGGCAGTGGGGCTGCGCCGGCCGAGTCGGCCGCACGCGCGGCGACGGCGCGCGGGGAGGTGGGGGTGGACATGCCACGCATTTGACGGCCCGCTGCTGTCAGGGCGCGCGCGGCGTGGCGAATGTGGGGGGAGAGAGAGGAGGAAGCAGGAAAACCGAATCAGAGTTGTGTTGTTTCACTCGTGCGTCGTTCTCTCACTCTGCCGGCGCTCGCCAACCCGCTGCTTCTGCTTCAGCCACACTGTCAAAGCAGCGCTCCCCCCGCCTGTTGATCTTGACAGAGGCGTACAACCGGTCCGCTGGCACATAGTAGATCCTCTGGCCTCTGCTAGAGATGTTGCCCTTGATCTTGTCGCACGTCGGCTCGGGTGTCGTCGGAGCGGACGCCGCCACCGCCTCCGACCCGCTGCGCAGCCAACCGCCACGCGGCCTGGGCGCCCCCTTTGGCGCAGCCTCCGCGCGCGCCGCCACCGCCTCCAGCTGCGCGATGCGCGCTTCACGCCGCCACTCGGCGGGCTGCAGAAACGGGCCCGCCCACACGCCCGCGTGTGCGGCCCGGGCGCGCGCCTGGGCGTCTGCGTACGCGCCACGCGAGTATTGGGGCAGCTCGACCGCGAGGCCGCGTTCGACGAGGGTGCGTCCCGCGTCGGTGCCAGAGGGGCCAGCGCAGGAAGCGACGGCGCGTCCATACTGGTCGCCACCCTTCACGCTGCACGTCACGTCACGCAAGTCGCCCAGTGCGATGGCCAGGCCGTCCGTGGCTGCGTCGCCACAGGGGTAGTCGGCGCCGTCGTCACCGCGGCAGGCCTGCTTTTTTTCGGGGGCGTCCACACCCCACGACCGCACGCGGCGGGTGACGCCATCGGCCGACGTCAAGTCTAACGTGTCACCGTCAGCCAGGCGGGCGGTGTCATGGAGGGTGGTGCCGTGAGGCGGGGCGGGCGCGGCAGCAGCGAGGGCGGAGGGCAGGGGCAGTAGCGCCAGTGTGGCGACCAGAGCGGTCGCCAGCTGATGAGTGCGTGGAGGCTTGGCGATGGATGCATGGCACTCGATGCACGGTGTGAGAGTGGCTGGAGGGCGTGCAGGCCAGCGGGGCAGCATTGAAAAAGGGGGGACAGCGTTTTCAATGTGTCTCAGTCAGAAAAACCGAAACGTCGTTTTCTTGTTGTTTTTTCGCAATTGGGCCGCCGTGCCCGGGCGCCTCACACCCCAGGCGCCATCATGGACGCCACAACGCGGTACAACCTACCGTCCACCCTGACGTCTCGCCAGCGCGCCGCCGTCCACGCCGCCGCGACTGCTGCAAACGTCGGCCACGCCTCCACAGGAGAGGGGACCGCCCGGTCGCTCTCTATAGGCTGCCTGACCGCCGACCCTGTTCACACAGTGGCCGTGCCATGTGACGGCGACAGCGATGACACCCTGTTGGCAGCCCTGGCGGCGACAATAGGGGACGCGTTCTCCGGCGCAGTGTCCGTCGCGCTGGCCACCCCCAAGCCAACAGCAGCCAGCGGCCCAGCTGGCCGCTTGAACACAGCAGACGCGGCCACCTATGCAGCCGGCGTCCTGCCCCTGCTCACCGCTGAACGGGACGCAGAGGTTGCAGCCGCGCGGGCCGCGCTGGCAGGCGGCGGGCGCGGCGGCCACCGCCTGGCCCCCCTGCGCATCGACAGCATGGAGACGGGGTTGATGGGGCGCACCATGGTGAGGCTGGTGTCTGCCAAAGGGGGTGGTGGAGGCGGCGGTGGAGGCGGAGGCGGTACAAAGGGGGGTGACCACCCTCCTTTACCTGCCCACCGCTTTGGACCGCACGACCTGGTTGAACTGCGCCCCTCCAAAGCCCCCCCCTCCGACCCACCCCTCGCCTCCGGCATCGTGTCCCGCCTGACGGATGACGCCGTCACCGTGGCGTGCGATGAAGCGCCGGATGTTGATGCTGATGGAGGCACCGCCTCCTTCCGCCTGGACCGCCTGGCCAACGACGTCACCCACCGCCGCCTGACGGCCGCGGTGGATGACTTGGTGGCGGTGGCCAGCGCGCGGGATGGGCCCGGGGCGGGCGTGGTGGGCGTGCTGTTTGGTGGGGAGGCGGCCGACGCGGACCCTCCGCGCGCGCCGCTCGTGCCCTTCAACCAGGGGCTGGATCCCTCCCAGAGGGCGGCCGTGGAGGCGGCCCTGGGGGCGCGGCGTGTGGCGTTGGTGCATGGGCCGCCAGGTGAGTTGAGTGAGAAGGAGGATGGGGGGTTGGAAAACAAGGGCAGAGCAAACAACCCAGTCATCCACCCTCCCCCCTCTCACCCAGGCACCGGCAAAACCACCACCGTCGTCGAGATCGTGCGCCAGCTGGTGGCCCGAGGCGACCGCGTCCTGCTGGCGGCGCCGTCCAACGTGGCGGTGGACACGCTTGTGGAGAGGATCACTTCTTCCGACCCGCGCCTCGCCATCGTGCGCGTCGGCCACCCCGCCCGCCTGCTGCCGTCCGTTCTGGCCACCTGTCTGGATGCCCGGGTGGCGGCCTCCGATGCGGCGGGGCTGGCGGCGGACGCGAGGGCGGATGCCAAGAGGTTGAACGCAAAGCTGGGCAAACTTGGGCGGAGAGATTTCGACGCGCGGCGGCGCATCCGCAGCGAGCTGCGCTCCCTGGCCAAGGAGGCGCGGTCCCGGGATCGCCAAGCGGTGGCTGAAGTCGTGTCCCGGGCGCGAGTCGTGGCGGCCACGCTGACGGGGCTGTCGCAGAGGCTGCTCGGGTCTGTGCGGCGGGCAACGCGCTCCGACGCGCGCGACGCCTCCACCCCTTCCTTTGACGTCGCCGTCGTCGATGAAGCCGCCCAAGCCCTGGAGCCCGCTGCCTGGGCGGCCCTGCTGCGCGCGCCGAGGGCGGTGCTGGCGGGGGACCACAAGCAGCTGCCACCCACTGTGACTGATGCTGGAGCGGCAGCGGGCGGTCTCAGCGTGACGCTCTTCGAACGTGCACACACCCTCCTCGACGCTGCCGCCTCCTCGGCCTCCACCTCCCTCCCTCACCACCCCTGCGTCGCCATGCTGACGACGCAGTACAGGATGCATGACGCGATTGGGGGGTGGGCATCGAGGGAGATGTACGGGGGAGCACTGACAGCTGATGACTCTGTCGCAGCCCACACCTTGGCCGACCTGCTGCGCTCCCGCGGCAATGCCGCCGCCGCAGACGCAGCGGACGCTGACGACGCCCTCGGCCCCCTCCTGCTTCTGGACACGGCGGGGTGCGACTGTGAGGAGAGCAAACCAGATGGCGAGGAAGGGTCGACGCTCAACCCGCGCGAAGCGGCGGCCGCCTGGGCCCACGTGCAACGGCTGCTGGACGCCGGCCTCACAGACACCGACATCGGCGTCATTGCCCCCTACTCTGCTCAAGTCGCCACCCTGCGTGGGTTGAGGCCGGCCGATGGGCGAGGGTCGGGAGTGGAGGTGGCAACCGTCGACGGTTTTCAAGGCCGAGAAAAGGAGGCCATCATCATCTCCGCCACCCGGTCCAACCCGGACGCGTCCGTCGGCTTCCTGGCGGACGCGCGCCGCATGAATGTGGCCGTCACGCGGGGGCGGCGCCACGTGGCCCTGGTGTGTGACACCGACACGCTCGCGCGGGGGGATGCGTTCCTGGGGCGCCTGGTGGCCTGGACCTCGGAGCACGGCGCCCACGAGTCGGCTGCTGGGCTGGTGGATTGATGGCGTGTGTGTGGAAAAACGGCATGTTTTTTTTTGTGGTGTGTGTGCACCGGGCGTGCACCACACAAGAATTTCAAACAGACTCTGTGCTCAACCTCCCCCAACCACCATCATCACCGCATCGCCCCGGCCCGCAGCACGTCCACCATGTCGAACAGCTTCATCTCGCTCCCCTCCGCCGCCCGCGCCGCCAGGAACAGGGCGGCGTCCACCGTGCCCTCCGCGTAAATGGTCCGTCCACACACGTTGTGCTGAAACTCAAAGCTCACACTCCCATCAGGCGACGTCAGGCGGTACGTGTGGAACGCGTGCCCGGACAGCGCGGCTTCGGGCACCTTCATCTCATCCATGGCGGCGACCGGGTCGCGCACGCGTTCAATGTCTGAGTCGGAGAAGGGGAGGACGCCCAGGCCGCGGAATGACTCCACCACCGATTTGGCGGTGCCACTGGTGTCCGCTTTGGAGCGTTGGTGAGACTCGCGCACAGTCAGCGTGTAGCCTGAGAAGGCGCCAGGGAATTCAGAGGCCATGGCGGCCAGGGTGGCTTGGAAGGCGACGACTTGTTTGCCCATCTGGGGCGCGATCACGGCGTACGCCCCCGCCGCCTTCGTGTCGGCCAGCAGAGCGTCTCGGTCGCCGCCCGTGGTGCCCATGACGAAGGGGACGCCGTTAGCGGCGTAGAAGCGGGCGTTGTCTGAAGGGAGGGGAGGGTGGGGTGGGTTTGGGGACGCACACACACAAAACCGATCAAAAAAACGCATCATTCTCCCAAATCACACACTCACCATTCACCGCCGTCGGCAGCGTGTAGTCCACCACCACCAGGCCCGGGAACTCGCTCTTCACCCTGTCCATGGCGGCCTGGCGTTCGGCGGGGGCGACCAATTCAACTGGAATGCCGCTGACTCCCACGTTGGCCACCGCCACCGCTTCCGAGGCGCCGGTGAAGGTGTAGGGGACGAGGGTGAGGCCGGCCCTGACGACGGCTTCGGCGGTGGCGTGGCCCATCTGGGCGAGGGAGGGAGGGTTGGTTTGGAGCGTTTCGGCTGTCCGATGCGGAGTCGCCGCCTGCTTTCCCTCTCCCAACTGGCGCGACCCACACCCACACACACACTCCATCATTCTCACCTTGCCCGTGCACGCGTTGACCATGATGGGGGGGCCGCCCGCGGGCGCAGCCGCGACCGCGATGCAGGCGCGCCGCGCCGCGAGCTTGCGGGGAGGGGGGGCGGCGCCGGTGGGCGAGGGGCGCGGTCCCCGTGTGGCACGCAGCATTGTTGCGTTGGTTGATTGGGGGGGGACGCGGGGGACGCGGGAGGACGCGAGCGTCTGGAAACAGAGCGAAAGAGAAAAAAAAAAAACTGTGGCCGACTCCCACACACACCCGAAACCGACGCTCCGTCCCCCCCACGACACGCGCCCTTGCCCAGCGCTGGTGACGGGCGCGTCCCCTCTTCTGCGCACACACGCACGCACACGCACCGCCATGCCGGCCGACAGTGCGAGCGACGCCGGCGCGTCCGCCAGAGTCGCGAGCGATGCCGCCAGGTGAGAGAGAGTGGTGTGGATGGGGGAGGAGGGCGCGTGAATTTGGGACATTACGCGCTGGAGGAGCGCATACAGCGTGTGCAGAACTGCAGACGGAGGTGGCGCCGTCGCGGGCGGCGGGGGGCGTGCGTGCGAGACGACACCGACACCCCGACCGTGCGCCCCTGATTTCACGCCTCCTCCGCCTCCCTCCCCACCCTCCCCCACACAGCCCACGCGCCACCGGCAACAAGTCCGCGAGCCACTGCTACGACACGTGAGTGTCAGAGTGGTGGGGGGAGGCAAGGGAAGGAGCGCGGCAAGCGGAAACAAAGCGCGTCCCCGACCCCCCATGCCAACCCAAAACACCCCCACCCACACACACACACAGCGACACCCTGCTCTCCCTTGCCGACGCGCACAAAGCCCTGCCGTCCGACCTGACCCAGGACGACCTGCGCGAACTGTTCAACGACGGTCGGGCGCCCCCCCCGTCAGACGCACGCCCGATCTCCGAGCGGGTTGCGATTCCCGACAGGCGCGCCCCCGACGCCGCCTCCTCCCGCGACTCGGCGGGGTGGCGCGGCGGCGGCGGCGGCGCCGATGGTGGAGGCGGCGGCTCCGCAGACGGCACGTCGTGGCGTGGGGGCGGGTTCGCGGGGGCCGCGTCGCTGTCGCCGCGCGGGGGGGGGGGGTGCCCCCGCCGCCGCCCCGCCGCCCGCCCTGCGGTCCCGCCTGCTGGACGGTGGCGCGGAGCCGGGGACGTCGCCACCGGGGGGCGCCTGGCGCGGCCCTGGTGGCGAGCGGGGCGGGGCGCTGCCCTCCCCCGGCGGCGGCGGCAGAGGCCGCGGCGGTGGCGGCGCGAAAGCCCCCTGGGAACCGCGCGGCACCCCTCCCGGCCGCTCCGCCGCCGACCGGCGCGACGGGTGGGCCAAGCCGCCCCCCCCCGTCAAAGACCGCAAACCCGGGGGCGGCGACGACGACCGCGACGGTGACTGGCGTGCCGCCAAGGCGAGCGGTGGCGGCGGCGCGGCCGCCAAACCGCGGCGCGGCGACTGGGCCGACCCCCGAGACGCGCCCGGCCGTCGCGACCGGCGCGACCGGCGCGACCGGGGCGACCGGGGAGGCGCTGCCTGGGCGGATGAACCGGTGACCGGGGATGCGGCAGCGTCAGCAGACGCGCGCAGGGCAGAGTTTGAGGCGGAGCGCCAGCGCCGCGCGGCCGAGCGCGGCGGCGCGGCCCACCCGGGCGCTGCTGCAGCCGCCGCCTCCATGGCGGAACTGCTGGACGATGACGAGATTGAAGCCATGCGGCGGGAAGCGTTGGCCGACCTGGGGGGGGCGAGCGCGGCTGACGACCTGTTTTTCGGGAGAGGCGGCGGAGGCGGGGGAGGTGCCCCACCCTCCGGCCGCGCATCCTCTCGATTTGGGTTTGGGGAGCCGGCGCCTCCATCCGCGGCGCCACCGCCTGCCCAGTCTGGCGGTGGTGGGTTCGACTTCACGCGGCTGGCTGCCGCTGCCGCCGCGACGGGCGCGGCGCTGCCGCCGCCCCCCGGGCGCGCGGCAGCTGCGGCGGATATCGAGGCGTCGTTGCTGGCGGGCAGCGGGGGCGGCGGTGCACCACCTCCTGCTGCGCGGGGCCACGACCCCAACGCGGGCAAAACGCTGCTGTATTTGCTGCGGCGCGGCAGCGGCCCCGCGGCCGTGACGCCACCCGCGCCGCCTCCCGCCGCGCACCACCCGCCTCTTCCTGCCACCCACCACCCCCAACCCTCGTCGGGCGCCGCCCTGCTGGCCGCTCTCACGGGCGGCGCCCCCCGCCCGGACGCCCCCCCCGTGTACGTGCGCCCCCCCCCCCCTGCCGCCCGCTGAGGCGGAGGCCGCGTACCAGCGCCAGCTGGAGTGGGCGGCGCGCGAGTCCATGCAGGAGCACCAGCACGCGGTGCGGCAGGGGCAGCGGCCGCCGCCGCCGCCGCCCGGATGGCCGGTCGGGGTGCCGTATGGGGGGGCGCTGCCACAGCAGCACGCGCACGGGGGGCCGCCCCCCGCCGCGCTGGCCGCGCTGGCGGCGCAGGCGACGGCGGCCCAGCTGTACCCGCCTGGGGGGCCGCCGCAGCAGCACCAGCAACCGCCGTATGGGGGTGGGGGTGGGGGTGGGTTCTATTGAGAGTGGAGAGGGAGGGTGAGGGTGTGCGAGTCGGGGAGGGTTTGCGTTTTTTTTGGGGGGGGGGGCTAGTGCGTGGACGTGCTTGATTGTGTCACCAACGCACCAGCAAACGAAACAAAACCAGCTCGCTATCCTGGGCGCCGGCTCCCGGCCTGCTTTGGGGGGTCGAGAGGGAAAAAACGGCGAGACGAGGGCGGCGACGACGAAAAAAACGCGTCGGCCACGCTGTTTTTTTACACCTCGCCTGCGTTTTTTTTGGGGGGGACGACCGGGCGGCGCCTCCCCTGTGCTCTCCCTCCCTCCCTCGACCCCCAATGAGGGCCCCTGTCTAGCTAGCCAGCTTCCCCCCTCACCAATGAGCTCCCGCACCGCGCCCGACGCGCCGCTCGCGGGCGCGCCGCCCGACAAGCCCCCCCCCTCGCGCGAGGGGTCGGTGAGGCGAGGCTTTCAAGCGTTTGCAGGTGTGTGTGGGTTCTGTGTGTCTGTTGCGTGGCGGTGTGGGAGGCTGTTGTGCGGAGGAGGCGGCGGGACAAGCCGCACGCGGCGCGCCGAATGCCCACCCACACGACGGCACGGTCTTCCCGGCCTGTTTCCCGGCCGCCTCCGCCACGCGTTCCCCTCACTAACGGTGGAGACACATGCTGTCTCTCGTTGTGGCGGGACGGCAGGGGCGGCTGCCGGGCCAAAACGGGTGAGAGCGTGCCAATAGGTCGAGCGGCGTTTTGTTTGTCTTGTTTTTTCCAACCCACACTCCTCACACAAAGCCGCCTTCACCCGCCGCGACTCCGCGACCGCGACGCCACCCTGCCCCTCCTCCCGGGAAGGCTCCCGCCGGGGCGGCCTGAGCACCTCGCGCGAAGGCTCCCGCCGCGGCGGCGGCGCGTTCACTGGGCTGCGCACAGTCGAGCCGGTCGCAGAGGACGCCTCCCTGCCGCCCTCCCCCACGCGGGACACGGTGGCAGCAGCCGCTGCCGCCCTGGAGGAACAGCAAGCGTTGAGACGCGGCGACGACGGCGCGCGGGAGGGGACGCCGGGCAGTGTGGTCGATGTTGCGACGACGAGCGACCCCCTGCCTGCCGCCACCGACGATGCCCCCACACCACCCTCCATCATCACCACCACCATCACTCGCGCCCTCGCGCCCCCACGCGCCGTCTTTTACGACTTTGTGCCGACCGCCGGCGCCCCCCCTCCCCCCCGCTGGGGCGCTGCCGCAGCAGCTGTGGGCGACGCCTTGGTCGTCGTGGGCGGTGTCGGCGCCGCCGTCTTCGACGATGCCTGGAGCTACGACGCCGCGGCCGCGGCGTGGACCCGCCTGCGCACGCACGCCGCGCCGTCCCACACGCTCGCCCCCACTTTTAGACGCTCCGACGGCCCGGGCGCCGTCTTCGGCGCCGCAGCAGCCGCCTGGAATGGCGACTTCTACGTGTATGGCGGCCGCGCGGGGCGTGCTTTCCTGAGGACGACGCACGTGTTGGACGTGGGGGCCGCGGCGTGGCGGTCGCTCAAAGACGCGCCGCCGCGCGATGCACCCCCCGCGGTGGCGGGGGCGACTCTGACCGCGGTCGACTACGCAGGCCTCGTGCTGTTTGGTGGCGCCGGCAAGAGAGTGAGTGGGGACGCCTGGGTGTTGGCGCCACCAGACAACGGGGCCAGCACCGCGCGCTGGCAGCGCCTGGCCCTCGCCCCCGGCTCCCCGACCCCCCCCCCCCCGCCACGGCCACACCGCGGTCCTGGCCCCAGGCGGCCGCGTCATCATCCATGGCGGCGCGGGTGCCGACGGTGGCGCTCTGGGCGATGTCTGGGAGCTCGATGTGGGCGCGCGCGCCTGGACGCGCCGCGACCCGACCGGCCCACCCCCCCTCCCCCGCTTCTCGCACGCCGCCGCCCTCACCCCGTGCGGCGCCATGTTTGTGTTTGGCGGGTGTTCAGGGGAGGGCGGCTTTTTGAATGATGGCGTGGTGTTGAGCTTGGACACGTGGACGTGGGCCCACACGACCCCTGTCGGCCCGCCCCCACCCCCCCGCTACGGCGCGGCGGCTGCATCTGTCTCGGACCGCGTCCTGCTGTTTGGTGGGTCGGATGCGCGCCAACCGTTTGGCGGCATCGTGTCAGTGTCGACAGACCTGGGCACCGCAGGCGGCGACGACGCCCTCCCCCGCTCCAGCGTGGGCGCGTCCGCCCCCACCTCCCCCACCGCGGGCGGCACATCCAGTGTCGCCCTGGCCACCACGCTGAGGCGGCGCAATGCAGTTGCTGCCCATGAGGCGGCCGCCAAGAAGGCGGCGGTGGCGGCGGGCCTGTTTCGGGCCGAGCGCGCGCGCGCCGACACGCTCGCCGCCGAGCTGGCCGCCGCCCGCATGCTGCTGGAGGAGGCGGCAGAGACGACTGCGGATGACAGGAAGGCTGCTGACGTGGCCAGGCGGGCGGCGGCGTCCGCCGACGCACGCGCCGCGGCGGTCGCGCGAGAGCGCGACGCCGCTCGCGCGGCGACCGCGGCCGCCGCGGCTGAAGCCACCGCCCTGCGCGCCCGTGTGGCCGCCGCCGAAGCCAGAGAAGCCGTGGCAGACGAGCGCGCCCGCGCCGCGGAAGCCGCCCGCGACGCGGCGCGGGCGGACGCGGCGGCCGCGCGCGCGGCCGCGCGCGCGGCAGCGGGCGACAGCGCCGCGGCCGCCGCACGCGACGCGTTGGCCGCCGAACTTCGCCTCCTGCGCGGCGACCCGGGCGCCCTGGCGGCCGCGCCCCGCGCCGACCTGGTGGCCCTGGAAGAAACGGCGCGTGCCACGTGGGACGCGGCGGCGGGCGCGCTGCGCGCGGCCGACGCGGCGGAGGCGCGCGCCCTGCGCGCTGCCCTGGCCGAGCGCGACGCCGCGCTCGCGGCGCGTGCCCCTCCCCCCGTCCGCGCCTCCGAGTGTGGCCTCTGCCTGGCTGCCGATGTGGGGGGCGCCCTAGACTGCGGCCACCTGACGTGTGGGCCGTGTGGGGAGCGGTTGGTGGAGGACAAAGCAGACTGCCCGTGGTGTGCCGCGCCCGTCACACAAACGCGGCGCGTGTTCACCGGGTGAGGTGAGAGAGAGAGAGAGAGAGAGCGTGATTCATACTTAGCCCCTTCCCACACACACCCTCCCGCCTGCGCGCGGGGGGAGTGCGGAGGGCAGGAACGGGAGGGACGGTTGGAGGCGAGAGAGGGAGGGGGCAACTGCTGCGCCCCCGCCCGCTTTCGCCTTCACCCATCCCCCACCAACCAAACGCACACGTGACGTCCCCGAAGGAAACTTCTTGTTGTTTTTGTGTGTGTTTTTGGCGCTGGGAGAGAGAGATCGATTGTTTTTAACAAAGAAAATGAAACACTGTCGTTTTGTCTCGTCGTTTTGGTTTTCAGCAAGCGGGAGTGCATGCGTGTGCCTACGGGATACACAAAAAGGAACATGGAAGAAGAAAAAACAGGGGGTTGGGGGGGGGGGTTCGTGTGCGCTCTCTTCAAAAAAAACACTCAAAAAGAACCGCACACACACATACACACACTTCACCCACACAAGGCACACGCACTCCACACGCCCACTCCACACGCTTCACTCAAACGCCCACTGGTTCTCGCGGCGCACCTCCTCCTCCTCCTCGGGAGTAAAGTCGTTGGGAATGTTGAACGTCTTGCGAATCTCTTCCGGCGTTTTCCCCTTGATCATGTTGGCCACCGTCAGGCACGACAGGTCCAGCAGGGGCTTGATGTTGAGGTAGTTGGAGGCGAGGATGAGTTCGAACAGGGTGGATTGGTCGACTTTGACAAAGTCGGCGTCGTAGTCCTTCACCTCGTCGTCCGTCACGCGCTCGCCTGCCGGGGGGGCGGGAGGCGGGGGCGCGCCCTCCGCGGTGGGGGCGGGGGCGAGGGGGGTGACCTTGGCGTGGAACTTGCAGTACTCGAGGACCTGTGGGAGGAGGGTGGGGGTGGGGTGGGTGGGTGCGGGAGGGTGCGGAAGCGGAAGCACGAAAAGGAGAAAACGCTCTCTTTTTCTCTCTCTCCTTCTGCCCACACACAAACACTCACCTTGGACAGGATCTTGCCCGACACGTTGGGCAGGGGGATGGGGTCCTCGATGCCGGAGTCTGTGTGGGAGAGGAGGGGAAGAGAGTGAGCGTTTTTTTGTGTGTGGACCGCGTTTTTTTTTTTCTTATCCTCCCTCCACCCCACCACTCACCCTCCACCGTGTTCTTGATCATCAGCGACATCTCGGCCACCTCCACGTCCACCGTGAACGACTGCTGGTCGGACGACACGAGCGTGACTTCGCCCTTGGCCTGTGGGGGTGTGGGTGGGTGGAAGGAGGGCGTGAGGGTCAATGGCCCCCCCTCTTTCGCACGCAAAGACACGCGCCGCCCGTCGCATCGCGCCAATCCCTCGCCCTCCCCTACCACCACCGGCAGCACATGCATCATGCCCGCCGTGCGCGGGGAGGGTGGGCGGGCAGGGGGGGGGGGGGGGGGAAGGGCATCGCGGCAGCGCGCGCGGTCCCCACTCGGAGGGAGACGCCCCCCCGCACGAAAACGGGCGTTACCGCCCCACCCACGCCCACCCGCCGGTCCCTGGGGTGGGGGTGGGGGGGGTGAGGGGGGTGCTGGACGCACCATGGTGACTCGGGTGTGAGGGAGGGGAGCGGTAAGGGAGGGGAGGCAGAAAGAAGGAAAGGAGTGTGGCAGAAACGCCGACACCCTCGCGTCGAGAAGAAAAAACGCGCGCGGTCCCATCGAGAACAAGGGGCGCCCCTCCCTCTCTCCCCGCACACGCCCGCGCCAACCTCCCATCAGCGCCTGCGCACACCCGCCCCTCCACAGCTCGCCTCTTCAGTGGGCGCCCAAATTGCTTTTGCAACATCGAGCCGCGTTTTTTTTTTTTTTTTTTCGAAAACAAGATGCGTGCCCTCCAGTCGCTCTCCGCCTTCTCCCACTCGGCGGGCGCCGACTTTGTGATGAAGACAAACCGGGGGGCTGTGGGTGAGTGGGCGTGGTGTGGGACGGGGGAAGGAGAGGGGAGCGAGGGGGGGACCGCGCCGCCCATCTCAAAACACGCTCGACCCACCCTCACCCTCACCCCCAGTCTCCACCCTGGCCCTGCTCACCGCCGCCTGGCTGCTGGCGGCTGAGACGTCGTCCTACTTCCGCCCCCCCCTGGAGCAGACGGTGGGTGACCCCCCCCACCGGCGGCACGACCTGTTGCGAGTGACCTTTGACGTGGCCTTCCCCTCCATGCCGTGCCACGCCCTTCACGTGGACACCTTTGACTCCACGGGCGACGCCTCCTCCGATGCTCGCGGCGGCATCCACGGCCGCGGCGTGGAGGGCGGGGGGGGTGACCGCGGCGCCGCACGCGCGGGGGAGGTCCACAAAACGCGCCTCGGCCCCGACGGCCACCCGATCCGCGCCCCCGAGTACGTGGCCCCCGCCTACGACGCGCTGCGGGTTGGTGGGTTTGCGTTTGCGGCGCCTGCTGTCGATGGCGCCGCCTTGGACGCTGCGTTTGACCAGGGGGAAGGGTGTGCCGTCACGGGGTGGCTTGCTGTCTCCCGCGTCTCGGGCGCCCTGCGCTTCACGCCCCACTTGGAAGACTACATGGCGACCCGGGCCGCTCGGTCGGCGCTGGCGGGCGCACTGTCGGCGGAACTCCACGCTGCGGGGGTGGAGGGACGGGGGCGCGCCTTTCTGCCCCACGTGCTGCGCCTGCAGCCCGACTTCTCTCGCCTCAACGTGTCCCACGTCGTGCGCAAGCTGTCTTTTGGCCCGCCCACGCCCGCCTCCCCGCCCAACCCGCTCGAAGATTCGGGGCGGGTGAGGGTGGGGGACAGCGGCGCCACCGGCACGTTTCGCTATTTCGCGCGCGTCGTTCCGATCGACGACCGCACGGGGCGCTGGCCGGAGAGGACGGCCGCGTATTCTTTAGGCGAAAAGTTCGACGTGCTCAAGCCGGAGGCGCCCGTGATTCCGTCGGTGTCGGTGCTGTATGACGTGGCCCCCCTCGCCGTCACCCTGGCCAAAGCACGCCCGCCGCTCGCCGTGGCTGCCGTGCGCTGGGCCGCGGTGACGGGGGGCGTCAAAGCGATGGCCAGCTTTGTGGACAGGGCGCTGCACGTGGTGTGATGTGGGTGGAGGGAGGGAGAGGTGTGTCAGCGCGTGTGACAAACAGCAAAAAAAAACGTTGGATGTTAAAAACCTTTGTTGTCTCTACGCCGCTGTGTCCATCGCCGCCGGCGCCCCACTGTCACCCGCCGTGGCGGCCTCATTCTCCAGATACTCATCCGCAAACTCCACCAACGCGGCTGCCGACCGGCGGGCGTCCAGGAAGAGGGCGTACGAGCGAGCGACGTCTTGCATCGCGACGGTGCTCGCTTTCCGCCGCGCAGCCACGGCCGCCGCCGCCGAGATCAACTGCAGCGCGTACCGCAGCGACGTCTCCACCCCGATGCGGGCCAGCAGGGACCTCGCGTCGTCGTCGGCGTCCACGTCCTCCTCGTCGCAGCGCAGGTCGACGATTTTGCGCACCTCCTTGGGCGAGTAGGCGCGCGTGTGCACGATGAGAAGACGATCCAACAGGTCTGGAGGCAGGCCGTGCGGGGCGGCGTAGCCGGCACCCTTCACCCGGGCGACGCCGCGGTTGGTGGCGAGGACGAGGAGGGGGGCCAAGTCGGATTCCAGGGCGCGGCCGAGGAAGGAGAAGCATTCCGCGTCAAGCGCGTGGGCTTCATCGATGAACAACACGCCCGGCGACACGTCCGCCTTGCCCTCCTCCCGCCACTGGGCGACGCGGGCGTCGATCTGTTCCCGCACTTCGGGCCGGATTTCGCCGGTGTCGCCAGCGAACAGAGCCATGAAACCCGAGGCGCGTGAATTGACGACGTCCACCTCGTGCAGCGACACAGAGTGCGCCACATCCCGCCGCTTGGCCAGCTCGCCGGCGGGTGTGGCCACAAACTTGGTGGCGGCGCCCAGGGCGTCATAGTCGCGGGAGCGGGCGAGGGAGCGGCCGAGCAGGGTGACGCGCCCCGACCCCTTGTCGATGGAAATGACGTCCCCTGCCGCCACCTTGGCCCCCGCCATCGACTCCACCATCTTGGCGCCCAGGTCGTACACCGTCTCCATGTCGGTGGTTTTGAGGGTGACGCGCCCCGTGGGGGCGGCGTCAGTCGCACCCGGCGCGGGGCGGTCGATCTCCAGCTCCACGACTTCGCCCTCGATCACCTCCGCCTCCTCCCGGATGCGCACCCCCACCGCCCGGCGCAGGGCCTGAGTGAGCGCCTCCGTCTTGGACATCTCGAGTGAATACACTTCGGAGGCGGCTAGCTGGGCGAACGGGGCGCCGTCGCCGAGCGCGCGCGCGAGCCCCGTCGCGACCGCCGTCTTCCCTGTGCCCGGGGGGCCGGCCAGGAGGACGCCCCGGCCCGCAACTTTGCCCTGGCTGATGAGGCGCAGGATGACGCCGCACGCCTGTGAGTTTGGGAGGGGGGGAGGGTGAGGGGTGTGTTGAATGGGCTCGCTCTCCCTGCCAGCCGCCGCCCTGGGTGGACCCGCGTCCACGGGCCGTGTACGCATGATTTCACACAGCACGGTGTCGCGTCCGCGGGGCGGCGGAATGCGGGGCCTTGTGCGACCGGGCGGGGGGGCCGCCGCAGATGCCGCCAGCCTGCCGTCGGGGGTCGACGGCGGAGAGCATCCCCCCCCCCCCCCCCCCCCCCTCCCCGCCGCGCCTTCCCTCCCAACACATGCACCACACTCACCTTGCGCGCCTCCTCCTGCCCCACCATGCCCTGCGCACACGCCTTGGCCTCCAGCGCGTCGTCAAGGCCGAGCCCCCGGATGTGGGAGTGCGCGCCCACGCGCTCGACGCGCGTCACGTCGGTGGAGGGCGCGTCGGCGGGGGTGAGCTTGAGGCCGGCGCCACCGCCGACGGCGGAGCGGTCGGCCATGGGGAGAAAGAGGGTGGGGGAAAGAGAGGAATGGAAAAAGAGAAAAGGGAGAGGAACAGTCCTGCCATCGTTTCGTCTGTGCTCTCTCCGCCCCCCACACCGACTGCGAAAAACTAGCACGGAGCTCTCTCTGATCACAGCACACAATGTAAATAAGTTCACTCTCTCAGCCCGGCCAGCCCGGCCGCGTCGCACACCGCCTCCCAAAACGCGCGCCGCCCTGCGCACCCGTCCAGCGCGCGCGCCACGTCTGTCTCCCCCCCCAGCCACTGTGCGGCAGGCGTCAGCTCGGGGTGGGTGCCGCACAGCACGGCCACGCCGGCGCCCGCGGTGCAGACGAGGGCGGCGGCGCCTCCCGAGCGTGCAGCGGTGACGGCGGGGGAGGGCGGGAGGGTGTCGGGGACGCCGCCCGCGTAGCGCGCGATCACGGTGACGCCGGCTGCTGAGTCGTCATCCGGCAGCGGGGACACGCCATCCGGTCCCACAAACACGGGGCCTCCGTTGCAGTAGTCGGTGGCGGGGCGCCAGGCGCGGTCGCTGCCGGTGTGTCGCCGCCACGCGAGCGTGACGGCGGCGGCGCCCGCTTCACTCTCGTACTCGAATCCCGGGACTGCCGCCCCCAGGGCCACGCCGTTGAAGAAGGCGAGTTGCCGGGGGCCTGCGGCTCTCAGGCGTGGGTGGGAGGGTTCGAACTCGATGGCCGAACACCCATAGTACGCCCCCGCGCACAGCCCCACGTACGCGCCCCCTCCCTCGACGAATGCTCTCAACGAGGCGTTGGGCGGTCCCTCCAGGTCGCGCGCGTAGGGACTGTCCGCGCCGCCGGGCAGGATGATGGCGGCGGTGGACGCGTGCCAGTCGAAGGACGCGAGGGCAGAGGGAGACGCCTGCGTCGTCACCGTGGCGCCGGGCAGGGACGCGGCCAGGGAGGCCGCGGCGGACGCGGACGAGCGGGCGCCCGCGCCCGCTCCTGTGTAAACGATGACGCCGCGACGCATGCGAAACGGCCTTTCTTTTGTTGGGGTCACAGAGTCGATTTTGTTTTGTTTTTGGTCGGCGTGTTTCTCTGCCCCGCCCGCGCGCCATGACGCGGCCCGCAGACGGCGCCGGGCCCTCCGGTCGCCCCGCCAAGCGGCCCCGCCAGCGCGAGTGCGTGTGTGGAGTGGGAGGGAGGACCGGCGTGGGGCGCGGGGCTCCCTCGCTTTGACGTGCGCATCGACTCTCACACACCCCTATCTCCCCTCACCCTTCAGATACGCGCGTGGCGCCATCATGCGCATCCGCGCCGAAAATTTCATGGCGAGTGGGGAGCGGGAGCAGAGGCCAATGAGGGAGCGCGTTTGGCACAGACGAAACGTTTGTCTCACACATACCACCATTCCCTCCCCTCCACCAGACCTACGCCAACCTGATCGACGTGTCGCCCGGACCCCAGCTCAACCTGGTGGTGGGGCCCAACGGTGAGTGGCTGGTTTTTTGCGGAGCGGCCGCTCCGCAAAAGTCTCGGCCTGAACAGGCCGAGACTGGGTCTGAACAGAAAACCGTTGGTCAGTATTGCACCCACACCTTCACACCCACCCTACCCAGGCGCCGGCAAATCCTCCCTCGTCTGCGCCATCTGTATCGGCCTGGGCGGCTCCCCCTCCATCCTGGGGCGGGCCCGGGACGTGGGCGAGTACGTGCGCCGCGGCTCCCAACGCGGGTGGGTCGAAATCACGCTCTCGCGCGGCCCCGGCCTCCCCCCCAGCGCCCTGCGCCGCGACCTGACGGCAGGGTCCAATGCGTCCGATTGGAGGCTGGACGGGTCCCCCTGCCGCGGGGAGGACGCGCTGGCGGTGGTGGCAGACCTGGGGGTGCAGCTGTCGAATCTGTGCCAGTTCCTGCCCCAGGACCGCGTCGCCGACTTTGCCCGCCTCACGCCGGCCGCCCTGCTGCGCGAAACGGAGGCCGCTGCAGGTGGGGCCGGCCTGGGCGCCGCCCACGATGGTTTGGTGGAGGCGGCGGACGCGGCGCGCGCGGCCGAGAGCGCGGCGTCCGCACTGACCGCCGAGGAAGCTGCTGCCGCCCGCCAGCATGAAGCCACCCGGCATGACGCGGAGCGGGCGGAGGCACGCGTCGCGGCTGAAGCGCGGGGCGCGGCGGCGCGCGCCAAGCTGGCGAGGCAGCGGGTGGACCGGCTGCGGCGCGATGAGGGCGCGGCGTCGGCCGCGCTGGCGACGGCAGAAAGGCTGCTGACGGAGGCACGCGCCCGGCATGATGAAGCCTCCCGCGGCGCGGTGCCGGGAACCGGCCCCGCGGCGGCCGCGGTGGCGGCCGCGGCGCGGCGCGTGGCCACGACGCGTGCCGCGCTCGAGCGGGAAGCTTCCACCTCTGCCTTTGAAGACGCTGTGTCCGCCGCAGCCACCGCCTCTGAGACGCTGCGCCGGTTGCCCGAGCTGGAGGCCCAGCGCGAGAGCAGGCTGGCGGCGCGGCGGGCCGCGGTGGAGGCGGCAGAGGCGGTCGCCGCCGACGCGGCCGCCGCGGCTGCCACACAGGGTGACGACCCCGCGTCCCGCGCGCGCAAGGCGGCCGCGGACGCCGCGCTGTCCGCCTTTACAGACGTCAACGCGGCCCGGCTGACGGCGGAGGCCGCCCTGAAAGCGGCGCGCCACGACGCGGCGACCGCTGCGCGCCGCGCGGCCGCCGCGCGCGGCGCCGACGCGCGCCGCGCCGCCGAGCGCGCCCGCCGCTGCGCAGCACTGGGACTTTCCGAACTGACCCGCCGCATCGCCACCGCGCGTGACGCGGGCGCGTTCAGGGGGGAGGTGCACGGCCCCCTCGCGGCAGAGTTCAGTGTCGTCGCCCCCCCCGGGCGCGCGCTCCGGCGCGCTGGCCGCCGCCGTGGAGGCCGCCCTGCCGCGCGACCTGTTGACCCGGTTTGTGGTGACGAATGCGGCGGATCAAGAGGCGGTGGCTGCTATTGCAGCCGAGGAGGGGGCGCGGGTGGCGGTGTCCCTTGTGCTCGACGCTGCCACCACCCACCTCCCGCCCCCCCGCCGCGCGCCGCTCGCGTCCCTCGCCCGCTTCGGCGTCACCGTCACCCTGGACTCCTGCATCCGGGCCCCACCCGCCGTGTCCCGTGTGCTGGCGGATGAGGGTGTGCCCCAGTTTGCGGTGGTGGGAGATGGGGGCGGGTCACCCGCCGACGCGGCTGCGTTTGACGTGCGCGCCGCCTACGCCGCCGCCGGCGGGCGGGCCGCCCCCCTGCGCGGCATCATCGTGGGGCGCACCCTGCTGCGCGCCTCCTACTCGCGCTATGATGAAGGCGCGTTCACGGTGGGCACGGTGGCGCTGCGGGAGGCGCGCGTGTTGGGAGCCGACGCTGACCGGTCCGCCGACGCGGACGATGCGGCCGCGACCGCCGAGGCTGCAGCCGCCGAGGCCGCGGTGGAGGCGGCGACGGCAGTAGTGGAGGCGGCGCGCGAGGCGGAGCGTGGGGCGAGGGAGGCGATGCAGCGCGAGCAGGCGGCCGCCGAGACTGCGGCGACGCGCGCGCAGACAGCAAAGGCAGACCTCGCGGCCGCGCGCCAGCGCCTGGCGGCAGAGGAGCGCAAGCCCGGCATCGAGGCGCAAGAGGCGGCCGCGCAGCAGGCCCTCGCCCGCGCGTCCGAGGCCGCGACGGCCGCGGCCGACGCGCTCGTGGCCGCGGCGGCCGCCCACGCAGCCGCCGCGCACGCCGCCACCACCGCCGGCCTCACCGCCGCCGAAGTCAAGGCCACCGCCACCGCGGGTGAGGCAGCGGTGGCTGCCGCCCGCGCAGACGTGGCGAGGCGGGAGAGGGTGGCGGACGAACTGCGGTCGACCGCGCGCGCGGCCGCGGCAGAAGTCGCAGCGGCCGCGACATCCGCCGCGACCGCGCTCTCAGCCGCCGGCCCCGACGCGCCCGCCGTCATCGCCACCCTGCCCGACGACCCGGACGAACTGGACGCCATTGTGTCCGAAGCCGACGCCCTGGCGGGCGGCGGCGACCGCGGCGACGCGGCCGCGCTGGCGCGCTTTCGCGAACGCGGCCGCGGGCTCGCCGCCCTGCGCGCGCGCGCCGCCGCCGCCGCCGCGGACGCCGTCGCCGCCGCCGCCCGCGTCCAAGACGCGCGCGCGTCCTGGGAGCCCCGCGCCCGTGCGCTTGTCAGCGCGGTGGGGGCAGAGTTCACGCGCGCGATGCGGGCGCTCGGCTGCGACGGCGGCGTGGCGCTCGACCCGGGCCCCCCTACCGCCCCCGACGCCGCCGCGGTGCGCGTCTCTGTCCGCTTCCGGGACGGGGAAGCCCTGCACCCGCTGGACGGACGCAGGCAGTCGGGCGGGGAGAGGGCGGTGGCGACGATGCTGTACCTTGTCGCGCTGCAGGCAGGGGGTGACGCGGTGTCCGCTGCGGCTGCAGCCGCGGACGCCACCACCACCAACAACGACACCCGCCCTCCTCCTCCGCGCCCGGTCGCCCCGTTCCGTGTGGTGGACGAAATCAACCAGGGCATGGACCCCCACAACGAGCGCGCCGTGTTTGGGCTGCTGGCCGCGCGGGCGGCCGCCCCGGGCACCCCCCAGTGCATTCTCCTCACCCCCAAGCTGCTGCCGGGGCTGCCCTACGGAGACGCCGTCACCCTGCTGCAAGTCATCAACGGCAAACTGGCGCACGGCGTGGCGGCGGCGCCCGTGGCGCCGGGGCGGTTGCTGGGTGGTGTGTGAGAAGTATGTGTGCTTTTTTGTGTGTGTACGAGTCTCTCCCACTCCCTCTGTGTGCCACATTCAACAAAACAACAACAATAACAAACCCCAAGTTGTGTGTCCAACGATAAGAAAAAAAAGGGGTGTGGGGGGACAAGAAAAAAAGAAAGAAAAAACGAAACGGCACAAATCACGCCCCCCACACAAACCCAATCACGCCGCCCCCCCCTCCACACAACGCGGGCACTTCCACTTGCCCATGCGCTGGGCGCGCCAAGGGGTCATGGCGACGCAGCCGCCACAGTACCAGGTGTCGCAATAATCACAGGCGATCCAAAACTCGCCGACTGTGTACAGCCGGCGGCAGGCGGGGCAGGGGTCGCCCTCGCCATCGGCGTAGGTGGTGGTGGCGGCCGCGGCGGCGGCGGCGGCTGCATCGGCGGCGGCGGCGGCGCGGGCGGTCTTGGCGGGGCGGCCCGAGCCGCCGCCGGCGCGGCCGGCTTTGCCGCCCCCTGTGCCGGCGCCTCCACCCGCCACACCATCCCCTACGTCGGCGGCTTTGCCGGACACGACTTCGTAGCAGGTGGGCAGCTCGTTGACGAGCTCGAACAAGCGCTCCCGACCTTCACGATTCAGGCGAGCGCCGTTGTAACAAGCAACTCCGACCAGCCAGGCATCCGAGTGCACCGCCACCAGGGCCAGCCAGTAGGGGCGGGCCATGCCGTTGCGGGCGAAGTTGATGCCGAGGGCAGGCTCGGGCAGCTCGGGCGGGACCTGGGGTAGAGGGTGGTGGGGAGGTGAGAGAAGGAGGCGGCCACGGCGACAAACAAAAAACGCGGACAACCCCCCTTTCTCAACTCACCTCCTCCGCCGGCAGGTCCACCTCCCACGTGGAGTCGGGGTTGCCGTACAGGCACAGGTTCTCGCGGTCGGGGTTGGCCAGCTCGTAGAAGCGGTCCTGACTGTGGGAAGGTTTGAGGAGGAGGGGATGGATGGGGGGACGGCGGTCGGCATGCGGCCGGACAAAAACAAAAAGAGGGAGAGCGTATGCCCCACGCAGCTTTCTCCCCGCCTGCCTGCGTTGTCATTTTGTCGCGACACAGCTGGCGGGCTGGCTGGCGCGAGGGGTGGAGAGGCGCACGCGGCGGGGGGGGAGCAAAACCGAACCAAAAAAAACGCCCCGCAACTCACTCTGGGCCGAGCGCACGCAGGATTCCGCGCCGCCGTGCCGAGAAGTCGGCGAACACTTCCTCGGGCGTCCTCATGAGGGACGTGGAGGGCTGGAATGCGTGTGAGGAAGGCGGTGGCAGCCCCGTGGAGTGTGTGGTGGGGCGGCGGGGGCGGCAATGTGGCCACCGAAAGAACTGTGGGCCGACGACGGTAGTCGGCGTCTGACGACTTTTCTTTGTTTTGTTCGTCTGTGGCTTTGCATCTCTCCCCACGCGCCTCGCGCGACGCGCGTGTGTCCCTTCTCCTCAAGCGCCACTGCTCGTGCACGTGTGTGCGTGGCCGTCTCGAGCGCGCACGCTGGCCCACAAACACACACTTCCACCATGGCCCCCCGCCGCACCACCCTCACCTTCACCTCGGACGACGTCGCCGCCCCCGCGCACGAGGGGCTGGTCGTGCTGTACTGTCAGGCCAGCGGGCTGCACGCGCTGACGACGGACGTGGACCTGGCGTCCGCGCCGCGGCGACGCACCGACGGCGCGACCATACTGGACACGAACACTGCAGCCGCCGCCTCCAAAACCGTCAAACTGTACGCCCGGGACGCGGACACAGTGGTGGTGACGCGGCGGGGTGCACGTCGAGAAGTGGTGACCAGGCTAGTGGTGGGTGGGGAGGGCGGGGATGCGGGGGTGGCGGCAAGCACGTCCCTGCCCGCCGTGCAAGTCGGGTACCGCTCCCCCGCCCGCCCGGGTCTCATCTACTTGCTGCCCGACGCGTTGACGGATGCGCCTGGCACGTCTGCCACGGGGGACGCGCCGCCACCGCCACCGTGCATCACGCCACTGAGCGGAGGTGGTTGTGCTGTGACACTGGCTCTTGTGGGGGGTGCCGCCACCCCGTCCGTGGCCGCCATCTCCGCTGCCGCTGTGACACTGGCCCTGGAGCCTCCCGACGGGGCCGCCACCCTGGACGAGGCGGCGGTGGACCTGGCGCAAAAACTTTTAAACGTGCGTCGCTCACAGCTCGCTCTCCAACCCGGCCCCGGTGGGCCCGCCACGCGCCTGCTGCTGGTGACGCTGGTGCCGCCGCCGGAAGCGTTTGCCAAGTTAGTGGAGGCAAGGAAGGGGGTGGTGGCGTGATTGTTTGGTGGGGGGAGGGAAAAAACACTGACATGAAAGAAAAAAAAACGCTGCAGCTTTTACACAGAAAGAAACACGATCAAACAAAACACATGCAGTCTCTCTCGTCACTCGTTGCCTGCTTTCGCGCGCGCGCGTTCACTCGCTCAGAATGTTGGCTTCGCTTTTGACGGGGGGGGTCGCGGGTAAAAGAAGGGGGGCGGAGAAGGGTTTTTTTGTTTTCTAAAATCAAAGCACGACACCACGCACCAGAGGTTGAAGACGAAGCGGGCAGAAAAGAAGACGGCCCCCTGGAAATCGACGGCAGAACGCAGCAGCTAGAACACACGAACCACGGAAAAAAAGAGAAGCACAGCAAGAAGACAGCACAACTTTTCCATCATCACCTCCCAAACCGCTGGCTCGTGGCCCCATACCTCGCCAGCGCGCTCCTGACTCCCACACTGGACGCGCGCGTGAGGGGCCCCATCGAATAAATCTCAGAGTGGCGCAGCGGCCAGGGGGGGTAGCCTGCAAGGGTGAACGTCCTCCCATACACGAGCACGATTTCGGGTTCGGCCAGGGTGGCGGGGCCGCAGGTGGCGGCGAGGGAGGCGTCCAGGGTGGCGGGGGTCAGAGGCGGGACGCGCGGCGGGGGTGGTGTGCCGCCACCGCCACCGCCGCCCCCAGGCGGAGACGCTGCCGGCGACGGCGTGGCCGACCGGGACAGCGCGTCCGCAGCAGCCAGCAGGGGGGCCTCCGCATCGCGGGCGGACAGCAGGCGCACCACGACGGTCGGCGGCTGGGGCGGGCGTGGCGGCGGGGGAGGCGACGCGTGCCCCCCCGTCACGTCGGCCGGCTTGCCCCCCAGGACGCGCGCATTGGCGTCAGCCAGGGCGGGGCGGCGGCGGGTGAGGGACGCAGCGGATGGTGGGTCGGACGGGGGCAGAGGGATGGGGACGCCGTCCCACCCGACGCGCACACACACCGCGCGCGCCAGCTGGGCGCGAAGGGCGGGGGCCGACTCCTTGAGGAAGCCGGTGGGGTCGTAGGCGAAGAGGCGGGTGATGCCGGCTTGGGCGCACCTGTGTGGAGGGAAGGTTTGAGTCGGCGTCGAGAGGAGCGGCAAAAAAAAAGACGCGCGCGATTCGGTTTCCGTTTCCTTTTCTCCCGCCCCCTCTTTCACTCACCAATGCACCACCGCCGCAACCCTCTCCAGCGGCATGTCGCCCGGCGTCACCTCCGCCAGCACCAGGGCCGCCGTGCGGGCGGGGGCGGGGGGGGCGCCGCGCCGACGCGGCACGCCGCCGACGCGGCGCGGCGCGCGCGCCCACGCCAGGGCAGCGGGCACCCACGATGGCGCTGCAGGCAGCGACTCCAGGGCTGTCTGCGCCCAGTCGGCGGCGGCCCAGCGGCCGGTGGACCACCAGAGGGTGGCGCGTTCCTCGAGAGCGGAGAGCAGGTGGAGCCACCAGAGCAGGGCGACGCGGGCGGTGCGGAGGAGGCGGGAGAGGAGGGACAGAGGGTGGCCCATTGTGTGTGTTCAAGGGGGTGGGAAAGGGGGTGCGGAGGTGGTCAAATAGCGCCCCCCAGCGCGAATTGACGTCGGACTGAGACCGACGTTTTCGACGAGGCGAAGGACAGTGTCGCTGTTTTTTTGTCTCCGCAGCGCACGACACCCGCTTTGCAGCCAGCCAGCGTCTTCGCACACATTCTTCTCGCATCAATGAGACACGCGCTCCTGTGGCGCTCCGCCACGCGCGCCCTGGCCCGCCCCCGGCCGCCGCCCCCCCTCCTCCTCCCGCGCCCGCCCCTCCCCCTGCGCGCTCTGGCAGTGGCGGCGTCCCCGCCTCCCCCCACAACCCACTCGACACCCTCATTCGTCGGCTTCAGCGCGGCGGGGCTGGATCCCGACGTCGTGGCCGCGCTGGCGTCGCTCGGCATTGACAAACCGACCGAAATTCAGGCGGCCGCCATTCCTGCCCTCCTTGCAGGCGGCGACACCCTGCTCGCCGCCCGCACCGGGTCGGGCAAGACGCTGGCTTTTCTGGCGCCCCTGTTTCACAGGCTGCGCGCGGCTGAGGCGGCGGCGGGGGGTGCCCGCCTCGCGCGACCGCGGCGGCCACGCGCGCTGGTTCTGTGCCCCACCCGCGAACTGACCGACCAAACCCTGCGCGTGGCCAAAGCTCTGTCGAAAGGCGGGGCCCCGCTGGCTGTGGCGGGGGCGGACGCGACGGGCGGCATACGGGAGCAGACCGCGGCGCTGGCTCGTGGCGCAGACCTTCTGGTCGCCACCCCCGCCCGCGTCGCCACGCTCAAGGCAGGAGGCGCGCTGGCGTTGGGCGATGTGGAGGTGGTGGTGCTGGTGAGTTAGTGAAAAGGGGTTTATGGGAGGGAAGAGCGCGTGTGTTTTTGCGTCTGGTTTTTTCGACCAAACCCCTCTTTCCTCCCTCCCTCCCCTCCCCTCCCACAGGACGAAGCCGACACCCTGTTCGACGGCGGCTTCGCGGCTGAAGTCACCCCCCTGCTGGCCGCCCTGCGCTCCAAGACGCGGCCCGCGGACGTGGTGCTGGTGGCGGCAACGGCACCCAAGGCGGCCGCGCGCGCGTGGGCTGCAGCCCTTGGCGGCAACGACCCGCGCCGCATAGAAGCCGCCGGCCTCCACACACCCCCCCCCACCGCCCGCCACGAGTTTGTGTCAGCGGGCGCGGACGACCGCATCACGTTGCTGTTGGATGCGGCGGCGCGGGCCACCGCACGTGGCCGCCGCGCGATCGTGTTTTGCGGCACGCTCTCCTCCGCGCGCGCCGTCGGCCACGCCCTCACAGAGGCAGGCCACGACGCCGCCTGCCTGCACGGCGACGTCCCCTCCGACGTGCGCACGGCCGAGCTGGCGCGGTTCAGTGCGGCGGTGAACCACGGTGGTGGTTGGAGGGGGCCCATTCTTGTCGCCACCGACGTCGCCGCGCGGGGGCTTGACATCCCGGGTGGCGTGGACGCGATCCTCAACTTTGACTTTCCACGGTCCGCGGTCGACTACGTCCACCGCGCCGGGCGCACCGCAAGGGCGGGCGCGTCAGGCCTGGTCATCTCCCTGGTGGCGGGGCATGACAAGGTGCTGGCTGATCGCATTCGGGACGCTGTGTCCCGCGGCGCGTCACTCGACGGCCTGACCCGCAACAAAGCCGACACCCCCCCACACATGGCGCCCAGTGCTGCCACGAAGGCCCGGCGGGCGGATGAAGCGGCCGCCGCGCGGGCGGGGAGGCGGGGGCGGCGGGGGGCGGCGCGGTTTGAGGAGGAGAGGGGTGGGGGGGGCGGCGCCCGGCGGCGGCCGGCGGCGGCCGGCTGCGCCGCGGCAGCGGTCGACCAAGCGGTGAAGAGAGAGTGTGTGTTTTGATTGTTTGATTGATTTTGCAAGAATTGAATGAACAGGCAGGTTGATTTTTTCTTTGATCGACGGATCACGCAAAGAAAAAAAGGGAAAAAAAAAAAACTAGACGTAAAGACAACGCACACACTCAAGCCACCGACGCGCCTTCCACCTCCACCCACCCCTGCCGCGCGCCACGCACCACCCACGCATCATCCGCGGGGGGCGCATCCGGCCCATCCCCGTTGCGGCGCCACGTCCAGTGGGCGTGGGTCGCGTTGGCCAGTGTGAGCTGGCCAAACCCAAACGACGATTCACGCACCACGCTCCATTTTGGCGCCGGGTCCAGCCAATGCGTCGCCGGCCCCTCCCGGTTGCCGCCATCCCCGATGACGATGTGAACGGGGCCGGCCGGGTTGAGGGACCGCTTGGCGACGCGCGCGACGCGCTCGAATGCATGGACGTGCCCCACACACACGATGTCGGCGCCGTGCTCGAGAAGCAGAGGTTCCAGACTCCTCCGCATGCCGTCCACCTCGTCCAGGTGGGCGGTGTTGGAGGAGTACCAGGGGGCGTGCATGCCGACGAGGAGCCAGGGCGTGCGCGCGCGGTCGACGGAGGCCAAGTCGGCTGCGAGCCACGCCCTCTGAAGCGAGCCCGCAGACCAGTCGGCGTACGTGCCCAGCATGACGATATGGGCGCCGGGGACGTCGTAACTGTAGTACAGCTTGGTGTTGGAGCGGGAGGGGACGGAGGGAACAGCGAAGCGAGAGTTGTAGGCGACAAACCCAGCACTGCCCGACCCAGCCAGCTCTTCCTCGTGGTTGCCCTCGATGACCATCCAGGGCACGGTGGCCGCGTGGTAGTCCACGAGGCGGCCCCACGTGTCCCAACGGGGTTGGTAGCCATCGGCGTAGGAGAGGTCGCCAACGTTTAACACGTGGCCTACTTCTTTAACACCTGCCACTCCAGCCAGCGTCTCCTCAGAGTCGGCTGTTTGGCCGAGGTCTCCGATCACGGCGATGGTATACGGCAGAGCATCGGTGGAGGCGGGGGGAGGCGCGGTGAAGGCCGCGGGCGGGGACCAGGCCCCGGTGTCGGGGTCACCCACAATGTACACATACCGCGCCCCAGGACTCAACGGCCCCCCATCCACGGCATCCCCGCCGCCCATGGTGGCGGTGTGCAGGGCGCCCGAGCGGTAGGCGTCGGCCGCGTAGCAGGTGAAGGAGCCGTTGGTGGAGCGGGGGAGCGTGACGGCCAGAGAGGCACCGTTGTTGCCACCACCCGCGGTCGCCGCCACCACAGCCGCCATCAAGCCGTCCTCGCCATCCTCACCATCCACCCTGCCGTAGCGCACGACCGAGTTGAGGGGCAGGCCCGCCAAGTGGCGGCACCCCGCCGTGCGGTGGCGGCGCGCCAGGCCGGCGTCGCGAGCCCCGCCCGTCAGGCGGGGGTCATCCTGCGGGTGCGTGACCCAGGTCACGGTGACGGCGCCCAGGCCGGCCAGGGACAGCATGCGTTGTTCAGGCGCGTGCGGGTGGGCGGGCGCCGTGCGGGCGAGCCTGGGGTGGTGCAGCGGCAGCGGCAGCGACGGTGGTGGGCGCACGTAGGAGGAGGGCAGGCGCGTGGTGGTGGTGAGAGGGGGGCGCAGGGCGGTGGTGGCGGCCGCCAGCGACGCGAGGAGGAGCAGGCCGCGCATCAGACCTGTTTTTTTTCGTGCTAGCGACGCCTGCACACGCTCCCCGCGTGTACCCCGTGAGGCGCTGTGGGGGCGGGAGTTTGGCCCGACAAGCACGCGCGCGCGTGGCGTGGGAATGCGCCGGGAGGCACGGAGGTGCCGTCCAGAGAAAAGTTGTGCCTTTGTGCCTCTGTCTGCGGTCGGAAAACGGCGTCGTCGCCGAAATCATTCTTCATCACCTTTCTCCTCTCTCAAAACCCCACCCTCGCCACCGCGTCCCCCCTCGCCAAAAAGTAGCACGCGCACGTTCCTGTTCCCCCACCCCGCAGACCACCCAGCACAGCCGGCGGCCCTGGCGCGGGGCCGGAGGGAACATCGACGCGCGTCAACAGGCCGACCGCCACCAGCCGCGCCAACAGCGCGCGCGCAGACGGCCCACACAGTGCGCCCAACGCGCCCACCGCCCCGTCCTCGGGCAGGCCGGGCGATGCAGCCACGGCCGCCACCGCGCGCCGGGCCAGGGCGGTGAACAGGGAGGCGTCGGGGGCGCCGTCTGCGCGCGTCCAGGGGCTGCGGGTGGGCGCCGCCGCCGGCGTTGCCACCGTGCGCGCGCGCTTGCGTGGCGGCGGCCCTGCCGGCGTGGGCGGCGAGGGGGGCACTTCCACCGGCGTCAGCACGAGGCCGCCGTCCCACGGGGCGGGCGCGTCGGCGGCGGCAGGGGCGGCTGCTGCGGCACCGACGGCACCCAGCGCGAGCGAGGCAGGGGCAACACACAGAGACCCGTCCACCAGCCCACCCGCCGCCACCGCCAGCGCACCCAGAGGCACAAGGGCGGAGGGAGCTGAGCTCAGACCACCATCCGCAGCCGTCAGCACCGCCAGCGGGCCGCACAGGGGGGCAGGGAGGCGCGGCGGCGCGCGCGTCGCAGCAGCACGCAGCGCGGACGCGACCGCCGCGGCTTCATGCCACGCGTCGTCGGGCAGGGAGGGGGCCGTGGACAGGGCGCTCATGTAAGCGTCCGACAGGCCGCGCCCGCCACGGCCGGCGTGGCCGGCGGCGGAGAGAGCGGACGCGGCTGCCGCGCCGGCACCTGCGCCGTGTGCCGCGTCCACCGCACGCACCGCGTCCGCCGTGGCGCGCGCCACATCGCGCAGGCCGCGCCGGGCAAAAAGTTCGGCACGCAGCGTCTCCAGGGCGGCGACGGCACGCGCGTCGCGCGGCGCGGCGGCGGCCGCGCGCGCGCGGCGCGCGCGGCGCGCGCCGGCGGCGGCGTGGGGGGGCGCCCCGCCGAGCTTCTCTCGGCCAGCACGGCCTCGCCTGCATCGTCCTCGAAGCAGGCGGGTGCGGGCGCGGACGGCGCCAGGGGGACGGGGGAGGGAGGGGTGGAGGGTGCAGACAGAGGGCGGCGCGCTGGGGAAGCGGGCGGCGCGGCGGCGGCTGGCGCGGCAGCCGGCGCAGCCCCAGCCCCAACCCGGGGCGGGCGCAGGGGGGCCACATCCACAATGGAGTCGATCAACTCGGCGGCGCGCGGGGGCAGGGGCGGCGGGGAGGCGGACCGCGCCCCCCGCGCCGCGTTTTCTGCGCGCGCCGCGTCGAGCGCCGCGTCCAACGCCACCACCAGCCCCCCCGTCGCCCCGTCCCGGCGCAACCGGTCCAGCCGGCGCGCTCCCTGCCTCTCGTCCGCGGTGACGCCAGGCAGGCGGGCGGCGCGGCGCAGGGGGGGGGGGCCGTCCCGGCCGTGCGAGAGGACGTGCGCCGCGTACACGCGCAGCACGGCCCGGTCCTCCGCCTCGCTCCACCTCACTTTGCGGGTGGCGGGAGGCGCAGGCGTGGTGGTGGTGATGGTGGTGACAGCAGCAGCAGGAGGAGGAGGAGGGGGAGACGGCGCGGGAGGGGAGGGGGGCGAGGGGGGGGGCGCGGGCGCCGCAGCGCGCGCCGGCGCGCGCGCCGGCGTCGGCGCGCCCCACTCCTCGCTCCTCACCCCACCCCGCCACGACCCACGCGCCGCCAGTTCAGGCACGCGCGCCGCCAGCGGGGATGCCGCCACTGCGGACGGCGGGGCGACCGAGTAGCGGCGGAGGGCGCGCCAGACAGCGGCGAGAGCGTCTGCGTCGACCGCGAGCGGGGGCGCTCCAGAGCGGGTGCCACCCCCTCCCCCCCGCACCACGTCGAACACCGTCTCCTCCAGCATGGAGGCGCCGTCCACCACGTTATCCGGGTCTCTGTCGTCGCCGGCGTCGCCGGCTGCCGCGATGTCGGCGGTGGGGGCGACGATGCGGGGGCGGGGGACGACGGTGCAGAGCGGGCGCGGCGGCGGCCGCCCGCGGCAGCCGCCCCCGCTGCTCTCGGGCAGGTGCATCCTCACCAGCCCCAGGCGGCGCAGCAGCTGGACAGCCGCATCCAGCCGCCTCTCGGACGCGGCATCGCGGGCGGCGGAGGCGGCGGGGAGGGGGGCGGCGCCGAGGGGGAGCGAGTCGGGGGCGCCACACCGCCGCAGGGCGGCCCCCACATCGCCCTTGCACCCGACCGCCGCCCGCAGCACGGCCAGCGGCATGCAATCCAGGGCGGAGGACACCGAGAACGCGACGCCGCCGACGGCGGGGGCGTCGGGCGGGGCGCGGGTCGCGCCGCCGCCGCGGCCGCCACCACCACGCGCCGCGTGGTCACACAACCACCCGTGCAGCCGGGCGGCGCGGGCCAGGCAGCCGCGCGCGTAGCCGTTGGCCAGCATGGTGCGCAGCTCGGCTGCGACTTTGTCGCGTGGGGAGGGGGTGGGGAGGGCGGGGGGGAGCGGCGCGTCCGCGTCGGCGCCGGCGGGCCGCGCGCCGGCCGCGCTGCTCACACCAGGCCCTGAGCGCACAACAGCAACGCGCTCCACCGCGCTCCCACCGCCCGGGGCGGCTGCTGCTGCAGCCGCGGCAGTCGCCGCACGGGCGGCCTGGGCGCGGCGCAGCTCGCCCCGAAACCCGAAGAACGCGGCAGCCACGGCCCCACGCTGCACGTCGGGCGGGACGCGCGCGCGGTCACCCACGCCCAGTCCCGCCGTCGCGGCCGGCGCCACCACCAGGCCCGCCGACCGGGCGGCTCCGGCGGCCGCCCCACCCGCGGTGGAGGCGGCGCCGTAGGGCATGGTGAGCTGGACGAGGCCGATGATGCCGCGAGCGACCCCCGCAGCGATAATCCGGTCGAGCGTCCTGCGATCCGGCCTCGCACACACCGCCCCTCCCTCCGCCTCCGACAGCAGCCGCGCCAACCGAGCGCGCAGGATGAAGCCGTCCCGAGAGACGGCGGCGGCCAGCAGGCGCAGGCGGGCTTCTTGTTGGGGGCCAAGGCGGTCGGACCGAGCGAGAGTCGCCGTCCCGCCCGCCGCGGGCGCGCGGGGGGGGGCGTCCACCGCGAACGCGGCGTCCGCCAGGACGTCGTCCAGTTCGGCTTCTTCCGTGGGGTCCAGCACGGGGGCGGGGGGGGGAGGGGGGAGCGCGATGTCGGGGAGGAGGGAGGACGGGTCGGCCGAGGCGGGGGCGGGTGGCGCTGCCCAAGCCGCGCCCACGCCGCCGCCACCCCCACGCGGCGCGGGCGTCGCAGGCCACGGTGGCGACGGCCCCGCCCCCGCAGCCTGGGGCGATGGCTCTCCCACTCCCAGTGGCGCCAGCCCCACGGGCGACGCGCCGCCCGCGGCCGCAGCCACCGCGGCCAGAAACCCGCCCTGCGGCCGCGCGGGCGGCGCGGCTGCGCGCGCGGCGGCAAGCGCAGCCTCCGGCAGCGACCAGAACCGCATGACTGCTTTGCCCAGTTGGCGGGAGGATTCGGTGGCGCCGACCGCGTCGCGGGCGGCTTCGAGGCGCGACTTGGCGCGGTGGGTGCCAAACGCGCGGGCGAGGGCAGCGACGGGAACACCGCCCCGCCCGCCCTCCGCGAGCAGCCGCCCCAACTGAGCGTCCAGCCCTTGTTCCGCTGCCAGCGCAAAGGCGGCGGCAGCGTCCGCGCCTGGGTCGGTGGGGGGGTCGTCGGTGGCGGCGGCGGCGGCGCGGGCTTTGGGGTCGGCGGCAGCCGCGAGCGCGTCGCCACCGTCCCACGGCGCAGCAGCCACCAGGGCGCCCCGTTCAGCGCCCCGGCCGACTCCGAAGCCGTCGTCGTCGTCATCGCCTCCACCCAGGCGCACGGTGACGATGCGGGCGTAGCCAGCAGTGACGAGCAGGGTGCGCAGGCGGCGCCAGGCGCGGTTGCCAGCTTGACCCGGTGGGAGGCCCAGCATGCGTTTCAAGTCGGCATCTGGCGTGGCAGCGGGCGCAATCGCGGCCAGGCGGGCGCACACGGTGGCCACGGAGGCAGCGTCGTCGCGCACGCCGTCCGGGGTGGAGGCGCCTCCCTCTCTCAAGACGGCAGCTGGCCCCAAGCGCGGCGCGTAGCGCGGCAGGTGCAGCCTCGCGGTCGATTGAGCGGGGCGCCCCCTCGCCGCCGCCAGCAACACTTTGGTGGCGGTCACCAGGCCGCGGGCGGCCAGGTGGGTGATGACAAAGTGAAAGTTGCGGGGGTCTGCGCCGCGCGCGCGAGCGAGGTCGGGGCGCAGCACGCCCTCCCCCCTCGCCCGGGCCACCACCTCCAACGCATCCAGCTGCGCGGCAGACGGGGCGTGGGTGCACAGGTCGTCGTCGGACAGGCCAACAACGGCGCGCCAGAGGGGGAGGGAGGGGGTGAGGCGCAGTGGGAGGGGGGGGGGGGGTCGCCAGCGCGAGAGAGAGGGGTGTCTCCCCCTCCACCACCACATCGCCTGCCGCGATGGGGCCGGCGGTCAGGGCGGCGCCCAGGTCGGCCAGGGTGGGGGGGTCGAGGTGGGTGTAGCCGGAGGTGGGGAGGCGGGCAGTGAGGCGGGTGAGGAGGGTGGGGAGGGTGCAGCCTGTGGGTTTGTGCGTGTGTGTTTTGTGAGTGGACAACCCCCCATATGTTGCGTGTGTCCGTGCCACATGTGTGGCCGCTGGCTGGGCGGTGGCGCGGGGAGACGTGGGGGGCGGCATGTCGAATTTACGCGCCGCATGCGGGCCACCGACGTCGGGGAGCCGCCGCTCACTTGTCCTCCCTTCCAGCGCCAACTCTTCTGCCGCCACCACGGCGAGGTCGGCTGCCGACATGGTGTGGACGTGTTGAGGCGGCCCCAAGTGTGGGGCAGAGTGTTTTTGGCCTCGGAAATAAAAAAAAAAAAGAGGGAGCAAGGACGGCGAAAGGGAGTGAGGGAGTGACGGAGGTCAAAACTCTCGACGTTTTTTTGTTTCAAGTCGCTAGAAAACACGCGCCTCCCTCGCCAGTGGTTGCACACAAAAGTAAAAGAAAAAACACGGAAATGACCCCACACGAGGAATGAGAATGAAAGGAAAAACAGAGATCGACGGGAGAAAGGGAGGGGGTGTGCGTGGCGCACCCCACCACTTCACGTTGCTCCTCTCCTTGCTACTTGTGCCTCGACATCACAATGTCAGCCAGCCGGGCCAGCGCCCCCCGCGCCGCCACCGCGTCCTCGGTGGCGGGGGGTGGCAGGGAGGCGAGCGCGGACACAGCGGCCGCCGCGTGGCATGCGGCCAGCACACGCGCTGCGGCGCACCCCCCTCCCGCCGCCACCAGGTCGCGCGCGGCGTCCGCGTCGCCCGGCCTCTTGAACTTGCGCCGGATCAGGGGTTCCAGGGCGGGAGAGGCGGGCAGAGCCAGCAGGGCGGGGGCGGTGACCAGGCCGGCGCGAGCGTCGGCCAGCGCGGGCTTGCCCAAAAGAGTGGACGTCGATTCGTAATCCAGCGCGTCGTCCACGATTTGAAAGGCGAGCCCCAGTCGCCGCCCATACTCGTGGGCAGCGTCAGAGGCGGTGGCCCGGGCGGTGGGGTCGTCGCGAGGGAAGGACACGTGGGCCGCAGCGCGCGCGGTGGCCGCAAACAGGGACGCGGTTTTTAGATAGCACCGCCCCTCATACGCGCCCAGGGACAGCAGGTCCTCCCCCGCCGCCGCAATCTGAGCGATTTCACCCGCCACCAAGTCTTCAATGACGCTGGACATTAGGGCCGTGACGGTGTGGGACCGGATGGAGGCCAGCGTGACGGCCGCGCGCGCCAACAGAAAGTCGCCCGCCAGCACGGACACCTTGTTGCCCGCCACCGCGTTGAGGGCGGCCAGTCCTCGGCGCAGGGTGGCGGAGTCGATGACGTCGTCGTGGAGGAGGGAGGCGGCGTGGATGGTTTCCGAAATTTCGGCCACTGCTTGCGCCCTCCGCCGCCCGTCTGGAGGCGTGGAAGGCGCCCTCTCATCCACGGTCAAGTCGGCAGCAGCCGGCCCTCCCACTGGTGACACCGCGGTCGCCATGAGGAGGGCCAGGGCGGGGCGCACGCGCTTGCCGGCCGCGCGTGGGCGAAACAGGTAGGCAGCCGCCTCCCGCAGGACGGGGGCTGACGTGGCCACCACGCAGCGGCGCAGGCGTTCTGCGACGGCGTCGACTTCGGGGGAGGTCAGGGTGAAGGGGTCGGGCAGGGGGGAGGGGGGTGCGGGGGCGTGCGCGGTGGCGCGCTGTGGAGAGGAGAGGAGGGTGCGTGCTGGAAAGAGAGCGCCCCATCCACAGCCACGCACGCGCTCTTCACGCACCACATTCCACACTCACCACGGGCACCGCGCTGGCGGCGGGTGCAGCGGTGCCGACGCGCGCGAATTGCGGCGCAAAGCGTGCGTGCCGGCCGGTGGTCCAGGCTGGAGAGGGAGGGAGTTTCGTTGGTGTGTGTGTGGTGTGAGTGAACGTGGTTTGCACCAGACGATGTGGCGGCGTTGTGAAAGGGGGGCGGCGGGGGCGCAGGGCGTGTGGGGAGACCCACGTCGGCGCTGTCCGCTGGTCGGGGCCTCGGTCGGGAAAACAAAAACACGTCGCCGCCAGGCCGCGGCGTTTGCCCCCACATTCATACGTGGCACACAGCCAGTACACACACGCACGCACCTGCGTCCTGTGCCGCGGACGCCAGCAGGGCGGCCGCGCGCTTGGCGGCGCGCCGCATTGTGGGGAGAGCTTTGTTTGGGCGCACGAGCAGAGGCACACGAATTGCCGCGCCTGGGGCCACAGCCAGCAGCAGGCGGGCGCAGCCTCTCGAGCGGGCGGCTTGTGTGTGGCACACGAGACACAGCCGCCGGACGCTCTCGTTGGTAAAGAGTTGTGAGAGAGGCAAACAACGACGACGGAAAAAAAAAAAAAGAAAAAAAAAAGACCTCACTCTCTCCGACCGAACGTCGACAAGCAAGGTGCGTCCGCGTGCTGCCTGTCCAGCGCCTCCCCTCCACTCTCACCGCCCCCAATCACGACGCGCGACTGCTGGCCGCTGCCGCGCGGGCGGGCGGGCGAGCGGTTGTGGGGAAGGAAACGCCACCGCACCCCGAAACGCGAGCGTGCCCGCCCCCCGATCAGCCGGCGGCCCCCCGACGCCTCCCCTCATCGTTTCCCTCCCCTCCCCTCCCCAGGCACCTCCCGCCTTGTGCGCACTCCGTCTCTACACACACACACACACTCCTCAACACATCCAATGGCTGACCGCGGCGGTTTCGAGCGCGGCTTCGGCGGCGACCGCGGGCGCGGGCGCGGGCGAGGCGACCGCGGCGACTGCGGCGACCGCGGCCGGGGGCGCGGCCGCGGCCGCGGCCGCGGCAAGGACGACGGCGACGGCCCGTGGACGCCTCTGACCAAGCTGGGGCGCCTCGTGCAGCAGGTGAGAGGAAGGAGGGTGCGCGATCGCGAGAAGAGGGGGATCGGCCGCCGCTGGCAAAGCGCGGCTGTTGCTGCCCGCCGGCACGCGCCACTCCTCGCTTCGAAGCAGCGTCGCGGTCGCAACGTGCTCCTGCATCGCTGTGGTGGGCGCATGGGTTTGGATCGGGGGGCGGGCGCGAGAGGAATCGGCAGGAGAGCGCGGCGCGCCGGCTCACCGCGCCCACCGACAACAAAACTCACCCTCCCCTCCCTCCCCACCTCTCCCACCCACCCCACCACCTCCCCAGGGCAAGATCAAGTCCCTGGAGCAGGTCTACCTCTTCTCCATGCCGGTCAAGGAGTACCAGATTGTGGAATCCTTCCTGGGGCCCGCGCTCAAGGACGAGGTGATGAAGATCATGCCCGTCCAGAAGCAGACGCGCGCCGGCCAGCGCACCCGGTTTAAGGCGTTCGTCGTGGTGGGCGACTTCAACGGCCACGTGGGGCTGGGCGTCAAGTGCGCCAAGGAAGTCGCGACCGCGATCCGCGGCGCGATTCTCCTGGCCAAGATGGCGTGCGTCCCCGTGCGCCGCGGCTACTGGGGCAACAAGATTGGGCGCGTCCACACCGTGCCCACCAAGGTCACCGGCAAGTGTGGCTCCGTCACGGTGCGCCTCATCCCCGCGCCGCGCGGTGCGGGCATCGTGGCCGCGCGCACGCCCAAGAAGGTGCTGCAGATGGCGGGCATTGAGGACTGCTACACCTGCTCCCGCGGCTCCACCAAGACGCTGGGCAACTTTGTGAAGGCGACGTATGCCGCCCTGGCGTCGACGTACGGCTTCCTGTCCCCCGACCTGTGGGCCAAGACGCGGTTCACGGCGCCCCCCCTGCAAGAGTTCACCGACCTGCTGGCCAAGCCCATCGTGGCGGAGAAACGCCGCGGCGGGGACGAGGACTACGGCTACTGAAGAGTGGGGGGAAGGGGGGGGGTGCCAACGTTTTGTTTTTCTTTGGGGGGGTCCTGTTTCTTCCTGACTCCTCGAAAGGGGGGGCGCGCGAGTGTGGGAGGAGAGGCGTGGCGTGGCGTGCGTTTTGGACGTGCAAAACCGAGTACGCCGCCCTCGCGCCCCCTCCGTTCTAACGACGGGGGGCAGAAGGACGGGTCCTGCATCAAAAACAAGGGAGGAACGAGGGTGTTCGGTTGAGCGAAGAACGTTCTCTCTCTTCACTCGCTCTGCGCGCGCCTTTTGCGGCCGCCCCCCTGTTGCCTGTGCCTCACCCCGCGCACACCACACCACTGCATCGCACGTCTCTCTGGTTGGGCCAGCACGCCAGAGTCGACGCTCCCGCGTGTCCTGTCGCGCCTGTGCCACGAAAAGCGGGCACATTTGTCTTCCCTTTTTGCACCACACACATCTCACCATGTGGGGCTGGATTGTCACCCTGTGCTACTACTGGGCGGCCGTGCTGGTCGGCTCATTTGTGAGTGGGGGGGGCGGGGGGTGGGTGGGGCGGGGAGGCTGTGTGGGGGGCGGGAAACCACCGCTGCCGACCGACCCTTGTGGACGGGTGCTCGTGGCGCAGCGCCCGCCCCATCGCTGCCCCCAGTCGCGCCGGCGTCCACCCCAGTCGGTGACTGGTTGTGTCAGTCGCGTGTGCGCAGCAAAGGGGGGAGGGGGGGTCCGGCTGTTTGCCCCGCAACGCGAGTGCCCAAACGACGCACATGCGAGAGGGCTCCGCTTGCGCTCACCAAACCCTCCACCGCCACCCCAGGCCGTCGGCCTCGCCCTCTCCCCCCGCTCCCGCCGCCCCGACGTCTCCCGCCTCGACATCTCGGCCGACCTGGATGACGCGGTGCCCGTCCCCAACCTGGCGGGCAAGCCCGTGCCCGCGGGGTCGCGCAAGTTTCTCGAGTACGCGCCGCTCTGGGCAAAGTGGCCCGACGTCAACCAAGTCCTCTTCGTCAACCGCATCATCCGCACCCTGTGGCCCCGCTACAATGCGGCCATCGGCAAGATTGCCACCGATGTGGCGGGCCCCATCCTTCAGGAGATTTGCAAAAAAGTGCCGGCCGGGCTGTTGCAGGCAGTGGACATTGAGAAACTCGACCTGGGCGGCTTCCCCCTCGCCATCGGCGGCATCAAAACCTACGCCACCAAGGACGACTCCTGCATCTTTGAGGCGCCCATTCAGTGGGGGTCCACGATGGCGGTGCGTGTGGCTGCGCGGCTCAAGTTTGGCCCGTTTGTCATCCACCTCCCGATCGACGTCGAGAATGTGCAAGTCCGCGCCGTGGCGCGCGTCTCGCTTCGCCCCCTCGTCGACGAACTGCCCTGCCTCGGCGGCGCCGAAGTCTCCCTGCTGGAGCTGCCCCACTACGACCTCACCCTGTGCATCATCAATGCTGTGGACTTGATGCGGTTGCCCGGGGTCAAAGCCATCGTTGACACCGCCGTCGCCAAAGTCGTGGGCGACCTCGCCCTCTACCCCAACCGCTTCCGCGTCGACCTCATGCCGGGCGGCGGCGTGCCCCCCCCTCCGCTGGGCATGGTCGAAGTCGCCATCGAGCGCGTGGAACGCATCTCGGATGGTGGGACCCTGTTTTCAAAAGTCGACCCATATGTCGAGGTGCGCTGCCGGCGCGGGCGCGTCACGCGCACGCGCACCATCTACAACACCGCCTCCCCCGTCTACAACGAAACCATTGCCGCCATCGTGGACGACCCTGACAACCAGGCCCTGCATGTTTCGTTGTATGATGACAACGGAGGCTACAACGACAAACTGATTGGTGAACTGGAGCTGCCGCTGTTGACGTCCGACTTCTTTGCCGCGCCGCGCACAGACGTACACCTCATCCTCCCCTTCTCCAAGCCCGCCCCCGAGGACGATGAAGACGACTTCGAGTACGCCCCCATGGATGGAGGGGGCGCGACGGGCGGGGTGGGCGCTGGGCCGGTGGACGGCGGCGCGCCGTCGTCGGCCGCGAAAAAAGCGAAAAAGCCGAAAGAAAAGCTCAAGGACAAGGTGCGCCGCCTGCGCGGCAAGCCGCCCCGCCCCGAGGTGGGGTTGATCCACATGACGGCGCGTTATTTGCCGTTCCGTGTCGACCCCAGCCAACTGGAGAGACTGCAGGCGGCCAAGGATGCTGCCGCTGCCGCGCGCAAGGCTCAAGCCGACGCGGCAGTGGGTGAAGCCAAGAAAGAGCTGGAGGAAGCCTCTGCCGCGGTCGGCGCCGCCGTCGCCACCTCCAAACGCGACAAAGCCGACCTGGAGGACGCCACGTTCACGCTGGGGCGCGCCGTGTCGACCGCGCGCCGCGCGGGCGTCGACGTGAGTGGCGTCATCTCTGGCGCCGCCCCCGACGCCGCCCCCGTCGCCATGTCCGACGTCAAGACGGAGGTCGCGGAAGCGGTGGAAGCGGCCGAAGACGCGGTCGACGCGGCGGCCGCGCTGAAGCAGGCGAGGAAGGATGCTGATCGGGTGGCTGCGGAGAAAGTGGAGGCCTCCAAACGCGCGGCCGAAGTCCCTGTCGTCGACATTTCCGAAGGCCCCATCACCCAGGACCTCAAAGGCATCCTCACCCTCACCCTCGTGTCCGCCCGCAACCTGACGGCGGACGGGCAGGTGGACCCGTTTGTGGAGCTGTCCCTTTTCAACCCCGCCACCGGCACCTCCAAAAAGCAGACGTCCGCCACGTGGAACAATGAGCCCAACCCCAAGTGGGGCGAAAAGTTTGACTTTGTCAACATTTCGGCGACGTCTGTGCTGACGGTGACGGTGTGGGACAAGAAGGGAGTGCTGGAGTCGGTGATGAACGCCGTCAAGTCGCTCGCCTCCAACCGCGCGATGACCGAAAAGATTGGCGTGCTCCGCCTGCGTGTCGACGAGATCGCGCGCAACCGCCGCATCAAGGACGAGTGGGCCCTGCAGGAGACGCAGAAGGGGGACCTCACACTGCAGTTGGAGTGGTTCCCGGTGGCCGTGGATGACGGCACCGACGCGGCGGCGCCGGCCAGGGCGGCGCCCCCCAAGCTGGCGGCCGCGGCGGCGCTGTCTGGGCTGTGAAGAGAGGGTGTGTGGTGTGTGGTGTGCGTGTTGCACACGCACCCACGTGTGGATGGGTGGGTGGTTTGGGTGGGGGTGGTTTTACGAGGTGCGTGTGCCGAGTTTTCAACTCGTTTTCTTTCTTTCGTGTTAGTGAGGCCAATCTTTTCTTTTTCACCGTGTGTTGGGCGGGGAGGGAGCGGTGCTTGGGGGCGAGAGAGAGGCGGAGAGAAGCACGGCTTGAAGAAAAAACGCTTTTTTCCCTGGTGAGGGTCTTTTTGTGTGTGGTGTGGTTTTCAAGAGGGGGGGGGGGGGGGCGGGGGGATGGGGGGGGATGGGGGTGATGGAAACGAAGAAAAAGGGGGGAGGCACGGGAGGGCGGGGGGTGGAGGCCGGCGCGGGGACACCACGCTCGGGTGCGCGCCGAGTCGACACAGGCGCACACACGCACCCTCCTCCCCACCGCCCCACCGCGCCTCACACACAAACACGAACTAAACGCCCCCCCAACACCCACGCGCGGAGGAAAAAGCGCAGCCACGCTCGACACAAATCTCCCTGTCCTCCTCCCTCCGCCGACACACCGCCTCCCGCGTTCGCGGTCCCCCGCCTCTCGCTCTCCTCCACGTGTGCCATGGGCCCCACCCCCTCCTCACAGGTGCTCGTCGATGACCTTCTTGATCTCGTCGTACATGACGAGCACCAGGGCGCCCCCCGCCCCGCGCAGCACGTTGGACAGGGCGCCCTTGAAGAACGCGCCGGTGCCTTCCGTCTTCATGATCTTGGACCAGCAGTCCGCGGTCGACGTGTACACGCGCTCCCCGCCCGACTGCATCATCAGGCGGCGGCGCACGGTGTCGAAGGGGTAGGAGCAGATGCCGGCGGCGGCGGTGACGGTCTGGGCGACCGCCCACTTGGCCAGGATCGACGCCTTTTTCTCGTCCTTGAACAGGACGCCTTTCGCCGTGTCGTACAGACCAAAGTACGCGCCGCGGTAGACAATGATGCCCTGCACCGACACGCCAAAGCCCTGGTACAGGGCCATGGGGCCGCCCCGCTTGACCGTCTTCGACAGGCAGTCGATGAGGCCGGTGAATTCACGAGACTTGCCGGAGCCGACGTCGGCCGCGAGGCGCGTGCGCGCAAAGTCGAGCGGGTACACGATGAGCAGGGACCCCGCGCCCGCCAGGCCGCCGGACGCCATGTTGGTGGCGAAGAAGCGCCAGAAGTCGGTGTGGGGGTCGTAGCGGGGGAACGTGTTCTTGATCGTGTCCTTGAACGCAAAGTTGAACGCCTGCGTGGGGAAGTAGCGCACCACGTTGGCCAGGTTGCCACGCCAGAAGGACGCGACACCCTGCTCCGAGGCGACACGGGAGAAGCAGTTGACGATGCCGGTGTAGCGCGGGATCTCACCCGACTTGATGCGGGGGTTGGAGTCCTGCGTCTGCAGGAGCAGCTTGACGCGCTCGATGGGGGCGACCGCGGTTTTAGAGATGCCGCCCGCCACGCCACCCGCCAGCAGGTCGGCGATGAACTTGTAGGTGGGGTTGGAGCCTTCTTTGGGGGCGTGGGCGACGGTGGTGGGGTGGCTGGGGAGGGTGTGTGTTGGGGGGAGGGGGTCCGAGGCGAGAGAGTCGGCGGCGGCGCTTGGGTTCTCATGCAGGTGACCCCAAGTTTGAGGAACGCTCCCTCCCACCGTGCTCCTGGCCGCCCCCCACTTGCCCCGCCTGGCCACCACACGCTGCCTCGGCCGCGATGGCGGGGGGCGGGCCGGTCAAGGCGGGCGCAGGGCGTGGCGGCGGGGCGGCGGTTGTTGGGGGGGTGGCCATGGGCCGCGCACCCTAGAACCAGAGGACGCGAAAAAACGACGGCTCTGCGACCGCCGCACCGCGCGCCGCGGGAACTGCGCCCTCGGCCCCCCGGGTGGGGGCGCCATGGCAGCCAGCACGCAGTGGCTGCAGGCGCCGAGGCGGCCGAGGCCGTGACGGCGCGGGAGGGCGCAGCAGAGGGAGGATGGCACCCCCGCACGTGGTTCGCCCTCCCCCCTCCCCGCACTGCCCCCGCCCCCCACGGTCGCCTGCCCTGCTCCCCGCGCTCGATCGGGGGCGCGTACGTGGAGCGCACACGACCCGTGGCCAGGGGGGCGCAGCCCCGGCCAGAGCAGGGGTGGGGCGAGGCAGCCGCCGGAGGGGGCGCCACGCGCGGCGCGGCGCTCCCTGCGCGTGTGGAGGGCGGTCGCCCACTCTGTTCGCTGCCTCCCCTGCCGCACGTGGTGCGCAGAGTCCCCAGCCTCGGGAGGGGGCTGGCGGAGCGCGCGATCGCGGGGCAGGCGGGGCGCCAGGGGCGCGGGGGGCGGCCGTTGTTTCCGCGCGCTCATCGGCCGCGCCGCTCTCTCCCCCACACTCCCCCACAACTCACCCGGACGCGGGCGCGACGGACGAGGCCATCAGGCCCTTGATGCCCGCGCTCTTGTAGAGGGGCGAGGAAAGCATGTTGGGGGGGGGGGGGGGGGGGAAAGGGGAGGGAAAAGGGGAAAAGAAATGAACTGTGCAGGAAGACGAAACCCGGTCTCGCTCGCTCGGCTCCAACTGCCCTTCCGCCCGCGTTTCGATGATCCGCTGCCGACCGCCCTGCCCCACAACGAAGGAAGAAAGAAGGCCTTCAAAAACAGCTACAAGAAATCAAGCGCACACACCCTGCTCCCTCACACGTTGACCATCGCGTCGCACCGCAGGTCGCCCCCCGCCGCCGCGTCGGCCCACGCTTGCGCCGCCCCCCCCACCCGCGTCGTCTCCGGCGCCACGATGGCCTCCACCTGGGCGATGGGCGAGTGGTTCGGGTCCAGGCGGGAGGACCAGCCCTCCAGGACGAGGGTGGTGACCAGCACGGCAGACACGCGCGCGGGGAGCACCACCCCGTGCGTGCGCACGAGCTCGAGAACCCCTGCCAACGCTTTGGCGCCGTCAGTGGGGGGGGCGCCCGGGGCACGGGCAGCCTCCCGGTCGGCGGCCAGGGCGTCAAAGTAGGTCGCCATGTCCCTGCGAAAGGCGGCCGCGTCGCGGCACGACTGGGCGGGCGCCGCAAACTGCAGCGCGCGCGCGGCCACCGTGTCGCCGTCGTTGCGCGCAAACGCGGCAAACAGGTCGCACATGATCCCTTTGTCTGCCTCGGACAGGGAGGTCGTCATGCCGACATCCAGCAGGACGAGGGAGGGGCGCAGCCAGCCGCGCGGCGGGTGGACGCCGGCGGCGGCCAGGGCGCGGGCGAGCGCGCCCGCGGGGCCGCGCTTTGGGGGGTCCAGGCGGACGAGGATGTTACCGGGGTGCTGTGAGTGAGGGGGGGGGGGGGAGGGGCGGTGAGGGAGAGCGACGCAGAGGCGAGGGGGAGCCAACCCTCTCCCCAACCCTCCCACCCACACGTCTCACCAAGTCGGCGTGCACAAAGTTGTCCACCAGCAGCATGTGCAGCACAGCGTCCGACCCCAGCCTGGCGAGAGCGGTGCCGTAGCGTCCGCCAGGGCCGGCCGACACGTGCTCCGTGATCGCGCCCCCACTCTCGAACGTCTCCACCAGCACCGCCGGCGACACGAGCGGGTACACGGGTTGAGGAAACCGCACGCCATCCCTCTCCCTGAAGTTGTAGCAGAAGCGCCACAGGGAGCGGGCTTCGTGCTCAAAGTCGACTTGTTCGCGCAGGGGGAGTTCAAACTGGGCGAGCGTCTCTGCAAACCGCGCGTCGGCCAACGACGGCAGCACGACGGTGGCCGCCCGCGCGGCCGCCATCATGATGGCAAAGTCGCGCGCGATGGCGGCTTCCACGCCCGGGTGGCGCACCTTGACGGCGACGATGGTGCCCGGGGGCAGCCGCGCGCGGCGCGCGCCCGCGTCGGAGAGCCTCGCGCGGTACACCTGCCCAATGCTGCCCGACGCGACGGGTTTGTCGGGGAACCCGTCGAACAGGTCGTCCAGGGATGCATCGAACGCGGACGCGACAGCGGCCGCCGTCACAGAGCGTGGGTGGGCGGGCGCGGCCGCGTGCAGGCGTTCCAGTTCGGAGCACAGGTCGCGCGGAAACAGGTCGTGCCGCGTCGCCGCCCACTGGCCATACTTGATGAAGGCGGGGCCCGCCCGCTCCAGGGTGGAGCGCAGGGAGGCGATCCAGGTGGACCGGTCGGGGTGGCCTGCGTCGTGGGACAGGCAGCGGCGCGCGGAGAGGGCGAGCGGGGCGAAGACGGCGGCCAGCCACGCGGCACGCACCGCCACCTGCAGTGCTGCCACGACGACCACCACCACCGCCGCCACGCGGGCCACTGCGCGCGCCACGGGGCCGGGGGGCGGGGGAGAGCGCACGGTGGCGGGGGGGGGGGAGGCGGGGGCGGGCAGGGGCGGAGGGTCGGCCGCTATCGCGCGCGCGGCCAGCGACGGCAGCGCCCGCAGCACGACGCCGCCCGCGGGCGTCAAGCCGAGCGCGTCCAGGATGGCGATGCGGGCGCGGGGGCCGGGGCGGGCGGTCCACTCGGCGGGCAGCCAGCGCGCGCCGGGGCGCGGGGCCCAGGCTGTGCGTGGGGAGGGCGAGAGAAGGGTGGGGAGGGCGGGACAGGTGAGGAGCGACGCACGCTGCCCACACACACGCGCCTCCACGTGCCTCCCTCGCTCTCTCTCTCTCTCTCCCTCACCTTCGGGCGCGTTGAGCCTGGACTTGACCCACGCAGGCACCGCACGTGGCCGCCCGCCCGTCGCCGCGGCGGAGCTGCCGCCGCCGAGAGCCCACTGCGTCAGCGAGTCCAGGGCCCCCCTCGCCACGCCGGGTGGCAGGGAGGGGGGCGGTTTGCCCGTTCGTCGTGCTGACGCGTAGGCCCGGGTGGTGGCGTGGGGGGGCAGGTGGGTGAGCGAGGTGGCCACGCGGCGGCGGCGCGCGGTCGCCCACGCCGCCGCACTGGAGCGCAGCATTGGGGAGTCGGTCGGCGAGAGGTCGGTCCGCGAGAGGTGTGTGTGGGGCCCTCCCGTCCCTCGCGGCCGGCAGCAGGGGGGGCAGGAGGCGCGCGTGTGGAGCGCGAAATGCAGTTGAATGTGGGTGCTGTTTTTCGCTTCTTTCTCTCGTGCAAAAAACGCACACCTCTTCTGGCTCTTAACACACCCTCCCCCACCAATCACTCCTTCACACTCGTCGGCAGCGACGCCGACTCCGCCCTCCGCAGCGCGGCCGCCACGCGCACCGGCAGCCGCGCGCGCAGGGCGGGCGGCATCGCGGCCGCCGCCACCCGGTCAACGCCGCCCGCCGCCAGGGCGGCGACGCCCGCCAGCGTGACTGCCCACGCCGCGACGCGGGCGGGCAGGGCGGCGGGGGAGGGGGCGAAGGGTTCGCCCAGGGCGGCCACGCCCAGGGCTGCTCCAGACAGCATGGACGACACGGCGGCCGCGGTGCAGACGCCGACGGAGGCGCCCGTTTTGAGGGCGGCCGTCTGGATGGCCATGCCAAAGCCCGACAAGAGGCTGGAGGCGGCGACACCTGCGCAAACCATGGCCGGCGCCCCTGCACCCAACGCAAACCCGGCCCGGCACGCGGTGGCGCCCAGCCCAAACACGATGCCCGCCCGCGCGCCTTGGGCGGTGGGGGAGGCGGGTGGCGGCGGTTTGGAGGGGGTGCGCGGGCGCAGGCCGCGCCGCACACGCGACGCGCCCAGGCGGGCGCGCAGAGAGGGGCCCAGCAGCACGGCCAGCGAGGCGAGCGCCAGCACAGCACACGCACGCCCACTGGAGGGTGGAGGCGGGGCGGGCGGTGATGTGGCGCCGAGGAGGCCAGCCCCGGCTGTCGCGACGGCAGCGGCCGCCCACTCGCCCCGGGACAGGCGTTCGTTGAGGAAGACGTGGGCCAGGACGGCTAAGACGACCAGGCCGATGCCGGACACGGGCTGGACGAGGGAGACTGGGGGGTGTGGATGGTGTGTGGTGGGGAGGGAGGGTTGGCGTCGGCATCGCGCGGTGTTTTTTTTCGTGTTTCGTCGTCCCCTCCCGCCCTCCTCTCACCTGGCGCGACCGCGTACGCGCGTATTTGCAGCACGGCACCAACCACGTCCAGCGCCACTCCCGACGCCCAGGCCCGGTCGCGCGCAAAGGCGGCGAGAGAGTGGCGCGAAAAGCGGGGCAGACGTCGTGCCGCGCTCTTTTGCAGGGCCTTGCCCACGGCTGAGACGCAGGCCGCGGCGACCGTGAGGAAGACCGCAGGCCAAACATCCGCCGCCGGGGAGGCGTCCATTGGGAGGCGGGAGAGGGAGAGTTTGTTTGGGGTTTTTTTTTTCGCGCGATTTGTGTAGGAAGGAGAGGGAGAGTTTGTTAAGCGCTCGCGCCGCCCCCCCCCCCCCCTTGGATCCCTCACCGGCCCTCCCACCATCATTCTCCACAGTCACTCTGCCTGTGGAGAGCCTCCGCCCTCTCACCGCCACCACCCTCCGGCCGACGAGCCACCGCCACGGTCATGAGGTCGCGAGCAGCCAGCACTTCGCACACGGGGGGCGCGCCGCCCCCCCCCGCGCACGCCGCCCCCCCCCGCCGCGCGCGAGCGACCTGCGCGCCTCACTCACCAGCGCCTCAATCGCGCGCTGGGGCGCGTCCACGCCGATGGCACCATCCGAGTCGTCTGAATCAGACGACCAGGACACGCCGCGGGCACGGCGCCCGCCGCCGCGGGGCGAGGCGGAGGGGCCGACGTCGTACCGCCCGGAGAAGTGGGTCAACACCAGCCGGCGAGCGCCAACCGCCCCCGCAAAGGCACCCGCCGCAGCCGCGGTCGAGTGTTGGGCCATGGCGGCTTTGGCGGCCATGGGGGCGGCGAACGTGGCTTCGTGGGAGAGGAGGTCGCAGCCCGCGGCGGCGCGCGCGATGGCGGCAGAGGAGGCGGTGTCCCCCAGGATGACCACGTTGCGCCCGCCCGAGGCCTCAGACTCCCTCAATGAATACCCCCAGCACGGGACACGATGTTGGAGTTGAGCGGCGACCGCGGTCAGGCCGCCCGTGCCCAGGGGGAGGGTCCACGTCAACCCGACGACGGGCGTCGGCCCGCGCCGCCCGCGGCGGTGGTGGTCGCCGCCCCCGCGGGCTGCAGCCGCCGCCTCCTGCCGCGCAGCCGCCAACGCATCCCGCGAGGCGGGAGTGTCGTCGGGGGCGAGGGTGGCGAGGGCGACTGAACCGGGAACGCCGCGCGCGCGCGCGCGGGGCGCACGCCCGCGCCAGGATCAGCAGTCAACTCGACGACGAGCACGGAGGTGGGAAAAGGGGTGGAGGACAGTCTGAGTCCAGCCAGCACCAAGGCGTGCAGGCCGGGCGGGCCTGCGACCAGGAGGCGGGGCAGCGGGTCGACACCCGCGGACGCGGCAGCCGCCGCGCGCGCGGCGGTCACGGCAGCCACAACCGAGTGCACGCCAAAGCAGTGGTCGCCGTGCAGGTGGGTGATCAGGAGGGCGCCCACGTGGGCCAGGGGCACGCCCGCGGACGCGAGCTGGACGGCGGTCCCTTCACCCGCGTCGACCAACACGGTCGCGCGCGCGCACCGCACCGCCACGCTGGACACATTGCGCCCGGGCGTGGGGGCGCCTGACGACGTGCCCAGCCAGGTGACGGCGAGGCCTGTGCCAGCGGCGGCTGGGTCGGGGGGGGTGGAGGGGGCGGCAGGGGCGGGAGGCGGAGGTGCCTGCGTCGCTGCAGCCTGTGCCGCCACGCCGCGCGTCGTCGGTTGGCCTCCCTCCCCCACCAACCTGGCCACCAGGTCGGCTTTCAGACCAGCGGTGGGCAGGCCTGCTGCGGCGGCGAGAGCACGCAGGTCGGCGACACGCATGCGTGCGAGCCCCGCGCGCGTCGTGGCGGGGGGTGGGGTGGAGGGCGCGACTGCCGCTTGCACCGGGGCAGTGGTGGAGGCACAGGCGTGTGACGAGAGCCTGTGTGGATAGAGAGGGAGGGAGGGGGAGGCGCGTGGTGGGAGGAGGCGGTGTGGTGGAGCGTGGTTGCGTTGTTGGCGGCTCTTCTCTCGGCGTCCCCAGCCACCCTTCGTCCGCCGCGCATTTCCCTCCCACACGCCCACACACCACCACACGACACTCTCACCTGTCACTGTGCGCGGCCGCGGCCGTGACGGTGCGGCGGGCCCTCCGCACCGCCGCGCACAGCGCCCGCATGCGGAGCGCGGGCCGCGGGGCCGGGGGGCGCATGAAACAGAGGGGGGGGGGCTCGCGTGTGTGCGGAGGAAGTTAACGCTTGTGTGTGAAAGCGTGGTAATATAGGCACACAGGCGTCGACCAGCCGCCAACCGACAAAAACGAAAAGAGTGTTGAGACCCCCACATTGTGTTCTGTGTTTTCCTCTCCGCCAATGGACGCACTAGCCGCCTACGCGTCGTCGTCGTCAGGCGGCGACACACCGTGTCCAACCACCCGGCGCACGCCCGCGTTTGCGGTGCACGTGAAGACGCCCGCCCCACTCGACGAGGCAGCGACACGCGCGGCCGCATCTCTGGCTGCCCGCGTCACGGCGGCCGTGCCGTCCGCCGTAGCAGACGCTCGCCTGTGTGAAGCGACGGAGACCAGCGGCACAGGCGCAGCCACGCTGCACGTGTCGTTGTCCCGCGGCGGCGCGCTGCCGTCGCTGGGCGCGGCGACCGCGCTGCTGGACGCACTCGCATCAGTGCTGGCGGATGCTGCGCCCTTCACGCTGTCCCTGGGCGGCGTGTGCGTGCTGCAGGGAGGGGACGCCGCCACCCCACGCGTGTTCGTGTGCATCGGCGGTCGCCAACCCGACCCCCACTTCTCGGCCTTTGTGCGCCGCGTCGACGACGCGGTGGCCCTGTCTGACCTGCCCCCCTTCCACGCGGTGCCCCTGCCCCACATCAGTGTGGCGTCTGCGCCTGCGGCGGATGCGGCGGAGGTGGAGGCGGCGGTGGTGGGAGTCGGCGTCGCGCCACTCACCGTGCGCGTGCGCTCTGTCGAGTGCCGCGTCGGCAACCGGTCGCACGTGGTGTGGAGGGCAGAGTAGAATGGTTCATGCTTTAGTAATGAACCATGAACCATGTCATTGCAAAGAATGCAATGAAAATAGAAAACGTCGTTTGTTTGCATGTTTTGTGTGTTGTCTAGAAAACGTCGCGCGAAGAAAAACACTCACTCTGACTTGTCCCTCCCCTCTCTCTCTCTACTCCACTGGTCTCGCCGCCGCCCCACCTTTGCCATAGTTCTTTTTGCCCCAGGAGAAGGGGACGTAACGGTGTTTGAGCATGTGGCGAATCTGGCGCTTCATCGTCACAAAAAAGAGCGCAAAAAAGTAGGCCACCAGAATGGGCCAGAAGACGGGGACGTCGAGCAACGGGAAAAAGGTGGCGGCAAAGCCCAGTGCAAAGGAGCGGGTAGCTGCCCACCAAAATTTGAACTCGGGCAGGCGGCGCACAAACGGGCGAAACTCGTCGGCGGCCGCGGAGGGCAAGGTGGGGCCGTCGAGGTCGGGGTCGACCTGTGTGTGGTGTATGTGGTGTTGGCAAGGTGTGTGTTGGTTGGTTGGTCGCTCTGTTTTGCCGCGCACGCGGGGTGGGAGCCAAGGTTCTCTCTCTCGGGTGTCCCCTGGCGCGCCCGCAATCGAAAAACAAAACAGCCGCGCGGCTTTCTCCCTCCATTCCCTCTCTCCCTCCCTCCCCCACCACACACACAACACTCCCACGCACACACTCACCTGCGGCGTCAGGAAGCCGAGCAACAGGTTGAGGTTGTAGATGGCGAGCGCGTACGAAACGATGTGGAACCCTTTCAAACTGTACACCCGACCCCCGTACGCCAGCACGCCCAGGGCCAGGGCGCCCCATCGGGGGGCGATGTGGGGGGCGACGGTGTCCAGGGCGCGGCGCAGACGGGACCGCGCAGACGCGAGCGCGTCGGCGAGGGGGCCGGGGGGGGGGGGCGTCGACGTAGGACTCTGCCATTTGGGTTGTGTGTGAATGGGGGAAAGAAAGAGATGCTGCGCTGGGTGTATGCCAGCCCACAGCCGTGTGTGAGATGTGGCGGCAGCAGGCGTTTGAAAAACGCGAGAGTTTTTGTGTGGGGATTCACTTTTTCGCGAATTTATGGCCTCCTTTGACTCCATTTCGGCGGCTGAGCAGTCCATAGCTGCCGCTGTGGACGCCGCCGCCGACGTCGCGTCCCAGCTGGCGCGCGGCACGTCGGCCGACGCACGCGCGGCAGGGCGGTCCGCGTCAACTGCGCTGGCCGCTGCGCACGACGTGGCGGCCCGCCTGATACCGGCGGCCAAGGCGTACGCTGCCCTGCGCGACCCGCACGCCGGGTGTGCGGGGCCGGAGAGGTTGCGTGCCGCGTCTGCACGCGCGGCTGCCGCGCTCGCAGAGAGGCACCTGGCTGTGGCCGACGCGGCGGCAGCGCGGGCGCTGGAGTGAGAGGGAGTGTGAACACACACACGATGGAGCTACCCACCAGCACCGCCACCTATGGCGACGTGGCCTACTGGAACTCGAGGTTCGAGGAGGAGACTGACTTTGAGTGGTGCGGCCGGTTTGACCAGTTTGCGCCGATCGCGCGCTCCGCCCTCGCCTCCGCCCGCCGCATCCTCATCCTGGGCAATGGGACGTCGGACCTGCCCCTGGCGTTGGCGGCGGACGCAGGGTTAAGAGAGTTGAAAGAGGTGGTGGTCACGGACGCTGCCACCGTTGCGGTGGACCGAGGCCGGGCCCGCGCCGCCGCCGATGCAGCGGCCGTGACAGCCGCCGCGGCCGCATCTGGACGGTCCACACCGCCCGCCACGCTGACGTGAAGCGTGGCGGATGCAGCGTCGATCCCGTTTCCTAATGCTTCATTCGACGCTGTTGTCGAAAAGGGAGTCCTCGACGCTCTCGCCGCCCGCCACGCGGGCGCCGACCCGTGGGCGCCCCCCCCCGGCCTCGTCACCGATGTGGGCGGCGCGGCTGCGGAGGCGGCGCGCGTGACGCGGCGCGGCGGCGTGCTGATGTCTGTCTTGTTTGCGCAGCCCCACTTTAGGAGGCCGCTGCTGCTGGCGAGTGGAGCAAACGTGTGGTCCGACGTCACCGTGACTCCCTTTGGCGATGACGCCGGCGCCATCCAGTATTTTGCGTACGTGTGTGTGCGTGGGGGCGGCGTCGCGGCGCCTCCATCGACAGCGGTCGATCCAGCCGCAGGCCTCGTGGCCTGGAAACCGACCCAGCCGCCGTCGCACGACCACATGGAGAGTGACGACTACTTGCTGCGGTGCGGGCTGGACAGCGGGGAAGAGTGACAGTGTTTTTTTTGTAAGTGTTTTGTGTTTTGACAAGAATCCTGTTTGTTTTTCGCACCCCTCCTCTCCCTTCACACCGCCCCCCGCACCGCGTCCAGCACCCTCCTGAACGCGCCATCCAGCCCGGGCACCGTGGGCCGCACCCCCGCATCCGCCAGCACGCGGTGGGCGCAGCCAAACCCGGAGAAGACGACGGCGTTGACGCCTTGCCCCGGGAACGTCGAGTCGCCGACACAGTACAACCCTGGCACTTCAGTCGTGTTGAACGGCATGCCCAGCATGCCTGCAGGGCGGCGGGAGGGGACGGGGCCGTAGGAGCCATCCACACGGTTGAGGAAGCGGCGGTGGGTGCGCGGCGTGCCGACGGTCTTGAATTTGATCGCGGCCCGCAACCCCGGAAACGCGGCCGCCTCCAGCCGGGCCAGCACTGCATCGGCGACGGCCTCCTTGGCAGCCTCATAGGCGGCAGGGTCCAGGCCAGCGTAGGCGTCGATCCAGTCGGGGGTGAAGGCGTGGAAGGTGTGGGTGCCGGGGGGGCAGAGCGACGGGTCCAGGAGGGACGGAATCGACACAAACAAGGTGCCACGTGCGTCTTCCAACGCGGCCCAATCCTCCAGCACGATGTGGTGGCACTGCGTGCCGGGCGGCAGGACAGCCGCATCGATGCAGGCGTGGATGGACAGGAAGGAGGGGGCCTTGGCGTAGCGTTTGAAAAAGGCGGCCTCCGATGGTGGCAGCGGGGCGGGGGCCTCGTTTGCGCCGCCACCACCACCCCTCGTCTTCAACAACTTCTCAAACGTGTCCCACCGTGTCGCGTTGGACACGATGGCTTTGCCGCGGTACACACGCCCGTCCGTCGTGCGCGCCGCGACGGCGCGGCCGGTGGTGGGATCTGTTTCGATCGCCGCGACGCGGGCGGAGTACTCGACGTGCCCCCCCCTCTCTTTGACCCCCTCCGCCAACGCTTCCGCCAGCACGCCCGTGCCGCCCACCGGGTAGTTAATGCCGCCGTAGTGGCGGTCGCAGAAGACCATGCCTGCATTGATCATGGGGGTGAAGTTGGCATCAACAGTCGACCAACAGTAGCACTCCATGTCGATGAATTTCAACAGTTCCGCATCCTTGATGTGGCGCCTTGCCACGTCGCCCGCGTTGGTGGCCAGGAAGGAGGCAAGGGTGAGACAGGCGAGAGGGCGCTTGACAAACTCTGAGTTTTTTGTGAGGGGCAGGTGGGTGGTGAGTCTGTGTGTCTGCAGCCTGTTTTTCCATCTTCCAACACTCCTTCCGCCCACCCACCAAACACCACCAACACCTCCTTCCCCCTCCCACAAACCTCGCACACACATACACACTCACCTCCCAACAAGTAGCGCGGCTCCTCCAGCGACTTGAGGTCGAGCGCGTTGAGCGAGTCGAAAACGCGCCAACACTCGCCATAAAACTTTTTGATGCCCGCCTCCTCGTGCGGAAACTTGGACACCAGCTCCTTGACAAACTCGTCGTACGACCGCCACACTTGAACCTCCAGGCCGGACGGATGGGCGGTGGAAGGCGGCAGGTGGTAGTGAATCTGTGTGGGATCGGGCACTGTCGCCACCTCCTTCCCCACCGCCGCCAGCGCGCGTGTGATCAGGTTGGTCGTGCCGTGCGCCCCCAGCCCAAACATCATGGATGCGCCCACGTCGAAGGTACAGCCGTTTGATTCAAAGTGGCCGCCCGAGCCGCCGGGAATGATAAAAGCCTCTAGCACCACCACCGACCGCCCAGCCGCCGCCAGCTGGCTGGCCACCGTCAACCCGCCGAAGCCGCCCCCCACGATGACGGCGTCGTACTCGACGTTGGTGGGGGCGGGGCGGGAGGGGCGGGACGGGGAGGCGGTGGCGGAGGGTGGGGGGAGGGGGAGGCGGGGGGCGGGGGTGCGGGCGGGGCGATGGGGTGGCGCGTTGGTGGGGCGCCGCCCCACCAATGGGAGAGGGGCTGCGCACAGGCGCGTGTGCGCTGCCGCGGGGGCGTGCATCGCGTTTTTTTCGGGCGGAGGCGGCACACCGAAAAACGTTTTTCGGACTTATCGACGCTGCACAAGTCGACGCAGCCTCCAGTTTTCTGGCTGGTTTTTGTTTAATCTGCGCGAGCGTGCCGCCTCCCACACACGCTCCACCTGTCGCGTGAGACCCCGACACAGATCCTCACGAGCACCTCATGCCTTGCGCGAAAGGTCCACACACGCGGCGACACGCTCACGCAATGCGCCGCTCGGCGTGGCCACATGCGGGGCGCCCGTTGCCCCCCGCCCGCGCCGTCTCCCCCCGCCCACGGCCACAGGTGGCACGAGCTGCTACTTCTGATGGCTCCACCGTAGCCACGGGCCCAAACGCTCACGCCCTCAGCACCCGGGTGGGGGGCGAGGACGGTCCAACGCTGGCTGCCACAGTCGACGCGTTTGTCCAGCTGGCCAAGGTGAGAGAGGGAGAGAAGGAGTGCTTGAGGAAGAGTCAGAGCAAGCGAACAATGGAAAGTAAACCAAAAAAACCTGCCCTTTTTACCCTCAACAGTCCGTGCGCCGCCACACGACCCCCTCCGGCCGGGCCGCCCTCGCCGCCTCCCCCGCCGCCGCCTCCCTGTCGTCCACGCTGGTGGCCGCCGCCGACTCGTTGACACCCGCCGCGGGGGCCGCCCTGGCCCGCGCGCACGGGGCGGTGGGGCACGCATCGCCAGCGCTGGTGGCCGTGTTGGCGGCACGCGCCCCCGCGGCTGCCGCGACGGGCGGTGCTGACGGCGCGGCCTGGGTGGCGGCCCTGGTGGCGTCCCCCCGCGTCGGCACCGCGGCCGCCCGGGCGGCCCTGCTGGCGCAAGCAGCGCCGTCGCTCGCGGGCGGCGGCGCGCACGCGCTGCCGCTGCGCACGCTGTGCGACGTGGCCGCTGCCACAGCCGCCATCCTGGCGGCTGGCCAGAGTGGAGGACTCGCAGACGCCACCTCGGACGACGCCGCGTCCGAGAGCGACGACGGCCTGTGGGCGTGGGGGGATGCGGCTGCCGCGGCCGCGACCGCGGGGCGGTCGCCGACAGCGCGCGCGGCAGAGGCGGGCGCACCGCCGCCGCCCGCCCTCCCCGCCCCCGCCCACCTGGCTGCAGCAGTCTCCCTCTTCGACACGCTGGCCACCTCGGCGGCGGGGCGGGAGCATGAGCTGGACGGTGCGTCGGTGGCCCGCCTGGCGCGCGCGCTGGTGGAGAGCGGCGCGCTGCGCGCGGCGCGCCGCGCGCGCGGCGCGCCCGTCCCCGTCACCGCCCTCCTGGACGCCCTCTGCCGCCGCGTGCAGGCGGGCGTGCTGGATGGGCGGGCCGCCACCCCGCCCGACGTGTGCAACACGGCGTGGGCGCTGGGGCGGGCAGCGCGCACGCTGCCGCACGACGCAGCCGCGCCCGCGCTCTCTGCTCTGGCCGCCCTGGCCCGCCCCCTGGAAACCGCCGCCCCGTCCGCCGACGCGGCCGCCGTGGCGGCCGCCGCCTGGGGCCTGGCCGCCAACTCGGGCGCGGTCGCGGGCGCGTGTGGCGCCGCCTCGGGCGACCGCGCGGCGGCGGCGCTCGACGCGCTTGCCAGCCGAGCGGCCGCGCTGGCCGCGCGCGGCGGCGCAGACCCGCGCTGGGCCGCCACCACGCTCTGGGCCCTGGCCCGCGCCCGGCACCGCCACCGGCCCGCGTTTGCAGAGGTGGCGGCCTGCGTGGATGCAGCGTCGCTGCGTCCACGCGATGGCGCCACGCTCGCCCTGGCTGCCGCGCACGCCGGGTGCTGGGACGCGCCTGCCGTCGCCCGCCTGCTGGACGGCATCGGGGTTGCGACCTTGGATGCTTTGTCCCGCAACGAGTGCCCCCCCCGCGCCGCCGCCAACGTGTGTTATGCTCTCGCAGCGGCGGGGCGGCTGCCGCCACGGTTGCAAGCGGCGGCGGCCGCCGCCGCGGCGCGGGCGCCGACGCCCCCCCCCCCCCGCCGAGCTGGGCCAACTGCACGTGGCAGCAGTGGTTCTGCGCGCAGAGGGAGGGATGGCTCCTCCCGGCACCCCCCCTCCCCCCCACACCGTCGGCGATGCGACCGACTTTTTACGCTCTCTCTTTGACGCTGGCCGCGTCACCACCGCCGCGGCCGCCGCCTGGGCGGCGGGCGGCCCCCTGGGCCCCACCCGCGTCACCGCGTCCCACAAACAGTTGTTGACGTGCCTGCGGGAGGCGCACGGGTGGGAGGAGGTGGAGCCGGAGCACAGGGCGGCAGGCCTGGCCGCCGTCGACGTCGCCCTCCCCTCCGCCCGCGTGGCTGTCGAGCTGGACGGTCCCTCCCACTTTTTCGCAAATGCGCCCTCCGTCCCTGTCGGCGGCACCGCCTTCAAGCGGCGGTTGTTGCGTGCCCTTGGGTGGCAGCTCGTGTCGGTGCCACACTTTCACTGGGCTCAACTGGCCACGGGGGCCGCCCGGGCCGCGTATGTGGCACTGGCACTCGCAGGCTCGCTCGCCGCCCTGCCCGACGAGGATGTGCGGGCCGCGCTGGCGGGGCTGGGGCCGCCCCGCGCGCGCGCGGGCGCGCTGGCGGTCGAAATCGCTCGCATGCTGGCCGAATACTCAGCCAGCGATGCGGGTGGCCACGATCGAGGCGACCAAGTGGCCCGCTTGGTGGCCGAGCTGGAGGGCGAGGAGGAGGCGGTGGCGGAGGGTGGGGAGGGGGTGGAAGCGGAGCAAAGTGTCGTCGCCACTTCGCCACCACCATCACCACCCCCACCACCGCCGCCCGACCCAAACGCCATCGCCACGCGTGTCATTCGCCTGGCCGCGGTGCGCGGGCGACAGGGCAGGCTGACCGCGTCCGCCGCGCTGGCTGCGGGGCGGCGCGCGGCGCAGGGGAAGCGGGACGATGGCGACGACGACGACGACGAGAGCGCGGGCGAGTGAGTGAGAGAGAAAGACAATGATGAACAGTTAATTGTGTTACAGATCAGTGTATTGTTTTATTTCTTTTCCTTCACACCCCACCCACTTTCCCCACCACCCGTCTCCGCGCCCCCCCACCCTCCTCCCGCTTGGGCGGCGCCCTCTCCAGCAGCGGCCTCGCAAACCGGGTCACCGGCCCCGCTGCGGCGGGCGCCAGGCGGACGTGCAGGTGGGCTCGGTACAGCGACCGCACCCCCGTCCTCCCCTTGCCGTGAAACCAGGGCCGCTTGGCGGTCGGCGCCCGCCCCACGACTGCTTCTGCCACCGCCAGCGCTCCTCCATCCAGGCCATGGTTGGTCACCGCGTTGGCGCGCGCGGACGCGATGACGCCGCGTGTCACGCGGGCCGCCTTGGTGGGGGACACCGCGCACTGCGCCAGCGCGTCGTCCACGTGCAGGCCCGCGACCGCCCGCACAAAGCGGGCCAACTTCTTGGGGGAGATGCGCACGCCGCACAGGGTGGCGGACGCGTCGGAGCGGGGGGCGGGGGCGGGCGGCGCGGACGGTGACGACGACGACGCATCGGTGGGGGCGCGGTGCGCCTGCATCAACGGGTTGCGTTGAGCGTCGTCGGCAGGTGGCGATGGTGGCGGCGCGTCCGCGGCAAAGGACTGGGGAGTGTTGTGATGGAGGGACGGTAGGGGGGCGGGTGAGCGTCTGGTTTGCCGGCAAACACGCCCTCCCTCCCACGCCCCTCCTCCCGCGCGCGTGATCCCGGCACCCCCACACGCCAATGCCAACACCCGGTCACACACTCACCCTGCGCCAGGCGCCCGCGAACGCGGCTGCGAGTGTGCGCGGGGCGCCCGCATCGGCGCCGCCGCTCGCGACCGCGGCGGCCGCGCGGCGGCCGGCAGCCTGCATTTTGTGTGTGTGGGGGGGGGGGGGGGGGAGCGGAGTGGCAGGGAGAGGAAGAGAGAGTTCTGTGCCACGTGGGCTAGAGTGTGGCGGTGACGTGTGGCGTGGAAAACGGTTCAGCCACCAGCGAAACGAGGAGAAAACTGAGTTGGAAAACGCCAACCTTCGTTTTTCTTATTTCGGTTAACAGAAAGCGACACACACACCAAACTCTCACGCCTTCTCCGTCGTGCCCAGCCAGTCGGAGAAGACTTCGTAGTCTTGGCCGACGTAGTCGTGGTCGGACGTCATGCGCGCCAGGAACGCCTTGGACGGCGCGCGCGCATCTGCCGGCCGGCCACCCTTCTTGGCGCCGCCCTTTTTGGCCGCCAGCGCGTGGCGCTTGGCCACCTTGGCGTACGGGTTGAGCTTGAGCATGGCGCCCAGGTTTTTGAGCGGGTTCTTGCGCAGGCCGCGGCGCGGCGGCGCCGAGCGCGGCGCGTGCACGACCGACTGCACTTCGTCCGAGTTGACCAGGCGGGCGACGTCCGCGTTGGTCATGATGTGGCGGGGCAGGGTGTAGCCCTTCTTGGAGGTGGAAACGGCGCCGTCGCCGGTGCCAAAGAGGGTGTCCAGGCGGTCAAACGCAGATTTGGTCCACACAATGAACCGGCCCACGTGGCCGCCGGGAGCCAGCTGCAGCAGGTTGAGGGACTCCACAGACGCGACGTCGACGCCGGGGATGGCGCGGAAGGCGCGGGAGACCGCGCCGTCGCCGCCGTAGACAAGCAGGGGGCCGCGGCGCGACACGTAGCGCCGGTTGCGCATCTTGCCCTTGCCCTTGCGAATGTTGCGGGACGCGCGCGCGCGTTCCACGTCGGCGCCCGCGCCCAGGGCGGTCAGCAGGGCGATGGCTTTGGAGGTTTTGGTGAGCGTTTCGGCCGCGTCATCGACAACGAGGGGGAGCTCCGGGACGGCGTCGACGCGGTGGCCGCGCGCCATCACGAGCGACGGCAGCGCAGAGGCAGCCAGGGCAGACGCCACAGCATAGCGCTTGAGGTTGACGTTGACCTTGCGGTGCCAGCGGCGCCACGTCTTGGTGGGGGCGAACATGCGGCCGCCGCGGCACATGTTGCCAAACGCGCCCTGGCCCGCACGGTGCGTGCCGCCGCCCGGGACGCGCGGGATGCGCGACACCGCGCGCCCAGTGCCCCACGACTCGGCGGCGGTCTGCATGCCGGCGGGGTAGGAGACGGCGTACGGCTGGCGCGCGTTCTTGTTGAGGCCGGTGTGGACCTGGGGGGTGGAGGGAAAGGGAGAAAAAAGGGTGAGCGCGATCGCACCGGCGGCCGGGGGGGCGTGGCAGCGTGGTGTTTGGCGCCGTTTGCGGGTGGCTCCCCCTCGGGCGGTGCACCTGCACGCCCCTGGACAAGCCCCACGGCGGGATCGGGGGAGAGGAGGCGGGCGAGAGGGAGGGCGCGAGGGCGGGCTCCCGAGCCGACGCGCGGCGGCCGGCCGACGCACGCAGCCGGCGGTCGCCGCCCCAGCCTCTCCACCCCGGATCACGCGCCCCGCCGCCCGCGCCCAGCGCGTCTGGTCTCAATTGCAGGACGCGGGGGGGAGATGGCCGCAGAGAGGCAGCGTGCGCGCGGGGGGGAGCGCGATGCTTTGCACACACACGCACCTGCAGCACGACGTCGGGCCGAATCGGGGCCGTGAACACGGCGGGCAGGGGGACCTGGCCCGCGGCGGCGCCATCCAGGCCCTGCACGGTGACGAGGGGGCGAGCGGCGGCCATCTGGTCTGGGTGGAAACGAGTGGCAGCAGCGGCTGGTAGGAGAAAAGGAAAAGACGTGTGAGCCTGCGGTGCGAGTCTCTCTCTGGAGCTCTCGCACACCCTCTTCTCTCTCCTCTTATCCTATGCCGCCCACACGCGCCGCCTGCCGCGCCGCCGCAGCCGCCGTGCTGGATGGTGCGTGCTTGAAGGAAGGCTGACCACCGCGCGTGTGTGTATTCTTTGTGTGTGCGCGTCTGTTCGTCTTCCCCCCCCCCCCACCCACCCTCCCTCTCCCGCCCACACTCAGGCACCCACCCTGACTGGGCCGCCGCCTTCACCGCGGCCGGCGTGGACCCCCCCCCCGCCACCACGCTGGCCCTGGAGCTGCCGTCTGGGCTGTCTCTGGAGGCGGCGGCGGCGGCTTTCGGCCGCATGGCGGCGTGCGCGGCCGCGGCCGCGGCCGCCGCCTCCCGCTCGGACGACGCCCTCGCCCGCGCCGCCTTTGGCGCGCTGGGGGGTGGCCCCTCTGCCGACGTCTCCGTGGAAGCTCTGCGTGCGGCCGCGGACGCGGTGGGGTTGGGGGGGGGGGGCGCTCGCGGCTCGCCTGCGCCGCGCGCGCGTGGGGGCAGCCAGCATGACGCTGTCCCAGGTGAAGGCGGCGCTGGCGGCCAGTGTGTGAGGCGGAGAGAGAGAGCGTTGCCATCGTGCCATGTTGGTTTGCATTGTTGTGGTTGACACACACACAAGGGGGCACGTTCTTGTGGGGGGGGTCGGTTTTTTTTTTTGAAAGTTTTTTGATTTTTTTTTTTGAAAGTTTTTTGAGTGCTCCCTCTCCGTCCACACTCCCCCAACCCACAACTCTGTGGGGCCACAATGAAGAAGAAAAAGGGAGGATAAAAAAAGGAAAAACCCCGGGGAGTTTATGTACACAGAAAGACGACCTTTTCTCACCACACCGCCCCCGCGTCGGCCGCGTACCGGTCAAACGCGGCGCGGTCGCCGCCGTCAGTCGACCCCACCGTCCCCGACCGCTTGCCGGTGGTGCCGTACTGGGCCCCATTCTCCTTGCCCGCGGCGGCAGCGGCGGCGCCCGCGGTGGCGGCGGCCGCGTAGCCGCCGACCTTGGCGCCGCTCGTGAGTCGGCCGCCGCTCGGCGGCGACCGCGCGGCGCCAATGGTGGCGGCGGCCGCGGGGGCGGCAGGCGCAGCCCCACCGTAGGCAGCGTCCACGGCGGCGGAGGCGGGGCCGCCCGCAGAGGCGGCGAGCACCACTTTGGAGGGACCAAGGGCCGCGCCGGCCGCCGAGTACGCGTCGGCCTGCAGCCGCATGACCGCCCCCAGGTACGACTTCAGCCACACCGCGTCCCGGATGAGTTGAGCCAGCTGCTGAAACACGAGTGCCTCCTGCTCCTTGAACGCTTGGCGGGCGGCCGCCAGCTTGGCCTCCTTGTGCTGCAGCCTTTTAATGGTCTGCTCCATCTGCCACTCCCCTTTGGACCGGGTATGGGGCAGGCGCAGCCTCTGCTTGTCGATGGCGGTGCCCAGGGAGACCACGGTGCGGCGGCGGGAGTCGACCTCCAGGCGGACGCCTTCCAGGCGTTTCATGCGGGTGGCGACCGTCGTGTAGGCCGCGGCCCAGCGCGCCATCGGGGCCAGCACTTCAGCCTCCACCTTTTTAGCCGCGTCCTTGGCCACGGCATCCAGGTCGTCCGGCGCAAAGTCGCCGCCCACGGTGCCGGCGCCACCCGGCCCCGGAGGCGCGGGCGCCGCACGGCCAGCGCCCGTGTCTTCAAACACGCGCGGCAGTTGGGAGGCCAGGACGGAGGCGGTGGTGGTGAAGAGAGCTGTGTGAGGGAGTGTGTGTGTGTGTGTGTGTGTGTGTCAGATGATGGAGGGTGTGGGACAACAAGGGGTCGGCGGGCGCCGGTGGTTGGGCCGCGCGGGCGGCACGCCAACGGTCGTGTTGGCGCGCGCGCGCGGCCTCCCCCCTTTCCCCGCCGCGCGCGCCCCCATTCCTCCTCCTCTCTCTCTCTCTCTCCACACAACACACAGCTCTCACTCACCTTCAGCCGCGTTCTTGACGCCCCGAATGTCTTTCTCGCACCGCTTGAGCGCGGCCGCAAAGTCGGCCGCTTCGCGCAGCATCGCGGTGTTGCGCGCGTTGGGCGTCGGCACAAACGACGGGTCGAAGTCGAGGTGCAGGTCTTGGCGGGCCTGTGGGTGTGAAAGGAGGGTGTGTGTGACGAGGCGAGTGAGAGGGGCGTGGAAACAGGGTGGAGGCGGGGCGGGCGTTGGGGGGATGGAGGGCCTGCGCGCGTCGCCCGCGGCAATGCCGTCGTCCTTGTCCCTGGGCTGCGCCCCTCCACACGCCTCCTGTCCGAAAAACAACGTGCGCCAGCCACAGCAAGAACCTTCCTCTATGCAACGAGGGAGGAGCACAAGGAAGCGGCGGCGGTGGCGGGCGTGGGGGGGCGGTGTTGACGTGGGTTGGCGGTTGATGTTTGGGCCCCTCAATGCGCGTCCTTCCTTGCACACCTTTTCCGAGAAGCGGCGCCACCCGACACTCATGGTGATTAGTAGGTGAGAGAGGCACGGGAGGGTGGACTTGTGTGTTGAAAGAGGCACCCGCGGCGAGGGGTGGCGGCGGTTTGGAGAGAGAGTGTGAGCGTTGCCGTTGGTTCTCGCTCTCACTCTCGGTTTTTCGTCGAAAAACGGGGCAGTGCGCGTGTGGTCCTGCGCCCCTCCCCACACCTCTCTTCCTCGAGCCGCGGGGACTGTCTGGTGCTGCACGTGGCTGTGCACAGGCGACAGGCACAGGAGGGAGAGCGAGGCACCGGCGTCTGTGTGTTTTTGCACGCCGCCCAATTTTCGCTCGGCCGCACACAAAACACAAATGACGGCCGCTGCCGCCACGCGCCGCGCTCTGGAGGTGAGTGAGAGAGTGTGTGGTCGTGTGCAGAAGAGAGAGAGAGAGAGGCGCAGGCTGCGTGTGCAGCGGCCAAACAAAAAAATACGCACGTCGACCGGAGTCCCAATCCCCGACTCCCCCCTTCCCAGGCCGCCATCACCTCCGCCGCCACAGCACCCGAACCCTACCCCACACTCCTGGCCTCTGTGGCAGCGGACGCCACCACTTCAGCCCTGGTGACTCCCTCCGGCCTGGCCCTGGACGCCGCCCCGAGCGGGCGCCTGCTCTTTGACGCCGCGCTGCGCTCCTCCCTCGCGACCTCCCTGGCGGCCGCCTCCGCCGCGGGCGGCCGCGTCGCCGATTATGTGGCCCCGGGCGCGTCGAAGCCAGCGGTCCCCGCCCTGCTGGCCCTGGCGTGCGCGGCAGCCACCGCGCGCGGCGTGGAGGTGGCGACCCCACTTGCCGCGCTGGAAGACGCTGTGGAGGCCACCCCCGCCTCCCAGGCAGCGGACGCGGCAGCCCTCGTAGAAACGGTGGGCGCCTCCGCCCTGGCGGTGGCGGGGTGGGACAAGTGCAAGCTGCCGTTGTTGCGCGTGTGTGCGGGGCTGCTGGCGCGCGTGCCACGCCGCGCAGACGGCGGGCCGTCTGCCGCCGCGCGCCTCCACTTCTTCCTGGCGTCCGCCGCCCCGCCCTCCGACAAGTCGGGGCTCAACCTGTTGGGCGCCGCCAATGACGGCCACCCCGTGACCTTGGAGGAGGCGACGGACGGCGGTGATGGTGATGACGGCGCGAAGGTCGACGCCCAACTGTACACCTCCTTCTGGTCGCTCGCCCCCGCACTGCAGGACCCGGTGACCCTCCTCCCCCCGGACGCGTGGCCCGGGTTCGCGTCCAGAGTGAGGACCGTGCTGGCCGCCTTCAAGGCCACGCCTGTCGCGGTGGCGGCGGGCGGGACGTCGACCACAGCGCCGTCCGACGCGGCGACCGACGCGCTCCCCCCCGTCGGCCCTTTTCACCTCGCCTCCCCCTCTCTCTTCCCCCTGCAACTGCGGGACGGCACCGCGAGGCGCGTGTTTCTGGTGGCCGCCCTGGCGGCCGTGCACGCGGCGCGGCACCCACCCCCCAAGCTGGCGGCGCGGCGCGGCGTGCTGCGGTCGAAAGCGTTGGCCGACGCCGCCGCTCTGGAGGCTGACCTGTACTCCGCCCTGGCCGCCACCCCTGAGCGTGGGGCCGCCTTTGCGGAGGCGGTGCGCGCCACCCTGGCGCGCGAGACCGCGTGGGTCGAGTGGAAGGCGGCCGCGCCGCCGTGCCCGCCGATCGACAGGGCGCCGCGCGCGCCGCCGCGGCCGCCCGCGCCGGCGGGTGGGCAGGGCGCCCCCCCCGCCCGCCCACCGCGCGGCGGCCTGGGCGCGCCCCCACCCCCCACCCTCGGCACCCCCGACCTGGACCGCCTGTGGTCCGTCACCCCGGACAACGCGGTGGCCGACCTGAAATCAGCGGACCGGGGGGTGGTGCCAACCCTGCGTGAATTTTTGCGCCCCGTGGCGTTGGAGATGGACCCTGAAGCCGGCATCGAGAAACCCTACAAACGGCAAGCGTCCGCCGTGTACCAGTGGAAGGCGTTGAGGCGGGTGGCGAGGACGGACATGGCCGCGTTTGGGGCGAGCCTGGCGGCGGGGCGTGATCTTGAGGTGGCGCTGGCGGCACTGTTCCCCGAGGACGTGCCGGAGGGGTGGGCGCCGCCCGCGCCGCCGCCGGTCAAGGAGAAGGAAGGTGATGGAGCCACCAGGAAACGCAAGGCCGGTGATGGCGATGGCGGAGAGGACGCAGAGGGCAAGGAGGGGGCAGGTGAAGCGGTCGCGGCTGCCACGAGCGAGGGCGTCGCGGCTGCCACGAGCGAGGGCGGCGCGGTCGCGCCCGCGCCGCTGTCGCCCGCCAAGAGTGGCGCCACTGGGGAGGAGGCTGCTGGTGCTGGTGGCGCGGACGTGGCGATGCCGTCACCTGAGGGTGATGCTGGTGGGGAGGAGGCTGCAGCCGGGTCGCCCGGCGACAGCGACGGCGGGGAGGCAGTGGTGGAGGGCGAGTAGATGAGAGTTTTTTTTATGTTGCATGCTGACCTGATGTTGTTTGGTTTGGGAGTGCCTGTGTGTGTGAAATTCGACCGCCTGTTTGTGCGTGTGCGAGTGGGCAAAAACGGGGGGACGACAGCCGTGTCGAGAGCGAAGAGACGAGACGGACGCGAGCGAAGCAGAACGCTCTTCTCTTTCACCCGCCTCTCGCTCCTCCCTTCCCACCTCCCCTCCGCTCACCATGGCCTCCCTCCGCACCACAGTACGTCGCGCAGCCTCCTGAATGTGTAGGCGTGTGGGCTTGGGGTGGCGCAGGGGTGGCGGTCGGCAAGCAAAGACCACTCTCTGGCCAAGCCTTGCCCCCGAGCCCCGAACGCCCCTCGATCCCCGCCCGCCCCCCCGCCTCGGCCCCCCTCCGCCGCCCCCAAGTGGCGGCGTGTGGCCACCACCACCGCTGATAGAGGGTGGTTGGGCGCGCTGAGGCGTGGGCAGCGGCGGCGGGGGGGGCAAACAACCTCACCCCCCGAGAGAAGAGCGCGGCGTCCTTGCGCAGCAGCCACGCCCCGCGCCCTGCCCCGGCTGACGTCGCACTGCGTGGGCTCCGATTGAGGGGCCCACGCTGGCAGGCGGGGTGGAGTGGGCGTGGTGTGGCAAAGGCTGCCGCCTCCCCCCAATTCGCGCCGCGCCGCTCACCCTCACCCGACCCTCGCGTTTTCTCTCTCGCTCACGGCCTCTCCCACCACCCCACCCCACAGGTCCGCCCCGCGACCACCCCCCGCACCCGCGTCGTCGCCGCCGCCGCCGCCCCCAACGCCGACCGCCGCGCTTTCCTGGCCGGCGTCGCGTCCGTCCTGGTCGCCGGCCCTGCCGCCGCCATCGACCTGTTCGACGACCGCAAAGCCAAGAACACCGGCTTCGACATCATCTACGAGGCGCGCGACCTGGACCTGTCCCAGGCGGAGCGTGACGGCATCTCCCAGTTCCGCGGCTCGCTGGACGCGACCAAGAAGCGCATCAAGGAGTCTGAAGCCCGCATCGACACCAAGCTGCCCGGCTTTGTGGAGAAGAAGTACTGGACCCTGGCCCGCGAAGAGCTGCGCGGCCAGCTGGGCAACCTGCGCTTCGACCTGAACACGGTCGCCGAGACCCTGGGCAAGGACGGCAAGAAGAAGGCGCTCGCCGCCAAGGCCGACTTCCTCAAGGCGGCCGACACGCTCGACTTTGCCATCCGCAAGAAGGACGCGGACAAGGCGACCGCCGCGCTGGCCGCGACGCGGGCTGCGCTGGACGCTGCCCTGGCGGCGCTGGGCTGAATGGTCCCCCCGATTAGGTTGGTTACCTCGGCTTGAGAGAGAAAGAGAGGGGGGAAGGGTTTGTGGGGGAGGCGGTTTTTGGTGTCAGGGAAGCAGGGGCGGCCCCGTTTTGAGCAAACAAAACGAAGCCACAGCGGAGCCGTTCCCCTCCCCGACCTGGCGGCGTCCTCCTTGTTTCCTCCGCGTTGTGTGGAGTGTGTGTAAACCTTGGCCCGCGACCTGTTCCCACCCTCGATAAGAAAAAAACGCACCTGCTCTCTCCTCAAGCCACACCCCCTCCCAAAATTTGCGCCCGCATGGCACCCGACGCCCGCCGGAAAATCCCTGGGCGGCTGGCCCCACGTCAAGCACTGCACGTACAACGCCTTACCCCCATGCGGGCGTCGGGCGCCCCCCCCCCCCTCCCCCGTGGACGCGGCCGCGGCAACCGCCGTCGCTCGCTTTGTCCGCACCGGTGACGTCGTCGGCGTCGGCCCCGGCGCCCTGGCCGCCCCCCTCCTCGCAGCCCTGGCCAACCGAACCGACGATGTGCGCATCCTGGCGGCAGGGGACGCGCCCGCGGCGGAGGCAGCGCTGGCGGGCGTGCCTCAAGCTCCCGCCGACTCGCCCGTCTCCATAGCCTTCATCACCGCCGACGAACTGGATGGCGACGCCACCCCCACCGGCTTTGCCTACATCACGTGCCGCGGCGACGGCGTGGAGACGGCGGCCCAGCCTCAGCTGGACCGAGTGGCTGGCGTGAGCGCGCGCGCGGCGCGCGGCGTCGTGGCCTTGCTCCCCCACCCGGAACGCCTGGTCACGAGGCTCGGGGGCGACGTCCCCGTGCTGGTGGACCTGGAGTCATTCGAAGATGTGGCCGACGAGATTGACGACATCTTCATCGGCGACGCCGAAGTGTGGCGCCGGCCGGCGCGGCCGGACGACACGACGGTCGGCCCGCGTGGCGGCCCGTCCCCCCACGCCGACCCTGTGGCCTCTGCCACTCTCCTCGATATCCGCTTTGGGGACGCCCCCCTCGTCAAGGATGGCGAAAAAGTGGCCTACACCGACATCCTGGACGCGGTGGCGGGAGTGCCGGGGGTGCGGGCGGTGGGGCTGGGGTTTGCTGGTGCTGCCGTCGTCGCGGGCGGCGCGGCGGGCGGCGCGCCGGCCGTGCTGGAAACGTGAAAACACGTTGTGGTGGGGGGAAAAATGCAGTTCCACACTTCTTTTGAGGTCACACACAAGGCAAATAAGGTAAGACACACGCGCCCGCACCACCCAGTCACGGTGGTGTGGGGGTGTTGTGTTTTCGCGGCAGTCGTTTTGTGTTTTTGGTGTGCGTCATTGCCACTCCCTCACTCTCTCTCTCTTGCTTCAAAATGATGCCTCAATCAACCACCCGACTCTCTCGCGCCCACCCAAACTGGACGATGACGGCGGTGACGTCGTCGACAGCGCCTTCCTCTTCGACCGCCCAGCGCGCGCGGGCGGCGGCGACGAGTGAGCGCGCGCCGTCGGCCGGGGTGCGGGCCGCGGCGACAATGTCCACCGCTTCCTGGGACGACAGAAACTCCCACACGCCGTCGGTCGCGAAAATGGCGAATAAATCACGCCTGGGGTCGAGAGGAAGAGACACAACGTCGGGTGTTGAGACGACGCCGACGCGCCTAGCCAGTCCATCGCCCAGCGCACGCGACATGGCCAGCCCGGGGACCCAGGCGGCCGGCAGCCAGACGCGGGCGGGGCCGACGGGGGCGCCGTCGGCGTCTGTGAGGGGGCAGACACGAGCGCCGGCCGCCATCAAGCGCGCGCGTTCTCCCGCCAGTGTCGGCTTGTGGTCGCGCGTGACGTCGACCGCGATGGGAGGGGGCCCCCCACCATCACTGCCGCCCAGTGTGCCGGGGTCGCAGGGGGCGGCGTCACCGCGCGACAGGCGGCGCGGCGGCGCGCGCGCGATCACGGCGCGCGAGTCGCCCACCCACCCACACCGCAGCATGCCGGTGGCATGGCCGTCTGTGGCCGGCTCGACCACGGCCACGGTGGCGGTGGACCCGGACGTTCCGCACGAGGCGGCGGGGCCGGACCGTGCAGCACCGTCAAGAGCCGCGAAAGCGGCGGCCAGCGCAGCGCGCGGGACTGAAGCGTCACTGTCACCCTCCGCCGCCGCCGCGGCTGCAGCGGCCAACGCTGGCGAAAGCTTGCGTGCTGCCAGGCCGGAGACGGCGGCGCCCCGGGGGCCGTGGCCGTCAAAAACAGCGAATAAACCACAGTTCTGGACGCGGCCGGTTTCGGACGCCCGCCGCGGCCCGCCGCGCCACGCGTCGCACGCCAGGGCGGCGTCTTGGTTGGGTTTGGGGACGCCATCAGTGGCCCCCGCAGACGAGGACACCGCCGACCGCCACACCAGGCGCCCCGGGGCGGAGGGGGTGGGGAGCGGGTCGCCGTGTTCCTTGGGAGGCCAGACAACTTCCGCGACGCGTGTAGGAGACGGGGAAGGCGATGGCGCGACCGCGGTCGACTTGATGCCAGAGCGCAGGCTGCGCTGTTTTGAGGGTCTGGGCAGGCTGGGCGGGTGGGACGAGTCTGTGTGTGGAGGGCGGGGAGGTTCGGACACGGTTACGGCGGTTGGCGAAACACACAAACGGAGTTTTGCTCTCTGGGCGTCCTCTCTCCCCCCGCCCAACTCTCGTTCCAACGCACCCAGCGTGGGGTGTGACACTGTGCACCCCATGGTGTGAGGCCGGGCGGTTTTGTGGGGCGTGTGGACAGAGGCAGCGCAAAACGAATGCGCACGCCTTTTGTTGTCTAGTAGAGTGACGAGCGCATTTCGCTCGAACACTTTTTCTTTCTGCGGCAAACACATTTGCACACAGCCCCGCGTGTGCAAGAGCGCCACACGATGGCGTGCACCCACATCATCACGACACACCCACGCTGGCTGCCCCCCCGCGCGGCAGCACCCCGCGTACTCCGGCCGACGCCAATGCGCTCGACGCTGGTCACCCCGCGCCGCTCACCAGCCGCGCGTGCAGCCTCCACGCCTCCCCCCACGCCAGCAGGTGCACCTCACTGGCGCTGGGACGAAACCGACGACGCGGTGCGCACGTACTGCGTGCAGCTGGGCGTGCTGGCTGTTGGCCCCGTCGCAGCCAGCGTCATCGGCAGTGCCGCCGTGTTTCCGTACTTCTTGGGGCTGGTGAGTGTGTGTGTGCGAGGCAGAGAGGAGGAGAGACTGCGTCTCGGGGATCGAAATGCGCGGGCGAGAGCAAACAAAAAACGCTGACGACGTCGCACGCGTATTTTTTCGTCGTCGTGTCAACCCCGCAATGAAGGCGGCCACCGCCCCGGCGCCCACCTCCGCGGCCAAGCCGCGCACCCTGCTGGCGGCCGCGCCCAACCCCGACCCTCCACCTCCACAGGCCGCCACCACCATCTACGCCGGCTCCCACCGCGGCCTCACCTCCCGCGCGCGCGCGCCTCTGTCCCTGTCACAGTCAGCCCTGCTGCCCCTGTGCGCGGCGGGAGGGCCGGGGGCTGTGTATTTGCTGCTAACATTCACCGAACTCGACATCACCACCTTCACCCGTGTCTACTTCTTCATCCTGTCGACCGTCGCCATCACGGCGGCTGCCGCGCCTCCGTTGCGTCATGTCACGCGGGGTGCCGGCCTGCCGACGTGGAATCTGGCCGTGCCGGAAGGGTGGTTGATCGACGTCGAGGGCGACTCGATCACCTCCTTCCCCGTCTCCCCCACTGATGCGCTAGCCGCCGTCGCCGCCGTCGCCATCGCGGCAGCCGACGCGGCCACCGGCCACACCAACTTCACGCTGTCCAACGCGTGCGCGGTGGCGGTGTGTGCTGACGTGTTGCGGCTGCTCGGGTTTCGCAGTTTTAGAGCCGCGGCCGCTGCTCTCATCGGTCTCGCCCTGTACGACGTCGCCGCCGTCTTTGCCACCTCCCACTTCACGCACGATGGCCAGAGCGTCATGGCCACCGTCGCCCTGTCCGACGCGTTTGCTGGGCCGACGCGGCTGCTCTTTCCTCGGGACGGTGTCGCCGCCGCCGCTGCGGCCGCCGTCCCCGACGCCCCCATCTTCCCACACTCCCTCCTCGGCCTGGGCGACGTCGCCGTGCCCGGCATCTTTGCCGCGCTGTCGTTGAGGTTTGACGCGTCCCGCGCGGTGGACATGCCTGCGCGGGCAGCAGCAGCCGCGGCCGCCATCGACGCTGCTCTCGCCAACCTTCCCAAAACACTCTCCGACCGCGAAATCGGCGAAGTCGCCGCCGACGCCGCCGCCGCCGCCTACGACGGCGTCGCTGACGGCGAACAAGCCGCCCGCGATGCAGCTGTGGGGGAGGGTGGCGCGCCCGGCGGCCACGCCACACCCCCTCCAACCACGGCCGTGCTGTCGAGCCGCCCCTATTTTGGCGCTGTCTTGTTGGCGTACGCGGTGGGTTTGGGGGCCGCGTTTGCCATCAACTCAGCCACGGGCGCCGCCCAGCCTGCCCTGCTCTATCTCGTGCCAGCGACGCTGGGGGGTGCCGCCGCGCTGGCGGTGGCGAGAGGCGACGTGGGGCGGCTGGCCGCGTTCACTGACGCGGCGCCGAGTGTGTTGGAGGCGGGGCGGCAGAAGCAGTAGACTTTGTTTTTTTTGTTGTTGCGTGTGTGTGCGTGTGCATGCGTGTGAACTGTTCAGAGCCCCGCGTGGCGGCGCGGCCTCGCCTGAACAGGGAGGGAAAGGGCATAAAGGGGGGACAAAACGAGAGAGCGGCGTCGCGCGTTCCAGGGAAGCAAAAAAACAAAACAAAACTCTTCCTCGCAGCGTTCTCGGTGCAGTCCCCCCGTTGTGCACCCCTTACCCCACCCCACCCCGCAGCACAGTCGCCGTTGCTCTCCTCCACGTCACCCCACCCCACGCCACACAATGGCCCGCCTCCCCACCATCTACACGCAGTGCACCCCGGGGCAAAGCGACGGCGGCATCGTGTCACTGACGCTGCGCCCGGGCGACCGCACCGCCCCGATTGAGCTGACCGTGGAGCTGGACCAGGGCGAAGGTGAGAGGCGTGGGGTCGCGTGGGCGGGAGGCGCGTAAACAATTGTCGGGTGACGCAGCACATTGGCTGGAGGGTGCACGGAAAGAAATCGCCACCACCCTGCCGCGCCCCCCGCGCGCGCCGTCGCCAACGTGTCGTGACACTGTGTGTCGGCATTGGCGGGGGGGGGGGGGGGCGCGCCAACCGCCACAGAGACGACGGGAGAACGCGCGAGTCGCACGTCCCGCCCAGTCGCGAGTGACGGGCCACGAACCTACACCCGACAACCCTCTTCCCTCCCTCTCCTCCACACACACAGACGCCACCCCACCCACCGTCGGCGTCACCATCACTCGCGACGCGGGCGCCACCCTGTTTTCCGAGACCGCGGACGGCACCCGCACCACCCTGGCGTCCTCACACGCGGGCGGCTACGGCCCCGTCTGCCCGGGGGGCGCCGCCTTCTGGCTCTCCTACGACGCCGTGGGCGGCCTGCGCTACGGCCGGGGCTACATCGTGGAAGCCGCCGTGCTGGCCTCGTGCCGCGCCCCCCGGTGCGCGGTGGAAGCTGGCGGCCCTCTCTGCCGCGAGCCCGCGCCGCGCCGCGTGCGCGTGCGGGTGGGGGGCTTCTCCGCTCCCCCCGTCGCCGCCACGCCGCACGCGGCCCGGCTGGCGGCGCGCAAGGGGGGCGACCGCCCGCCCGCGGTGTGGTGTGGGAGGCTGCCGTTGGCGCACACGCCCTCCCCGCTGGCGCTGCCGCCGGGCGCGCCCGCGTCTCTGGCCGGCCTGGGCGACCCCGCCGCCCCCGTCCGCTTCGAGGAGCTGCCCCGCGCCTGCGCCCAGCTGGTGGCCGCCGTGTGTGCGCCAGGAGTGGGGCTGGAGTGGCCGGGCACGCCGCGCGGCGCCCTCGCGGCCGCCATCTCGCACTCCCTGCGCGGAGGCGCCCTCGCAGCCCGCCTGGCGGCCAAAGCGGCTGCTTCCGGCCTCAAGATTCCCTACCTTAGAGTGGCAGTCGCCGCCCCCCGGCGGTGTGCTCCCGGGGAGCCTTTTGTGCTGGAGCTGTGGCCCGCGGGGTGCGCCTCCCCCGTCCACTCGCACGGCGGCGCGTGCGGCGTCTTCCGCGTGCTGCACGGCACCTGCACCCTGCGCACCTTCAACGCGGCCCACGCGGACGGCCCCCCCGACGACAGGGGGCGCGTCCCGCACTGTGAGGCGAGGGCGCTGCCGCTGGGCAGCGTGGGGTGGTTTGATGGGGGGCGCCACCAGACCCACCAGATTGTGTCGGCGGGTGGACCCCCGGGCACGTTTGCCGCCACGTTGCAAGCGTTCCGGTATGATGATGACGACAACGTGGCGTGCCCCTTCATGGAGGTGGAGGTGGCGGCGGACAGACCGCTCGATGCTGCTGGGGGCGACGCGGCCGCCACTGCCGCCCCCGCTCCGTCCTCCTCCTCCCCGCGCGACTTTGAGCCGGTGTCGGACTACACGTTTGCCGAGCTGGCGGAGCTGGTGCTGGCGGAGCACGCGGCCGCGGTGGCGGCCGTGGACGCGAGTGCCGCACCCACAGCACCCGCGCCCTCGACCAAGCGTGTGCGCGGCGAGTCGCCCGGCGACATGGAGAGGTTTGACTGGGCGATTTGAGAGGAAAGATGGTTAATGTGGGGGTGGGGAGGGTGGGAGAAGACTGCTTTGTTTGCTCGCCGCGAAAAATAGTGTCCCATTTTTTTGATTATGTCAACCAACCCACACACAAGTGCTGCTACATAAAAAAAAAAAACATCGCCCTCCCTTTCATCAAAACAGGTGCACCCAGTTGTGGGCCAGCGTCCAGAACAACACAAACGTCAGCAGCGCGGTCGACCCCGCCGCCTCCCCCGCCAGCAGGGAGGTGGCCGAGGGGGCGAAGGCCGAGGGGGCGCCCACCGCCTTGGCGTAGAGGACGGCAGCGGCCTGAGTGGGTAGGGTGAGTAGGGGTGGGTCGATAGGCCGAAGAAAAAAAAACGCACCCGTTGGTGCCTCCTCCCCTCCCAACTCTCTCTTCGCACCGCTGCCTGGGCGACGCCATAGTACACAAAGCCGGACCAGCCTTCCACGCCCAGCACGCCGGCCACGAGGGCCGCGATGAGGGCGAACGAGACGGAGCTGTGTGAGATTGGGGGTGTGTTGTTTGCATCGGCTGTGATCCCTCTCCGCCACACGCGCCCCGCACCCCTCCCTCTCCTCTCTAACCACACTCACACATACTGGGCCACGCCCGCGTTGTGCTTGAGCGCGGTCACGCTGGCCACGTTCTTCAGCAGCGGCTGCGGCTGGGGCGGCATGGCGAGCGAGGTGTGTGTGTGTATGTGTGTGTGTGTGTCAGTGCGTGTGGTCGCCCCGCCCAGTCAGCCCAGTGGAAGGGAGGAGAGAGCGATACAGAGAGAAGTTCTGCCTCGTACTGATCGAAGGTGGAAAAAAAGCAGGCAAGTTTTTTTTTTCGTTTTTTCGTTTTTCAACTCTCTAAAAAAATCAGGCTTTCCTGGACACCTTGCCCTCCGTCAGCTCCACCACCGCATCCGCCGCAGGCACAACACCATCATCCCCCTCCGTCGACCGCCGCATCATAGCGGCACTGATGCGGGCCCGCACGCGGGGCACCAGTGTCCTGTGCCTCTCCGGTCCGCCGTCGCCGCGCCCGAGCGCGCGCGCGGCAGCCAGCCGGGCCACACTCACGCACAGGTAGGACAGGCATCCGCCCGACGTGATGGCCCCCAGCACGGGCACTACAGAGAGGCGGGCGTCCCCGATGAAGCGGGCGGTGGTGGCGGTCACAGCGAGGCCACTGGCCAGCGCTGTCGCAGCCACCACCACGTGCGTCGCGGCCCCGCGCACCAGGCCCGCCGTGCTCCCCGTCTCCAGCATGCGGTCCAGGGCGGTGACAGAGAAACATTCATAACGCCACACGTCGGCGCGTTCGCCCCGGGTCGCCAGTTTGAGGAGGTGTGTTTTGCGTCCAGACACTGGATCCACCGCCGGCTCCCCCGCGTCGTGGGCGGCAATGCCGGCCTGCACCGCGGCCGCGATGGCGGGTGTGCGAATGGGGAAGCGGGCTTTGAAGCAGAAGGCGATGGAGGCGGAGAGGACGGGCAGGGCAACGAAAGCAGCGGCAATAAACCCACGCACGCGCGCGGACTGGGGCTGGGACACGCCGTCCACAGGCGGCGCAAACCCCAGCAAGTTGATGGCGGCCAGGGGCAGGGCGGAGGCCGGGATGGCCAGGAATTTTGGGATGATCGTCGCAAACACACAGAACGAGGCTTCGCAGCGCGCGCCGTGCAAAAACTGGTCGTAATCGATGACGTCTGCCAGGATGGAGTGAGTCAGGAAGGCGCCGCCAATGGGGATGCCGTTGAGGGCCATGAGGGCGACGGTGAGGTAGGGGCGGCCGCCTGGGGAAGGAGGGGAGGGTGAGTTTGTCTTGTGCCTCTCTTTCTCCTCACATCACGCCCACACACATCCATCCCATCCACATCACTCACGTAGCGGCACCAAAAACAGCAGGTTCAGCGTCGTCGCCGCCGCCGACACGACGAGCCACACCCTAAACTTGCCCCACTTTCGCGACGCGGCCAACCACAGCGGTGCAGCCGCCATCGCCACCAGCAGCAGGCACATGACGCCCCCGCCCAGGGTGGCGGTGGGGTCCAGGGCGCGGCCCGCGGCCACCGCGGCGGGGCCGTCCGACTCGACGACGTAGCGAACGAAAAAGGGGGCCATGGTCAAAAGGGAGGACAGCCCCAGCCCTTCCAACGCCCAGGCAGCCAGCAACGGCCTGAACGCCCCGTTTTTGAAGGCGCGCATCATGGAGGGGACCAAGGGCACCCTCTCCACCGCGTCGGGGGGGAGGGGGCGCTCCCGCACGCGCGCCGCGGCGATCAGGGCAGCCAGAACGTAGTACACGCCAAACGAGGTTGAAATGGCGGCGTACGCGCCCCGCTGGGCGGCCAGGGCGGGCATGGCGTAGCGCGTGAAGGTGGCGCAGGGGGTGGTGGACGGGCAGGCGGACGCACCACCGACGTGGACCAAGGAGGCACACGCGGGCGCAGGTGGCGGCGCTTGCCCCGTGGCCGCCACCAGCGCCGCCGAACACGCCGCCGTCACGCGCCCGATGGCGGCTTCAAAGCGGGGGGGCGCGCCCGCCCACCCGGGGGCTGGGTCGGAGGGGGCGGGGGTGCCGACGGCTGCTGCGAAACAGAATGAGCCGGATCCACCCGAGCACGCCTGCGCGGTGACACACCCACCTGCCGCGTCCCTGGGGTCGGCATACGAGGGCGGCACGAGGCGGTAGATGCCGTGTGCGTCCCGGTGGGCGCCGACGGCCAGCCCCACGCACTCGACGCCGACTCTCAAAGCGCCGCGCGAGCGGAGAGCGAACGCCGCCAGCGCGGGCAGGGCGGCCGCAGCCAGCATGCCAGCCTGGTTGAACAGTTTGGCGATGAAGAAGACGCGGGAGCGCTCGGTGTAGTCGTCGGTGAGCTCGGGGCCCAGGGCCTGTGAGAGAGGGAAGGGTGGGTTGGTAAAAAAAGTGATTGCTTCTTTTTGTTTCACCCACCACCCACAGCACACGCCATTCACAATCTCTCCCTCACCTCATAAGGCACGTTGCACCACGTGTCCGCCAGGTAGAAGAAGAAGTAGGTGCCCGCAAACCAGGCGACCACGTGCGCGACGCGCGGGTCGTCCGGGCTCAACCGCCCCGCCAGCGCGGGCGGCAGGATCGAATGAGGCGGCGAAAAAAGCATGGCAAACAGCGCGCCATACACGAGGCACCCGGACAGTTGGTAGGGGCGGCGCCGGCCGTAGCGGGTGCGCGTCCTGTCGGACAGCCACCCCATGAGGGGGTCGGTGATGACGTCCAGAGACCGGGAGGCGGCGGTGAAGAAGGTGAGGAAGGTGAGGGGGGCGCCCAGGGACACGTAAAAGTCGACGAGGTAGACGTTGACCTGTTGGTGTGGGTGTGGAGGGTGAGAGGGAAAGCAGAGAGAGAGACGCGCCATCATAGTTCGTTCTCTCTCTCTCTTTCCATCGCACCAAAAACGACAGGCTCGTCGTGGCCAGCGCGGGGGCGCCGTACGCCAGCTTGGTGAGCAGGGGCAGGCGGCCTGTGGGTGTGGTGGTGTGGAGTGTGTGAAAAGAAGGCCTTGTGCAAGCCATCACAATCGAGCCGACGGTTGGCGCCCGTTTCACCCGATGCAAAGTCCCACTGCACGCAGTCAATTGCATCCAACCCGTGCCAGCAGGCGGGAGGCGGCGGCGGCGGGCTGGTTTCCAACGGCGAGGTACCTGCGCCGCAGGCGCGCGCATTGGCATGTCGCGCCGCATTGGCGTGCGTGTTCCTTCCTCCTCCACCCACGCACCAACATACGGCCGCCCCCCGCTGTCCTCCGTCTTCACGTGGCCAGGCGTCAGGGGGGCCACGTCGGCGGGGAGAGGCTCCCCAGTCGCGTCCAGGTAGTCCGCGAGCAGCACCGTGGTCGACGCGTCGAGCGGGGCGCCCAGGGAGGGGCGGCGGGCTTGGGGGGGGGGGGGGGAGGGGGTCGGTCATTGTGTGTGTGTGTGTGTGTGTGGAGGAGGCAACACGGTGCGGACGCGGGTCGGCGCGGCCCGATAACGAACCCTGTGGCGGGTCTGTGCATGTGGTCTCTCTCGTTTCTCTCTCGTTCGTCCTCACTCTCTCGCAGGCGTTCTTTTGCACGCCCACACACAAAACGCCGTGCACCCGCCCGCGCGAGTCGCGCTCCTCCCCCTCAGTCGCCTGGTCCATTCACCACACGAACAGTCCAGATAGAGTGCGGTTTGCTGGGCCCCCATCGTGCACACTAACACACACCCCAGCACACTCCCCTCCCTCCACATGGGCGCCTGCCAGTCCTCTGCCGGCGTGTCCGTGCTGGCCTCCTCCTCCGACAACACAGAGTGTCGCGGCCTGTCGGACGGCAGTGAACCCGCCGCCCCGTTCTCGCCGCTCGCATCGGTGCGCAGCGCGCCGCGGCGTGCGCCCAACAGCGTGCTGGGCCTGGTGGACGGCAAGCCGGGCTATTTGGATGTCAAACAGTGGACCAGCAACCTGGATGTGCCTGTCGTCAAGTGAGTGCGGGTGGGGAGAGGAGGAGGGTGGGGCGGGGGGCGTGGCCACTAGCCCAATTTGCACGTCGCTTTTCTCGCCTTCTTGGACACGGCCGCCGCGACACGCAGCCGTCTCCACGCCCAACTCTCACCGCGATGGCGTTTAATGGATGATGGATGCCGTTAGTGAGGGTCGAATGGCACGGAGAGGCGCGGCCGAGGCGAAAGCCGCGCCCCCCATCAGTGCATGTGGCCTCTCGGGCCGAACGGAGAAAAAACGTGCGCGGGCTCACCCACAAAAAACACACCTCCACCCTCTCCCCAGAGCCCGCGCCACCGCCCTCGAGCGCGGCATCAACTCTGTGCTCAACCCGGTGCTGGCCCAGTTGATGCCGTTGATCGCAGCCCACCCGCCTGGCGCTGCGCGCGTCGCGGCCGCGGCCGACGCGCTGCCCCGCGCGTCCGCCGCCGCCGCGGTCGGCCACCCCGCCGCCGCCACGCCCGCCGTCGTGGGCGGCATGCTGACCGTGTTGAACGCGCTGGCGGCAGCAGCAGCAACCTCTGCGCCCGTACCGCTCGATTTGTTTTCTGTGTCGAGTGTCGCAGCACTGGCATCGCTCGCGGCCGCTGCGGCCGACGCGGACGACGCGCCGTCGTCGCGCGGCCCGTCGGTGGATGAAGAGGCAGGTTCGCCCACTCATAGCATGCCAGCAACACCGTCGTCGTCCACCGCCATCGACACCGCCCCCGGCGCTGCGTGGCGTGCGTGGACACGCTTGCTCTCCGCCTTTGCCACGACCCCCTCCTCCCTCGCCGTTGCGCTCGACCCCCCCTCCAAAGCCGCGCTCGCCGCCCTGGAGGCGCCAGCCCTGGTCACCAGTGGGCTGTCAGCTCCTGGGCGCGCCCACCGGCGTGTCGTGCGGCTGAGCGCGCCCGCGGGCGGCGCGCTGGCCGCGGTGGCGGCAGCGCTGGACGCTGGCGGCCTGCTGACTGGCGGTGGCTGTGGGCCCGCCTGCTTGAGGGTGGCGTTCACGGCGAACACGGATGCTTCAACTCTGCCGCTGCGCGGGCGGGCGGCCACGATGGCCCTGTTTGAGAGCGCGGGCGCAGAGTTGGTGGGGCTGACTGCCGGCAGCGCGCTCGCGCCGCCCCCGCCCGCCGCCGTCTTTGCGTTTCGCCCCTCTGCCAACGCCGTCTGGTTTGAGCCGGGCGCCCCTCCCTCCCCGGCCGCATCTGCCGCCTGCCGTGCTGCCGGCTGGCTGGCGGCACAGGCGGTCGCGACGCGCGCCCCCCTGGGCCTGCCGCTGCCGCCGACCCTGTTTGCTCGCGTCTTGGCGGGGCCCCTCTTCATCCCCACCCTGGAAGCGCTGGCCGACTTTGACCCCGCCGCCGCCGCCGCGGTGCGCGCCGCCGCCTGTGCCGAGGGTGGCGCCTACGCGGCCGCCTGTGCGGCGGCAGGGCTGGCCCCCACGACGCCGCGTCCGCTGTTTGCCGCGGCTGCCGCGAAAGCCGCCCTCATCGACGCCGTCGCCTGGCAGGTGGACGCTTTTGCGGAGGGGTGGTGGGCGGGGGCAGATAGACGGTCGCTAGCCCGTTGGAGGTGGACGCCCGCCGACCTGGCGGCGGTGGTGGGGGGCGACCCTCCGGCGCACGCGCGCGTGCTGCGAGTGCGCGCGGCTGCGGCCGAGCGGGCGGCCGCCCCACCACCGCCCCCCTCTGCTGCCGCGACCGCCCTGCCCCCGCTGCCGCCCCTGCGCAAAGCGGAGCGTGTGCCGGTGGGGGTGAAACTGACGGCGCGCGCCAGCGGGGGGGTGCTGATGAGTTAAAAGTTTTGTTTGCTTTTTTTGTTTATTTGAATCCTGCATTTTTGACTCTCCCGTGTTTTTTCTTTATTGATGGCGCCTGCTTGGAGACAAGAGGACTCCATACCTGCTTGGAGACAAGAGGACTCCATAGCTGTAAAACCCCTCATTATTTTTCCGTGTGTGCTTTTTTTTACTTTTCTACAGTTTGCCCTCCTTCTTGAGCTTTTTGATCGAGCGATCCACGTCGGCCTGCACCAGCTCATCCGCCCAGTGCAGCAGCGTCTGAGGATCGTAGGGAAGAGGGAGGAAAGGGAGGGCCATTGAGTTGGAGAGGTTGTGCGACGCCGAGGCCGTGTCGTCCACCCCTTCCCGAGACGGTGTGGGACGCCCGCCGCGTCCCTCCCCTCCCCTCCTCCCCCACTACTCACCTGACAAATGACGGGCGACACCCGAGCCGCCGCGTCCGCCCCCAGCCCCGCCCTCGCCAGCCGGTTGGCCAGCGTCACGCGCCACCGCCCCGTGTCGGACGCGACGCCCTTCCACCTGGCGATCTGGCGCGCGTCGTCATCGCAGCGCCGGCCCAAAAAGAAGTTGCAGTACCATTGGAAGTGTCCCCTTTTGTCGGGGCCGCACATCCAGCCCTTGGACTCCCAATACTCTTGGTCCTGCCCCGCGACGACGCCAAATTTGTTGACGGCGGCGTTGTAGCGGCGGCCAGCGTGGTGAGTGACGGGCAGCCCCTCAAACCACTCAGCTGGAAAGTTGTTGACATCGATGGGGACGCCGCCGCCAGGGTACTTGAGGATGCCAGGCTTGCCGCCGAAACGGTTAAAGTAGATGCCGCCGAACGAGCCAGCCGCAATGACTTGCGCAGGCGTGAAGCGCGGGCGAAAGTCGGGGGCGTCAGGGAATATGAGGCGACCGGAGGGGTCGCGTGGCGGGTCGGCCGGCGCGGCGGGGCGCTCGCGTTTGACCGCGGCCGTCGTGGCGGCGCGTTTGCGGGGTGGCTGTACCGATGCCGGCTCCTGCTTGAGCTCCTGCTTGACTGTGACTGGTGCGCTGCGCTTGCGCGCCTGGCGGGAGGCCGCAGAGGCGGCGCGGCGCATAACAGGACGGGAATTGGAGCAACGAAGATGTGAGACGCCGTGTTTTATTTCTTTTTTCGACTCTCAAAAACGCAGGCGTTTTACACAAGAAAGGGCGTGGGTGCGTCCAGCGTGCGCTCTTGTTGACTCTCGTGACGTTTGTTTTGCACCACAAGGTGTAGAGAGAGGGGAGGGAGGGGAGGGGAAGGCAAAACCAGCACGTCTTGACGCGTTTTTAACCAGCGCTTTTTTTTCGTCGTTTATTCGTCGCTTGGGTGCGCGCTGGCTGCTTTTTCACGCGCGTGACGCGTGAACGGAAACGTTCATCCCCATCACTTAATGTCGATCAGCTCGACATCGAAGATCAGGTCCGCATTCGGGGGGATGACGCCGCCCGCGCCACGCGCGCCGTAGCCGTAGTCAGCGCTGATATTCAGCGTCGCGCGCTGTCCTTTCGACATCTTGCTGACCCCTTCATCCCAGCCGCGAATCACCTGGCTAAAGGCGTGTTTCGGGGCGTGTTTAGGGGGGGGAAGTTAGAAGAAGTGTTTTTTTTGTCATCACCACCAAAACACAAACAAAATCCGCTCCCCACACACTCACCCGACGCCGATCACGAATTTGAAGGGCTCGTTGCGGTCACGGGACGAGTCGAACTTCTGGCCGTTGGTCAGGGTGCCGGTGTAGTGCACGATGACGGTCTGGAAAGGAGGAAAGTGTTTCAACCCGGTGGGTTGTAAATTGGTGTGCGTGCTTTTTATCGTGCCCCGCACGCGCCGCTCACCCCTCTCCACCCCGGCACGTGCTTGTTGTGAGCCCACAGTGAGAAGGGGGGGGGTGGTTGCGGGTGGCACGAGCTTGCGGGGCAGTTCAAGACGCTGGCCGCCCCCAATGAAAACGCACCTGGCCCTTCTGCGGGAAGGTGGCGCCGTCGCCAGGAGACACGGTGTCGACAGAAACGCCCATCGCGCGGGTTGTGACGTGGAAGCGGCGGGCGGGGCGGGAGGCGGCAGCGAATGCGGGGCGAGAGAAGCGAGCAGCAAACATCGAGAGCAAAAGTGATCAAAACCACTCTTCACTCCGCTTTTCTTCCCCCCCCCCCCGCCCGACCAACCTCACAACCATGCCCCTCTACTCCGCCATCTCCGGCCTCACCCCCACCACATCCTCCTCCTCCGACGCCGACTGGGCTGCTGGCCTGCTGGACGGCGGCGACGCTGGGTCGACGCGCGTTGCCCCAACCGTGCCCGCTCGCGCGTCGGTCGACACGCAGACGCCGCAAGTGCCCCGCCGCCGCTGCCGCCCCAGCGCTGCGGCGGCAGCGCCTGCGTCGCCCTCCTCAAGCACTCTGGACGCCGTGCTGGCCGCCAACGCCGCCTTTGCGCGCCTGAAGCGTGAGCGCAAAATGGCGACTGCGGCCGCGGCGGCCGCGACGGCGGACGCGGCCGCCGCCCGCGGCGAAGCGGCCGCGGCCGACCGGGCAGCGGCCGCCGCCCGGGCTGCCGCCGCGGAAACCGAGGCGCGCGCCACCAAGGCGGACGTGCGCGCCGCCAAGCGCGACGCCGAAACGGCGCGCGCGGTTGCGGCCGCCCGCGCCGCAAAAGAGCGCGCCTCGTCTTTGGAGATATCTCTTACTGCCGCCCGTGCCGACCTGGACGCCGCCGACGACGAGTCCCGCCGCCTCAAGCTCGCCGCCGGCGCCGCCGCGCGCGACGCGGCGGCTACGCGCGCGGGCGCGGCCGCGGCCGCCTCCCTGCGTCGCGAGGTGGCCACCCTGGCGGCCGCCCTGCTGGCTGAACGCACGCGGGCGGCGACATTGGAGGCGGAGCTGGAGACGCCGCGCAACATGCACCGGTGAGAGGGAGAGGTGGTGGTGGGGAGGAAACGTCGACGGCCCAGCTAAAAAAAGAAAAACTTAACCCTCCTCCCCCCCACCCACACTCTCTCCAGCTGGCGCGCCCTGTCAGGCACCGACCCTTCCACCCTGGACCTGCTGCTTAAAGTGCGCGCTCTGCAGCGCCGCCTGCTGGAGACCGCCACCGAGCGCGCGTTCGCCGACGCGGCCGCCGCGTCGGCTCGCGACGCCGAGGCCGCCGCGCGCGCCGCTCTGGCGCGAGCTCCCGGGCCGGGGGCGGCGGCAGAATTGTCCGCGCTGCGGGCTGCCGTGCGGGCGGCGGCCCGGCGGGAGGCGGCGCTGGAGGCGGAGGTGGCGGCGGTGGGGCGGGCGGCGTGAAAAACGAGACTCTCTCTCTCTCTCTCTCTCTGTGACCCCTGCGTTGGGCTTGTGTGTGTGTCTTGCACGCTTTGGGCGCGGGGAGCACGCGTGTGTCTCCTATAAAATCGTTCCCTTTTCCACCAACCCTCTCTCCCTCTCTTTCTCTTCTCACACAACCTGGTACCCCTCCGCCGTCAGCCGCGCCCGCAGGCCGTGCTTGACGGGCTCCCCCTCGTCCACGTCCACGACGGCGGACACGGTAACTCCCGCCAGGGTGGCGTCGGCAATGAAGGACACGTCGACCGGGAAGAAAGAGTCGGCGGGCGCCGCGGGAACAACAAACTCGGCCGACCCGCTGCGGTTGGAGTCGTCCACCAGGTCGATGGTCCACAGGATGGCGCGCCGCTTGGCGTCGTAGCGCCAGTCGCCGTCCACGGTGTTGGCGCGGGGGGGGCCGGCGGAGGGAACGGCGACGACGACGTCACGGACATCGAATGCTGCCCCACACTCGCACTCCAGGTTGAGGTAGGCTTCTGCGCCAGAAATCGAGGGCCAGCACGTGATGGTCAAAGGGAGGAGGGCTTCCGCGGGGGCACCGGCGAGGCGCCACTTGAGGACACCGAGCGGCGCGCCGGGGGGGAAGGGGCGCGCCGCATCTTTCAACCGCAGCACCGAATCGCCCGCGTAGGCGGCTTTGTCGATGTTGGGGTGCGTCTTGAACGCAAAACCGGCGGCGGCGGCGGCGGTGGTGTCCACGGTGAGGGCGACGCGGCATGCGTCTGGCGCGTGGACGGCAAGGGACAGGGTGCCGCTAATCTCCACGCCCTCCACGCCGCCATCCTTGAGCAGGGTGGCAGCCACGCGTTCGTCCAGGGCCACGGTGAGTGGTTCGCCCGGGGGTGGGGGAGGGGGCGGGGCGGGGCCGCCCGCCGCCGCAGCTGCCGCGGCTGCTGCGGCCGCAGCAGCCACATCCACCCCTTCCGCCCTCAACGCGTCCGCCAGGGAGCGGCCACGGCCGCCGCCCGCGCCCAGCTGCAGGCCGCGGCGCGGGGCGGCGGCGACGGGGCTAGAGGAGGCTGGGGCGGGCGCCGCGGGGGGCGGGACGGCGGGGGCGCCGTAGCCACCAGCAATGGCAAACCCGCCGCCTCCGCCACCGCCGTAGCTGCCGCCACCGACGCCACCACCATATGGCACGCCGCCACCATAGCCCGGGCCGCCACCGCCGCCCCCAGACGGGCGCCCCGAGCGCGCGTCCGCCTTCGCGCGCTCGATTTCGGCCGCCTTCCTCTTCATCGCGTCCCGCGTGTCCGCCACCTTGCTCGCGATGATCATCTTGTGCAGCTTCTCCTCGTGCGACTCCATCTCGCACGCCGCCCGCACGGAAGTGGGGGTGGCGGCGTCGCGGATGCCGAGCGCTTCGTCAAAGGCGAAGAGCAGGTCAAAGGCGGCGTGGGCGACGCCGTCTTCGTCGACGGGATGGACGTAGTCGGGCACGATCTGGGGTGGGTGGGTGTGTGGGTAGTGGGTGGAATGATGTGTCGTTGGCACACGGGCGGACCCACTCTATCTTCTTTTTTTCCTCCCCCCCACACGCACCTTGGCCAGCAGGCGCAGCGTTTCCAGATCCTCCAGAATGTTGGACCCTTTGTTGGTGATGATGAGCAGGTAGAGTGACTGTGGAGAATGATGGTGGGAGGGTCGTGAGGGATTGCGTTTTTCGATCGCGCGTCGATGTTTGCCTCTCCGCCCCGCAGCGCGCCGCAACCCCTCGCGCCCCCCCCCCCCCCACACACACACACACACACATCCCTCCACCAATTCCTCCTCAAACTCACTTCCAGCGGTTGGTACAGGTAGCGCACGTTCTCCGTCTCCACCACCGTGTGCTGCCGCGCGCCGCCCCCCGACGCGGCCAGCTTGGGCAGGGCAGCCAGGAGCCCCTCCACGCGGGCGCGCGTCATCTCCACAAACTGGCGGGAGACGAGGGCTGTGTGGGAAAGGGGGAGGGGAGGCGGTTGAGTGGGCAGAGAGAGGGAAAAAAACCGATGCGCGCAGCCATCGCGCGTCCCGCTCGCGTTTCCCTCCGTCCCGGGTCCAACTCACCACGCCCCGACTTGGACACGATGCTGGCGGCGAGGACGACCATGGTGTGAGGGAGAGAGGGGGGGTCGCGGTGCAGGAGAGGGAAAGAGGCGCGCTCCGCACACCCGCGTTTTCTTCGGGCGGTCTGAGACGACCGCCCAAATTTTTCGGTTTCACTTCTCGCGTTTTCTTCGCGGTTGGGCGCGACGCGCGCCTGTGTCTGCGCACGCACACAGGCCTGCGCACTGTGCCAGGCGCTCACACACGTGCGCGCACGACCAGACCCTCCCCGCATGCGTGCCGCCCACCCACCCCCCTCCGCGCGCTGTGCCGCACGCCTCCCCCCGGTCGCTGCCTGGCCCGGCCGCCGGCGCGCCCCCCCGCCCTCCCCCCCCGACGGCCCTCCCCGCCCCAAGAAGAGGGGCGACCCCGCGGCCGAGGACGCGTATGAAGGGTGGGCCGCGCCGCCACCTCCCGGCGTGTGGGGCGTGACCCGGCTGGACGACGGCACCGTGGTGGACGCGCTGTACGAGGTGAGAGAGGAAAAGGAGGATGGTTAGGGAGGAAGGCGTGAGGGACAGGGAGAGCAGGCAGGGATGAAAAGGCACTCACTCGTTTCCTATCTGCTCCTCCAACCCCCCCGCAGGACGACGGCTCCCCCGAGCTCGTCGCCCAAAACGTGCTCGCCATCTCCCTGGCCCTGCTCCTGGCCGCCGCCCTGGGCGGCATGGCGCTGCGCGTGCTGGCGGTGGCGACTGCGCTTGCGGCAGCGGCACTGCGCTACACCGTCATTGCCGTGCTGCTGCTGTTCTTTGCCATCGTGTTCACGCCGAGGCGGTAGAGAGTTAGACAACTTGATTGGGCAGTGCTTTTTGTTTTTACACATCAGTGTTGTCAATACTTTTTTCTGAGTCTTCACTTCGTTCTTCTCTCTCTCTTCTCACTTTTCTCCTCCACCATCCATCACCAACCTCCCCACATAGCACGACGCCAGCAGCGCGTGCGCGTTGACCCAGGCGTGGGTCGCGTCAAACAGGCGGGTGGCGTCGCGTCCATAGGCTGGGGCCAGGACGCTTGCACCTCCCGGGTGAAAGGCAGCGTAGCGGGACACATCGTACACCCGCCCCCGCAACACGGTCCACGCGTTGTCAGGGTGGGAGTGGACGGCCACCTCGGCGGGGGTGACGGTGCGTGGGGGTGGGGCTGAGTGGGGGAAGGGGGAAGGGAAAGGGTGAGCTTGTTTTTTCATGTTTGCTTTCCGCACCACGTCACACCACCACAACATCCACACTCACGCTTGGTCTCGGCCGCTCTCCGCATCCAGTCGACTTGGGAGTAGCCTTTCTCCAGGGGCACCTTGCCACGGTGCGAGGGCGGTGCAGTGGGCGCTTCGGGAAGCTGTGTAGGTGTGTGGAAAAAGGGAGGGATGTCAGCGTGTCCATGTTGACGTGTGCGCGTGTTCCGCCTGAAGCGACAGACGGGCGGGCGGCAGGGGGAGACGGTGGCCGCCACGTGCTGACGTTGTGCGGAGAAGCTCCATCAGTCGCGGACGACTCACCGCTGGCGCCGTCACTCCGCTGCCCGCCGTTGTCACAGTGGCGCCCGCGATCAGCGGGTTGACAGCCCGCTGCTGCGCGGGGCGCGGTGGTGGCGGAGGCATACTGCCGTCGCCTCCGGTCTCCAGCGGCATGGCGAGAAAGGGCGGAGTGGCGACGTGTGTGGCGACAACACAGTCACTTCAATTTGCTTTTGCGCCCTCTGCCTCCCTCAAAAACACTCCCAAAAACCACCATGGACCTCGTCAAAGACCTCATTGCCACCAAGCCTATATTGGGTGCGCGCGTGTGGAAAGAGGGAGTGAAATGAAAGCGCACGCGCGCCCCGACACGCCAACGTGTTCACCGACCGCCTTTCCACCAACCGCCGACCCGCCCTCCTCCCCCCCCGCCAACCAGCTTTCAGCAAAACCTATTGCCCATTTTGTACGAAAGCCAAGAACGCGTTGCGCGACGTGCTGGGCCCACGCGCCGACGCGTTGACGGTAATCGAACTGGACAAACGTGCCGACGGTGCCGCCATCCAGTCCGCGCTCGCGTTCACGGGGGCCACATCCGTGCCCCGAGTCTTCATTGGCGGCAAGTTCATCGGCGGCGGCGACGACACGGTGGCCCTCGCCAAATCGGGGGAGCTGAAAAAGCTGATCGACGCGGCGCTGGCGTGATTGGTGTTTTGTTCTCTCGCTCCCCCATAAAACGCCATGTTTTCCATAACCCGGTTGGTGATGTGTGTAATGTAGTTTGCACGAGCAGGGCACGCAAACAAAAGAAAGGAAAAGGGATCGCGGGAGAAAAGAGTTAAAATTAAACTGTTTCACACTATCCCGTCGTAACCCTCCCCCACCCACCCTCACTCCGCCTGCCCCGTCCACAAGCAACACCTCTCACCACCGCACCTTGTCATACGAAAACATATCGTGGACACCACCCTCCGCCTGCGCCGCCCCCGACCGCGCTTCGAGCCTGGCGGCCCCTGTGCCCACCGCCGCGCGGGCGGCCTCGATCGACCGCACCCCCATGTCCTGGAAGCCTTGGCGCACCGCTTGTGCGAGGAAGGGCACAGTCCGTGCGACAGACCCTTTCGCTTTCACAGTCCCCGACACACCCTGCGCAATCTTCAACGCTTGCGAGTCGGACAGGTAGCGCGCTTCGGAGCCCTGCTCCATGGCGGCGAGGGACCCCATCCCGCGATACGCTTTGACGCGGGTGCCGCCGATTTCAAAAAAGTCGCCCGGCGCTTCGTCTGTGCCCGCAAACAGCGACCCACACATGACCGTGCTGGCGCCCAGGGCCAGCGCCTTGGTGATGTGGCCCGAGTTTTGGATGCTGCCGTCCGCGATGGTGGGCACACCCGCCGCGTTGGCCACGCGCGACACGTGAAACACGGCGGACGCTTGGCCGCGCCCCACGGCGCACACCTCCTGCGTCGTGCAGATGGAGCCCGATCCCATGCCGACGCGCAGAGCGTCAGCGCCGGCCTCGATCAGGGTGCGCGACTGGCGCCCGGTGACGACGTTGCCACAGATGACATCGATCCCCGGGTGCGCTTTCTTGATGTGGGCCAGCATCGCCAGCTGGAACGATGACTCCCCCTGGCTCGAGTCCAGCACGATGGCGTCGACACCTGCTTCCACCAGGGCCGCGACGCGGGCGCGGTCGCCGTCCCGGGTGCCGACCGCGGCGGCGAGCATGGGGCGGCCGTCGGACGAGAGGGAGGGTGTGCCCGCGCGCGGCGCGGAGGCGGCTGCAGCGGCTGCAGCCCGGGTGGCGACGCGCAGCAGGGCGCCAGCCTCGTCGACAATCGGCAGGGTGGACAGGGAGGGCGTGGCGCGCAGGGTGGCGACTGCATCAGCCGCGGTGGTGGACGAGGGCGCGGTCACCACGTCCCGCGCCATGATCTCGCTCACCGCCGTCGTCGGGTCCCGCACAAACGCCCAGTCGGCGGGGGCCACGACGCCCAGCAGGTGTCCCCCCATAGCGCCGGTGTCGGTGACGCAGACGGCGACGCCGCCCGCGCAGGACGCAAGAGCGCGCCGCGCGTCGGCCACGGCCGCGTCGGCCGCCACGACAGCAGCATCCCCCACAAACCCGATGGGGGTGCGCTTGACGAGGGACGCTTGGGCCACTTGGGCGGCAACCGAGCAGTTGTAGTGCAGAACGCCCAGCCCGCCGAGCGACGCCATCGCGTGCGCCATGCGGCCTTCAGTCACGGTGTCCATGGGGGACGAGAGGATGGGGACGGACAGGGTGAGATTGCGGGTGGCGCGGGTGGTGAGGTCGACCTGTGAGTGTGTGGGTGTGTGGGTAGGTGGTGTGTGGGGGAAGCTCCGCCCACCTGTTTCCCTCTCATTCTCTGCCTCACCTCGTGCGCTCCAAAGTCGATGAAGCCGGGCATGAAGATGACGTCGTCATATGTGTAGGTGGTGCCCTGGCCAAACAGGGAGGCAGCGGTGGTGCCTGTGTGAAGGGTGGGTGGGAGGGAGCGCGCGTCGAAAAAACGGTGCGTGAATCGGGGGTGCGCCCCTGCCTGCTAGCATCGCTCCGTCAATGCTTCCAACCCTCCACCAAGCAACATGGTCAGACCAAACACACGCCGTCGGTGCCGCGACCGCGGGCGTGGCCGCCACTGGCGGCGGGAGGGGGCGATGCGCGCGGCGGCCGATTTTTGATTCGCGCCCGCAATGTTTTTCGATTGCCGGTTGGCGCCGCGTCGCCGCATCAGCACGCACCGTCTTGCACGTCTTCGTCGGCCATGTCGGTGGAGGAGGTGTGAAGGGATAGAAAGAGGCGATGGGCCGCCGACGACACAAAAAAGACAACAAAAAAGACAAACGACGGTCGGACTGTGTGCCTGTGCGCGCGGCGGACAACTGATCAACCACGAAAGCCAGGACACAGCCCCCCACCACCACCACACCAACAAAAAAAAGCGGTCGGTCGTTACGACCCCCGAGCGCGGGTAACCCCCGCCGCCCACTATCCGAGCTGTCTGCTCACCAACCAGTGCTGGCGTGCGCGCTGCTCCCTTTCGGGCCTGACGCGGTGCACGCCACCTAGGCGGTGTGGGGGTGACCAGCCTCCGCCAGCATCCCCACCCGCGCAAAGGCTTTGAGCAGACTCGGAATCGTCGCGGTGACGTCAGAAACACGAACGGGCCCTAACCCAGGGGCCGGCCCTCCAGGCGACCGCCAGACCTCGCTTGAGTTACAGCGCAGACGCGACCCTGGCCATCGACTAAAATCCATTTATTGAGGGTATATAGGTTTGGCGGGGGGGGGGGGGGTCGAGGCGTGGTGGTGTTTTTTGTGTTTTTCGTTTTTTCCACAACCGAAAAAAAAACTTTCCACCCGTGATGAAAAAAGCTTTTCCAAGTTAAAAAATAATGATGTTGAGTGTCATCTCAATGTATATCGTGTGCGCGTGTGTGTGAGTAAAGGTGAAGATGTCGAACCGACCTTTGCTACGCCTCTTCTCAACAAAACACGCCCTCACTCACGACCCCATCATTCTCCACTCCCTTTTTGAACGCTCACACCGGGTTTTCGGTCGCAACCGCTTTCGCGTTCAGCGCGACAGACGCACGCTCCAGCGCGGTGTCCGCGGCCGCCACCAGCGCGGCCGCTTTCCCCGTCTTATTGACGGCGGCGACCGCCGCGTTCAGCTCTGCCTCCACGTTGCGCAGCTTGGCGGCGGCGGCCGACCGCGAGTAGAGAGGCAGGTTGGTCTCCCGCATGTCGGTCGAACCGAGCGCCCTGTAGTAATCCACCGACCCGCGGAAGCAGCCGACCGAAAACGGGTACTCGCGGTTCAAGTGGTAGTGGTAGGTCACGGTCGGCACGCCATCCCCATCCAGCACGGGGCCGACATGGCCGTGGCACTTGTCCAGCTTGGCGTTGGGGATCATCGCGCCATCCACGTCGCGCGGGCCATAGATGCCGAACCCGTCGAGTGCGTACCCAAAGAGAGGGGAGTGGCCTTTGGTGCCCTGGTTGGGGAAGCAGCGCCACGAGTAGGCGTGGTAGTGGTACTGGTTGGAGTAGGGGTGCCCAAAGCACGCGTCCATGGGGAGCACATTTGTCGGGGAGTAGTACTGGCCGTTGGAGTCGGGCGCCAGTTCGACATGCCACACGCCCCCCGTCAGCGCGACGCCCACGATGAGACTGTCGATGGGGTAGTAGCCGGTGGCCACCGGTTTCAGGGGCAGGGACGAGGTCAGGTTGTAGGGCGCGACGTAGATCTCGTCAGACGTGTCGTTGGGTTGGTAGGGTTGCCTCGTCGCCGGGTTGGTGCCCGCCGGCAGCGACGCGTAATAAGGATACGCCGCCGTCCCCGCCTGCACAGGAAAGTTGCCGATCGGCGTGGTGGGCAGGCCATTGCCCACAAAATGGCGGTACTTGCCGTCGGTCGACATGGCCAGGACACTGCCCGCCGGGTCGATGGAAGTCGCGGGGTTGGCGCCCACCACGTACGGAATGGATGCCAGAATCAACTCATTCGTCTGAGTGTTGGTCCAAGGCGTGCCAGACTGGCTGAGGGCGGCAGACACGGCTGCGACCGACCCAAAGGTTGCGGGGCCCTGGGCGATGCACTGCTGATTCTTGGCGCACGTGACCGTGGACGACCCGTTGACCGCGGTGACGAGGGTGGCGAACGCGTCCGAGGCGCCCGGCTTGGGGGGCAGTTTGGAGGCCAGCTTGGCGGCCAGGGTGGAGGCGTTGAACTGTGGTGTGTCGTCGTCGTTGGGGTGTGTCGTCGTTGGGGTGTCGAGTGCGCGCGTTTTTTTTGAAATGGGCGGCCCCCTCCCCCCCCCACTTGCGGGCGCGCCCTCCGCCCCACGCCACACGCCCCCACGCCCCCACGCAACCGACATGTGTCGAAGCGAGGAGTGCACGGCTGGAGGCTCCGAAAGAAAGGGTGCAGCCGCACCGCTGCATGCTGCCCGTTGCGCGCAGCCACGGACGCACTCGCCGCCTCCCTGGACGCCGCCTCTCCGGTACGCACGCACGCACCTGGATGCCAGCTGCGTGGGGGGCCAGCGGGCTGGCCACCACGGCGGCCAACAGGGCGCGCAGGGGCGGCATCGTGTTTTGGTATTTGTTTTTTTGTGTTGTGTTTGGGGCGCGCGGGCGCGCGTGTGTGTAGGGGGTGGTCACGTGTTTTTCGCAGCCCACGCCCGACCAGCGTCGGTGACTCCTTGGCACGTTTGGCGATTGGAGTGGATGGTTTCTGTTGAGCAAACTTGAGGATCATCGTGTTGTCGTACACGCACCACTGAAAAAACAAAATCACACCACCCTCACCACACCGTTCCACCACCACCACACACACACAGCTGAACCCTCCACATACACACAGATCGATGCAAAAGAATCAGAAACCCCGGCGAAAAAACACACAAAGAAAAATGAAACACACTCACGCGCCACCCGCTGCCGCCGCGGCCCCCAGCCACGCGCGCAGCAGGCCACCGAGCGCGGACGGCAGCCCCGCCGCCCGCCGCAGCAGCACGTAGTGCGGGAATGGAAAGTCGTCCAGGTATGGGGTGGCCCGGGGGGCGCCGTCCGGGCCAAACGAGATGGTGCGCAGGTCGGCCAGGGAGGAGGAGGGTTGGGATTGAGAGGGGTGGCTGCCGCCACTCCCACCACCACCACCACCACCACCACCACCATCCAGCGCCACGTACGCCAGCAGCACGCCCGGCCGAGCCGCCAGGGCGGCCGCCTCCGCGCGCAGGGGCGCCTTCTCGTGGAAGCGGCCGTCGCCGATGACGACGACGAGCTGGGTGAGAGCGGACGCGAGCGCGCCGCCGCCACTGCCACAGCGGCCGCTGTCCAACAGTGTGCCCACCGCGCGCAGCGCGTCGGCGGCGGGCGTCTCCCCGACTGTCGCGTCTGCGGCAAACGTCAGTCCCCCCACCGTGGCCGCCAGGGCTGCGTCGTCCAGGGGGGCGCCAAACGGGTGGAGCAGGGACGGGCCCGCCGCGCCGCCCGCCGCGACGACGGCCAAGTCGCCCAACTCTGCCCTGGCCAGCGCCCGCCCCACGGACGCCACCGCCTCCACAGCAAAGGGCGCCACCCCGGCTTCCGCCACGGAGCGGGAGTCGTCGATGACGAGGACGACGCGGTAGTCGCGCGCGTCGGGGCGCGTGCGCCGCATCCAGATCGCGTCGCGCCGAAAGCCAGAGGCCACGTAGGCCACGACTGCCCGCATGTCCACCCGCTTCCCCGTCTTGTAGCCGCGCGCTAGGCGGGAGGCGCGCGTGGGTTCCAGGGCGGCGGTCAGAGCGGCCGCCAGCTCGGCGGCGGTGCGCTCTGTCAGCGCGGCGACCGCGGGCCAGGTCGTGGCCGCCTGCGCGTCGCGGGGGGCCGCCAGGGCGGCCGCCAGGCCGGCCTCCAGGCGGGCGCGCTCGGCGTCGCCGTCGGGGCCGGGGGCGGGGGGCGGGATGGTGGGAAAGGTGGACGCGCCCAGGATGATGGCGTCCGCGCCGCAGGACGCGCGCGCGTCGTGAGGGGGCGGCGCGTCGGCCGCACCGCCCTCCTCCTCCTCCTCCGCGCCCTCCTCCTCCGCGCCCTCGCCTCCCTTGCCCGCGCGGTTCGCGTCCCCGACGCCACCAGCAGGCGCGTCGGCGGTGGGGCCAGCATCGGGCGGGGCGGGGGCGGCGTCGTCGCCACGCGGTTTCTCTTCGTCCGCGTGGGCCACGCCGCCGCGTGCTTGGTCGTCAGTCGCAGCGCCCAGAGCGGCGGCGCCACCCTCGTCGCCATCGTCAACACCGTCGCCCACCATGAACTCGGCGTCATCGCCCGAGGCGGCTGCCTCGTCGCCCGCCGCGTCGGCCGGGGCGTCCCCCCGCGCGTGCGCGGCGCGCCAGTGGTCGAGCGCGGCCGCCAGCGACCGGTGCGGGTTGGCGCCGTCGGGCGGGGGGGGAGGGGCGGACGCGGTGTCGTCCCCGGCCCGCCCTGCCCGGTGCCGGGTTCCCGTCGCGTCGGCGGCGCTCACCGCAGCGCCGCCGGCCGCGGCCGCGCCGCCGTCGACGGGCGCCGCGCCGTCGTCGTCACCGCCCTCCGTCTGCATCGCGTCGCCCTCGTCCCCCGCGCGCCCCGCGTCGCCCGCCGCGTCGGCGGCGGCAGTCGAGGCGACATGGCCACGCGCTGCTGCCGTGGCGGCTGGGTCGGCGGGGGCGACGTCGTCACCAGGGACGGCGACGGGGGCGGTGTCGCCGTCGCCGTCTTCGTTGGCCGTGCCCTCCTCTTCCCCCTCATCATCCTCCATCGCGTCCGCCGCGCCCGCGGCATCTCCATCGTCCACGCCATCCCGGCCGTCGCCGCCAGCTGTGGCGGCGCCTTCCGCGTCGTCGGCTTCGGGGGCGGGGGGGGGTGTGCTCGCGCGCGGTTGCGTCAGCGTCGTCGAGTGGGGGCGCGGCGCCGCCGTCGTCGGGCGAGTCGTCGCCTTCTGCGCCGTCTTCTTCCCGGCCGTCACCTCCTTCCTCGTCCCCGCCGTCCAGCTGCATGTCGTCCGGCAGGTCCAGGTCGGGCGGGGGTGCTTCGATAACCGGGGCTGGGCCCCCCACCCCCGCCTCTGCTTCGGCGTCACCGTCGGCGTCTTCTCCTGCGCCATCATCCATCGCGGCTGCGTCCTCCTGGGCCGTCTCTGGCTGCTGCTGCTGGGCGCCAGTGTCGTCTTTGTCTTGGTCACCCCCTTTGCCAGCGTCGTCCTCGCCCGCGCCCCACTCGCGGCGCGCCGCGTCGGTCGCGGAGAGCGGCGGCGCGGTGGCAGCGTCCTCCGGCGCGCCCTTCCCCTGCTCCGGCTCATCCTCGCCATCCCACAGCCTGGCGTCCACATCGTCGGCTTCAGGGCCGACGTCCCCCATCTGTTTGTCAAGGCGGTTTTCGTCGTCGTCGTCATCGTCGTCTCCCGCGTCGTCGTCGTCGCCGTCGGTCGGCACGTCCTCCGCGTCGCCCTCGAAATCCTCCGTCATTTCCACGCCCTTGGGCTCTCTTTTGGAAGCACCGGCCTCGGCATTCTCCTCCGCTTCATCCGGTGGCGGAGCATCTGCCCGCTGCGCCCCCAGCAACTGGTCCTCAGTCTCGAGTTGGTCCGAGATGTCTTTGGCGCCCACGCCCGCGCCCAGCCCCACGCCGCCTGCATCCTCAAACTTGCCGCCTGCATCGGTGTCGCCGTCGGCGTCGCCGTCGCCGGCATCGGGGGAGGTGCAGAAGCCGTGCTCGCACACGCCAGCGAAGAGCGCGGCGCAAACAAACGCAAGCTTGGACGCGCACGCGAGGCCGGCCGCGGCGCGGGTGGTGGCGGCGGCAGCCGCGGCGCGGGAGGGGGGGAGCAGGGCGCCGACGGCGGCCAGGGAGGCGAGGGCGGCGTCGACTGCAGTGTGAGTGTGGGGGGGGGGAGGGAAAGAAAGAGGTGAGCACACAAGGCGAGTGTTCGCCGCCCGCGTTCCCACGCGCCAAGGGGGTCAGGTTCAAATGCGTTTTGTCGTCCCGTGATAAGAGTGGGCGGTGGTTAAGGCCGCCCGGACATCAGCTAAATTAGAGTGATTTTTTGAAAAGCCATCACTCCCCACCGCGGGTTGCGACCACCCCCCTTTTTTCCCCTTACCTTGGTCCTGGGTGCCGCCATCGACCACTGCCGCCACCGTCTCCACCAGCGCGTCCACCGCCTCTGCAGCCGCTGTCAGCGCGCGCGGGCGCAGGCGGGCTTCAGCGTCGGCCACAATGGAGAGCAGGGATGACGTCGCCTCGTTTTCATCACAGTCTGTGCCGCCGAGTGCCTGCGCCCACGCCAGCAGGGCGCCCACCGCGGCGTCCGCGTGGGTGGCGAGGTGTGTTGCTGCGGCAGCAGCGGATGGCGTCGGGGTGGAGGGAGGGAGGGCCGCGGCAGCGGTGGCGGCCGCGGCGGCCGCGGCGGTCGCGGCGGCCGCGCCTGCGCCCGTCTCCTCGACGGCTGCGTGCCATCCAGGCACCCGCCCCGCGTAGCCGCCCGCGTGGGCGGCCGCCAGCGCGGTCGCGTGTATGTCTTGAACGACGGACAGGGCGGCCACAGCGGCTGCGGCGGCCGCAGGCGACACGATGTGTGCTGTGAGCCGTGTGTCTTCGGCCAGCCGCGCCGCGGCCGCGCATGCGCGCGGTCGGCGTCGCGCGCCAACACGTCGGCCGCCCCTCTCAACAGGAACGCCTCCGACACGCACCGCTCCGCGTCCGCAGCTGCCGTCACCAGGGCCGCCGCGTCGGTCAGGCGGGAGGCGGCGGCGGGCACGCGCGCACGCGCGGCGGCGAGCGCGGCGCGCGCCGCCGCCTGCGGCACGCGCGGCGCGCCGCCCGCCCACCCGTCGACTGCGGACGCACCCGCCGCCAGGGCGGCCGCGCCTCTGTCTGCCGCCGCCAGGGCGGTGCGGCCGCGGCGCACGAGGTGGAGGGCGTGTTCTGCCAGCGCGCGCGCGCACGCGGCCTCGCGCGACGACAGGTCGGCGTGTGGCATCACTGCCGCAGCTCTCAGCTTCTGCACGCGCACCAGGGCACGCCAGTAGTAGGCGTCCCCCCGGTCCAGCCAGACGGTTGTGCAAGGCGCCAGCGCGTCGTTGGACGCGCCCGCCAGCAGGGCGGGTGTGTTGGCGGGCGCAGGTGCCGCAAACCAGGCGGCCGGCTCACGGTCGCCGCGCGGCACAGCCGACCGCGACCGCTCGCACCCCGCGTCCCGCAGCGCGGCAAATAGGTCCAGCAGCGCCTTCTTTTTGCGGGGGCGAGACTTAGGGGAGGCGTCGGTCTTGAGCTCCGTCGCGCGCGCTGGCCGCGGTCGTGGCAAGCGCGGCGAGCGCGGCGGGTGCGCCCGCCGTCGGGTCAGCCGCCACGTCAGCCACGCGCCGCCCCAGCACGCTGTCCAGGCGGTGAACGTAGCGGGTGACGGAGGCGGCACGCGGTGCGCCGCGCGGCAGGCAGCCGCGCGCGGTCGCGCCCTCTGCGAGCGCGGCCGCGGCCGCGGCGATGGTCGACCACGCGAGCCGCGCGGCGCCCGCGGCCTGCGGCGCCGGCTCCGGCGCGGGGAGCGGCTTGGAGGCGGTGTCGAAGGTCAGTGTCGCTGCCGCCGCCAGGGCGCCGGGCTCCAGGTCGGGCAGGCCCATCGCGCCCCCAGAGCGCGTGAGCACGCCGCCCGCGGGCGCGGCCAGCGCGCCGCGCGCGCGCCTCGTCAATCTGTGCAGCGCGCGCGCCGCTTTGTCGGCGGCGGCGCGGTTGGCGTAGTAGCCCCGATCCTCCCACTTGGCCAGGCGCACAAAGTCGTCAAGGGCGGCCGCGTGCGGCGCGAGCGCGGCCGACGCGGCAGCTGCGACTGCCGGCGCGTGCTGCCCATACAGAGACGCCACGCTGCGCAGGGAGGACGCCAGGGAGGTAAGGCGAGCCAGGGTGGCTGGATCGGCCGCGGCATCAGCTGCCTCCACGTCGGCGTGGGCGGCAAAGGAGGTCAGCAGGGCCAGGCGCGACGCATACTCACCCAGGGGGGCCGACCCGCAGAACTGCTCCCCCAGCTCCGCCACGGTGGAGGGGGTGGGGGCGTCGTCACCACCGCGGGCAGCGGCGTCGACCACGCGGAAGAGGTGGAACCAGCCGACGTTGGCACCTGGGGGGTGAAAAAGGTGAGGTTAAAAACTGGTAAAAGTTTTCCATCCAAAAACCATGTGGTGATGTGTGTGGGGCGGGTTGAGGGAACGCGGCCGGTGACAGGAGCTGTCAGCACAGTCGGCCGCGGCCTGTCCCCGCCCTGGGGGGATTCCTCCCCCCTCACGGTCGCTGTTCCGGCCCCATCTGCCGATTCACGCCACCGAAAATTATCAGGCGCGGGCGGAAAGGAAAGGCCGGGTGGAAAGAAGGAGGCTGAAAGCCAAGGCAGCGCTACCACCCACCCACCCACACCACACTCACCTGCAGCCGCCTGCACTTTGACGCCGTCCAGCGCGCGCCTCCACCCCGCCAGCTCGGCCGCGCGCCAGCGCGCCGCGAGCGCCACGAGCGGGGTCAACTGAGCATCCAGCTTGACGGACGACGCCGCCGTCTCCTGCCACAGTTGGCAGCACGCCAGCAGGGCGTCCGTGCCCGCCATGGCGGCTTTGAGGGGGGCGGACGCGGGCGTGCGCCCGACGCGCGCGGCGGCGGTATCGATGCGCACGAGGAGCGGGTTGCCCGGCCACTCGACCAGCAGGGACGCCAGGCGGGCGCGCAGGGGGGGCAGGGCGCGCACCAGCATGGCCAGTTCGGCGGGAGCGGGGGCGCGCACGTCGGTGGGGGGGGGCGGAGCGGCTGTTGCAGTGGCGACCGGCGGCGCGAGGGCGGCGTGCGCGGTGGCCAGGCGCAGCAGCCGGCCAGCCGCCAGGTCGGCGTCATCATCCAAGGATGGGGGCAGCACGGCGTCGACGGGGAGGAGGGACGCAGCCACGTCAAAGGAGGCGGTGAAGGCGTCGGCGTCTGACTGCGCGCTCACGCCCCCACTCCCACCCACCAGCCGCGCGTGCGCTGCCGCCAGGGCGGCCAGGCTGGCGCCGGAGACTAGGTCCAGGGCGACTGCGTCGGCGGAAGGGGGTGGTGGGGTGGAAGGTGGTTTTGTGTCGGCGGCAGCGGTGACGTCGGCGTCTCCGGCGTTGCCATCATCGTCCCCTTTCAGCAGATCTGCGTACGCCGCCCCATGGTCTGGGAAGCTGGCCACATAGTCGGCGTCATCCTCAGCGTCGCCCTCGTCCGCCAGGCGGGAGCGGGCGTGCTTGAACACGGCGTCCGCTGCGGCGGCGGCGGCTTCTGACGCTTCGCGTGCGCGCGCCCACTCGTCCAGGAGCGAGCGCAGGTGAGAGCGCGCGGGGGCGAGGGGCGACGTTGCAGCTCCTTCACCCTGCACACTCCTCGCCAGAGCCGTTACAGAGTGCAGGGCCACGCGCATGCGGGCCGCGGCGGCGGCTGGGCCGGGCAGAGCGCCCGCAGCAGAGGCTGCCGCAGACGCGGCAGACGCTGCGGCGGCCGCCGCGCGCGGCGCCGCCGCGCGCGGCGGCCACGCCGCCAGCGCACGCGCGGTCGCGGCGGCGGCCAGCACGCGCCCATCGCCTCCCTCCAGCGCAGTCGCAGCAGCCGCCAGCGCCAGACCGGCCCGCCCTTCAGCGGCGGCCAGGGCGAGGGGGCCCAGGACGTCGGAGTAGCGTCCGCGCACGAGCGACGCGGCACGCGCAGACCACGCGCTCGCCGCGACGCGCCACGCGGCCGCTTCATCGGACGCGCGGTCTGCTTTCGCCAGGACCGCGTCCAACAGGGCCAACAACCTGTCTGGGGCGCCCGGACCGCGCGCAAACGCGTGGGCAGCGGCGCGCACAGCTGCATAACACGGCGGCGTCGGGCGCGCGACGGCGCGCGCGCCCGCGTCGCGCGCGACTGCAGCCGCTGCCGCCGCGCCACCCAGAGCAGCAGCAATGGCGACCGCTTCCGAGGGACCGTGAGGCGCCAGCTGGGCGGCCGCCCGCGCGTCTGCGGCGGGGGTCAGCGTGTCGGCAGCATCAGCAGAAGCGGCCGCACACACGCGTGCGGGCGCTGCAGCTGGATCCGCCCCGCCAGCTGGCAAGGCCAGCGCCAGGCGAGCCGCGCCCAGACACGCCCACGCGGTGGCCAGGGCAGCCAGGGAGGCGGGGGCGAGCGGGTCGCGCGGCGCAGACGGCGCGGCGGCTGCGGCGAGTGTGTGTGCCAGCCTGCGCAAAGGAGCCGCGCCCTCGGCCGCCAGCGTGGCGTGGCCTGAAGCCGCGCACGCCGCGCCCAAAGCGTCCGGGTCGGCCACCGCCAGGGCGGCCAGGTCGGGGTCGGCGGGCGTGGCCGCGGAGGCACGCGCGGCGGCCGCGCGCCCAGCAGCCGCGAGCGCAGCTGCCGCAGCACGCAGCGGCGCGCCGCCCGGCCCCGGCGCCGCGTGGGCGGCCACGATATCGGCCGCCAGCGCGCCCACGCTCGCCCACTGGGCGGCGCACGTGGTGGCGCGGGGGCGGGTGGTGGCGGCAGCGGTGCGCGCGCCGCGCGCGGCCAGCCGCAGTTCCAACGCGTCGGCCGCGGCGGCAGTCGCCGGCGTGCCGCGCGACGCGGTGGCGGCCGCCACGCGGCGAGCCACGCCGGCAGCGCCCGGTGCGCCCGCCAGCACGTGGGCGCCATCTACTCCCGCGGACGCGGCGACAGCGTGCCACGCGAGCCAGCCTTCAGCGGTGGCTGCGCGCGCGGCGGCGCGCGCGGCGCGGCCGCCGCGCGCGTCAAAGCCGCCCGCGCCCGCCGCGTCGGCCAGGGAGGCCAGAGCGGCGGCCAGGGGCACCGTGTCCCCGGCACACGCGGCGATGGCGGCGGCTGACGCGGCGGTAGCGGCGGGTGGCGATGGGGGGGGGCAGGAGCCTGCCAGCGCGCCACTCGCGGCTGCCAGCACAGGCAGGGCTGCATCCGCGGCAGCCGCCGCCCTCGTCTCCAGCGTCACAGCCCACAGAGCGCGGCAGTGTGGGTCGGTCGCCAAAGCGGGCGGCAGGGCGACCGCGTGGGCGTCGGCGTCTGCGGCGGCGGCAGCGGCCGCGATGTCACCGCCAGTCACGCTGGCCGCCACCACGGCCGCCGCACCCTCGCCCACGCGCTCGGGAACGGCGGCTGCCACCGCATCTCCCTCGCCCGCCGGCGCGCAGGCGGCCGCAAACACGATGGCGGCGCCCGAGGCGAGGGAGGCTGCCCAGCGCGCGTCGGCCGCCAGGGCAGCGCCCACAGCCAGCTTGGCACCATCACTGTCCCCCGCCACCGCCAGCCCCGCGTCGCGCAGGGCGGCCGCCACGTGGGCGGCCGCGGTGGCGGTGGCCAGGCCGGTGCCACGCGCGGCGGTGGCGGTGCATGCAGCGCCGACGGCCGCCGCGCGCGCGAGAGCAGCAAGCGTGCTGCGCGCGACTGCCAACGCCTCCGTGCGCGGGGCCAGGGGGCGGCCGCCGCGCAGCCACAGCAGGGGGGGCGGCGCCCGCGCGTCGGGCAGGCCCAGCGCGGTGGTGAGGCCGTCCCCCGCGGCGCGCACGCGGGCCGCGTGCGCGGTCACGCCCGCCGCGTCGGCGACCGCGAGCGCGCACGCCTCCACCTCCAGCCAGGCTGCGGCCAGGGTTTCGGGGCAGGTGGCACCAGCAGGCACGGTGCCCCGTGCCCCGGTGCCGCCGTGCGCAACACGCAGCAGGGCGCGGCGCGAGGCGCGCAGCCGCGCGAGGGAGGGCGGAAGGGCGACCGCGGGCGCCGCAAACACGCCCCCTGCCACCGCGTCGTCGTCGCCGCCAGCAGCCAGGGCGGCCGCCGCTGCAACGTAGGGGTGGCCATCATCCCCGGGTGCCGCCAGCCAGGAGGCGTCGTTGCCTTCATCCAAGGCTGCCGCCTCAACTGCGGCCACCGCCGCCAGGGCGGGCGCCAGCCAGCCGGCGGGGCCGCCGCCGCCTCCCCGCCCCGCGGCTTGGGCGGCGGCAGAGGCTTGGAGTGCAGAGGGGCGGGCACCGGGAGGGGGGGGCGCAGCCAGGGCGGCAAGTGTGGCGGCGTCGACTGCGGCCGCACGTGCCGCGGCCGCGCGCGCCGAAGCGGTATCAAGCGTCGTCAAGGCAGCGACACCAGCGTCACCAGCGGCATACAGAGCAGCACGCACGCCTGCATCGCGGGCGGCGTCCAAGGGGGCGCCCAACAGGGCGGCCGGCGCGACACGGGCGGCGGCAGAGTGTGCGGCGGCCAGCGTCGCACGCGCACGCGCCAGCACGCCCTGTCCATCCGCCAGCACGGCGTCCACGCACATGGCCAGAGCGGATGCAGCTGCCGCGGGCGCGGGCGCGCCCGCGTCCGCCAGCGCGTCCAGGGCGGACCGGACACGCGCGACCGCGGCGCGGGTGCGCGCCGCGCGCGCAGGGCCGTCGTGCAGCAACACTCGCTCGTCCGCCAGGGCCAGCACGGTGCGCAGCCGGGAACGAGCGGTTTCCACGGTGACTGCATCGGGCGGCGGTGGCAAGCAGTCGGGCGGCGCCGCCAGCCAGGCGGCCGGAATGATGGCGACGAGCGCGGCGCGCGCGGTGCCGCGCGCCGCGCGCGCAGCCACCGACACGCCCACTCCGCCGTCGCCCGCCAGCTCGGCCGCCACGGCGGCCGCCAGAGCGGACGCTATCAGGGTGACGTCGCGAGCGGCGGGCGCGCCGGACGGCGGGGCGGTGGTCCAGGGCGCGCGCGGCAGCGCGGGCCAGGCCAGCGCGGACGCGAGCGGCGCCCACGCACCCGCAGCCGCGTCCAGCGCGTCCACATCCAGGAAGGGAGGGTCCCCTCCGTCGCGTGTCGCCAGAGCGTGGCTCCACGCGGTGGCCAGCGCGGCCGCGCGGGGCCAGCCGCGCGCGGCGAGCGCGGCCGAGCCGCGCGCCCACCGCCGCAGCGCCGACGAGGCCGGGGCGTCCGTCAGGCCGGCACCCCGCACGGCGGCCGCCATGGCGGAGGGGAGGGTGGCGCCTGGTATGCCAGCGGCTGCCGCGGCGGCGGCGGCATCGCCAGCGGTGGCAGCCGCCCGCCACGCGGCGCGCGCAGCGTCGGGCGCAGCGTCGGCCGGCGCGGGCGACACACACACCTCCACGCCCCGGTTGCGCATGGCGCGCGATACGTCTCCCGCGGCGGGTTCGAGAACAAGGATGAGGCGGAAGGAGGGGTGGGGCGTGACGATGCGCGCGCTGCCGCAGCCGGCGCTGCCGCTGCTGCCGCCCGCTTCGTGCAGGGCGAGCACGCCGCCGCGCTCGAGCAGCGGGTTGAGCCGGTCCAGCACGGCGGGGGGGGCCAGGTTGGCGCCATCCAGCAGGACCCAGCGCCCTGCCGCCGCGGCAGAGGTGAGGGCGCCGTCGACCCACTCGAAAGCGCCGGGGGGCGGGGGTGTGGCGAGGCGGGCAACGGCAGCGGTGAGCGCAGCCGCCGCGCGCGCGGCGGCGGGCGTGTCGCCGCCCGCTGCCACCGCGGCGTCCAGCATCGCACGTGCCGCAGTCAGTCGGTCATGGGCCGAGGTGACGGGGGCGGCGTCCAGCGTGCGCCGGGCGGCGGCCAGCGTGGCGAGCGCGGCCGCCGCGGAAGAGGCACCGACAGACGGCGCAGCCGTCGCGGCCGTCGCAGCCGCACCATCCGCCGCCGCCGCCACCGCCTCCACCGCGCCTTCGACCACGCGAGCCGGCTCCGCCTGTTCGTACCCGCCCAACAGGTCGGCGGTGTCAGCCGAGGGAGCCAGGGAGAGTTCGACGAGCGGCGCGCGTGCGGCGGCGGCAGCCGCGCGCGCGAGGGACGTCTTGCCGCAGCCGCGCGGGCCCACCAGCAGGGCCATCCAGCCAGAGGCCAGCGCGGTGGCGAGGGCGTGGAAGGGAGCAACCTGGGAAGGGAGGAGGGTGAGGGGGGTGCCCCCGGGGGCGGTCGCCGCGCCGCGCGGCGTGGGCGCGTGCACAGCGCCCCCCTGTGGAGCCAACACCACCCGCTCCACGCGCACACCACCCCCTGGCAGCAGTGCCAACGCCGGCCGCAACGGTGGCGCGGCGGCCAGGGGGCCTCCCCAGGCGGCCGCCAGCGCCGCGCGCGCGGCCGCGCGGTCGCTGTCGGTGCGCAGCCGCGCCTCAAACAAGGCGGGGGCGGTGGCTTCGGCGGACGCGATCGCAGCCTGCTCCGGGATGGGCCTGTGTGTGTGTTTGTGTGGTGTGTGTGGAGCGCGGTAAGCGAAAGCAGCAACTGAAAGAGAGCCGCGCCGCCCATAAGCCCCTGAGCGTGATCTGGGCGCAATTAAATGCGGCGCGGGCCATCCGCCGCCCACCACCATTAGCAAGTGAGTGGGAGGCTCGGCACCGGTCGCGAGTGAGTCGCCGTTGAGGAGGGGGAGGGGGAGGGAAGCCAACACACACACAACTCACCTGCTGTCGTCGTCGTCGCCGACGCCGCTCGCTGCCCGCCCCGCGTCGGCCGCCACCACGTCACACCACCGCACCAGGTCGCGCAGGTTGAACTCCCATGGGCCCCCAGGGCCAGTCAGCCGTGGCTGCAAGCCGTCACCGCGAGTGCTGCTGCCTCCCCTGTCTGCTGCTGCTGCCAACGCCACCACCGCGCGCGTCATCCTCCCCACCACCCTCGCCGGCAGGCGAGGGTGCAGCGTGGCCGCCACGGCCGCCAGGTCGCCCTCCGTCAACGGGTCGGCGTGCACCCGTGTGAAGCGGGACACAAAGGAGCGGGGCAGGGCGCGGCGGCCGCCCCCGTCGGACGCCGCGTTTTGCGCGCCGAACGCGGCAAACCCGGGCGCCGCGTCCACCGTCACCCCCAGCTCGGGCAGGAACACGGACCGCCGGTGGTCCAGCACCGAGTTGAGGCCCTCCAGCACGGACTGGGTGGCCAGGTTGAGTTCTTCCAGGAGGATCCAGTCGCCAGCTCGGAGGGCGGCGAGCAGGGGACCATCCGCCCACGCAAACCGCGCGCCGCCGCCTGGGCCGTCGCCGTCACCTCCACCCGCTGCCGGCAGATCTGCGCCCAACAAATCAGCCATGTCGGTCTGCTCCGACAGGTTGACGCGCACGAGGCGGCGCCCCGCGGCTGCGGCGAGTGCCGCGACGAGCGCGCTCTTGCCGACCCCTGGCGCGCCCTCCAGCAGCACCGGCCGCCCCGCCGCCACCGCGCGTAACAGGCGCCACGCGTTGCGGGCGACGGTGGGGGCGGTGAAATCGAAGCGGTGGCCGGTGGGGGGGGGGGTGGGGGCCGATGGCGAGGGTGAAGGGCGGCACGCCCCACCGGTCGCCACCGACGCGTGCGGGCGGCGCAGGGGGCGCAGCCACGTGGGCCGCGTCCTCCCCCGCCGCCGCCGCCAGGGAGGCCGCACCGGCAGCAGCCAGCGACGCTCCCGCGCCCCCACCACCGCACGCGGCGGCGCCGTCTAGCAGGGTGGCCTGAATGGCGTGTGCGGCCGCGACGCGCGGCGGCGCGCCCGCGCCCGCCAAGTCGTCCGCCAGCCGGGCGCACGCCAGCAGGTCGCGCAGGGGGGGGGCGGGTGCGCCCAGCCGGCCAGCAGCTGAGACGTGCCCCTTCCAGAAGGAGACGAGGAAGGGGGCGACGCTCGCGTGCGGCTCCGGCGCGGCCAGGCGGGCAGCCACCATGGCCGCCAACTCGTCCTCGGACGACGGAGGCGGCGCCCAAATGGTGGTGAACCGGTTAGCCAGGGCGGGGGACAGCTCCCGTTTGCCGTAGTCGCCACCCGGGTTCATGGTGGCCAGCACGCGGAACGAGTCCGCGGCCACCACCACCTCTGCGCCGCCCGCGCCGCGCGCGCCCCCCTTCTCCGCCAGGGTCAGCGTGCGCCCGGGTTCAAGCACACTGTTCAGGCGTTCCAGGACGGCGTCATCCGCCAGGTTGACTTCGTCCACGATCAGGGCGGCGCCGGTCCGCATCGCGGCAGTCAGTGGACCATCCACCCACTCGAATGGCGTCACCGCGGATGCTGCAGCTGTTGCTGCAGCCGCTGCGTCCGCTTGCAAGGCTGCCAGGGCAGTGTCTGCGTCGGAGGAGAGGCGGCGGGGGGGCAGAGCGTGGAGGGCGGTGGCCGCGGCGGCAGCGGTCGCGGCCGCAGCGGCCGCGGCGGCGGCTGCGCCGTCGTCAGCGGCTCGTGCGGGCGTCACGCCCAGGGCGGCGAGCAGAGGGGAGGCGGCCACACGGGCGGCGGCTGCCACCGCGTCGGCGGCGGCGCGGTCGCGGTCGCTGTGTGGTTTTTGTGGGGGGGAGGGGAAAAAGGGGTGAGTGTGTTGCTTCAACACTTCAAACAAACTATGGCCGCGCGGTTTAACCCAAGGCCCCTGGGAAACGTAGGGGGCTCAAAGGCTGATAAAACGGGCCGCCATGACGACTGAGTCTGCGGGCGCATTCAGCCACGTGCCGCGTATAAAGAAAAGCGCGGCCGCGGATAGTTTTTAGCGCCCAGGAAAGAAAGGCGGGAAAACGCACACACACACACACCACCCAAAACTTACCGCACAGGCCGAAACCCGCCCACGAAATCGGCCGCCTCGGTGTGGCGCGAGCAGGAAACCGTCACCACGTCCAGCCCGCGCAGCGCAGCCGCCAGCGCGGCTGCCGTGGACTTGCCCGACCCTGTTTCGCCGACCAGCAGCACCGGCTCCCCAGCGTCCAACGCGGCCGCCGTCAGCGCGTACACGCGGCGCAGGGTAGGCGTCCACGCCAGGCGGGACGCGCCTGCGAGCGGGCCTGAGGGGTCGGGGCCGGCGGGGCCGGCGGCGGCCAGCGCGGACGCCAGCGCGGACGCGCCCGCGTCAGCACGCGGAGCAACAAACACATCCATGTCCACGCCCGCGCCGACACCTTTCTGGATGGCGGCCGCCACAACGGCACGCGCGTCATCGTCACGCAGGCGCTCCCCCAGCAGGGCAAAGCCGTGGCTCGCCGCGTCGGTGGGTGTGATGGCGCCCCGGTCGGCCCACCGAAACAGGTCGCGCGGAGTCACCAACCCCCGCCTCCCATCAAACGCGTCCCCCGCGGCGCCTGAAGCACGGGCGCGCTGCAGGGCGCGGGCCACCCCCACCATGCGGGACGCGTGGGAGGGGGCGGCGCCACAGCGGCGCGCGACGACAGAGGCGAGCTCATCGTCGGGCAGGTCCCCCACGTCCACCTCCAGGAAGCGGGAGCGCAGGGCGCGGGACAGGGGTTTGCGGCCGCCGTACGCGCCGGCCGGGTTTTGGGTGGCAAAGAGCATGAACCCCGGGGCAGCGGGCACGGTTTCCCCCAAGTCTGGGACTACCAGTTCCCGGTTGCCGTCCAGCAACCGGTTGAGCGCCTCCAGCACGTCGGAGGGCGCCAGGTTGAGTTCATCCAGCAGGATCCAGGAGCCGGAGCGGACGGCGGTCAGCAACGGGCCGTCGACGAATGCCAGGGAACCGTCCGGGGCGGTGCGGAAGGCGCCGACGTAGTCCGACACGTCGGTCGCGTCGTGGTTGTTGACGCGGGCGACGGCGTGGCCGGTGACGGAGGCCAAGTGCAGGACGAGCGAGGTTTTGCCGGCGGCGGTGGGGCCTTGCAGGAGGACGGGGCAGCGGCGCAGGGCGACAGCACGGGCGAGCGCGCCGAGGGACGCGGCGACTGTGGGCGTGACGACAAACCCGCCGGCCGCACCCGCAGCGCCGCCGGTGCCGGCACCCAGCGTCAGGGGGCCGCGCGGCAGCCAGTAGTTGCCCAGCGCCACGTGGGCGCCAGCCGCGGGCTCCGGCGGCAGGCGCGCGGGCGGCGCGCGTGGCAAGCGCGCGCCGGCCAGCGCGGCCAGCGCGGCGCGCGAGGCAGGCTCGAGCGGGGCGCCGAATGCAGCATCCACGCCGTCGCGCAGGGCGCGGGCGACACCGTAGGCGCGGGCCGCGCCGGCCGCGTACTCCAGGGAGCGGCATAGAGTGCGCAGGTTGTAGGGCGGGCGGCCGCCCCCGCCATCGACGAGCGCCCCACCCGCGGCCGCCGCCCGGGCGGCGCCATAAAAGTCGACCACCGCGTCCAGCAGGGACGCCGTGGCGGCGTCCAGGGAGGCGGGCGCGGCGGTGGAGGCGGGGGCGAGGTAGGCTGCGACGACGGAGCGCAGGTCGCCCGGATCGCTCGGCTCCGCGCACGCGACCTCGGCAAACCGGTCCCTCAGCCCGGGGGGTAGGTCCCGCTTGCCCGCATCAGTCGCCGGGTTCATGGCGGCCAGCAGGCGGAAGTCGGGATGGGGGACGAGCGGCGCGCTGTCGCCGCGCTCAGAGACTAACAGCGCGCCGCCATCGAGCAGGCACGCCAACCGTTCCAACACGTCCGGCGGCGCCAGGTTGACTTCGTCCAGCAGCAGCCACCAGCCGCGCGTCAGGGCGCGCACGAGGGCGCCCTCTGCAAACGCAAAGCCGCCGGCGGCGGGGGGGGGCGCAGCCGCAGAGATGGCCGCGTCGGCCGCGTCGACGCTCGCGGCAAACGCGGTCCACCCGGCCGCCAGGGACGGGGCCAGCGGCTTGACGCGCTTGGCGGGGGGGGGCGTGTCCGCGGTGGCGGGGGGGGGCGTGATGCCGGGGGCGACCTGTGGTGGTGGTGTGGGTGGTGGGGAGAGGGAGGTAAGGTGTTGTGTTTTTCAACCCTCCACGCCCTCGCCCGCCCGCCCACTCGCTCAGAAAAGAATCGGCTCCGAGAATTGTAGTCTATATTGGCAATTTGATCGTCAAGAGCACACCCAAATGGGCTTCAGCAGCGGTTAAGTGCGCAATTTTGTCGTCATCGCCGATTGTTTTTTTTTCTGTTTTTTGCGTGTTTTCGCCGCTCACCCCAAACCTCCTCTCTCTCTGCTCACCTTTTTCAGCGCCACCCGGCACGCCACCACGACGCGGTCCCACTGCTTCTTCGACGCCGCCTTGGTGGCGGCCGCCAGGAAGGCATCGTTGCCGCCGCGCGGCCAGGTGGCGGCGAGCAGGGGAGCTAGCTCTGTGACAAGCGCGGCGACCGCGGCGGCCGCGCTCGGCGGCGGCGCACCGCCACCACTCCTGCCGGCCGGCCTGAACCCGCCCAACAGGTCGCCCGCGTCCGAGGATTGGGACAGGTTGATGACCTCCAGCCGCGCGCCCACGTGGCCGGCGAGCCACTGCACCGCCGTCGTTTTGCCGGCGCCCGACTCGCCGACGAGCAGCGCGGGTTCGCGCGCGCTGACCACGGCGGCCACCGCCTCCAGCGCGCGCCTCGACGCGCCCGTGGCAGCAAAGGTGGCGCCTCCCGAGCCCCCCGCGCGAGCCCGGGAGGCGCGCAGGCCGGCGTCGGAGCGGGAGGGGGGGACGGGCAGCTCCACGCGGCCGACGCGCACCGCGCGCGCGCCGATCGAAACGCCGGGCAGGCCGTACGCCGCCCGGGCCGCACCCCAGGACGCGGGCAGGCCCCACACAGCGGCCAGGGCGCCCGCCAGGAACGCCCGGGCGGCCGGGTCGGCGTGGGCGGCGGCAAACACGTCGGCCGCGTCGGCGGCTGCAAGCTCTCGCAGCGCGGCCGGCAGCCGTGTCGGGCCGCCCCCGCCACCGCCGCCGGGGGGCGCGCAGGAGGCGACGCGGGCTGCCCACCGGCACGCGTCCCGTAGGGAGGGGTGCCGCCCCGACCGCGCGCCGCCGGGGGCGAGGCCGGCGGCTGAGAGTGACGCGGCAGCGGCCGCTGAGGGAGCATCCAGCCCTTCCGCAGCGCGCGCAACGGCCAGGCAGTCAAGCCCGCCCGCCGCCAGGTCGGCAGCCAGCCCGGGCGGCAGCCTCGCCTCCAGCACGGCGGCCGCGTGGGGGCGGGGGGGGGGGCGGCAGCGCGACGCGCGCCCAGCCGCCGCTGTCCAGGACGCCGCCGCGCGAGGGGGCCAGGGCGCCCCCACGACCGGCCCCCGTCGTCGCAGTCGCCACCAGCTGGAAGCCGGGGGCGGAGGTGAGCACGTCGCCGCGGGAGGGGACGGGCAGGGGGCCGCCGTCGAGGAGGGGGGAGAGCGCAGCTAGCGCGTCGGCGGGCGCCGCGTGCGCGCCCTCCAGTACAAACCAGCGCCCCTGCGTCACGGCCAGGGCCAGGGGGCCGGGCGCCCACGCGAACGAACCCGGTCTGTCGCCCGCCACGTAGCAGCCCAGCAGGGAGCGCGCGTCCGCCGCGTCGCCAGCGTGCAGGATGATGGCGTCGCCCGCGCGCGCGGCCGCCGCGAGCGCGCGCGCGGTGGCGCTCTTGCCGGAGCCGGGGGGGCCGGTCAGCAGCAGGGGGCGGCCATCGGCTAGAGCCAGGGCGGCGGCTCGCAGGGCAGCGGCGGAGGTGGGCGTGCGCACAAACGGTGGTGTGGGCAGAGGAGGGGGGGTGGTGGCGCCACCCCCACGTGTCGGCAGCCACACGCCCTCCACGTCCACGTGGCCCCGCGGTGGCGCGGGAGGCGAGGAGGTGGACGTGGTCTGCCCTGCCACGCGCGACCGGCTGTCGCCGTCCCGGGCCAGCCAGGCCGCCGCGCGCTCGACCGACGCGGCCGCCGCGTCGGCGTCGGCCGCTAGCTCTGCTGCGAGTGCCTCCTCCTCCCCCCCCGCCGCCGCGCCCCGCAGGGCTGCGGCCGGGGCGTCGTCCAGCCCTGCGGCCAGAGCCAGGCACTCGGCCGCGGTCCAGCGGGTGGCTGGATCAGCGTCTGAGAGGAGGGAGGAAAGCGGCGCGACGTCCCAGCCACGGGAGAGAGACGGGCCGCACGCGCGCAGCGCGCGCAGGGCGGCGGCCGCCCGGGCGCGGGAGGGGGGACCCGTGGGGCCGGGGTCGGTGGCCAGCACGCGGGCGGTGGGAGGGTCGGCCGTGGTGAAGTGGTGGGTGATGAGGCTGTTGGTTTGGGGGAAGGGAGGTGAATGAAAACCGACCGACGGAAAAGAAAAAACAAACGGCCTCCCGCTCCCAACCACGCAATCACACTCACCTTCGTGTATGCGGCGCGACATCTGCCAACCATGACAGCGCCACCGCGACGTCGGCGCCCCCCGCGCCGGGGGGTGGGCGGGCTGCAAGCGCGGCCACCAGCGCGAGCGCCGCGCCGCGCGCCGCGCCAGCCACGATGGGAGCGATGGTCGATCGGACGGCCAGCGTGGCCAGGATGGTGAGTGCGGCGTCGTCGGTCTGAGGGGTGAGAGAGAGTGTTAAGGGGGGGGAGGTCGGGTGAGAGTTTGGGAGGGTCCCGCCGCCGCTCTAGCCGTCGCGGGCCGCCGCATGTGTCGTGTTTGCCTCCCCGCCTCCTCCCCCCCCCACACACACACACGCTCACCCCGCTGCTCAGCGCGTCCGCCACAGCAAGCTCATCCCTCAGTCCGTCCACGCGGTCCACCAGCGACCGGAGGGCGTCGGCCGCGCCAGCCAGCGGCGCGGCGTCGACTAGAGTTGCCGTCATCTAAAACAAGGCCGGCGGCGGCGGGAGGCGACGCCGCGACCCTTGGTGACAAGGAGGCACCAGTTTGGAAGAGCACAGACGCAGAGCTCCTGCCCACGCAAGGGCTCCCGGGGGAGGGAGGGGGGTGCGATGGGCGAATTGGGAGAAAGAGCGGCCGCGCCTTGTTTTTTGTGTTGTGTTGCTGCGGCGGCACTGTGGGAGCTTCACAGCGACCACCCGCCCGCTGGTGTGATGTCCACACCCATCAATAAGCTTCTCACTTGCCTTCAACACGGGAACAAAAAAAACACAAAGAAAGAAACAAGGCTCACACATCCACGCCCCACGACCGCACGCGCCCGTCTGCACCGCCGCTCACGAGCGTGCGGTGGCCGCACCACGCCACCGCCAACGCTTTGCCGGCGTGCGCCGCCAGAGACGCCAACGGCACGCCCCGCCCCCGCGCGTCCCATAGGCGGGCGGAGCCGTCGTGGGAGGCGGAGGCCAGGGTGTGGGAGGAGGACGGGTGCCAGGCAAGCGCAGCCACCCAGTCTGTGTGCGCGCCCAGCGTCGCGGCGCCCGGGGCGGCGCCCGGTGCAGGCGCGCGCGCGTCCCACAGTTTGACAGACGTAGAAGCTCCCCCAAACGCCAGGATGGAGGCGCCGTCGGAGGAGGGAGACGCGGCCAGCGCAAAGACAGCGGCGCCCGCGTGCAGAGTGTCTGTGGTGACGCCGCGCCCTGCGTCCCACCACCGCACCGCTCCATCCCAAGAGCCGGTGGCCAGGGACGTGGGGGCAGGCCAAGCCGACGCAGCCACACACTGGGAGTGGCCTTCCAGCGTGTCGACGGGGGACAGGGAGGCGGGCGCGGAGGCGTCGGCGTCGGTGTCGCCGCCGCGCCGTTTCTTGGGCGCGACCGCAGCCACACCACCCGCCAGCGCGTCGTCGTCCACCGTCCACAGCTTGATGGCGCCATCCCAGCCACCGCTGGCCAGCCGGGCGCCGTCGGGGGAGGGGGCCAGGGAGGCCACCGAGTCGGCGTGGCCGCGGCCGGCCGCGAGCACGGCGCCCGGCCCGCCGCGCGCCCCGCCCAGCGCGCCCGGCGCCTCGCTCACGCGCATGACGCCGTCCCGCCCGGCTGAGGCAAAGCGAGCACCCGTCAACCAGGCCACCGCGTCCACGCCGGCAGCGTGGCGCACGGCGGCGACCGCGTCGGCGCCGGCGCCTGCTGCAAGAGTGGCAGTGCGCCACACGCGCACCGCGCCGTCGGCGCCGCCCGCGATGACGCCAGCGGTGGAGGCGGATAAAGACGTGACCCAGTCGTCCGCGGCCGCGGGAGGGTGAGGGGTGGGGGGAGGGACGGCCAGGATGTATTCGAGAGCGACAACCGTTTCCGCAGACACCGATCGCGCCCTCAGCGCAGCATCCAGCGGCCCCCGCACCAGGCATCCATCCACCAGGAAGTCAAAGGGGACGGGGGCGGTGGTGGCGAGCAGGTGGTTGACGACTTGGGAGAGGCCGTGGCGGGCGAGGGAGGTGGGGACGGTCTGTGAAGTGGGGGAAGGGTCGGCGGCTAGGTGAGCGCGAATGCGTGCTTGTTTGCGGCGCCGTGGCCTCCCGCCTTCATCTCCTTCCCCCCCACACACACACGCCCACACACTCACCACCGGGTCCTCCGCCACCCTGTACTCGGGCGGCAGCTTGGTGACGAAGCGGACGGTCACCTGCGCCGCATCGGGCGCGGGGGGCGCGGCCGTCGTCATTATGTGTTGAGTGTGCTGCGGCTGAGCAACCAGGGTTGCAGCTGGGCACCAGCGTGTGTGTTGCTGCGCAAACCCTCTGGGAGAGAGAGGGAGCCGTCGGCCGTCAAAAAAGGCGAGGGAATTTGTGAAACGAAAAAAGCCACAACGTCAGGTGAAAAAAACACGCACCCGCGCCCACCCGCGCCCGCCGCGCATTCCGCCTCCGCATGCTGCGCGCTGCCAACGCAGCCGCCCGTGCGGCCCCGTACTGGGCGGCGCGGCGCCGCCCCGCCGCCGCGGCGCCGCGCACGCCGCCCCGCCGCACGCCGCGCCGCGCGCTGGTGGCGGCAGCCGCGCCCAGCGCCAACGCGCATCCACAGGCGACTGACAGTGGTTCTGTCCATGCTTCTGACAGCGGAGGGGTGGCGGTGCCGCAATTAACTCTGTATGACACGATGGCCCGCGCCAAGCGCGTTTTTGAGACACGGGGGGGAGGCACCGACGTGGGCCTGTACTGCTGCGGTGTGACGGTGTACGACTACAGCCACATCGGTGAGTGTCGATGATGGTGGGGGAGAGGAGGAAAGAGGCACAGGGACTGACTGGGGCTGGCTTTCGTGTGCGTTGTTTTGACCCCCCTCCCACCCACCCACCCCACCACACAGGCCACGCCCGCGTCTACTGCGCCACCGACGTCATATACCGCTACCTGCGCCGCCTGGGCTACACCGTCACCTACGTCCGCAACTTTACCGACGTGGACGACAAAATCATCAAACGCGCGGCGGAAGCAGGCATCGACCCCTCCACCCTGGCGGAACGCTTCGCCGCCGAGTTCACGGCCGACATGGATGCGTTGGGGTGCTTGAGACCGTCGGCCGAACCCCGGGCCACGGCGCACGTGGGGGACATGGTGCAAATGATCGAGCGAATCGTGGCCGCGGGGCACGGCTATGCAGCTGACGACGGCACCGTCTGGTTTGACGTCGCCTCCCTGCCCGGCTACGGCCGCCTGTCCCGCCGCTCCCTGGAGGATGGGCGGGCGGGGGCCAGGGTGGAGGCAGACCCGGGGAAGCGGGCCCCCGGCGACTTTGCGCTGTGGAAGGCGGCCAAACCCAACGAACCCTCCTGGCCGTCGCCCTGGGGCCTCGGCCGCCCGGGGTGGCACATCGAGTGCTCCGCCATGGCGCGCGCCCTGCTGGGCCCCGTCGTCGACATCCATGCGGGGGGCGCTGACTTGGTGCACCCCCACCACGACAACGAGATCGCGCAATCCCAAGCCGCCGCGTGCGCCTGTGACCGCGAGGCCATGCCGGGCGGCACCGACTTTGTGCGGTACTGGTGCCACTTTGGGTTTGTCAACGTGGAGGCGGAGAAGATGTCAAAATCGTTGGGCAACTTTTTCACGGTGCGCGACGCGGTCGGGCGGTACGGCGCGCCCGCCCTGCGCCTCTTCCTGCTGGGCACGCACTACCGGTCCCCCCTCAACTTCACGCACAGTGGGCTGGCGGCTGCCGCGGCTCGGCTGTACTACATCTACGCCACGCTGGCGGCCGCGCGGGCAGAGGCTGGGGCTGCGCCCGGGTCGCCGGCCGGCGCCGCCGACGCGGCGGCCGGCCGCGGCGTGGGGGGGGGGCGCCATCAGCGCCGCCCTGGCCGCCCTGTCGGACGACGTCAACACGGCGGCCGCGCTGGCCGCCCTGGCGCCCCCGCTGGCGGCTGCCAACGAACTGTTGACGACGCGGAAAGGGAAGAAATCTCTGACCCGCGGCGCAGACCTGGCTAATGCGGCGGCAGGGGTGACGGACGTGCTGGACGCGCTGGGCCTGGCGCCCCCGGATGTTGATGCCGCTCTGGCCGACCTCAAGGAGCGCGCGTTGGTGCGGGCGGGGTTGACGGCGGCGGATGTTGATGCCGCGATCGCGGAGCGCGCGGCCGCGCGGGCAGCCAAAGATTTTGCCGCCGCGGACGCGGTGCGGCGGCGGTTGGAGGAGGCGGGACTGGCCCTGCTGGACACGCCGGCCGGGACGTCGTGGCAGCCGGCGGGTGGGGAAGAGTAGAGGGAGAGAGGGGTGATCATGGTTTTTTATGTTGCTTCCTTCCTCTTTCCTCTCCACACTCCTTCTCGAATTGGTTCGTGTCTCTCCAAATGGACGCGCTGGCAGACCGTTGGGCGAGCCGTCGGTCGCACACCTGGCCAAAAGCTTGCTGCTGGCCAGCACGGCCCACCGCCCGCCTCCGCCCGACGCGCTGTTGACGCCCAAACCGGCAGCCGCCTTGGCTCCCCACGTCCTGGCCATTGCACAGTATGTGAAGAAGAAGCTGGACGCGGAGAAGCTGCGGCGGCACTTGGTCGCCGCCGCGGACGGTGCAGCCCCGGCCAAAGCCTTAAACACGCGCCTCGCCCCCTTGGCCGTGTCCGACGGAGTCACGGGGTGCACCCACAACGCGGTGACGCCGGTGGGGCAGGCGAAGTGGACCTCAAGCTGGCGGTGGACACGGCTCAGTTTGTGCAGGCATACCAGCCGATGGTGCTGGACATCACGCGTGTCGGTGGGGGGGAGGAGGGTTGAACTTCTTTTTTTTAAACGCGACTGAGTCACACACAGAAAAGAAACACACCACCACCACCCACCGACCCTCCCCTCCTATTTCACGACGCCTCCTTGACCGCGGCCGCCACCTCGGCCGCAAAGTCGCCCCCCGCCTTCTCCACGCCCTCCCCCACTTGGAGCCGCACAAACCCAGAGACCCGCGCGCTGGCCTTTTTCACTGCTGCCCCCACCGTCACACTGTCATCCGTCACCAGCTTTTGGGACAGTAGCACCACGTCTTCATGCCACTTGGCCAGGCGCCCCGCCACAATTCTGTCGATGATGGCGGGTGGTTTGCCGGACGCGGCTGCGCGCGCGTGCGCGACGTCCGCCTCCGCCGCCACCGCGGCCGCCGGCAGGGACGCCACGTCCAGGGCAAGGGGGCGGGTGGCGGCCACGTGCATGGCCAGGGCGCGGCCCAGTGTAGCCGCGGTGTCGGGGGGGAGGGGGGTGGTGGTGGCGGGTGCCAGCGCCACGAGCGCGGCAATCCGCCCCGCACTCGGTTCGTCCGGCGACGCGGTGTGCACGTACGCCCCCAGCACGCCTCCTGCGGGCGCATCCAGGCGGGCGGCCCGGCGCAGCAGGACGTTTTCGCGGACGGCGCCTGCTAGAGCGGCGGCCGCGTCGGCGACTGATGAACCGTCGATGGAGACGCCGGACGCATCGATCTGGCCTCCACTCGGCGCTGGCGACGGCACACTCAATGCATCGCGTGCAGCAGCAGTGACGAGGGACAGGAAGCCAGGGTGCCTGGCCGCAAAATCGGTCTCCGCGTTGAGCTCTGTCAAAGCACCCCTCCCACCGTCGACCGCGACCGCCACCAGGCCCTCCGCCGCGGTGCGGGACGCTTTCTTGGCGGCGGCGGCCAGCCCCTTTTTGCGCAGGGCGGCAAAGGCGGCGTCTATGGGGTGGAAGGGAAGGGTTGGTGTCACCTGGCCAAAAAAAACAAAAGTAAAAAAAACAAAAACTCTGCCTCTGCCACCCCCTCACACACACACACCTTGATCCCACCCCGCCTCCGTCAGCGCCGCCTTGACGTCGGTCACGGGGGCGCCGCTGGCCTCGCGCAACGCTTTGATGGCGGCCAGGCGGTCGCCGCCCGCGGTCGCGGCCAGAGCACGCGCTGTGAGGTGGGGGGCGAGGAGGCGGGCGCGGTGCAGCAGGGTGTGAGCCATGGCGGGTGGCTGTCAGCGGGGCGATTGGTGTCGATCGCGACTGCAGGCCAAAGAGAACAGTTTTTTCTTGTCTTTTGTTCGCCGCACAAATCTCTTTGGCGCTGCGTGCCCCAAAACACGCACCGGCCACCCAGACCTCTCGAAGGCTGGGCGGCTGCTGGGCCTGGCACACACGCGCCTCCTTTCACGCTTCGTGTGCCCGACCCGTTGGCTCCGAGGACACCACCACCGCGGGACAACCCGCGCATTCGGCGCAGCGAGAGAGAATGGAGCCGTCCCCCCCTTCCTCCGACGCCGCGCCGTCCGGCATTGGCGCCGCCCTGGCCGCCAGGATAGTGGCTGTCGCTGCTGGCAACGGCACATCGCCTGCAGAGCCGACCCCGCGGCCAACAGAGGCCGCCCCTGCGCCCACGACGGCGCACGTCGCTGCTGATGCGCCGCCCCCGCCCGCCGACACGCCGGCCGTCAACCCCGGCGTCGTCGCAGGCGCCATGGTTGAAGGTCTCCACCCGTCCAATGGGGACGCCGCCCCCGCGGAAGCCCCCCCGCTGCCCCCCCCCCCGCCCGACCTGCCGCGCGCGCGCGTCGCGTACACCCACACCCCCTGCACCACGTCCGACCGCCCCGGCCCCGGCGTCCTGCCCGTCCTCTGCAACAACAGGCCCGGGTGGCTGCTGCTGCCGGCCCTGGATGACGGCGGCGCGTTGGCCGACCTGCCGCGCGTCGAGTGTGGGTGCCGCGCGTGCTCAACCTACCCCCACCGCCCCGCCCTCACCCTGCCCGACTACGAAAAGCATGCCGGCGCCGCCCACAACAAAAAGTGGCGCACCAGTGTGCGCGTGGTGGGGGAGCTGGGCGGCGCCCACGCGCCCGAAGCGTTGGCGGGGGGCGCGCTGGGCGCGGCTGCCGCACTGAATGCCGGCCCCCCGCTCGGCGTCTGGCTGGAGGATCGGGGTCTGTGGGACGCGGCCAAGCATGCACGTTCGGGCCGCCCGTCTCCCGCCACCAGCGACGCGGACGCGAGCCGGGGGGGGACACCCCCTGCGCTCTCCCCCCGCGGCGACCGCAAGCGGCGGGCGCCCGGCTGGCTGGCCGACACAGTCACGTCCAGCTCGCTGCGCCTGCCGTACAAGAGTGGGAAAGGGGGGGTGGCGCCGCCGCCACCGCCGCCGCTGGCGCCGCCGCTGCCGCCGCCTGCGGTTTTCGATGACGACGCTGCCCCCTTGCCCACCAGCTCCGAACTGCGCATCGTGCACTACCGCCCCACCCCGGGGGGCGGCCTCTACCTGGAGGTCGCCCTGGATGGGCGCCTGTATGGGGGCGAAGTGGCGCGCGCGCGCGCGGCGCGAGCGGCGGCGGCGGCGCCCCGCCGCCCGCCAAGCACAGGCGCACCGTCACGCCCTCCTTCTCTGCCGCCGCGGCCGGCGCCCCCGGCGCGCCACGCGCCACCGCAACGTCAGCGTATGGCGCGCCCGGCGGGCCCCCGCTGTCGGCGGCCGCGACGGCCGCACTCGCGGCCGTCGCGCCGCTGCCGCGCGGACGCGGCCGCCCCGCCAAATCCCACCCTCCCGCCCCCAACCCAAAAGCCGACGCCAAGCGGGCGGCCGTGGACGCCGAGTTCGCTCGGCTCGCGGCGGGGGACGGGCCACCCTCCGGCACCACGTGCTGCCTGTGCAGCGGCGGAGACGACACGCCGCACGACGGCGGCCCCCTCGACGCGTCGCTCCGCGGCGAGCTGCGCGCCATGGCCGGCCCCCTCGGCCCCCTCATGCTCGTCCGCGCCGCCGCCAACCAGATCGTGTGGTGTCACGAACAGTGTGCGGCGTGGTCGTCCGAGGTGCACGTGGATGAAGGCTTTTTCAAGGAGGTGGCCGAAGCGTGCCGCCGCGGCCGCATGATCAAGTGCGGCGTCTGCGGTTCAAAAGGTGCCACCCTGGGGTGCGCCTACCGCACGTGCGCCAAGTCGTACCACCTGGCGTGCGCGCGGAGGGTGGGGTGTTCATTGACGCCGGACGGGTACTGTCGCTGCCCGTCGCACTCGAAGAAAAAGACGGCGGAAGTGAAAGCGGAGAAAATGGAGGGAGTGGCGGCCGCCCCTGTGGCAGCTGCCTCGGTGGTGCCCGCCCCAGCTCCCGACCCGCACAGCTGGCTGGCTGCCGCCGCGGCGGCGGGCGCAGCGGCGGCGGGCAGTGTGGCGGCGCCCGTCGCGCCCGCTGCACCGCCGCCGCCACCGCCGCCACCGCCACCCGCACCCGCTGCGCCGGACGCACACGCGCAGGCGGCGCAAGCCATCCTGGGGCTGCTGTCGGGGATGGCGGCCAAGGGGGCGGGAATCGGGGGGGGGCAGGCGGGGTGATCAAGGATTCTCGTGTGCCTGTTTTTTGTGGGTGCGAAGGGAGGGCAGGCTGTGTGAGTTTTCGAGCGAGCGAGCAAAGACACTCTGACGACGTGGCTGTTTTCTCACCCAGCCGGCGGCCGCCTGGTCTCCCCTGTTTTCCGACTCCCTGCCAGCGGAAACACAGGGCCCAGGGCTGAGCGCCTTTTTTGTGTGCCTCTCTCCCCCTGCTTAGGCCGGTCAACGCGGGCGCCAGTGGCCCCCCACCAAACCCGCAATTCACGCTTGGGTGCCGTCGCCCCCCCGCCCTCCTCCCCAAGCCATGAAGGCTGTCCTCTCCCCCATGCGCGCCACCGCCGACACGACTCGCGTGTCGCGGGCCCGGGGCGCCGCCTTCGTGGCGGCGGGCGCGGGCGTGGGCGCGGCGGTCGGCGCGTCGCTCGTGCTGCCGCGCCGCAAGCGGGCTGGAGGGTGAGTCCGTGTGGCGGTTGGCGCGTGGTTTGGGGTGGGGGCGCACCATGTGCAGCAACGACAGGCACAGGTCAAGCTGTGCGGGGGTCGTGGGGGGAGCAGAGAGGCTGAGGGCCGCGCGGCGAAAGTCGAGGGTCAATTCTCGAAGGCGGCGCCGTGGCGGCGCGGCGCAGCTCGGGCTCTGACCTTCCTCACCCACACCCACAGCCGCCCCCCACCCCGCTTCCTCTCCCCCCTCGCCGCCGACGCCATCGCGGGCGCGGCGGGTGAAGTGGCTCAGATTGTGTGCCTGTATCCACTAGACACGTTGAAGGTGATCTGCCAAGCAGCCGACTGCTCGCCGCGTGCGGCGCTCGCCCTCCTGGCCCCGCGCGGCGCGCCGCGCGGCGCCCTATTGACCGCCCTGTACCGCGGGTGCGGGCCGGCCGCCATCTCCTCCGCGGCGGTGGGGGCGGTGTACCTGGTCACGTTCTCGCTGGCTCGCCGCGCGACGGCCAGGGCGACCGCGGAGACGTCGGTGTCGTCGCTGCCGCCCGCTGCCACCCCCTCCGCAGACGGCACCCCGCCGCCCCCGCCCCCGCCATCCCCACCGTCCGCGGCAGCCGCCACCGGCGCCGCCGCCGTGGGGGCGGTCGCCTGCTCCGTGGCCACCGCGTTGATGGAGGCCCCCCTGGAACTCTTCCGCCACCGCACGCAGGCGGGCGTCGGCGGCGGCCTGCGCGCGCAGGCCGCCGCCGCCCTCGCGGCGGGTGGCGTGAGCGAACTCTACCGCGGCTTCTTCCCCTACCTAATCAAGTCGCTGCCGTATGATGTGGCAGAACTGGTGTCCTATTGTGCACTGCGTGATGTGGTCTCCGCCCTGCCCGCCGCCTTCCAGCCTCCGCCCTCCTTTGCACCCACCCTGGTCGGCGCCCTGGCCGGCGCCGCCGCCGTCGTGGCATCCATGCCCGCCGACTGCGTCAAGCTGAGGCTGGAGCTGTCGTCCGCCCCCGTGGCGCACGGGGTGAGGGCGAGTGTGAGCCAGTTTGTCGGCACCGCGCGCGGCATGGCGGCCACCGGTGGCGCCCCTGCCTTTTTCAGGGGGCTGACCCCCCGCCTCGCCGAAAAAGTGCCCAGCACCATGGTCTACTGGGCCACCGTGGAGGGCGTGCGCAAATCGTTGGCACCCTACTTGACGGAGGCGGATGACGGCGTGTCGTTTTCGCCCGCGTGATTTTTTGATCTTGTTCATTTGTTTTTTGAAGAGCTAGCGAGCATTGCCCACTGCGACACTCTCCCTATTCTTACCCCCAATTCTTTCATTTTTTTCATTCGTCTTTAGCAACAGTGTGTTTATTGTTTTTGCAGGGACGCCGCACACACGAGTGCGCAGGGTGCTGATTTTTGTTGTAAAGCAGCCCACAAAAAAGAAACATTTTTCGTGTGGTGGCGTGGTTGTGCTGTTTTCTCGCGGGTGGTGTCAGATCGGACCGCGTCTCGGTGGAGGGTTAAACGAGGGGAAGACTGCCGTTGGTCTCCCTAACCACTTCCAACGCCAATTCGCGCACACGTCGCGCACCAGCACGCAGAGTTCCCCCAAGATGCTGGCGTGCCTGGCGGCGGCAACGCGATCAAAGGTTCGGCACGCGTTGCCGGTTGCGGCGGCGGTGGTGCCGCACGCGCTGGCGTCCGCGCGGCTGGTGTTGGGACAGCCCGACGACCGACCCTCTTCTCGCGTCGTGCTTGCGTCTGAACTCTCCGACGCGCGGGAGTTACGGCCTCCATCCACCTCCAAAACCAGCCACCAGCCTGACCACCCTGGAACACACTCTCTGGTGCGTCCTAATCGAACAGTGTGGGCGTCCTTGACATCCAGCGATGAAGCCATGACGCACAACGTGACGCGCGCGCTGCTGGGCCTGGCGTATGTCAAACGCACTCACTTCGACAACGTGGCTCCGCGCTACCTCAGCCTGCGCGAGGTGCCGGGCGCACAGCCTCCGGACGCTGTCCTCGGTGTGTGCGCCCGAGGCGGCGCCGCGTGCCCAGGCCACCGCCTCCCACTCCACTGGACTACGCACGCGTTCGTTTGCTGTGTGAAATGCGGTGCCCTGGTTGGTGACCGCTACAGCAGGTGCAACGAGGTGCGGCGCGCGGCGGGCGCGATCACGGGCGTGGGCAACCCCGCGTCGGGGTGGCGCTGCCAAGCGGTGTGCCGCGGCCCGGCGCCTCCGCGCCCGGGCGACCCGTCGCGCCCCAGGTTTGGCGTCTTCGACGACATAAAAACCGCTGCATCTGACGAGCGTGTGCGGGAGGCGCTGGGGTTGTCGGCGTCCAAGGCCGTACGCGCGCGCTGGATCGGTCTGCGCCTCGACACGCAACGTGACGGCAGCCGTCTCGTCGTCGGCGTTTGCCACGCCCACAACACGGCCTGCGGGTGCCCTGGCCACCCCCTGGCTCTGCGCAACCTGAGCGACGCGACCGCGTGCTGCGCCGGGTGTGGCAGGGAGGTGACGACGCGGGCAGGCGTGCAGCGTGCCAGAGCAAACGGAGGCACCCTGCACATGGGTAACATTGTGCGTGACGACGGCGTCCAGGAGGCGGGATGGCTTTGCCTCAAGTGCCAGCGTCACGAGAGGTTGGAGGCCAGGCGCCGCGCGTGAGCGGCTGCCTCTGTGTAAAAATCGCGTGCTCTTGTTCAACCGCCACCCATCCACACAGCGTGGATGAGTGATCAGGTCAGCTCGCACTCCACCCGCCGGCTTTGCTTTAACGCACAGCCCGGCTGTGATGGCGATGACAGCCGATCATTTTTAGTACTCTCTCGACGCATTTCCCGCGCATTCCGCACCCCCACGCTTCCCAGCGCGCGCTCCCCATGCTTCTGGCGTCCCTGGTGGCGGTTAGGCGTGCGACAGCACGACCGACGTTGCCACGCGTGCTGGCCGCGGCCCACCTGTCCACGGCGCCCCCACCCCCCTCCGACGACCCACCCTCAACCCCCTCCTCCTGGATGCCGGCCTGGCTGCGCAACCGGGTCCCCACCACCCTAGGCGGCGCCAAAGAGGCCGACCTGACTCTGGAGGAGTATGCCAAAACGCTGGCGCGGGCGCGCACGCTGGGTGCGTTGACAGGTTTCGCAGGCGGGACCTCTGACGCCGCCAACCCGGGCGTGCGGGGCGCGCTGCTCCAGTATGAAGCCGTCCTAGCCGCCATCACGGACGAGGCGCACAGGAGGGCGCCGACCAGCATGAGTGCGGCTGATCGGGCGGCCGTGGCTGAGCGCGCGGGGGTGAGCGTGGCGATTGTTGACGACACGCTGGCCAAGTTTGCAAGGGTCAAAGCTCTGGGGGCTGAACTGGCGCGGCGAAAGGCGGCGGGGGAGGCGCTGCCGACGAGTGTGGAAGAGCTGGAGAGGGCGGTCGGGTCGGTGGGGGCGGCGGCAGGGGTGGCGGCAGCGCCGGCGCCGGCCGACGGGCAGACCGGCGTGAGCGCTGACAGGGTGGCCCCAAACGGCTCGCCGTGTCCGTTTCGGGGGTTGGCGCCCGCCAGGAACGCGGTGTGCCCGGCGACCAAGAAGAAGTACAAGCAGTGCTGTTTTCCGGGCAACAAAAAAGTCCCTTACACCCAGTCTCCGCGTCCCCCACCACCACCACGCTTCACTGGGAAGTCCACAGCTTTCCACAGACCGCAGTCGGTGTGAAACCGGGGCCAGCGTCGCAGGGTTGAGCGTCAACGCGCGCCCACTGATCGCCTGCAAGCTTGCATCCACCCCCATCCACGCTCTGACGCCAGCACGGTACACTGCGGTTTTCGGGTGTCGTGAGACAGGGTGTGGGTGGTCGTGAAAAACACAAAATTGAAAAACGGCGGTCGCCACCCCCTGCTTTTCGCACACACAAAATCTCCTCCTTTACGTCTCTTCTGCCCCACCCACCCCAAAAAAATGTGGGCGGCGCTGACGCGTTCGCAGCGACTGTGAACAGGGTGCGACTGCATTTTGGTGGGCGTGTGTGTTTTTGGAAGGGGAAAAGGGGAGGGAGGAACACGGTGGCTGTAAACAAACTCAGAGTTTCTTTAAACAGCGTGCCCTCTTTTTTCTCTTCCATCCGCGGTGCTCCCCATCTCCTCCCTCGCATCTCCCACACACACACCTACACATGTCGGCCGCCGAGCTGCTGGAGGCGCGGCGCCAGCAGCTGGAGGCGGAGCTGGCCCGCATCGAGAAGGCGGTGCGTGGAGTGTGTGGAGGCACGCCCGCCGGTCGCGATGGCGGCCCGTTGCCGTTGCGTTTGCAGGCGGGGTGTGCGTGTGGACGTGTACGTGCACAGAAACAAGAGCGAGGAGCGAGGAACGAAACGAAACGCACCGAAACACACCCTCCTCGTTTTTCCACCCACCCCTCCCACCATCATCAGATCTACGACGCCGAAACACAGTACTTCAACGCTGAGTACTCCGCCCCCGGCACCGTCACCAAGGGGCTGGACGGCTTCGCCTCGGCCAAAGACGCGCTGCGCAAACGCGACCGCGGCGACCCGCGCGACCGGGACGCGGGCGGGCGCGACCGCGACCGGGGCGGGGGTGGTGGCGGCGGCGGCGGCACGCGGGGCGGGTTCCGGGTGGAGGACCGGCTGTTTTCACTGTCGTCAACAGCATCACCTGCCACGGCTGAAGCAGAGGCGGCCGCCCTGGACGCGCTGGATGGGGGAGGACTCGCCCCCTCGCGGTCGGGCAAGCACCTGGCGAGCAAGGGGCTGGCGAGCAAGGGGCGGCGGTCGTCGGGGTGGGGGTGAAAAGAGTGTGTTGGTTTTTTGGAGAGGTGGTGCTAGTCGTGTAGAAACCCTGATTTGTTTTGTTTCGAAACAAAAATCTCTCTTTTTTGCGGTTGTTTGTGGTGTGTTGCACTTCGTGTGTCCTGTACATGGCTTTGGCTTGGAGAAAAAACCAGCGGGGGGGTGAGAAATGGAAAAAGAGAGGAGGGAAACCAAATATGAAAAAGAAAAAAAAACGCACGGGCCCCCCAAAAGAAAAAGAAACGCGCGAGTGTGGGGGGCAGCACTCGCAAAAAGAATAAAAAACAAACAAATGGCAGGGGAGTAGGATTGGAAAAACGAGGAAAAGAAACAGAGGAGGAACATCATCATCACCCGCCATCGGCCACCACCATCGCGGCCACGCCATCCGCCGCCCCATCCTCGCCATCCCCGCGGTCCAGCGTCAACCGTCTCGTGTTGTAGCTGGCGCAGTGGGGGCACTTGTGCCCCAGCACGTGGAACCGCACCGCCCCCGCGCGCCCGCCACAGTCGTGGCAGGCGAGGCCGACTGTCCACCGTGCATACTCGGCCGGCATGGGCGTCGCCGCAATCTCTTCATCCAGGCGCCGCCACACGGGGCCCAGGTCGGCGTACGACTTCATGCAGATAGGGCAGGACAGCGCGCGGTTGCGCTCCATTTCTTTGAGGCAATCCGAGTGAATGGTGTGCCCACACGGCAGCACAGCGGTGGGGCGCACACTGTCAAACAAGTACTCAAAGCACACGGGACAGTTTTGGCGCATGGAGTTTTCCACGCACACGTGGTTGCCACGCAGCGCTCTCGAGTAACAGCACCCGCACGTCGCGCAGTGAAAAAAGTTGTCGGCCCCGCCCACGCGGCAGATGCCGCACGCGTCGCAGTGGAACTGACGCTTGCGGGCGTCGTCGTCGAAGAAGCAGCACTGCAGGCAGGCGTACGCGCCAAACGAGGCGCCGCAGCAGGTGCACGCGCGGGACGCGGGTTGCCGCGTGTCGCAGAGGGCGCACACGAGCTCGCGCACGGCGGTGCGCTCGAGTTCGTGGCGTTTGGAGGGGTCCTGTGAGGGTTGTGAGGTGAGTGAGGTGAGTGGAGTGCGGCGTGAAGGGAGGCAAGAGGCGACGCGCAGGAAACAAATCCCACCCCTCCCCACACAAACTCACCCACTCATTGGCCGCCTTGGCCTCGTTGTGGCAGTGCCGGCACCAGAACACTTCCCCACAGCAGGGCGCCACCAGGCGCGCCCGCCGGCGGTAGTGTTTGCACCCGTGCTCGCCCAGGCCGCGCCCGGCCAGCGCGCCGGCCTGCGCCGGCGTCAGCGGGGCGGACGCGCCCGCCCCGACGCGGGACGCCAGGGCGCACGCGGTGCGGGACCGGGTGGCGGCGGCGGGCCCGGAGGGGGAGGGCGGCTCGTCCGAGGTGGTGGGCTGGGGGGAGCGTCGGGAGGTGAATGTGTGGTGAGCGGTGGCGCTGCCGGCTCTGCCCTCCACCCACGTGCTGCCTCCACTCCTCCTACCACCCCCACACTCGCACGTGTCGCCCACTCACGTCTGGGTGGCCGTCGCTGGGGCGCAGGGCGCGGGGGCGGGGCATGACGGGCCACGCGGACAAGGGACAACGAGCCCGACGCGAAAAAAGCAGGGACGGCTCTCTGCGCGGTTGGCAACACACTCCCGCGGCCTTGCCGACGCGGGATTCGAGTGCGAGGACGGGGTCCTCGCGAGCGGGTGCGGCGGGAGGGGGCAGGAGGGCGCCCGCGCGTGGAGGAAGAGGGAGGGGAGGACAAAAGGTCCGAGGACTCTGTTTCGTTGGTGGCGGCGGCGGCCTTCGACAGAGCTCGACGAAAAAAACTATCCCCACACTCTCCGCTCTGCGGCGAACGCGCCGCACGCATGCGCGTCCCCGTGCCCGCCCTGGCCGCCTGCCTGGGCCTGCCCTCCACCTCCCCCTCCGACGCGGCCGGCTGGCTGGCGGGTGCAGCCGTCGCCCTGCACCCGGGAGGGGGGCTGCTGGCGGCCGCCCACGGCCCGCGCGTCGCGCTCGTGCCGCTCTCCCCGACCGCGGGTGCTGGAGGCCACGGCGTGCCGGTGATAGGCGCTGTCGTGCCAGACGGTGATGCCGTCACCGCACTGGCGTTTGTCGCGTTTGCAGCGCCGCGTGGTCGAGGCAACGACGGCGCGTCCACCCTCCCACCCCCGCTGCCGCGCGCGCGCGACGGCCTGCTCCTCGTCGGCACCGTGCGCGGCGTCGTCCAGGTGCACGGCTGCGCGGGCGGCGCCCCCCTGCTGGCGCAGAGAGTGCACGCGTCCGCGGTGACAGCGTTGCACGTGCGCGCAGCGGGGGCGGGGACTGATCCGTCCTCCCCGCACGATGATGTGTCTGTTGCCTCGGCCGATGCAGTCGCCCGCTTATCAGGCGCCGAACTGGCTGCATTAGCTGCCCTGGCGGCGGGCGGGAGGGCCGCGTGGGCCGCCCGCGCGGCGGCGACTGCGCCGCTGCCCCCCGCTCGCGGCGCCACGCTGGGACGTGACTCCACGCGGCCGCGCCGACGCCCTGGTCGCCGGCCCCCGCCCCCCCCTCCCTGCGCTCCGTCCTAGATGGAGACACCGCGGCCCGCGTCCTGGTGGTGACCGCGGGCGGCGCCCCAGCGGTCGCGACCCACGACGGCGCGGAGGCCGCGCCGCGCGGCACGTTGGCGTTAGTAGCCGACCTTGCCGCCGCCGCCGCGGGCCGCGTCCTGGACGCCGCCCGCACCGCAGTCGTGGGGCGGGAGGGAGGGTTGCGCGCCGCCGTGCGCAGCGTGGTGGCGGGGGTGCGGGGGGGGGTCGACCGCCGGCGACGCGACGCCGCCGTCGCCGTCGCCGTCGCGCCCCGGGTCGGCGCTGTCGCCCGCCAGGCCACCACCCGCAGGAGCAGCAGAGGAAGCGCCGCCTCCTGGCGACTCCGCCCCCGTGTGGCGGGCGGCGCTGGCGGATGGACCGCGCCGCGCGACGACGCTCGCGCTGGCGCCGTCACGCGGCCTCGCAGCCGCAGCCGACGCCCTCGGCCGCGTCGCCCTGCTCGACGTCGGCGCGGGCACCGTCATCGGCCTGTGGAAAGGGTACCGCGGCGCCCAGATGGCCTGGCTGCCGCGCGGGGTGGCCCCGCCGTCGTCGCGCGCGCCGCCGCGCACGCCGCCGCGGCGCGCCGCGTCGGCTGCGCGCAAGCGCAAGTCGCCCGACCCTGGCAGAAGTGACGGCCCACCTCCATCTTCATGCAATAAGTGCCCCTTGCTCGCCTTGTACGCGCCGCGGCGGGGGGCGGTGGAGGTGTGGATTCCCTCGCCGCCGCCGGGGCGGCGCGTCGCTGCGCTGCCTGCTGGTGGGCGGGGCCGCCTGTTGGCGCCAGCCCCGGTGCTTGGGGCGGGAGGCGCGGGCGCAGCCCGAGACGCGTGGTGGCTGGACTGCGAGACGGGGGAGGCGTGGAGCGTGGCGGCGAGGGTCGCGGAACGGGGTTAAAACGAGAGCGGAGTTCTGTTAGAGCGAAACGAGCGAACAAAACCAGTGCGAAACGAGCGAACAAAACGAGTGAAGACGAAACGCAACTCACTCCCACTTGCGCGTTTGCCACTCTGCGCGCACGCCTCTCTCCGTCCCCTCAACTTCTGTCACACACACCACACCTTTACCACTCTCTCGCCTCCAACCACCGTTACTTCCCCATGCGGCGGTCGGCCGCCCCCAGCGTGGCGCGCGCGTCGGGCCCCATGCCGCCGTCGCTGGCGTCCCTGGCGGCCGCCTCGAACGCCTCGACCCGCCCACACGACGCCGAGAACGTGCCGCCAGAGGCTGTGGCTGGCGCGGGCGGCGCCACCGAGGCCGCCCCCGCGCCTCCCGCCGCGCCTGTCGCCGCGCCCAAGCGCTCGTTTGTGGCGCCAGCGGCGGCGCCCTCCAAACGCCGCGCGTTTGACGCGCCAGGCGTGGTGGGTGGGGGTGTGGGTGGTGGCGTGTCGGTGGTCAAAGCGCTGGGCGCCCGCGCGCCGCCGACGGTCGCGCCTCCGCAGCCGTCCACCTCCGCCCCCACCACCTCCACCTCCTACTACGCCGTCCTGTACGCCAAACGGTCCAACAAAAAACGCATCAGCAAATCGTTCATGGACGGCTTTCTGGAGGTCAAGGGCGACTCTGGGGTGACGCTGTTCGACGCTGAAAACAAGCAGATCGCGCGCTCCCGCCTCAAGGGCATGGCCGACGCGCCGGAAGGGGCCACCGGGGAGCTGGGCGGGTGGGAGTTTGAGGTGGGGGAGCGCGTGAGCCCGGGCGCGTGGAATAGTGGGTCTGTTTTTATGGCGGCGGTGGGCAGCGCGCCGGTCGCCGCCGCCGTGCGAGGTGGTGGCGGCGTGCCACCACCGCGTCTCGGCTTCAAAGCCGTCGGCCTCGGGGGTGCCGCCGCCCCCCCACCTCCTCCTCCCCGACCCCTGCACGATCCCTCGGCTCCGGGCGCCATCGTCATCAACGCCGACGCTGTCGCGTCCGGGCGCGACGCGGTCGCGGTCGTGCTCGACCCCTTCCTCACGCGCCGCCTGCGCCCGCACCAGGTGGATGCCGTCCGCTTCATGTGGGACCGGGTTACGTCGCTCCCCTCTGTCGGCCGGGCGGGCGGCGTGCTGGCCGATCAAATGGGGCTCGGCAAAACGCTGTCAACGATCGCGTTGATCTTCTGCGCCCTCAAGCAGGGCCCGTCCGGCCGCCCCATCGCCCGCCGCGCGGTCGTCGCCTGCCCCGCGTCCCTGGTGGGCAACTGGGCGTCCGAGATCAAAAAGTGGTGCGGCGATGAACGGCTGAAGTGTGTCGCGATCCAGCCAGGCGGCGACGTTGACGCGGGCGTCGCCAAGTGGAAGGTCACCGCCCAGTTCCCCATTCTGATCGCGTCCTATGAAGCCGTACGCAAGCTGGCCCCGTCCCTGGAGGGGTGCGTCGACATCCTGGTGTGCGATGAAGCCCACCGGTTGAAGTCGGCGGCCGGCAGCGCGACGCAGACCGCGCTCGGGTCGCTGCGCGCGCCGCGCGTGCTGCTGTTGACTGGCACTCCCCTGCAAAACAATTTGGGGGAGCTGTGGGCCACCCTGGACTTTGTGGCTCCCGGCGTGCTGGGGCCGCTGGCCACGTTTCAACGCGTGTTTGCGGCGCCGATCGCGGCGTCGCGCGACGCGGCCGCGACGCCCGACGAGCGCGCGCTGGGCGCCACCCGGGCGGCTGAACTGGCCGCCCGCATCTCGTCCATCGTGCTGCGCCGCACGTCGGCCGTGCTGGCGGCGCCCCTGCCCCCGCTGCACGTGGTGGACGTGTTTTGCGGGCTGCCGCCACAGCAGGAGGCCGCCTACAAGGCCGCCCTGGCAGCCAGCGATGTCGCCCGCCTGCTGGGCGGTGCCTCCACTTCCGCCACGTCGGGCGTGCTGCCCCTCATCAGCCGCCTGCGCGCACTGTGCGTGGCGCCGTGCCTGGCAGAGCGCACGGCCGGCGACGATGGCGGCCCCGCGTCCCGCCCCCCCCTCCCCCCTGCCGCCGACCTTATCGCGTCCTCGGGCAAGCTGACCGTGTTGCACGCGCTGCTGGTGTCGATTGCGGCGGGTGGGGAGCGGGTTATTGTCACGTCGACGTCGACCGCTGTACTGGACGCGGTCGCCACCATCGCGACCACGTCCCGCCTCACCACCACCCGCATCGATGGCAAGACGCCTGCCGCCACCCGCCAAGACGTGGTGGACGCGTTCAACAGGCCCGGCGGGGCGGCGATCATGCTGCTGTCCGCGCGCGCGGGCGGCGCGGGGTTAAACCTGGTCGGCGCCGCCCGCCTCATCATGTGCGACCTGGACTGGAACCCCGCCGTCAATGCGCAGACCGCGGCCCGCGTGTGGCGGGACGGCCAGCGCGCGCCCCGGTGCGTCGTGTACCGGCTGCACGCGACGGGGACGCTCGACGAAAAGCTGTTCCAACGCGTCCTGTTCAAGCAGGGGCTGGCTGCTGCTCTGCAGCGTGGTGGTGGTGGTGGCGGCGGTGACACCAGCCGCCGTGGCGGGCGCGACGCCGCGGGCGCGTTCACGCGCGACGAGCTGCGGTCGCTGTTCTCGCTCGCCACGACCACCGCGTGCGGCACGCGCGACCTGGTGCTGAAAGGAGGGAAAGACGGTGTCGACGACAGTGATGGCACGTGGGCCGCCAGCGCGGCGCCCGGGTGGGACGGCCCCCTGGACGCGGCCGCCGCGAGCGGCAGGGTGACGTGGGCGCGCGTCGCTAACGGCAGAGCCGAGGTGGTGGTGGAGGACGCTGACGAGGCTACCGGGTATGACCCTGCCGCTGCTGCTGGGGTGGAGGATGACGGGTCGCCCGCCGACGATGAAACGGCGCTAGAAGTGGAGTGAGAGTGTGTTTTGGGAGGGTGGTTTTCTTCGTTTCACCAGTCTGTGCTTTCCTTGTTTCTCTCGCACGGGCCCCCGCGCCGCCTCTTGTGTAGCCCCTGTCTACGCTTCCCCCCGACATGCAGGCTCGCCACGCTGTCGCCAGGTGGGGACGGCAGAGGCTGGAGTGTGTGTGCAGCGCGGGTGTGGGAATGCACGCCCGACGCCGGCGTCTCGCCACGTCGTGCTCGTTTGCCTGACGGTTGGCCAAACCCCTGTGGCGCACTCGCGCCCTGCGCCACGCTGCAAGCTGCCGCATTGGTCGTCAATGACGTCACACTGGGGGGAGGGGGGCGAGAGGCGCGGGGGCGTGGGCACACGCACGCGACATTCCGCAAACCAACTCCAATCCCTCCACCAATATCCTCCCACAGCCGCCGCCCGCTGGCCACGCCCCCCTCCCACCGTCGTCCACGCCGCACGCAGGCCTCACCCCCACGCGCCGCGGTCGAGTCGCCCCCTCCTCCTCCGCCGCCCAACGACGCGGCCGACGCGGCCACCCGCAAGTTCGGTCTGGAAGCCGGCCTGTTCTCGGTGTGGAAATCGGACGCGGATGGTCCAACCAAGAAGGCGTCTGCGAAGGCTCTGTTGAAAACGTATGGGTCGGCGTACCTGGTGACGTCGATCTCGTTCGCGATTGTCTCGTTCGGCGCGTGCTACGCGGCCGTCGCTGCCGGCGTCGACGTCTCCTCCCTCCTGGCCCGCGTCGGCCTGACCGTCAACGCCACCTCTGAGAAAGTTGGCACGTTTGCCATTGCGTACGCGGCGCACAAGGCGCTGTCCCCTGTGCGGTTTCCGCCGACCGTCGCGCTGACGCCCGTCGTGGCCAGGTGGCTGGGCAAGGCGCCGGTGGAGGGAGAGAAAGAGGATTGATTAGAGTTGGTGTGTGTGTATGCTGTACGTGTGGTGCCTTGTGTGTGTTTTTGGAGAGAGAGAGGCAGACTGATTTTTTTTTCGTTGAAACCCAAACCAAAAAGAGGCTCGATCGTTGTTGATTTCGGGGGGGGGTCCGCCTCGGCTCTCGGTGGCTCACACACACACTCACGACTTGTTTTACTGTTCACTTGGTCTTGTCCTCGCCCCCCCCCTCCTTGGCCACCAACCCTGCCAACACGTCTTTCAGTCCACCCACCACGCCCCCCCACGTGGGCGCGTAGAACAGCTTGATCAGGCCCGTCACAAACGTGAACCCGCCCGCCCCAATGGGGTAGCGCAGCACGGGCGGGATGGAGGTGCGGATGAGGGCGGGCAGGGCGTCTTCACAGACTGCCTTGGGGACGCACAGCGCGCGCAGGCCTTCCACGCCCGCGAACCGACCGTACCCGCTCTCCTTCACGCCGCCAAAGGGCAGGGACTGGCACATATAGGTGGTGGCAAAATCGTTGATGGAGGTGGCGCCGGCGGCGAGGCGGGCGCCGATGGCGCGCGCTGCAGCGCGCGGGGGAGCGCGCAAAGACGGCCGACCCGAGGCCAAACGCGCAGTCGTTGGCCAGGGCCACGGCCGCGTCGTCGTCGGACGCGACCGCGATGGCCAGCACGGGGCCAAACACTTCCTCGCGCCACAGGTCCATGGACGGGGTGACGCCGAACAGGACGGCGGGGGCGATGAACTGGTTTGCGTCGGGGGAGCCGTCGGGGCGGGTGCCGCCTGCCAGCAGCTCTGCCCCTCTTGCCACCGCGTCCGCAATCAACGCCTCCACCTTGGCCGCCGCCCCCGGCATGCACATGGCGCCCGCGTCCAAGGCGGTGGGGCCCAGAGGGTTGCCCTGGCGCAGGTTGCGGGTGACGGTGGCTGCCCGGTCTGCAAACTCGCGCGCGATTTTTTCATGCACAATAAACCGCTCCGCCCCCGCACAGTTCTGGCCGCACGATTGAAACGCGCCCCGCAGCCCTGTCGCGACGGCGGCATCCAGGTCGGCGTCCTCGGTGACGATGAAGGCGTCTTTGCCACCCAGCTCGAGGGTGACCGGAGTCAGTGTGTCGGCCGCGCCACGCGCGACAGCACGCCCCACCTCGGTCGACCCCACAAAAATGCAGTGGTCCACGCCGCCCGACACCAGGGCGGCGCCCGCGTCGCCGTACCCGGTGACGATGTGGACGAGGTCGGGGGGGGCGGCGACGGAGGCGAGGGCGGCGGCGATCAGTTTGGCCATGAAGCCTGCCGACCAGGCCGCGTGCTCAGAGACTTTGATGACGATGCCGTTGCCCGCAAACAGGGCCGCCGTCACTGGGTTCAGCACGTTGTGGATGGGGTAGTTCCAGGGCACGATGGCGCCGACGACGCCGACGGGGTGGAACTCGACGCGCGCGGATTTGTAAAACATCATTCGCCCCGCAGACCGAGACTCAGGCTTCAACACTGGCTCCCCTTCCTTGATCAGCCACCACAGCTTCTCGCACGTCGTCATGACCTCGCCAAAGGCGGCGTCCACGCGCGGCTTGCCCGAGTCGCGGGCGGCGACACTGGGGGAGAGTGGAGAGATGAGTGGTCGTTTTTTTCTCTGTCCCAACACACACACACACTTCCACACACCCCTCTTAATCACCGGCACAGTGTCTCCTGGTTGTTGACAACATACTGCAGCAGCACGCGCATCAACCGCCGCCGCTGCGCAAACGAGGTTTTGGACCACTCCGCCTGCGCCGCCCGGCACTTGACGATGGCCGCCCTCACATCGCTGGGCGACATGGCGGGCATGATGCCCAGGGTCTGCATGGTGGCGGGATCGTAGCAGGGGATGGTAGTGGTGGAGGGGCGGGAGGCAGGGGTGTAGCGCGGCGCGTCAATGATGTCTTTTGATTCGGCTGAATGAATGAAAAAAGGAGGGAAAGGGGGGGGCGTTTTGTCAGGGTGTTTTGAGTGGGGCGCAAACACTGGGGTGTGGGGCGGGCACGGCAGGAGGTGGAGGCAGCGCCCGGCCGCGCGTTCAGCCGCGCGGCGTCGTCCAATGATCTGGTTGCTTTCGCCTCTCTCCCCGTGCGCGCGCTCCCCCTCTTCCCCGCATCGAGGCCCACACTCCAGTCTCACAACTCCCTCTGCCTTCACCACACACACACACACACCTTCCTCCAGCGGGAACGTCAGCGTCGGCACAGGGGTCCACGCTTCAACCGTGCGCAACGCCGCGCGCGCCAGGGCGCGTGCCAGGGCCACCGCCAGCCACAGAGCAGCTACGGCAGCCAGCGCCAGGACGGCGGGGTGGCAGGATTGGAGAGGAGGCATGGTCGATGAAAAAGAGAGAGAGGAAACTGTGTTTTTTTCCGGTGCGACCGGCAACCCCTCTCTCGCCGTTTTTTTTGTTTGATCCAAACCTCCGCTGTCTTCTACATCTACAATCCACACTCTCTTCCTCACCTACAGCCCCTTCAACAACGCCTCCCAGTCGGGGTCGGCCGGCCGCCCCGCCCGTATCCACCGCGCTTTCAACTCTTCCCGCGCTTCCGGCCCCGTGTGCGGCGCCAGGCACGCCGACAGGGCGGCCAATTCAGCCCGGCACGCCCACGTGGCGGACACGGTGCGCCCGGCGCCACATTCGGCAAAGGCGGCGGCCTGGGACGCGCACAGGTCCATCGCGTGCTTCTTGAGGCGGAAGAGCAGGCCTGTGAGGTACGGTGGTGGGGAAAAGGGGTAGGGGTTTTGTTCTGTTGGTGTGCAGCGTGTGTGTCACAAGCGTACAAGCCGTCACAGCAGCAGAAGGCGGCTGGGCCGGAGGGCAGAGGGGGTTTGTGTTGTGCCGACCGGCGGGGAGGCACTCCCCCCCAATCCGCCCCCCTCCCACACGCGCCTTCCTCCACCAGGGCGGGCACGTCGTCGCCTGACATGCGGCGTGCTTGGTTGTGTGTGGGTGTGTGGGAGCTGGAAGCGGGGGAATGCACCCCCCAAAGAGAGATGACGTGTGGGAGCGCGTCGTTTTTCGCTCACTCTTTTTTCTCCGTTTTCGTGTTTCCACATTCGCGCGCGCGGCCAGGCGCTCCGCCCGTCTCCATGGTAAGCGCCAGGAGAGAGCTGTGGTACCGCGCGTGGAGGCAGAGGCGCGCAGCGGGGGGAGAGCCGCGCGCCCCGCTGCGCGTGGCCAGCACGGCGGAATTGGCTCGCCCCAGCGACCGCGTCCCACACACAACCACGCCCCCTGACACCTCCACACACACCCACTCCACAGACAACCCCGCTCGCCGTCGGCGCCGCCGTCGGCGCCGCCGCGTACGCAGCAAAATTCGCAATCGAAACCTTTGCCCGCCTGCGCGCCGCCCCCCACATGCGGGCCTACTACAAGGGCGGCTTCCTGCCCGACATGACGCGGCGGGAGGCGGCCCAGATACTGGGGCTGAGGGAGTCAGCGCCCGTGGAGAGGGTGAGGGCGGCGCACAGGAAGCTGATGATCGCCAACCACCCGGATGCAGGGGGGTCGCCCTACCTGGCCGCCAAGGTGAATGAAGCCAAGGACATGATGGCGGGCAAGGGCAAGGCGAGGGCGGGGAGCGCGTTTTGATGGAGTGGGTGGTGGGAGGGTGGTGGGTGGTTCTGCTTTGTTTTATGAACTGTTGTTGGGGTGGGAGAGAAGGCCGGCGACTCTGCGAAAATGTTATGAAAGAATGCCCAGGTTGAGCTCAAGCGTTTGGCGTGGTGGGGGTGGGGGTGGGGGGAGTGGGAATCAGGTGAACGTTCTCGGGGGTGGTGCCCAGAAGCCGAAGAACAGGTGGCAGGATCTCCTGTTTTTCGCTCGTTGAAAGCAAAAACAAAAAGGCAGGCATTTGCTCACCCACATCACTTTCCGTCGTTTTCGTTTGCCTCTATCCGCACACAACGCCAATCCACACACTCCCACACACTTCACCATGCGCCTCTCTCACGCCATTGTAGCCACGCTGGCCGTGCTGGCGGGCGCTGCCCCGTTGGCCCACGCGCAGTCGGTCCCATGGCCGACCGACACGTCTTCGTCTGCCGCCGCCGCCGCGTCCGCTGCCGCCCTGTCCGCCAGCGCGGCTGCTGCTTCCGCTCAGGCGCTGAGCAATGCGCCGGCATCGTGCCAGCAAGTGATGGCGACGGCGACCGCGGCGACCGCGCAGGCTGCGGCCGCTGCCGCTGCTTCTGCTGGTGAGTAGGGTCGGTGGTTGGTGGGGCGCGGGGCGCCGTTCGCATGTTTGAAGCATACACACACACTTCAAAAAGGGGGCGGGTTTGCGGGGAGCGGGCGCAAGTGGAGGGGAGCGGGAGGAGGCGGTTTCCGCCTGGTTCCCACCGGTTATTTTCGTCGTACAATCTTGATCCACCTGTCGCTCACACCTTTTTGCCCCGCCTTCCCCCAACACAGCTGCCGCCGGCGCCTATGAAGCCGCCACCGCTGCGTCCGCTGCAGCGTCCTCCGCGGCTTCGGCCGCGGGCGCTGCCTTGCAGGGCAACCAGGCTGGCGTCTCGTCGGCCGCTGCTGCCGCGTCATCAAACGCGCAGTCCGCGTCGTCGGCAGCCGCGTCGGCTGCATCCTCGTCGGGCGGTGGCGCCTCCTCCTCCTCGGCTGCCGCGGCCAGCGCGGCCAGCGCGTCCGCTGCTGCCGCGTCGGCGTCCGCTGCTGCGGTGTCGTCTGCGTCGGCCGTGTGCAACGGCTTTGACGCCGCCATCGCTCAAAAACTCGCACAACAACGCGCCGACGCCGCCGTCGCCGCCTCCATCACCGCCCAGAAGGCAGGCGCCAACCAGGCCGCCTCCAGCGCGTCTGCTGCCGCGGCGGCGGCTACTGCAACTGCCCGCTTTGGCTCGTGCACTGCCTCCGCCGCCGCGGCCGCCGCGTCGGCGTCGGCCGCCTCGTCCACCGCCCAAAACACGGCCACCATCATCCCGGGCGCGTCCCCCATCGCCCCCTTCCCCGTGGTGCCGCTGCCCGCCAACATCAAGCCCGCGCCCGGGGCGCCCGCGTTCTCGCCGGCGGGCGCGCCGGGTGCTGCCCTTGCCCCCGCCCCCGGCCTGTCCCCTGCTGGCGCGCCCGCGCCGTCGCGTGGGCCTGCGAAGCTGGCTCCCGCGCCGGCGCCCGCTGGTGCGGCGCCCGCGCCCGCGCCCATGACTGGCAAAGCGCCCGCGCCCGCGCCCGCTGGTGCTGCCAAGCTCGCCCCCGCCCCCGTGCCGGCTGGTGCCGCCAAGCTGGCTCCTGCGCCCGCGCCCACCGCGGCTGCCCCTGCGCCCGCCGCGCCTGCCCCCGCCAAAGCGGAGGGCATGAACGCGCCCGCGCCCGCGCCCACCGGCAAAGTGTCGCCGCCGCCAACCGCCGCCCCCCCCACCGCCGCCGCCCAGCCACCGTCCGCGCCGACCACCCCCGTGGCTCAGCCTCCGTCTGGACCCAAGCCTGCGCAGGCGCCGACCGCGCCGACGACGCCGGTGGCGACGCCGACGACGACGACGACGCCCACGCCGGCCGCGACTCAGAGACCCGCTGCCTCGACGCCCGCGCCCACGCAGGCGGCGCAGCAGTCGGCCCCCACGACGCCGCCCGCCACGACGCCGCCTCCCGCCACGCCCAAGCCGGCCGCCACCACACCTCCGGCGACGACCAAGCCCGCGGTGCAGCAGACGGTGGCGCCGCCCCCGGTGCCCGCGACGGCCGGATGAGCTGGCTGTTTGGGAGTCGATTCTTTTAGTTGTTTTCAAAACAACTAAAGGAGGGAGCGAGGCCTGTGCCTCCAGAGAGTTGAAGAAGAAATCAAAACATCTTTTTCTTTTCCCTAACTTAAGGAGGGAGCGGGGCCTGTGCCTCCAGAGAGTTGAAGAAGAAATCAAAACATCATTTTCTTGTCCCTTTCCCCACACGCGCACACAACCCGCGCACACAACCACGAGCCAAGCCATCCGCCCTCCCCGAGAGGCGTTGTAAAGTAACACGGGTTCCTTTGCTCCTTTTCACTTTCTATGCTTGGATGAAACAATGGTGGTGGTTTTACAAGTTTTGCGCGGTGTTTCTCTTTCATCTTCTTCCTTTCCAACCCCCCCTCCCTCTTCTCTCCCTCACACGCCCAACATCCCTACACGCCCAACTCTTTTTCATACTCTTCGATCGACTTGAACAACTCCGCAAAGTTGCCCTTGCCAAACCCTCCACACCCGCCTGCTTGCTCCGGCACAGTCGCCCCCTCCCCGCGCGCGGCCGCCTCCACTGCAGCTGCCACCGTCGCTGTCGACTCGCGCCTCGCCACCGCCTCCACCGCGGGCACGGGGCGGACACAGCCCACGCGCTGAATGATCTCCAGGAAGAGGGTGGGCCTGTCGCCCAGGGGGCGCGTGAAGATTTGCAGCAGCACGCCCGCGTCGTCGCGGTCGACCAGCAGCCCCAGCTCCTCACACTCCACCAACTGCTCCTCCGTCAAAACGTCCCCCACCTTGTCCCGCAGGCCGCGGTAGTACTCGGGCGAGGCGGGGGGGTGGAGGTCGATGCCTCCGGTCGCCACGCGCGACCGCAGCTCGCGCAGCGTCGCAAACGCGTCGTCCGTCTTCAGCGCCAGGTGCTGCACGCCCGGCCCGCCATGGTGGTCCAAGTAGGTCTGAATCTGGGACTGGCGCCTGGTGCCGTGCGTGGGTTCATTGATGGGGAGGAGGACGGTCTCATCGTTGTTGGCCAGGACGATCGAGTTCAGCCCCGAGTCCAGCGTCCCCACATCGTCAGCCACAAACTCGGCAAACTCGTGGAAGCCGGTGGCGCTCATGACATAGTTGGCGGCGGGCAGGAGGGAGTGGACGTTGCCGACGGCGTGGTCGAGGCGGTCGAGGCCGAGGGTGCCGGGGCCGTCGGCCGAGCGCGACCCTTCCGCGTCGCGCGTGTACGCGGCAAAAAAGGGGGCCGCCGACCCACCCGACACAAAGCGCAGGCGGACGTCGCCGTAGAGGATGATCTCGGCCGTGGTTTGGGTGGCGCCGGTGGCGTCGGTTTGGGTGAGTGGCTCGCGCGCGGCAATTGCGCCGCCCGCCACCGCCGCCGCGTACGCGGCCCCCGCGTCCTCCACCACCACCCCCACCGCCCGCACCGCGGTGCCGTGGGCGGCGATGAAGGTGGACGCCTCCCCCCGCTCGTAGCCGGGGTAGGGGCAGGGACGGTCGGTGGGTTTGAGCGGGGCGCCCAGAGGGGCCGTGAACGCAAACACGAGCTGCTTGCTGCGCAGCACGTACGAGGCGCACGCGCCACACCCCGTGGTCAAGTCGGCGCGGGCGACGAGGGGCATGCCGAGGGCGTGGGAGAAGCTGTGGCGTGTGTGTGGAGGGTGGTGGGTGGGTCCGAGGCGCGACGACGAGGCGTCAGTGTCGCACCAGCGGGGCGATGGAAAAAACGCTCTACCTTTCTCCCCTCCCTCTCTCTCCCTCACCGTTTGTACGCGGTCGTCGCATCGGAACACCAGAAGTCGACGTGGTGGAAGCGCACGACCTGGGGGAGGTGGGAGGGAGAGAAGGCGTCGGTTTTCGGTGCAGCGCGCGCGTCGCGCCCTGTCGCGACGCCGCGTCGCGCATTTGTGTTTGCTGGCCGCGCTGGCAAGCGCGCCGCCTCGCCCTCTCGTCCGACTCGCCCATCGCCCCGCCTGTTCCACGCATACACACGCCCACGGCGCAGCAATGGGAGGAGGGGACGGGGGGAAGAGCCAGGGCAAACCAAAAACCTCTTCGCACCTTGAACCTGTCGCTCCTCGGATTGTGCCGCACAAAGGCGGCGGCGCCCACCAGGGCGTGCAGCGCATCGCCGGCAGCGCCTTTGCCCATTGGTGTGTGGGTTAGTTGTGCGCGGTGCGGGGAGGGAGAGGCGCGCAGAGAGCAACGAAGGAAGAGAGACTGGTTTTTTTTTCTCCCGTCGACCACTCTTCTTTTTGTTCTTCAATCGGAAAACGCGCCCGAGGCGCGGCGGGGCAGGGCAAGCACACGCCCCTCGCGCACACACGCATACACAAGCTCTTGTTCCGACGGCCAGAGAGAGAGAGAGACCCGCCCGCTGTCTCCCGCAATGGCCGCCCCGTCGCCGCCCCGCCCGCGCGACTGGGCGTACACCCCCCTCCGCCCCGACCAGGTGAGTGTTTGCAGTGGCACAGAGACAGGAAGCCGTTGGCACGTATTTTGCAAGCCATTTTTTCAACCCATTTTTAACCCACAGGTGCGCTGGTTTTACCTGCGCGGCCCCTTCACCCGAGACACCGCCCTCACCGACGCCCCCAAGCCGGGTGCTGCCACCCGGTTTTGCACCGCCGATTCCGCCGCTCTGGAGGCCGCCTACCAGGAGCGGCGAGCCGCCATTGATGCTGCGTGGTGGGCGGAGGCCGCGTCGCTGTCTGCCGACGCGCCCGGCGGGGCCACCCCCGACCCCCTGGCCGCCGTCGCCGGCGTCCCCGCAGGCGACTGGAGTGCGCACTTCGTTGATGGCGAAGGCAGCGGCGGCTGCCAGGGCGGCGTCGTGGTTCGATCAGGCGCGTGGGAGGTCGACATTGACGGGCGCCGCATGGCGGCCTGCTATGCTCCCCTCCCCCCCTCCCGCGTCCGCCGCGGCACCTGGTTTTTAGAAGTCGGCTCCACCTGGGCCCCCCTGACGGAGACGGTGGCCGATGAAATCGAGACCGCGTGGGCGGCCGCCCCCTGGCGCGCGCGCGGCGGCGGCGGCGCGCGCGCGGCGGTCGCGCTCGCCACCCCCGCCCGTGACGCACGCGGGGCGACCGTCCTGTTCATCGCCCCCGATGAAGCATACCTGGTGCGTGGCGGTGGGTGGGGTGGGGGCGCCGTGACGCCGCCGGCTCCCGGTGGCCGCGCGCCGGGCCCCCGACTGCGGCGCGGCTACCTTGACCCACCCTCTCCAACCGCCGACCCCTCCGTCAACCACCGCGACGAACCCGTGGACGATGCTGCCGCGACCGCCCCCGTGGCCGCCCTGGTGCTGGCGGTGCACGGCATCGGGCAGACGCTGGCGTCGTCGTCGATCGCGGACGACGCGGCGGCGTTGGCGCGCGTTGTGGCGGTCGGTGTGACCGACGACGCGGCCACGGCCACGCCGCCCGCCTCCCCCGCGCGCACAGGCACGACCGCGTCCCCGTCACGAGCTGCGGCAGCGTCGTCTTCGTCCCGCCCTCCACGCCCCTCCACTGGCCGTGTCGCCGTCGTCCCGGTTCAATGGCGCAAACACCTCGCACTCGACGTCGACGCCGTCGCCCGCTCCGCCGCGCCCGCCACCCTGGGCGCCATCCGGGGCGCTCTCCACGCCACCGCCGTCGAAGTCCTGCTCTACATGACCCCGCTGCACGCGCAGGACATGGTGGACTCGTTGGTGGCTTCGCTCAACGCGCAGTGGGCGCGCTTTGCCGCGCGCCACCCCGACTTTGACGGGACGATCGCCATCGTCGCCCACTCCCTGGGCGCGTTGCTCTGTTTCGACGTGCTGACCGCTCAACCCACAGCGTTGGCCCGGTTGACGGGGCGAGTGGCGGGGGATGGTGGTGGGAGGGGTGGTGGCGGCACAGCCACCACCACCACCCACCTCCCTCCCGACCTCACAGACTTGGGCGCCGTCGTGTCCCCCGGGTCCACCCCCGCCGAGCGCGCCCTGCGAGCCGAGGTGGCGTCGTTGAGGGCGCAGGTGTCGGCGTTGCGGGCGCGTGGTGGCGGCGGCGGCGGCGACGCCCAGCCACCTGCCACAACCACCGCTGCTGGCGAACCTGGCGGCTCCCCCGGCGCCCTCACCGTCCCCCCCCTGTCCTTCGACGTCGCCACCTTCATCTCTGTCGGCTCCCCGCTGGGCATGTTCCTGGCGCTGCGCGGCGTCGACCCCCGCGCAGGGCGGCCGCTCGGCTCCCCACGCGCCGCGCCCCTGGCCGCCGCGGCAGCCGGCACCTCCGGCGACGGCCTGCCCGCCGTCGCCCGCTGGTTCAACATCTACCACCCGTACGACCCGCTGGCGTACCGGGTGGAGCCGCTGGCGTGTGTGGCGCCGCCGCGGCCGGTGCCGGTGCCTCGTGCTGCCGCGAACGTCGGCGTCGCATCAGCTGTGCGCGATGCCGCCGGCGACGCCGCCGACGCGCTGGCCAGTGGGGCGGCGGCGGCGGCGGGGGCGTTGGCGGCGGGGTTGAGAGGGTTGAGGCGGGGGGCGGCGGCCGCGGCGGCGGCCGCGGGGGTGAGGGTGGAGAGGGTGCCGCCGGCTGGTGGAGTGGCGGCCGAAACGCCGCCCACCGCCGACGATGACGCACCGTCCGACCTGATGGGAGGCTCCACCGACTCCGCCCTGCCCCGCGTGGCGGGGGGGGGCGGCGCCCCGTGGCACGGCCACCCCCGCCAAGCGCGGGGGTACCGCCGACGGCCGCCTCGACTTTGAGCTGGCCACCGCCCCCACCGAAGCCGCCTACCTGTCTGCCCTGTCCGCCCACTTTGGGTACTGGGCGTCTCCCGACGTGGGCCTGTTTGTGGCCAGGGCGGTGCGGGGGCTGGATGTGAGGCGGGGGGTGGTGGGCGCGGTGGGAGCGGCCGCGGCAGCGCCGGGCGTCGCGGGGCGCACGGGGAGTGTGCGCAGTCACGCGTTGGCGGGGGCGTGAGACAAGGCTGTGGCTGGTTTCTGTGAGTGATGCAACACGCCCTAGTTTGATTTTGGAAGGGCCACACAGGGTGAAGTTGCGGGAGGTCGGTTAAAAATAAGGCGCAGCTTTCGAGCAAGGGCGCCACAACACCGCTTTGTTTTCTTTCTCCGTCGACTCTCGCGTCCCCCTGCCCCCCGCATCCTCGCCCCATCACACGCAAGGTGAGCAACCAGCCTCTCTCGTGGCCTCCAGGGGGTGGCCGCCGCGAACTAAGTCGGGCTGGGGGGAGGCGCTGACGTCACCTCTCGCCAGCCTGTTCTGCGCTACGTTTTCGAGGGCGGCACCCGCGTTGCGCGACGCGGCCCGCGCTGCGCCTCCGCCCATCCGAAGGCGCTGGCTACATTGTTTGCTCATTGTCGGGCGGATTGGCAGCTGGCTGTGGCGGGGGTAGGGCGCCGCAAAGGCCGCGGTTCGAAAGGCATGCGGCTTCTTTCTTCGACCCCTGCATGCGCGGCGTCGGTTGGCGGCCCCCCAGCGCTCCCCGCCCACCCGACGCCTGTGTGTTGCAGCGTTTGGGTTTGCAGGCTGCCTGCGCGAGAGAGAGATGTGGGTGGTTCCCCAACAAAACGGACGCCGTGGGGCGATGCGAGAAGAGGTAGGCGCGCCATAAAACCGCGCTGACGCAGTAGGACGCTCGAGAGTAGTACCCGAGAGTAACGCAGTACCCGGACACCTTCCCTCCCTCCCCCCCTCCGGACCACAGCCAACCCCACCCACACACCACACAACCATGTCGTCCCTCCCCTCCACCCCCCGCGACGCCGCCCCCACCTCCGGCCCGGCCCGCGTGCCGCTGACGCAGTACCTGTGGCCACTGATGCCGTGGCGCGTGGCGTCCATCCAGCTGCCGGCGCTCGACTTTTCCACGTGAGGAAAGTAAGAGTGGAGGATCTTCAGCAGGGCTTGATGTGGTGACACGTGCAATTTTCGATGCTGGACGCCGCGAGTGTCCCCCCGACTCGCGCCCTTCCACCTCCCTTTTTCTTTCCTGCCCTTACCCCCACCACCCCCCGCTGCCGTCTAATTATGTGTTTTTGGTGTGTGCCGTTTGTTTGCGCGGAGTTTCTTTGGTGGCTCTTTTTGGAGGAGGAGACCGAGTGCACACGAGAGGGGGGAGACGGTGCGCAGGGCCACTGCGGCCGCCGGCTCCCCCCCTCTGTGTCGCGCCCCGCCCCCCCTCACTTCTTCTGTTTGATCACCCAACCAAACCGTGTATAACCTACCCCCCCAAAACCGATGCAAGAGAGAGATCATGCTTTTCCCGACAAAAACGCAGAGAGAGGAGAAAGCAAACAACAAAAAACGCCACGCTCGCTCGCGCTCACACTTTGTTGGGGGAGCGCCGGTTTCTCGCACATCCGCCCTCGCTCCCCACCCTCTGCGCACCCACGGCCCACGCCCCGGCGCCGCATCCACACACGTCCCTCTGCGCGCGCGCCACCGCGGCACCGCGTCCACACACCACGCGGGCCCTTGACACCCTCGCATTTCGCCGCCGTCTGCCGTTTTTTTATTTCCCCACACACAATGGCGGACACCAGTGGGCGCAAGCGTCCCCGCGACGACGATGAGTATGAGGTGAGTTTGTGTGTGAGGGCGTGGGATCCGGAGAGAGAGAGGAGGAGAGGGAACGAAATTGCGCAAACACCTCACCACCCTCCCTCCCTCCTCACAGAACCTCGGCTCCGACGTCAACGACGGCTACGGCTCCGACCTCATGGGCGACGCCGACGACCGTGCCCACCTGGCCACGTTGACAGAGCTGGAGCGTGAGTCTGTCCTGTTTGATCGTGCCGAAGCGCGAGACAACGAACTGAAACGCCGCCGCGCGCTGCGCCTCGCCAAGGGCTTTGCCCCCCGCGCCACGTCCGACGACGACGGCGACGCCGCCGCCGCCTCCACCGCCCACCGCGCCGACGCCGCTAAGCGGGACAGGCTGGCCGCCCTGGCCGCCGCGCGCGCGGGGCGCGCGGCCGCGGACGACCCGTCGCGCCGCCGCGCCGACACGGGCCTGGGTGACGACGACGACTACGACGCGGGCGCTGGTGGTGCATCTGATGATGACGACGCGTACGCCAGGCGGCGCGGTGGGGATGCGGACGGCGGGGCAGCAGCCGACGACGACGCGGCGGATCCAGGGGACGTAGCCCAAGGCCAGCTGCGCCGAGCCCACCTGGAGCGCTGGGCCAATGAACCCTTCCTCCCCAAGTACGCGGTCGGCACCTACGTCCGTGTCGCCTTCCGTGGGCGCTACGTGGCGGGCGTCGTCGAAGATGTGGTGTCTCGTGAGCGCGGCACCCACCGCGACGGCGCGGGCGTCGCGCTGGCGACCCCCTACTCACTCCCACGCGCGACCGGTGGCTCCCTCACCACCGACCGCTGGCTGCGCGTCGCTCGGGGAGCCGACGTCAAGTGGGTCCCCTTCACCGTGGTGTCCAACCACACCATCACGGAGGGAGAGCTGGAGAGCTTGGCGTCGGCGTGCCGTGCTGTTGGTGCCGCCGCCCCCACCCGCCGCTCTGCGCGCTCCGCCGCGCGCGCCCTCGCCGACGCCGCCACCCACACCTACACCGAGGCCGACGTCGCCGCCATCGTGGCGTCCAAGCGTGCCGCGGCGGGGGGTGGCGGCGGCGGCGCGGTGGCCGCCCAGCGCGCGCGGCTGGCCGCGTTGCGAGACGCGGCCGCCGCGCGCGGCGACGCGGCCGCCGCGGCCGAGCACGCGGCCGCCCTGGCCGCCGTCGAAGCCCGCGCCTCGGCTCGGTCTGCCGGCGGCGACCGCACCGCTGGCCTGGTCGCCCTCAACGCGCGCAACGCGGCGCGCAATGTGGCCAACGCGCTCGCAGGCGTCGACGTGGCGGGCGGCGACGGCGAAGCAGGCGGCGCCCTCGACGCCGACGCCGCGGCCGCCGCCCCCGCCGCCAGAGTGCAGGACCCGTTTCGGCGGCGGGAGACGCGCCCCCGCCACATGTGGGCCACGCGGCGGCGGGCGCCGGGGGAGGAGTTTGTGTCGCCGGACAAGGGTGGCGCGCGCGCCGAGGACAAAGAAACGCAGAACGAGGACGCCGCCGCCACCGCCGACGCTGGCCCCACCTTCGAAGGCCGCATGGCCGACCTGGAGGTGGACGTCGCCTCCCTGGACGTGGGGGGCGCCCCCGCCGCGCCGCGCCTCGACGCGATCGCGCGGTCCCTGCTCGGCGGTTGGACGCCCGCCCCCGGGGCGGGCGCGGGTGCCGCCACCAAGCTGTCGCTGGACGACTACTACCGGCGGCGCGGGGAGGCTACGTAGAGAGAGTGTGTGTGTAAGAAAGCACGGAACTGCGGAAGGGGGTTGCACGAAACGAAAACACAAACAAAAAACACTCACTCCACCCCATCACCCTGCGCCATGCACACCTCTGTCGGCACGCCGTACACCACCACCGCGCCACCCATCAGGTGGGGCAGCCGGCACGCCCGCCGCGCGCGGGCCACGGTGCGTGCAACGCAGGTGCGGTCGGGCGGCCGGTGCGACGGGGGCATGTTTTCCGCACCCGCCGCGGCAGCCGCCACGGGCAGCCAGTCCGCCAGCGCGGCCAGCGCAAACCGGTCGATGTCTCGGTCGGTGACGTCCCACAGGGTGGCGATGGCGGCGGGGGCGCCGGCCGCCAGCCAGTCGATGGCGCCGCCGCACGCGCCCGCGCGCTCGCCGCGCGGCGCGAGCGCACCCGACGAACACCCCAGCAACACGGCTGTCGCCCGGGATGCAGGGCGGCGTGGGGGCGGTGGCTGAGGCAGGTAGGGCTCCCCCCCGCCGTGGCCGGCGTAGACGTAGAGGGAGGGCGAGGCCAGGCGCTCGGCCAGCACGCGCGGCGCAAGGGGCGGCGCGCCCGCCGCGCCGGCCCACCCCGCCCCCGCGCGAGTCAGCAGCGGCTCCAGCGCGGCTTGGGTGGAGGGCAGGTCGCCCCCCGGGTTGATCAGATAGGTGCCCGCCGCCGCGTCGGCGGACGGGAGGGTGGTGGTGGAGTGATCTCCAACACCCGCCTTCTCCGCCCTCCACCGCGCGCACGTGGCGGCCGCCACCGCCAACGAGGGACACCGAAACACGGGCGTGCCCGCCAGCCCTGGGACCGCCTCCCAGGGAAGACGCTGCACGGTGTCGTCCAGGCACAGCTGCAGCGGCCCGCGCCGCGCCGCGCGTGCTGCGGCGGCACCGCCCTGCGTCAACGACAGCCGCGCCACGCCTGCCGTCAGGGCGGCTGGCGTAGCGTGTGCCGACGGTGGCCGCCGCGGCCGCGCCGGCGTGGCGGGGGGGGCATCGCGAGCTGGCACCCTCCCCGCCTCATCCTTCATCGCGGTCAGCAGGCCACCCCGGCGCCGGGCGGGCGTCGCCAGTGGGGGTGGCGCGGCTGGAGTGGCAAGATTAGTCGCACGGCGGGCAGGGGCGGGCGTGGCGGGCAGCGGTGGCGCGGCGGGGGCGCCACCGCCGCCAGCCCACTCAGCGCGCACGGCGGCCGCGGCGGCCGCGGCCGCGGACGGCGCGTCCACCCCACCCCCTCCACACGCGGCCAGCAGCTCTGCAAACCCGCACTCCAGTTCACCGTCATCCAGGTCGGGGGCGCCCGCCGCCAGCAGGGCGGCTGCACCGGCCAGGGAGGGGTGGGGGGCGGAGCCGCGAGAGGCTGTGGTCAGCGGGCCCGCCACAAAAGCAGCCGCCGCGCAGCCGCCGCGAGTCACGCCACCCGGTGCCCGCCCCAGCAACAAACAGCGCCACGGCCCCAGCCAGGCGGCATCCATGCCGGCCACGAGGCCGGCCAGGCGAGCGTCCAGGCCGCGGCGCGTCGTCCACCACGCTTCGCGCGCGGGCCGAGGCGCGTCGGGCGCGTTGCCGGCGTCGCGCATGGAGGCGACAGCGTCAGCGTGCAGGACGTCGAGTTCGGCCAGGGCGGCGGCGATGGGAGGCAGAGGGCTGCCGGCAGCAGTTGGGACGGCGGGGTCGACGCCGATGTCGAGCGCGACGGTCGGGCACGCGCGCGCCGCGCGCACGATCCGCAGCGCGCTGCCCCCGCGAGCCGATGCCACCACCACCGCCACGGTGTCGGGCGGCAGGGCGTCCAGCCAGGCGTCTAGAGACGCCGATGCTGCATCGGGAGGGGGGCAGGTGAGCAGAGTGGCGGAGGTGGAGGCACCACGGTCGCGCGCGGCGCCCGCGGCCGCGCGCGAGGCCAGGCCCGCCCCCGTGCCCGCAAACTGGAGCGCGGGGCCTGCAGGCAGGTAGGGAGCGAGGGCGCGTCCCAGCCGAGACGCGGCGCCAGGGCAGGCGGCCGCTGCCGCCAGCGCGGCCACACGAGCGGGGGGCGGCGGCGGACCGACCGGCCACGGCGACACCGCGTGCCGCGGCAGGGGGGCCGCAAGGCACGCTTCAGCCTCCAGATCCACCGCGGCCGCGTGAGCAGTCGCAGCGATGGCAACGTGCCCGGTCCCAGCCGCGGTGTCAGCAGCACCCGCCAGCGCCGCGCCATCGCGCGCCGCGCTCGCGGCCGCCGCGTCGGCCGCGGCCGCCAAGTCAGCCACCCCCCACGCCGCGTCCCCAGTCCAGCCGCACGCTGCCAGCGCGCCCGCCGCAGCTTGTTGAGCGGCGGCGGCGGCTTGGCCGGCAGCGACGGCCGCGCCGCGCGCGGTCGCAGCGTCGCCGACAGCGAGCGCGAGCGCGGCACGCGCGGCGTCGGCGCCGGGACCAGTTGCACTGTCAGCCGCGACCCTTCCAGCCAGCGCATCTTCATCCGCGGTCGCCCACTCCAGGCGGCCCGCCCGGCAGCGAGCCCGCACAGCCGCAAAGGCGGCCTCAAACGCGCGCGCGCGCGCGCGGCGGCCGCGAGCGCGCCGCCCTCCCGCGCGGCGGCCAGGGCGTCGTCTGACGCGCCCGCCGCGTCGCACGCGGTGCAGGTGAGCAGGAGGGTGGGTAGGTAGAGCGCCAGTGCGGCCCACCAGCCGGTGGGCGTGGCAGGAGGTGTCGTGGTACCACCAAGCAGAGGCTCCAACGTGGCCGCTGCCGCACGCAGCCCATCCCCCGCCGCCGCCAGGGCGGCCGCGGGGGCGCAGCGCCGCAGCGCGGCGCCAGTTTGCAGGCAGCGCAGCGACGTGGCGGCGGCCGCGTCGCCGCGGTCGGCGGCAGCAGACGCGGCAGCCGCGAGCGTGGGTTCGGAGGAGACAGCCACGGTGCGCGCGACAGCGTCCAGGCTCGTCAAGCCATCGGCAGAAGCAGCCACCAGCGCTGGCACGGGGGCTGGCGCCAGCGCCCACGGCAGCAGGGGGCCAGCCGGCAGGTTTGTTAGAGCGGCCGGGGGTACAACACCGGCTTCCGCCGACACTGCCGCCGCGACTTTCGCCACCGCTGCGGCCGCCGCGTCCCGCCCCACCAGCGCCAGCGCGGCCGCCAGGTCGGTGGCCAGGGCAGCCACGTCTGGCAGCGGCAGCACCGCCCCGCGCCAGGCCCGTGGGTGCCCCGCGCGCCGCCACGCGGCAAGGGCTTGGTCGGCGCGCGCCGCGAGCGCGGTCGATGTTTCGTCTCCGCACGCACCATCATCGCCATCCACGACGGCCGCCACCGCAGCAGCGGCCACAGAGGGACAGGCGGCTGCCGCGTGGCGGGCGGCCGCCGCGGCGGCGGCCTCTGCAGCGGCCTCCCCCACGCGGCCGTCGGAGGGTGGCAGCGGCGGGGTGGGCGGCGCGCGTTCTGCGACGCTGCCGCCGGCCTCGACCAAGGCGGCAGTCGCGTGAGCGATGCCCGCATCCACGGCAGCCAGTGCAGCGCGTGCCTGGTCCAGCAGGCCGGCCGCGGCAGCAGCGCAGGCGGCGCCCGTGCGCGTGGCGCGGGGCGGCAAGCGCGCGCCGGCGATCAGCACTGCCGCTGCAGCGCGGCGGGAAGGGGCGGACGCCGCCAGAGCCGTCATCACGCGCCACGCAGTGTCTGTGGGCAGGTCTCCAGTCGCGCCGGCGGCCGCCACGCCGGCAGCAGCGTCAAACGCGGCAGCCACGGCGCCACCGTCGCGCGGCAGCGGCACCGCCACACCCAGCGCGGCGGCTGCAGCCGCCGTGACGCGGGACGCAGACACAACCCGCGCACCCGTCGTACGCGCACTCTGCACAGCGGCGACAGCAGCCGCGGCCGCGTCCCGCGCGACTGTGCGATCGCCGTTTGCCACTGCAACGCGCGCAACCGACGCCGCACGGTCGGCCGCAGCCTCGGCGGTGGACGGGTTGCCGTCCATGGCAGCGAGCGCGGCCGCAGCCACCGCGGCCGCGCGCAGGGGGGGCAGGGCGCGCCAGGTGGCGCCAGCGCGGGCGCCGGCCGCCGCGAGCGCGTTGGACAGCCACGTGAGCTCAGAGTGGGCGAGGCGGTGGGGCGGGGGAGGCGGCATAGCGGCCGCCGCAAACACGTCGCTGTCTTCTTCCTCGTCACTCGCACCCTCTGACCACGCCCACACGGCGGCAGCCACGGGGTCGGTGGCGGCGGTGCGTGTGAGCGCGCGCGGCAGCGGCGCCGCGCGCGGAGGCAGCGGCACGGCCGCCGCCTCCCACGTCGCCTCAAAGTCGGCGCCGCACGGCCCAGCGCACCCAAAGCCTTCCTCCAGCTGCACCGCCCCCACCAAGCACGACAGCGCGCCGTAGGCGCCTTTGACGGGGGCGGAGCCCGTCGCGCGCGCCACGCGTGCCGCGGCGCACAGCGCCGCCGCTGCCACGGTCGCGGTGTCTGCGTCCGGGGCTTGGGTGCGGGAGGAGGGCGTCAGGCGACGGCGTAGAATGTTGAGCGACCGGACTACGGCTGCCGCGGAGGCGGGGGAGGCGGAGGCCGCAGCGTCGAGCGCAGCTGCGACACGGGGTGCGTCTGCTTTGCGCGCTCTGCCGCCCGCCGCGATGCGCGCCACCAGCGCCAGAGTGGCGCCGTCGGCCGGTCCCGCCCGTCCGTCGGCGACAGCGTCAGCGACGTCCACCGCGCCCGGGGGTGGAGGGCCGCGGCGCGGCAGCAGCAAGTCTGTGAGCGCGGCCAAGGAGCGCACACCAGCGCTTCCGTCGCCCGCTGCCTGCCTGCACGCGTCCAGCACGGCCGCCGTCACCGGTAGCAAGCGGTCGGCCGGCAGGGCCGCCGCCGCGTCGGCCAGTGTCGCGCCGACGCGGTCCAGGGGGGCCACCAGCGCGGCCGCGGCGACGGCAGCCGCGGCAGCCGCGGGCGGCAGGCGGGCCACCAACGCGGCGGCCGCTTTTTTTAGGCTGGATCCATGCGCGGCTGCTCCGTCACCAGGCAGCAGGGCCAGCCAGGGGGGCGCGGCCGTGGCGCCCGTGACAACGGTCGCGCCGTGCACGTCGGCGACGCGCACACTCGCCGCGGCGGCAGACGCCAGTGTCAGCATGGCGCCAATGATCAGAGTTGCTCTGTCTGCGGCTGCGGGGTCGTCGTGTGCGGGAGGGGCGGGCAGGGGCGACGCGGTGGACGCGCCCACACCGCCCCATGCGCGCCGCGCGCTCGCCAGCAGGGCCGCCGCCGCGGCGCTCGCGTCGTCAGGCAGGCCCGCCGCCAAGCATGCACGCGCCAGCGAGTAGCGAAAGGTTTCGGGGGCGTGGGTGGAGGGTGGGCGTCGCGTCGCACCCATCGATGCGCCCCGCGTCGACGCGTCCAGGCCGTCCGCGGCGGCCGCCCCCAGCAGCGCCCAGTCTGGAGCGTCCGGGTGGCCGCGTGGGCACGCCTTCAACCGCGCCACCGCCAGCCGGGCCGCCTCGCCGCACAGCGGCGCGTCGCGCGGACCTGCGGCGCGGCACGCGGCCGCCAGGGCGGCCAGGCCGTGCCCCTCGGCCGCCGCCGCCACCAGGGCGGCTGGTGGTTGGGCGGGCGGCATGAGATAGGGAGGGGGAGGGGGATGTGGGGAAGGAAAAAGCAGAATCAACGTGCCGGGAGCGCTGCGGACGACGCACTCTCTCTCACTCTCACTCTCTCGCGCGACCCCCCAAAAAACGCCGCGCACACGCTCTCTTTCCATTACCCAGTCGCACACACGGTAAGGCATGCGTCGTGAGGTCATTTTGAGGCGTGCGTTTCACGCGCCGAGAGGGGTGTGGCGTGGGCGCGACGCGGGACCGCACACAAGCCAATGGCGCCCACAAAAACACGCACTCACCACGCTGTCTTCCCCGCCCCCATCCGTCCCTCGGACGGTGTGGCCGGGTTGACATGTGGTGGCTGGCACGGTCACGGAGATTGGGAGGAGGAAGAGAGGCCGTTTTTGTGTCGAGGCCTTGTGTTTGCGCCCACCCCTACCCACAGCTTGCCTCTGACCAACCCTCCGCCCCTCTCCCCCCACCTTCCCTCCACAGACACACCACCTTCATCATGGGCAACCCCATCTTCCGCGGCTCAACCGACGGCGACGCCGCCGCCACCCGCGGCGAGGACGCCCCCCTCCCCCTGCAGCGCCCACGCCTCAACGCCGTTTTTGGTGTCGGCGCCGACGGCTACCGCGACGGCGCCCTGCTCCTGCCCGTCGTGCGGCGGCTGGCCGCCCGCCGTGCGGTTGAGCGGCGTGGCGACGGCGGCGGCGTCCCCGATCCGGCCGCCGCGGCGCGCGCGCGGGCGGCGCGCGCCGCGCGCTGGCCGACGCGGAAGCCCTGCTCGACCGCGACCTGTTTGCCGCGCTGTTGGGGGGGAGGGCGGCTGCGCGTGGTCCCGAGGATGGGGGCGCCCGCTTCATGGCGGCCATCGCGGCCGGGCGTGACGACGACGGAGGTGAAGACGTTCGATTTGTCGAGACAACGCCGGCCCGCGCCGCGCCGCTGCCGCCGCCCGACGCCCGGTTTGCCGCGGAAGCCGCCCCCCGCGACCGGCGCGACATCATCCCGCTGCGTGCGCCGACAGATCGGGCTGCTGCCGACTTCTTCATGGCCGCTTTTGAGGCCAACCTGGCGGCTATGGGGACGGCTGCGCTCGCGGGGCGCACGGTGTGAGAGAGGGTTTTTGGGAGGGCTTTGTTTCTCTTTGCTGCTGCTTTTTCCTTCATCGTGTTGATGCTTTTGTGATCATGCTAGCTTTTTGACACACTGTCATTCCCTCTTTTGTTTTTTATCGCAAAGCAAACCACACACTTCTCAGCCAGCGTGCGACACACTGGCCCGGCTCCGCGTGGCGCGCGGCGGCGCCACCACACCACCCACCGCCGCGCTGCCGCCCCCCACCCCGCTGCTGGACACGGCTCCCGACGTCGCCGACGACGACGCGGGCCCCCCGTCGGTCAAGGTGGGGCCGGGGACGCGGCCGACCGGGAGGCGCCACGGCGGCGAGAAGGCTTCGTGGCCGCGGCGGCGACAGGAGGAGGAGGCAGCACGAGCAAGGCAGAGGGTGCGCCGTCGACGGAAGCCGCGACGGCGGCGCCACCACCACCGCCCCGGCGGCGCCGGCCGCCCACAGGCGCAACCGTCCGGCCCACCCCACCCCCACCACGCAGCGAGGCAGCCGCCGACCGCGCGGCCGCGGCAGCGACCTCCACTTTTTCAACGTCGGCACGTGCACTCTTGGCCAGCAGGGGCGCGGGGCGGCGCAGCGTGGCTGTGGTGAGAGACAGGGAGACGGCGGCCAGCGCGAGCGCGGCGACTGTGCGCGCGTCGGCGGTCGTGCCCCCGAGTAAAGCGTTCCAGGTGGTGGCAGGGATCTCAGCCACAGCCACCGACACAGGAGACGCAGACACGACCAACCGCACCACCGCCGTCAGCGCCAGCGCGCGGGCCAGAGTCGCCACGGCCGCGACGGGCGCGGCTGCCAACGCACGCGCGCGGTTGGTGGCAGCAGTGCGCCGGTCTGCCGCTTCAGCCGCCGCCGCGGCATACGCCAGCTGCTGGCACGCGGCGTCCAGGGTGGCAAGCGCGGCCTCCGCCACGCGGGACACAGCGGCCTCGACGTCAAGCAGCACGGCGGGCAGCGTGTTGGGCGCCGTCCCGGCACGCCCACCCGGCACAGCCGCCGTGTCCAGCTGCAGGTCTCCATCATCCACGCGTGCCAGGGCCCGGGCGGCCGCCACCAGGGCAGCGTGGCGCGCACTCTCAGTCGGCAGCGCGTCTGCGCCCACCAGCAGGAAACGCAGGCTGACGCCGCCCGCGCGTGCGCCACGAGCTGCGGCTGCAGCAGCGGTCGCCGCAGCTGGCGTTAGTTTGGGCTCGGGCGTTGCGTCAATGAGCACAACCACCACGTCCGCCCCCGCCGCCAGGCCACGCAGCGTGCGCGCCACATCGAACGAGGAATGCGGCGACACGACGCCAGGAGCGACGCACACTTCAGCATGCGCGCAGCGGGGGGAGGGCAGCGGCACCGCCGTCAGCTTGTCGTCGTGCTCGGCTGCTAATGCGGCTGCTATCCAGGGGGAAATAGCAGCTGCGCCTCCGCCAACAAGGGTGTCGGAGGCGCCATCGTGCGCACTAGCGCCGCAAAAGAGCGTCAATGCGGACGCCTGGTTGTCTCCGTCGCCCGCGCCCAGGGCAGACGCATTTGCGCCGCTCATCCACGTCGCAGCAGCGCGTTGACACGCCGACTCGCGCCCCACGACGAGCACACGGGCAGCCAGGCGGGGCGGCACCAGTGTCGTGCGCATTGGCGCGGTGGCGGCCAGGGCCAGCAGGCCAGGGCCGTAGCTGTGCTCATGACGGCGGTGGTAGGCGTCGTGCACGTGGGCGAGAAGGCCGGAGGTGGACGAGGCCATGGTGTGTGTGTGGGAGGGGCGAGGAAAAGTGCGTAAGAAGGTGGAAAAGTGGTGCTCGCCAACCGAACCGCGACAAGAATCTAGCCTCACAACGAAAACCCTTTCCCCCAAAACATGCGCCGATCCCCGCCCACGTCCCGCCCACCGGCACGGCACGTCTCCCAGCCTCGCCCCGCCCTCCGCCCTACAGCGTCGGCAGCAGCCCCGTCCTCCCCCACCCCTTCCCCGTCCAGCCACCCCCTGCTCCTGGAAACCATCAACGACGCCACCAAGTGGGCCGTCTCAGGCGCAGCTGCCATCGCCCTGGTGGCCAGGCGGGACGCGGACGCGGGGTGGTGCGTGGTGGGCAGCGTGTGTGCCGCGTTTGTGTGCAAGGTGAGGGAGAGGAGGAGGTGGTGCCGTTCTTTTGATCCGCCTACAGGAAAGGTTGCCGCTTGCTGACGGCTGGCTCGCTGGCTTTTCAGAATGCGCGTCTGACCACGCGTGCGCAGCGGGGGCGAGAGGTGGCCAGAGTGGGCAGGGTATTGGCGGCGGCGGAGATAGTTTTGAGGTGGTGACAACATGAGTCTCAACACCTCTCCCTCACAGCTCCTCAAACAAGCCATCAACGCCGCCCGCCCCCCCACCGCCCTCAAGGCGGACCCAGGCATGCCCTCCTCCCACGCCCAGAGTCTGTTCTTTCTGGCGACGTACGTGGCGGCCCGGGTGGCGGCCCCGCTGAGCGGGGCGCCGTTCACGTCGCTGCGCGCAGGCGCGGCCGCCCTGCTGCTCCTCGGCGCGGCCGCCCTCACGGCGCTGCGCGTCACGCTGGGCTACCACAGCGTGCCCCAAGTCGTGGCGGGTGCGGCGCTGGGGGCGGTCGGCGGCGCCGCGTGGGCAACACTCGGCGCGGTGTGGTCGCTGCCCGCGGTGGCGGCGGGAGGGGCCGCGGGACCGGTGCTGGCGGTGCTGACGCTGGGCGCGGTGGCCGCGTTTGCAGGGTTGAGCGTGGGGGCGTGGACGAGGGAGAGGAGAGTGTGAGAGAGGTAGAGCGCTTGTTTTTGTTTGTTTTTTTTGTCGAGAGCCAGACAGACCGAGCGTTTCATTTTTCGCGCTCGAAAAAGAGAGACGCCCCCGCGCCCTCTCTCTCTCCCCCCCTCCCCCCCCTCGGACCCCCCTCGTCTCGTGCCTGTGTCCCTCACACGCACGCGCACGCACACCCCACGCACATCCCCGCGTCTGCGCCCCATCCGCGCGCCCGCATTTCTTCCCTCTGCGCTGTGCGCGCTGAGCCCCCCCCTTCCCTCCACACCATGTCGTCGTCTGACGCCGACTCCGACCCGCCGTCGGACGACAGCTTCCACGCCAGCGAGGAGGAGGAGGAGGAGGAAGGTGAGTGGGTGGGTGGAATGGGGGGGGGAGCGCGCGTGTTTCGTTCGTGTCGCGACCATCGGTTTTCGACCCTCCCTTCCTCCAACCCGCCAGTCTCCTCACCCTCCGCGTCCGCCGCCTCGGACGATGACGAAGTCGTTCCTCGCCCCAAGCCCGTCCCCCGCGCCGCCCCGCGCACCGCCCCGGCCGCCGCGCCGCCGCCGCCGGCGCGCCGCCGCTCGTCGGTCGGCGCACCGCCGCCCGCCGAGCCCGCCAACGCCGACTCGCCCGACGAGCCTGTCCTCTCCCAACAAGATGCCGCCCGCCGCGCCGCTAACGTGGCGGCCCTGGTGGGGGGCGGGCTGACGGTCACACGTCGCCCGCTCGTGCGGTCGCTCAGTGTCGTGGGCGTGGAGGCCGTGCTGCGCGCCGCGTTCCGGTCGCCCGCGCCCGGGGCGCCGGACGTGAGCCAGGTAAAGAGAGGGAGAGAGAGAGGTGAGAGGGGGCAGCAGTGGGGCACACACGCACACGCACACGCCCACGCCCACGCCCCCCTCTCCTCTACTTCAGTCCCTCAAGCGCAAGCTGCTCAAGCGCCACCTCTTCGTCCCCTGGGGCTCCAACCAGCCCCTCCCCGTGTTCAAGTCGCCCGCCATGCACGACCTCCCCCCCGCCCTGGCGGACGAACCCGACAACGCGCCCCCCCCAGGGGAGCCGCTCGTGCTGTGGGAGACGCCCCCGGGGACCGACCCGCCCGGCCGCATCGAGGTCGACCCCATGCTCACCCGCTGGCTGCGCCCCCACCAGAGGGAGGGGGTGCAGTTCATGTTTGACTGTGTGGCGGGCATCAAAACGTTTGGGGGGCGGGGGGTGCTGCTGGCGGATGACGTGAGTGTTTGGAGGGAGAGAGAGGGGGAGGGGGAGATCGATGCACCCGCCTCACTTCCACCCCACACCTCACCCCACCCCACCCCACACCCCAGATGGGCCTCGGCAAAACCCTGCAAGCCCTCACCCTGCTGTGGACCCTCCTCACCTGCGGCCACCCCCTGCTCGGCGCCACCCCCCTTGCGCGCCGCGCCGTCATCTGCTGCCCCACCTCCCTCGTCGGCAACTGGGAGGCGGAGGCCGTCAAGTTTCTGAAGGGGCGGCTGCGCGTGCTGGCTCTGTGCGAAGCGTCGCGCGACGAAGCGGCGGCCGCGTTGGCTCGGTTTTTGTCCCCCCGTGGAGACCACGTGCTGATCGTGTCGTACGAAACGTTCCGCGTGCACGCGCCCAAGTTCGCCGCCCCCGGCTCCCTGGACCTACTCATCTGCGATGAAGCCCACCGCCTAAAAAATGCGGACACACTGACTGCCCGCGCCCTGGGGGCGCTGCCGTGCGCCGCGCGCGTGCTGCTGTCCGGCACCCCCCTCCAAAACCGACTGGACGAGTTTCACGCCATGGTCGACTTTGCCAACCCGGGCGTGCTGGGCGACCCCGCCACCTTTCGCAAACAGTTTGAGGCCCCCATCCTGGCGGGGCGGGAGCCGGGGGCGCCCGCCGACGTCGCGTCCCGTGGCGCCGAGCGCGCGGGCGAACTGTCGACCATCGTCAACGAGTTCATCCTGCGCCGCACCAACGCCCTGCTGTCCGCCCACCTGCCCCCCAAAGTGGTGGCCGTCGTCTGCTGCCGCCTGTCCCCGCTGCAGGTGGCGCTGTACAACCACTTTCTGTCGTCGGTGGCCGCGTCGCGCCTGCTCACTGGCGGCGGTGGCCGCGGCACCGCGCGCGTGCTGTCCGCCATCACCGCCCTGCGCAAGCTGTGCAACCACCCCACACTCATTTGGGACGTGCTGAAGGCGCGTGCGTCCGCCGCAGCCGGCATCGCGCAGAGCGTGGGCGCAGAGGTCGCGCAAGCCGACGGGTTTGCCGGCTGCGACGCGCTTTTCCCGCCCGACATCTTTGAACCCATCGCGGCCGGCCGGGTGCGCGGCCTGGGGCGCGGCGTGGCCACCCTGGGCCGGGGAGGCGCCGGCGCCGCCCTCCCCCCCGGCTGGGAGGAGCTGTCCGGCAAGTTTGGCTTCGCGGCCGCCCTGCTCGCCACGCTCCACCGCCGCGGCGGTGAACGCATCGTCATCGTGTCCAACGCCACCCAGACGCTGGACCTGTTTGCGTCGCTGTGCCGGTCCCGCAACTACCCCTGCATCCGCCTCGATGGATCGACGTCGGTGACCAAGCGCACCAAGCTGGTGACGCAATTCAATGACCAGACACGGCGTGAGTTTGTGTTCCTGCTGTCCTCCAAGGCGGGTGGCTGCGGCCTCAACCTGGTGGGGGCCAACCGATTGATGCTGTTCGACCCGGCGTGGAACCCGGCGGACGACAAGCAGGTGAGTGAAGAAGAGAAAGGGGGTGGAAAGACGGCGAGCGACGCGAAAGAAAAACAACACTCACCCTCTCCTCCTCCACCACACACAGGCCGCCGCCCGCGTCTGGCGCGACGGCCAGCAGCGCCGCGTCTACGTGTACCGTCTGCTGGCCACAGGCACGCTGGACGAAAAGATCTGGCAGCGCCAGTGCGCCAAGGAGGGGCTCAAGTGCGTCGTCGAATCCGCGGCCGGCGCGTCGACCGCGCTCGGCGACGCCGCAGGCGACGACGCCGCCGCCGCCACCGGGGACGCCGCCCTGCTGTCGTCCGAAGAGTTGCGCGACCTGTTCACCCTGCGTGAAGGCGTGGCCTCCGACACGCTGGACGCGCTGGAGGCGGCCGACGACCGCGACGGGCGCGGCGGCGCGCGCGACGACGTGGCCGGCTCCGACCGACCGCAAGACGGCAAACCCGCCGAGGAGGACATCGCCCGCTACGCCCGCCACTCTAGACCCTTCACCGTGCCCGACTCCGCCCTGGTGGAGGCGGCGGCCGCGGTGCCCGGGGTAGTGACGTTCACGTTTGCTTTGGAGGTGGAGGGAAAACGAGTCGATGAAGACGGCCCAGCGCCGTGTGCGCCGCATCCGCCGGCGGCTGCTGCTGCGCCAGCCCCCGCGGCTGCGGCTGTCGCCCCCGCGCCCAGGGCCCCTACCGCGCCCCCCCTCAAGTCGAGGCTGGGCGGCCTCGCAAGCCCCACGCTCGGCGACGCGTCCAACCGGGTGGCCACCGTGGCCGCGGTCCCGCTGCCCGTGGCCAAGCGCCTCAAGCCAGCCGCCGCCACGGCGACGCCTGGGGAGGCGGGCGGGCGTGGGCGTGGGGTGGGCGCTGCTGCTGGCCGCGGCCGCGGCGCGCGCGCGCCGCCGCGTCGGACGACGATGACGAAGACCCGGCGTCCGACACGGATTTCTCGTCCGAGGAGGAGGATGAGAGCGTGCCCAGCGAGAGCGAGGGCGGCGCGTCCAGCGGCAGCGATGTGGTGGACACAGAGAAGGAGGAGGGTGGCGACGACGAGAGCAGCGACGGCGCCGCGCCTGACGCCGCCCCCCTGCCCGCCATCGCGCCCGACACGGTGGCGTCGTCCGATGTGGAGGACAGCGATGGCGGTGGGACGGTGGCGCGCCCTCCGCCCGTGGTGACCGCTCCCCTGGCGCGCCCCCCGCCCGCTGCGACCGCGCCGCCCGAGCGCGCTGCGCCGTCGCCCCCCGCCCGCCCGCCACCCGCGGCCACGGCGCCCATGCAGTCGCCGGGAGACAGAGGCTTCTCCCCCATGTCGTTTGGCGGGGACGATGACTTTGTGGACTGACGTGGTTCTGTGTGTAGAGTTTTTTTTTTTTTTTTCGGGTGAGTGCGTTCGTTCGTGTCCCCCCCCTCTTCCCTCTGTTCTTTCGTTTCCAGGGTCGTGCTTTTCAATTTCAAGCCGTCTACGCCTTTCTACATCTGTTCCTCTCTCTCTCTCTAGAGTGGTGGCGGGGGCGCGGCGGGTGCCGCCGCCACCTGGCGGCGGCACCCGACTCGTGGGCGCCCGCGTCACCATGCACTCCATCTCCCATCACTGCTGCTGCTGCGCCGCCGCGTCCACACTCTTGAGCGCTGACGCCCCCGCCAACAGAGCACGCACATCCGTCTGCGGCGGGAACGATTGCAGCAGCTTGACGTTGGCCGCAAAATCGCCCGCCAGCAGGGCGGCCCGCTGCGAGATGACCATCGCGGCACACACGCGCCGCAGCGCGGCCGCGCGGTCGCGTGCCGCCTCTGCTAATAACCCATCCCACAGTACGACGGCGTCGGGCAGGGCAAACTCTTGGGTGAGGAGGAGGGTGGTCCACCGAAACCCAAAGAAGGCGGGGTCGACGGCGTTTGTGTTGAAGAGGTGTGCTGCCACCCGCGGGTCTGCCGCGCGCAGCGTGGACGCCAGGGCAGCCAGAGCCGCGCGCACGCCGCCGGACGAGTCGTCTAGGGCGGCGCAAAAGTTGTCCCTGAAGTCGGCCATGAGGGCGACGAGGCACCAAAAGGCGTCGGCTTCGGGGGGGGAGTGAGGAGAGGGGGTGGCAGAGGCGTCGCCACCACACCGCTTACCACCGCCCCCCACTTCCTCCTTGTCCGCGCTGGCAAACACATAATAAATGGGAGCCAACAACTCGTTCATGCCCTGCACGTAGGCGAGCGCCGGGTTTGTTTTGGCAAACACCAGCAACACGCGCGCGAGCGCGTGCCTCACGCCCGCCCCCGCAAAAAAGGCGAGGTCGGGGTGCGTCCTCTCCACGTCGCGCGCGATTTGGGCCACCAACTCTGCGTCCTTGGTGGTCGCCTGAAAGTGGGTGGCCCACGCAGAGTCGGGCGCGCTGGAGAGCGGGTGGTCGTCCTCTGTGGCCGCGTGCGCGGGTGCCGCCGCCGGCGCCGCAAAGTCGTCTACAAACTGGGCGTACTCGCCCCGCTTGGACGCCAGCACGCGCTCCCAGGCAGCGGTGTCGGCGGGCAGATAGCCCAGCAACAGTTTCCACGCGGCCGCGCGCGCGGACGGCGGGCTGTCGGGCAAGCCGCCCCGCGCCAGGGCCCGCAGGTTGGCCATGTCGATCGAGCCGGTGGCGGAGGCCAGGTCGGCCGCAAAGGCGGCGGCGCGGGCGGCATGGGAGGGGGGAGGGGGGGGCGTGTCCATTGGTGAGGGGGGGGGGGGGGGGGGGGCGGGTGCGATCGGGAGTGAGCGCTCTCTGTTGGTTGACCGCGGCGGTGTGGTGTGGTTGTGGCGCAATGCTTGGGTGTAGTGTCTGGGAGGTGCGCGACGGAGCGTGTGCGCCCCCCCACAGAAAAAAGACCGACCGACTCTGAAACGACTCTCTCGTCACTCGTCGTTTGTCGTTTTTTGAGCGAAACGCGCGTCCAAATGCGCCCCATACTGCCCCGCCCCGTGTCCCTCCCACACGGCAGGCTGACGCATTGCAGGCCACGCGCTGCGTCAGGTGTGTGGAGGCGCGGGAAGTGAGGAGCCGTTTAGTTTCCCTGTCGTTTTTTCAACGCACGGTCGACCCTCAACCCTCCCTCCCCTCCCTTCCCACACAGCCTCCTTCGCCAACGCCGCCACGTACCTGACCGACGTCGCCCGCGTGCCCCCACCCCCGTCCCTGGACGCCTTGATCGCCCTGCTGACGGAGGGAGGTGGTGGTGTGCGCCTCGACCCGACCGATCGGAGGGGGCTCCACCCCTACGTGATTCCACTGGCCGCCCTGCCGCCTGGCGACGCCACATCCACCACCACCATCATCGGCCTGCTGCGACGCCTGGGAGACGACGCGGGGCGCGGCCTGGCGGTTGTTTCCTCATCGCGCGGCGGCGCGCGCTTGACGCTCGCCGCGCGGTCGCCCTCCGAGTTTGTTGCTGCTGCTGCCCTGGAAGCAGAAGCTTTGACTGCAGGCACGCCCCGCCCCAAAGCTGATGCCGCCCTGGTGAAAGCGGGCGTTTTAACTCCTGAACTAGCGGAAAGGCTGGTGGCGGCGCACACAGCACGCGGTGACGAGATGAGTGCCTTAATCTCTGCAGAGTGGTACATGCGCCGCGGCCACTTCCCCGGGTGGGGGCGGCCCTACGACTATGCGGCGTCTGTGTTGACTGCTGCCGGGCGCCCGGAAGAGGCGAGGGACTGCGCGCGCGTCGCGCTGGCGCTGCCCGCGTGGTCGCTGCGCCGCCCTTTTGCTGAGGTGGCGGCAGACGCTGCCCTGGTGAATTGTGCCGGTCAGACGGGCGCCGCCCTGGCCGCCGCTGTACGGGCCGCCCTGGATGCGGCGGAGGCGGGGGCGGGGGGGCTGCCGCGCGTGACCAACCGGACCGACGCGCAGGCCGCGACCGACGCGGCAGCGGCGGCGTTGGACGATGCCGTCGCAGCGGAAGGAGAGGGAGGGAGGGTGGACTGGGGGGCGGCGGCGGTGGCGGCGGCGGACGCGCTGGAGGCGGGCGGGTTGGGGGGCGTCGCAGCGTTCGTGAGAGGAGCGGTCTGAGGAGACAGGGAGGAAAAAAAAAAATGGTGATTGTCAGTGTCGAGCCGCGATTGTTTTCTGAGGCGCCGAATCCTGTCTCCCCCCCGCGCGCGCGCGCCCTCGCCCACCCCAAGCCCACACCCCATGGACGGCGCAGGTGAGGTCCACACCCCGCACTGTGTTTGCGACGGCTGCGCCCCCCGGAGACGCGCGCCCCGTTTCCTTTTCACTCCCCCCACCCCCCCACCCCCCAACCCCAACCCAGACGGCCCTGCCCGCCGCTCCGGCCGCGCCCGCGTCGTCAGTCAGCGTGTGGCAGTGGTGACCGCTGACGCGCTGGCGGCCGCGACTGCGGCTCGGCTGGCGGCACTCGAAGCCGACGACGGCGGCGACGCGGCCGCCGCGGCAGCGGAAGGCGTTGCCTCCGACGACGACGAGTTTGTGCCCGACGACGCCGACTTTGGGGACGACGATTCCGATGCCGAGGATGGAGGGCGGCCGACCAAGAAAGCGCGCGCGCCGGCCGGTCCGCGGCCCCTCGTCCCGGGCGCCCCCCTGCCCCGCTCCCGCCTGGGCCGCGGCGGGGGCGGCCGCGCAGGTGGCGCCACCAAGACACGCGCCGCCAGGGCTGAGAAGCGGGGGCCCAAACCACTGGCCGACATTTTGGAGGAGGACGGGTTGACGCGAGGCTGCGTCCCACCCCCCCACTGGGTGTCTGCGTCCCTGGGCCCGGCCCCCACCCCCCCGCGCTGGTGGTGCTCCATGTGCGGCCTGCCCGCCAAGTACACGTGCCCCAGGTGCCGGTCGCGGACGTGCGGGCGGCGTTGCGGCGCGGCGCACGCCGAGACGCGGTGCTTAAAGTTTGTGAGTTGAAAAGTTTTGTTTTGTTTTGTCACTGTTTTCTGGATGTTACCCAGCACTGTAGGAAAGCGCATGTTTTTGCCCCATGAAAGCAGGGGAGAGAGAGAGAAAGAGAAAGAAAGGAAGGCACACAAAACGCTCACACAGCTACAGAAAAAACAAGACGCCCCCCACTCCCACCCCCCCACCAACAATTCACGCCGCCATAGTGAAGTCATACTCGATGGTGGGGATGACGGACGCAATGAACTTGAGGAAGGTGATGAGGTAGCGGTCGACCGACGCGGCATCGACGCGCGCGCTGCCGTCGCCACCACCACCACTCGCCGCCACGTCGGCCAGTTTCTTCATGACGGCGGCATGCCTGCACGGGTGGATGGACGCCGCCCTCCCGCTTCCGTGCGGCCAGGCATCCACGGTGACCGTCTTGCGCGCGTGCTCCTCGGACACGTCATCAAGCACCGCCGCGGGGGGCAACGGAAGACGTGCCTCATCATACCCACTCAACCAGAAGCGGGGCACCTGGTAGTATTTGTCGTACGTGATCTTGAGATCGTACGTGCGGGTGGCGACCAGGGCGGAGGAGGAGGAGGGGGGGAGGGTGGCTGCGTCGTTTGTCTCCGCCCAATCGTCCGGCCCCACGATTTGCAGGTCGTCCAGCCCCGGCAAATCATCGTCATCCTCAGCAGCAGCAGCAGCAGCAGGAGCCTCTGGTGCGACCGGCTCGGGCGGCGCACCCTCCTCCTCCTCGTCCAGCAGGGGCGCCGCGTCGCCGCGGGTCGCCGCGTCGGGGGGGGGCGCCACCCAGCCTGCATCATCGTCCCCATCCTCCAGCATGGCGTCCGTGGTGGCGGCTTCACCGTAGGCTTCGACTGCGGCGGCGCGGCGGCGGGAGGGGACTGTGGAGTGGGGTGGGGGTGGGGGTGGGGGAGTGAAAAAGGCTCGTCCACCAAACATCAAAAAGCCATCATCTCTCTCTCACCTCTCTCTCACCATTGCGCGTGATGAGGTACTGTTTGTCTTTGGGCAGGTAGGGGCGCGCTTTGGCGGGGTCGCCGCCCTCCCTGTGTGTGGGTGAGTGGCCAGGTGAGAGAGAGAGCGCGGGGGCACTCGCTTCCCTCCGTTTCCTCTGCGCCCCACACACAAACCACTCACCACGCCCACGTCGGGCACGCCCGCACCAGAAATTCGCCCGCCACCACAAACTCGGCGGGGGAGAGGACCTGTGGGGGAGGGGGGGTAAGAGAGAAGGTGAGTGAATGCCCTTGCGCATCGGGGTGTCTTTGCCATTCGCCGCACGCCCCCTCTTCAGCCGTCCCCCGACACAGACGCGTGGCCATCCGACACAGTCCGAGGTGGGCCGAGGGGCAGGCGGCGGCGGGCGGCGACACACACACTCTCTTTGTCCTGTTCCTCACCCCTCGCTCCGCAAACGCGCTCTCCGTGCGCACGGGCAGCACCGCCTCCGCCGCCCCCTTGAACGCGGTGTGCAGCGCGTGGCGCATGCCGTCCATGGTGTGGTGGGGTTGAGTTGCGTGGGTGAAGCGGAGAGAGAGAAATGAAAACAAGAAGTGTGAAAAAAACTACAGACGAAAACCAAAAACAAACCCTCCCCTTCACACCACCACCTCTGCCGCCTCAGCCACCGCGTCCACGGGCACCGCAGCTAACGCAGCGACATCTCCTCCCAACGCGGCCAGCCCCGCCTCCCACACGGCGTCCGCGGAGGGGGCGGCGCCACCGCTCGCGCCGAGCGCGGCGCGCGCGACGTCCCCCGGGGGCAGCGCCGCCACCACCCACGCCCCGTCCGCGATTTCGGCCGTCAGCTGGCGTCGCCCCCAGGCTGCAGCGCCCGCGTACAGGCGCACGCCGCGGGGGTCGGCGGCCGCGACGGCGGCCGAGACGTCGCCTGCAACAAAGGCGAGGGGGGGGGGGGCGCGGCGAGTCGGTGGCGTGGCGGCGGCGGCGGCGGCGGCCACCACCACCGCGCGCTTCGCCGCTCGGGGGCCGGGGGCGGGGTGCAGGCACGGGCGCGCCTCCCGCGGCCGCGCAAGCGTGAATCGCTGTGACCGCTGGCACCGGCCCCCCCCAGTGCAGTGGGGCGGGGTGCAGGGCTGGCGGCAGGGCGGGGGTGGTGGCGCCGCCATCATCATCTTCGGCGCCTGGGTCGTCCTCCGCCTCCGCCTCCGCCTCCGCGTGGGACGCGGAGGGCGGCGCGCGGCGCGCGGCCGCGCGGCGCGGCTCCCGCGCAGCCGCGTCCGCCGCTGCGCCGACCGCCCTCAAGTCCAGGGCGACAGGGGACATGCTGCTGCTGCTTTCATTGCCCCCCCCCCGCTCCAGCAGGGACGCCCAGGGGGGTGGGCCCCCCTCGAACGCTTCCTCCTCGCCGTCATCTCCCGACCCGCCCTCGCCCTCCCCCACGACCGCCACCACCATGGCGTACGCGCCGTCGCCGTCGCCACCACCACCGGCGCCGGATAGGGGCAGGGACACGACGCGGACGCGGGGAGGGGGGGCGCCTGCAGACGCAGCGCCGCGCGCGGCCGCGCCCGCTGCCGCGAGGCGTGCTGCAGCCTGCAGCATCATGCCGCCCGCTGCAGCCGCCGCCAGGGTGGCCCCCGTCTCGCCCGCCAGGGAGTGGGCGTCGCCCAGGACGATGCCGCGGGGGCCGGCGCGGGCGGCGGGGCATCCGCCCGCGGCGGACCGTCCGCGCGCGGCGCCCCCGCGCGGCGCGTCCAGCAACAGCACCGCCGTCCTCGCAAAGGGGGCGTCCAGCATGGGGTGGGCCAGCAGCACGGTGCCGGCGGCGGGCGTGGCCAGCAGGCGGGCGCCGGGGGCGGGGGGCGGGGGGCGGGGCGGGCGGGTATCAAGGGCGTGCCTCCGCGCGATCGCGGCCACGCCCGACAGGTACCGGAACGCGGCAAAGCCGGCGTCCACGGCATCGGGCTGGCTCACGCTGCCGCTGCCCCGCCGCCCCCGGCGCGGCGGGCGCGGCCGCAGGGCAGACCGCACGGCCGCGGTCGCGCTCGCACCAGCGCTGCGCGAGGGCAGGTAGAAGCTGCCCCACCCCAGAAACGCGCGCAGGGGGGACGCCGCGGACGGCGGCAGGGCCGGGTGGGCGGTCAGCAGGGCGCGGGCGGACGGGGAGGCGTCGAAGAAGGAGGCTCTGGAGGAGGAGGGTCGGGGAAAAGAGGGTCGGGAGGCGCCGTGTTTCTTTTTCCTATCGGGGTGCCGCGCACGCCCCTCCTCCCCTCCCTCCCACACCACGGGTGGTGCGAGCAAAGAAGCGTTCCAACCCCAGCCTCCACCCCCACCACCCAGCAGACTCACTCTCGCAGCAGCCTGCGCGCGAGCGCCCGCGTCACGGCGTCGAGCGCGGTGGGCGCGGCGCGCGCCACGACACGGCGCGGCATGGCGGGAGCGCCGAGAGAGATAGACCCCGTGCCGCCTGGTGGTGCAAACGCGGGCGGCGAGAGAGGGTGTGTACGAGAAAAAAGGAGCGCGAAAAGTGATTGGTAAACGAAACGAAAAACACACAAACAAAAAACACTGACCAGAATCACCCCACCGTCTCCAGGCTCAACGACTCCAGCAGGTGCCTCAACTCCCGCCTGTCGCGGCACCAGTCAGCGAAAGAAGGAGGGGCGTCGCCACCAGTGCCTCCACTGCGCGCGCACCCGTCCGCCCGGTACGCAAAAAAGGCGACCAAGAAGAAGTAGCGCGTCAGGTAGTGCAGGCCCAGCCTGCGGGCGGCGGCGGCCGCGCCGGGAGCGCGGGAAGGGGGGGCGCCGTCGGCGGGCGGTGGACCACCGTCGCTGCTCACGCCCCCACCCTCAGCCGCCAGCTTGCACCGCACCACGTCGTCCCGCAGGTCGCCCAGGGTGCGGCCGCAGGCGTCGACAGCGGCATCCGCAGCAGCTTTGGCGGCCCGGCCGCGGGGCAGGGCGCGCACGAGGTGGAGAATGGAACGGAAGTTGAACGCGGCGGCGGCCGCGTCGCCGCCGCCGCCCGCTCTCCAGCGCGGCGTCGCGCTCCCCGACCCCGCGCCACTGGGCGGCCAGGGGGACGACGTGCCGGACAAAACGCCTCCCCAGCCCAGGCGCAGGGGGGAGAGAGGGGGCCACGCGGTGGCGGTGGCGCGCCCCGCCGCCGCGCTGGCCAACCACCCGCCCCCCGCGGCAGGAGACGACCCAAACTCTGGTGTGTCTGCGCCAGAGCTGGCGTCCGTCCACCCTCCCCCTCCCCGCGCCAGGGGGACGGGAGCCCGCGCCCCCGCCAGCACGACGGCGGCGAAGCGGGCGGAGGAGCCGGTGGCGGTGCGCGCGATCACGAGGTGGACGACAGACGGAGCGTCGTCGTTGTCGTCGTCGTCGTCGTTGTGGCCACCACCATCGCCACCACCACTCCTCGCCCTCCCCTCCGCCGCCGCTTGCGCGGCCAGCGCGTCCACGTCGACCGCTTGAGGCGTGCGGTCGCGGGACAGGGGGACGCGGGCGTAGGACAGGCGGTAGCCCGCCTCGGCCAGCGCGGCCGCGACGGCGCGCGGCGTTGCGAGGCCGCGCCGCGCGCCCGACCGAGGCGACGCGGCGGCGTCGTCGCCGCCGCGACCCGCCACTCTGACAAAGGCGGGCGTCACCGCGCCCGCGGTGTGGGGGTCGCCGCCCACGAGGACGGTGGTGTCCAGTTGAACGGTCACGTCTTCAGTAGTCGTGGTGGTGGTGGTGGTGGGAGGGGTGGTGGTCGAGAGCGGGGGCGCGGTCTGCGCGCCGCCCGCTGTGCTGCCACCACCACCGCCCACTCCATCCTCGCCTCCCACCACCACCCCAGCATTCTCCACCGCCTCCACATGCACCAGCAGGCGCCCCCCGCACGCGCCCGCCTCCGCTGCCGCGTCCTCAGCCAGCCGCCGCTCCAACTCTTCCAGCCTCGCAGATCGCACGCCGGCATGGTGCAGGGCGGCGGCGGGGCGGGCCACGTCACGCCGGGTGTAGGGAGTGCCGCCCGCGTAGAGGGTGAGTTCTTCCCGGGTGTCTGTGACAACGGCTGTCGCGGTCCCCCCCGGCCCACACCCCAGCGCATCCAGCACAGCGGTCAGATCAGCCACGGAGGGAGACCCCAGGGTGTGCACAGGGGCTGAGTCGGCGGAGCGCAGGTCCAGGGAGGCGGGCAGGGAGGCGAGGGCGGGGGCGCGCGCGGCGGTCGCGGCGGCAGCGGCAGACGCGCGCCGCGCGCGGGCAGCCTTCAGAATCGACCCCCGAGTCAGAGTGCCGCCACACCGGCACGCCAGCACGGCGGCCGCGTCGGCCACGGTGGCGACGCCCGGCGGGGAGGCGCCCGGCGCGCGCGCAGGGGGCGGCGGCAGCGCGGCCAGGGGGGCGGGCGGGCGCGGCACGGGGGTCAGGGCGGCCGCCGGGTTGGCGCGGATGGCGTCCAGGGCGGCGGTGACGTCGGGGCGGGCCGCCAGCCAGGCGGCAAAGGTGACGAGGGGGCGGGGGTTGGCAGAGGCGGAGTCGTTGCCGTCACCACCATGCACACCCCCACCACCGCACTCGCCCCTCAAATACGCCGCCAGTGCGATCAGCAGGCAGTACCGCTCCAGGTAGGTCGCCCCCCGCGTGAAGGCGGCGTGGCGGGCGTGCAGTTCGGGCCTGTAGAAGCGGAAGGTGCGGCGCGGTTTGCGGTAGCGCGCGATCGCGCGGCGCAGCGACACGACCGCCCCCGCGCGGTCCACCTCTGCGTCCGCCACCGCCTTCGCGGCGTCGCCATCGTCCAGCAGGCGGGTGAGGCGTGCCACGCCTTCATAATCGCCGTCCGCCAGGGCGGCGGCTTCGGCGGGGGGGGGGGCCGGCCGGCGCGTCGTCCGCGTCGGCGTCGGGGGGGACCGCCACGCCACCCCAGTCGCCGCCGCCCCTGTCCGACTCGCCGTCCGCGCCCCACACGCCGCTGCCGCCCGACCGAGCCAGGCTGGTGGTGGATGGTGGTTCAGCCAGGGTGAGGGACGCCAGGGCCGGCAGGGGCGGCTCCCCCCCGATCGCCCAGCCGCGGGGGGAGCGTCCGTCCGACGCGGCGCCGTCGCGGGGGGAGGCCAGGTCGCTCCACGACGCCTCGTGAGGGGGCAGGGCCAGGCCAGGCAGAGCACGAGCACAGCTGGTGCCGGAGGAGGCGGGCGGGCGGGGCGGCAGGGGCGGGGGCGGGGGCGGCGTGGCCAGGCCAGACGGGCGCGGCGGCGACTGCGGCGACACGCCACCGTGCAGCGCGCGCCGCGCCAGGCACGCCACCACCATGCCCGTCGTCGTCCTCCCCCCCCCCCATCTGGCACGTGATGACGACGGGGGCGGTGGGACCCGCGTCCGCCATGGCGGCAATCAGAGCGTCGACCGCGGCGGCGCGGGGCGCGCCGCCGTCGGTCAACGGAAGGCGCACATACCGCAGCGTCACCCCCCGCCCCCGCCACCGCGGCGGCCGCCTCTTCATACACTTCGCGCGGGGTGGAGACGTCGGAGGTGCCTGTCACAGGCTCCCACGTGTCCCGCACGCGGCCGACGGCTCTGTCCCCGCCGTCGCGGTGGTCGGCGTCGTCGTCGTCGCCGCCGCCGCCGCCCTCCCCCCCCCACCTCCTCCTCCCGCGCCACCAGCAGGCGCCCACCGCACGCGCCCGCTTCAGCCAGGGCGTCCGACTTTAGACGGGCCTCCATGGCTTCCAGGCGGCGGGAGGAGATGCCCACGTATTCGCGCATGTTCTTAAACGGGCGGGCCGCGTCGCGTAAAACGTGGGGCGCGCCCCTCACGTACGCGCACACCTCCTCCCTCAGGTTGACCCACAGCACGGTGACAGGGGTGGAGGAGGGTGAGATGGTGCTTTCCCCACCACGAACAGCGACAACAGCCGACAAGACGGCGGCGGCCACGCCGGCCGCGGTGGGCGTGCCGCCTCCATAGACCGCGGCCCCGGGCACCCGCCTAAAGTTGGGGGCGCCCGGGGCCAGGGGCGGCAGCCCCCGCGCCTGGCACCCCGGGTAGTGGTCGTCTTTCAGGATGGTGGCGGCCCCCAGGACGGCGCCCCGGCGGGCGGCGACGAGGGCGGCGGCCGCGTCGCGCGCGGCGGAGCGGGCGGCACCGCCCGCGTCGGACGAGACGCCGTGCCCGCCACCGCCGCCGTCGTCGCTGTCGTCGGCCGCGGTCGTCGTCCCGTCCCCAAGGTCGGAGCGGGAGTGGGTGCCAGCGCCACCACCTCCACCACCGCCACTGTGCAGTTCAAGAGCGGCGAGCGGGTTGCGGCGCAGCATGCGCGCGAGCACGCTTCTCAGCTCGGGCCGCGCTTTCGTCCACACACCAAACGGTTCGTGGTCCGACCCCTCTGGATCCGCCCGCGGCGACGCCAGGTACGCGGCAAACGTGATCAACACGCAGTACCGCTCCAGGTACTCGAGGGCGACGTCGAGGAGGGCGGAGCGTTTGTCGTCATCAGGCTCCGCGGCCAGGCGCGCGCGATACCCTGCGACCGCCTCCCTCAGGTTTTGCATCGCAGACGCAGCATCCAGCACGGCGTCCAGCCCTGCTTTGGCGGCCGCACCCCCCGGCAGCACGCGCAGCAGGGAGCGGACGCACGCGTAGCGGCCGTGGAGGAGGGCGGTGGCGGCGGGCGGCGTGGCCGGGTCGCGCGCGAGCGCGCGGCGGAGGATGCCCACCAGTCGGGCAGGCCGGGGACTGGCGTCGCCGGCAGCGCCAGCAGCGACTGGTCGGCATCACCACCGATGTCGCTGGTGGTGGCGCCTGCCAGCTCTGCCGCGCGCCGCCTCAGGCAGACAAGGGCCGCGATCACCATACCTGTCGTCGTCCGCCCCCGCCCCATCTGGCAGTTGAACACGAGCGCCGCGCCGGGGGGCGGCCGCCACGCCCTCGCCAGCAGCGCCGCAAAGTCGGCGTCTTTGGGCGCTTTCTCATCTGTGACCGGGACTCGAACATAATCCACGGAGTAGCCATCGACGGACGCCAGTTCGCCAAACAGTTCGAGTGGTGTCTGCACATCCGCCTCTGTGACCGCCTCCCACTCCGCCACCACCTGAAAGTCGGCGGCTTCGTGGGCGACGAGGACGGCGCCGTCCCAGGCGGCCGCCTCGCGCAGGACGTCGGCTTTGAGGCGGGCCTCCATCGACTCGACGCGCGTCCGGTCGATGCCTGTGTACTCCAGGTTGGCAAACGGGGCCCCCGCCTCCCGCACGACGTAGGGCGCGCCATTGATGTAGACGACAGGCTCTTCACGCATGTTGTGCCAGAGGACGCGGCGGGGGGGGGTGGAGGCGGCGCCGAGCGCGTCGAGCACGGCGCGCGCGCCCGCGGCGGTCGGAATCGCCAGCCCGTACACAGGCAGGCCCGGCACATCCCGAAAGTTGGGGGCGCCCCGCATGGAGGCGAGGCGCTTGTTCTGGCACCCTGGGAAGTGGTCTGATTTGAGGAGGGTGCCTGCTGTGAGGACGTCACCGGCACGGGCGGCGAGAACCGCGTCGGCGGGGGGGAAGGCGGGAGGGGCGTCGGCGTGGTGGTCACCGCCGCCGCCAGGTGAGGGTGGCGTCGTGCCGTCCATGGTGGCGGTGGGGTCGGCCATGGGGACGAGGAGGAGAGGGTGGGTGGGTCGGGAGGGGGGGTGGAACACCCGCCGCGCCTCGGACCACGTGCGGAGAACGCGCCAGCGCCGGGTGTGGGAAGGCGACACACGGACGACGGCAGCCGCGATGCAGAACGGGCGGGTGTGTGCGGGACCGGGGAGAGGCGTGAGCGGCGCTTCTCGGCCGCGAATGCTCCTCTTCCGTGCTGGCAAGAGTGTTTTCACCGTCGCTTCAGTTCTGTTTTTTTTGTATTCGATTCGTCCCTGCGCGCAGGGGCGCGCGCCCACACACCACATACCATGGACGTCCCTCCTCCTGATGGCGCCCTAGAGGCTCTGGAAGTCGCACGGGTGAGCAGAGAGAGGAGAAAGGAATGGGAGGAAACGGCGGCCCCGACGCACCTGGCCAAAAAAACTCAACCCACCCTCTCTTCACCCAGGCCGCCCTCACCTCCCTGCACGCCGCCCTGGAGCCGTTGCTGGGGGCCGACATCTCGGCCCTGGACGACCACGTGAGTTGTGTGTGTGTGTGTGGGGGGTGCGTGTGTGTGTGTGTGTTTCGTTTTTTTCTCTCACCCCCTCCCACCACCACCCACCCAAACCCAGCCCGACCCCGTCCACCGCGCCCGCACCTCCCACGCCCTGGCCACGGCGGCTGCCTCCCTCATCCGCACCGCGGAGGGAGCGGCCGGGCGGAGCGTGGGGGGGGAGGGAGTGGGAGCAGAGTTGGCTGTGGTTGCGCGCAGCGCGCGCGCGGCGGCGCGGCTCGAGGTGGCGCTGGCGGCGGCGGCAGCCAAAGGCAGGGCGGCACGATGAGAGAGCAATGTATGTGGTGTATTTTTGTGTGGGTGGTTCTGGGGGTTTGCGAGTCAGAGCTTTAACAGTTCAGGGAAAGAAGAATGGAAAAAAAAGTGGGCGGGGGTCATGCTGCGGAAAAAACTCTCTCTCTTCTCTCTCTCTCTCTCAAAGAATGGTGGGTGGGTGGGGGAAGGGAAGACAATGCTGCGGATGGTGGTGGGGAATGGCCAACGGGGGAAGACGGGAGGCGGGAGGGAGGCACGACGGCAACCCCTCCCCCGCTCTCCCTCTCTCTCTTCACGCCAAAAAGCCCAGCTTCTCGCCATTCTTCTTGGCCAGCCGGATCAGGCCCTGCACTTGCTTGTTGTCCACGCCGATGGACTTGCCAAACTCTTTGATGACTGAGGGGTTGTGGGGTGGAAAGGCAGTGATTTTTTGGTGAGGCGGACGCGAGGGGCGGTGGTCGAATCGCGCTCTCCAACCGCCGCCCCCTCCTCCCACGCCACACACACCCCTCTCCACCCATCTCACCTTGCGAGTGCAGCGAAATCGCTTTCCCCCGAAACTGGTTGAACTCTTTCTGCCCCATCGCGTTGCGCACGACGCGGACGAGGGGGGCAAACGGGCCGCCCGCGCCCTTGTTGCCCATCGTGACGGTCCGCCTGGACGGTCCGGAGGCGGGGGCTGAGTGGGAAGGACGGGAGGGTGTGAAGGGGGGAAGAGGGGTGAGCATTGCGCACGATGGGGGGAGGGAAGGCAGCGGCAACCCCGGCGCGCGCCGGCCGCCAGTCGAAGAGACGAGCGGAGGGTGAGGGATGGGAGGGGAGGCGTCCGCCCCTCTCTCTCTCCTCGCCGGCCGTCCCCAGCCAGGGATCCTGTCACGCGCGAGCTCCACATGCAGCCGACTTCACCCGGCGCAAGGGCGGCGCGTTTGATTGGGGGAGAGGAAGAGGCAGCGGGACAACACCACCGCCTTCTCTCACACACCTGCGCGTCGCGGCGCACGCGACGCTCCCAGTGCCACCGCGCCTGGCCGCCGAATGGCGACCGCGCGGGGCCTGGGCACCGATGCGTGCATGGAGAGGGGGGAGGAGGGACGGAGAGGCGCGCGGAAGCCTACTCGCGAGAAGAAGGGGGGAGCGCGCTAAGAGAAGAAGAGAAGCGTTGTTTGTTGTGTGGCGAGGAAGGGAAGCCTGTGTTTTGTGTGTTGCCACGCACGCACAGAGTCCAGAGTCCTGGCAGACGTGTCGTTGGACAACAAGGGGAGAGGAGGGATCAAACTCGTCTTACAAAAAACAGGCAGCGTAGGGGAGGGAGGGCGTGGGTGGAGAGAGGAAGAGGGGGGTCGCGTCGGACTGATCAGGGCGCGCCGCTCGCAGACCCCCCACTCCCCCACCAAAACCACCAGCCAAAACACCGTCTCCCCCCCACACACTCGTGCAGCGGGGGCAGCGGGGGGCAAAAGAATTGAGGTGAAAGTTTTTTTTTTGTTGGGGGGGGGTAAAAAAAAGGAAGCAAAAAGGGTTTGTTTTTTCTCTCTTGCTCTCAACACTCCCAAACACACTCAAAAAACGGGGGGGGCGGCGACGCCAGCAGCCACACCCAAGCACGCAGCGGGTGTTACTTTCTCTTCACGCGTCCCCACCGCTATCGCTCCCCCCTTTCCCGGCAGGCTCGATGCTGGAGATCAACCCTCCCCGCCTCAGCCCCTCACAGTAGCGTTCAGCGTCGGGCTGGGGGGCACAGGCCGCGACGCCGACGCCGTGCGCGTGCGCGTCCTCCATCACTTGCACTGCGTCGTCGAGGGCCAGGCCATCCACCACTTTGAGCAACACCCTCACGACGTACTCGCGGCGGTTGACATCGTCATTGTGCAGCAAGACGCGGTATGGGCGCGCGCGGCGCGGGGACGGGGCGGGGCGGGAGGAGACGCCCGGGGTGAGGGTGGGGGCGTCCGCGATGCCGCCGCCCGTGGCGCGGGTGCGGTGGGAGAAGGCTGGTGGAGGGTGTTGGGGTGTGTGGGCGGAGAGGAAGTGCGACAACCAAAAAACAACCAACGAGGCGGCGGCGGAATGCCTCGCACACCGCGGGTTGCCCCGCAAGCTCCCCGCCTGCCCACCCCCCAATCTGGCTCTGCTCGCCACTCACCCTGTGCGTGGCGCCCGCTGACGCCGGGCGCCGGCGCGCGCGCCAGAGACCCCGCGCCGGCCGCGCGGGCGGGAGGCGAGGCACGGCGTGCGCTGCTGTCGCCGGGCGCCGCCGCGGGCACCGCCCGATGGGGCCCTCGGGATGATGAGACGCGGGAAATGGCAGCCAGGTGCGGCATTGGTGTGTGGGTGGCGGTGGCACAGGCGGGAGAGAGAAACGAAAAACGAAGTGTGGCGAAGGCGAGGTGGCTGCGTGGTTTTTTGTTTTTGTTGCTTTGCGGTGTGTTACACGTCGCACACCTACCGCACACTCCAAAAGAAAGAAGGAAAGAGGAAACAGTGAAATCAGGGGGTGTGGAAACAGGGAAAGAAAAGAGGCGTCCGGCAGAAGAAGGGAAAAGCAAACACTCCTCCTCTGTCTCGCTCAAGCCTCCTCCTCCTCCGCCTCGTCCGCCGCGATGTTGAAGTAGCGCAGCTCGTACGCCCCCCTGTCCTTGCCGGCGGCCACCACGCGCAGCCAGTCGCGGACGGCGTGCTTTTTGAGGAACTTCTTCGTCAGGTATTTCAGGTACCGCTTGGACAGGGGCGTGCCCGGGGCCGCGGTCACCGTCACCTTGGACTTGTCGCGCGCCACGGTCACGGCATCGCCAAGAGCACCGGGTTTGCCCCCCACCTTGATTTTGTCGGCCAGGAACTTCTCGAACGCCGCCAGCTCCATGATCTTGTCGTCCACCGGCTTCGTGCAGTCGACGACGAACACGGTGGCCTTCTTGGCGGCTTTCTTGGTGGGGGTGGGCTTGGCCGGCATGATTGTGGTTGTGTGGGGAGGGTGGGGAGAGTCTGTGTGTGGGGAGGAGGGGGAGGGTGAGTGCGAACGCACAGAAGCCGGCGCACGCGCCACGCCCCCAGCGCTGCCGAGGGGTGGAATGCGTGCGTTGAATGGGGCGGTGCGCTGGGCGGCAGGCGGGGGGCGGCGCCAGATCTTGGCGCGGGCGTTCGCAAACACAAAAACGCGGAGCACGCCGCCAGAAGGGAAGCGTGTGCGCAGGCTGGCGCGCGGGGCGACAGCACGCTGGCAACCCTGTTCATACAGCGCAGCGTGTCCACGCGCCAAGGAGGGTGGGCGAGGGGCGCGAGTGCGCGCGGGGCGGCGCAAGGGGGGCGGCGAAAGGCGCAAGCAAGAGCGATCGGCGGCCGTCGTCGATTGGGGGTGCGGCACCGCGTCTCTCCCGCACGCCACGCGAAAGCCCAGGCTGTAGCTGCCGTCGCAGCATTCGCTCAGCAGTCTCGCGCTTGTGCGGTGAGGTCGCGGTGCGAGGGAAGCGAGGCGGTGGGGCGGGGAACGGCACACAACAACGACGGCGGCCCCGTGAGGGGGGCAAGCGCTGGTCGGCGCGCCCTGCCGCCTGCCACGCGCGCGCGCGCGCCTGCCCCCGCACGCAGGGGCGCGCAGTGCGTGCGCCACTGAAGAGGCAGCCCAGATGGCGGGGGCGCGTACCTGATCCAAAGACGAGAGAGGGCCGCGACCGGGGTTGTGAGAGCTCGTTTGGGTTCCGTCTCACTCTTCGCTCAAACTTTCTCTCGTCGCTATGGGATTCCTCGACGCCGCCCGCGCCGCCATCGAGCGCAACATGCAGAGCAGCTCAGAGCGCGACGCCTGGTGGGCGGCCTACACGCGCCGCGTGGACGTCGCGGCGCAGGCGCTGTGAGTTTTTTCGTGGGGGGGGATGGGGGGGCGCGGCAGGCGTGCACGCACGCCTCGCGCTCGCCCTCGCTCGCGCGCTCTCCTGTGGATGTCTGCTGGTTATGTGGAGCCCGCGGGCGCGCGAAACGACGGGGGCACGAAGGCTCACACATGCACACCACCTCCACCCACCCTCACACAGCAAGCGCCAGTGGGCCATCCCCACGAAGGTGCCCGGCTTCTGGAAGACGCCCGCGTCTGAGGCGCGCTATGAGACGGCGCACGACCCCGCGCTGAAAACATTGCGGCGGCGCAACATCGATGAGGAGTGAGGTTTGTGTGTTTGTTTCTTTTTATTTTTCTTCCCTTTTTTTCCGCCGCCCCTGTGTCATCATCTGCAAATCGAACAACCAGCACTCTTAAATAACGTGAGAGAGAGAGGGAGAGAGGAGGAGGCGGCCCTCTTTTTTGACAGCGCAAATGTTTTTTTTTACACGCGCAACACTCTCAAGGCACACGCACAAAATGGGATCGCTCTCCCCGTGATTTTTTTAGGAAACGGTGGTTTGTTTTTGTTAGCTTTTAGGGCGGACAAAAGGGGAGGGTGAGGTGGCACACTGGGGGGTAACAAACACACGAGGAAAAGTGCAGCGGCGGCGGGGGAAGGGAGGGGAAAGGGGGGAAGTCCGAAACAAGGGGATTTTGGGGGGATCTTTTTTTAGAAAAACGCGCACAAAACGCAGTCGAAAGAATGGTTTTGGGGGTAGGGAAGGGGGGGTGTGGGGACTGGGGACGGGGGGAAATGAAACACAAAAGGGAGGGACGGGGAATGATAGTCGGTAGGGGGGCAATGAAACACGCACACACACACTCACGCCGCCGCCAACGTCGACGACGGCGCCCCATCAGGCGCGGTAGGCGGCAGGGGCGCGGGTTCATCCAGCACGTCGGGCGGCAGCGCACCCACCGCCGCGACCGCGGCGGCAGCAGTCGCGGCAGCCGCGGCCGCGTCACCATCATCCCCGGGGGACGGCACCCCACTGCCCACGGGCGTCGCCCTCGCATTGACACGCGCAGCGATGCGCTTGCCGTGGGGCGTGCCCCGCAGGGAGGGGAGGTGGGGTTTGACGGCTTCGGCTAGAGCAGCCCCCGCCCCCGGTCCCGCCGTCGCCAGGGCCGACTGCACAACGTAGTTGGCGTACGGGTCGGCCAGCAGGCGGGGGAGCAGGGGGGAGGCGGCGAGCTCGGCCACGATGGCGTCGCGCAGGCGTTGCACTTCAGCGGCGGCGGCGGCGGCCGCCTCCTCCGCGCCGGCCGCGTCGGCCCCTGCGGCCGCTGCGTCCGCGCCCGCCGACGTGGCCGCAATCCCGGGGTCCAGCTTCAACAACCTCTCCACCACGTTGGACGCAAACTTTTGTTGGGCGAGGCGGGGGGCGTGGCCCGACAGGGCGCGTGCCACCGCCGCGGCGGCGGCCGCGCCGCCGCGCGCGCCCGCGCGCTCGCCGCCGCCACCCGACCTCTCGCCACCGCCGCCGTCCAGCACGTACTGCACGACATAGTTGCCAAACGGGTCTTGGGCGAGAATCAGGGAGGCGTCTGCCACGGCGGCCACGATGCGCGCGCGGTGGGGGGGTGGGGCAGCGTCGATGCAGCGTTGGAGGACGCAGCAGCCGTGCCTGTGGGTGGCGACGTCGTGCAGGGCGTCCACGACGGCGTCGTAGACAAAGGAGGCGTCTTCGGGGTCGAAACGCTGGGGGAGTGTGGACAGGAGGGGGCGGGTGGGGGAGGGTGGGGTGAAACGTCAAGCTGTGTCCTGTCTCTCTCTCTTTCCTCCCACCCTCTCTCCTCACGTCTCTCTCACCTGCAGCACCCTCTGAATCACGTGGTTGCCATTGATGTCGCGCACCAGGGTGACGACGCCCGGGGCGAGGGCGTCCACCAGGGCGTCCACCCCGTCGCGAGACGACGCGCCGGCGTCCACCAGCCGCTGGACTGCGCGCGTGCCGTGGGGGGACAGAGCGGCGGCAACCAGCCCCCCTTCCGCGGCAGCCGCCCGCAGCAGGGCGACGCGTTGGTCGGGGGAGGCGCGGTCTGCGACTTTTTGGATGAGGTAGTTTCCAAATGGGTCGGCCATCAGGGCACGTGCCCCGTCCACCAGCTCCGGCAGGATGGCTGCCACCGCGGCCGACCCACCCTCATCTACCCGCCGCTGCAGGAAGCGGCACCCATGCTGGTCGCGCGCCAGGGTGAGGACTTGGCCGACGGCTTCGTCAATGGTGGCGAGGCCGCAGCGCGCGCCGTCGTCGTCGTCGGCGTCGCGGCGGCGGCGGTCGGAGGGGGCGGCGTGGGTGGCGCGGGGGGGGCGGCCGGCGCGGTCGCGGTCGCGGTCGCTCGGGCGGGCGTCGCCGTAGGTGGGGAGGCCGGCCAAGGCTGCGGCCGCGGCGGCAGCTGCCGCGTGCGCCGAGTGGTGGTGCGGCGGGGGTGGGGCAGGGGGAACGCCACCCCCGCCGCCACGCCCCAGCATGGCCGAGTGGACAGCCGCGGCGGCAGCTGCAGCGGCGGCTGCCGCGGCGCCGGGGGGAGGCGGCGGATAGTACGCGTGGTGGTGGTGGGCAGCGGCGGCAGCAGCCGCGCGCGCTGCCGCTGCCCCACCCCCTCCATACCCGCCGCCGCCGCCACCATACCCGGCCTGCTGCGACAGCGCAGCCTCGTAGGCGGCAGCATAGGCGGCCGCGTACTCTGACTGGGAGAGGGCGCCCGGTGGGGGCGGGTGCTGCTGCCCGCGGTCGCCCCCGCCACGCGCGTGGGGCAGGCCGTGGGGCGGGCGCCCGCCCCGCCCGCGCGCTGCTGCTGCGGCCGCAGCGGCTGCGGCAGCCGCGGCAGCCGCCCCGCGCCCCGCCCCGGGCGGTGGCGTGCGCGCGCGCGCGCGGCAGCCGCGGCAGCCGCCAGCGACGCGGTGAGGCCGTCGCCGCCGCCACTGCCAAAGGGAGCATCCCCATTCAACGGGGAGGGGGCGCGCTGGGGGGCGGGGGGGGCGGGGCCGTCGAGGGCGAGGGAGGAGAGGGCCGCCAGAACGGAGCGGTCTGCCTCGTACCCTCGGTCGCGATCGCCGCCGCCAAACAGGGAGCCGTCTCCACCACCGCTCATGCCGGAGCCGTCGCCGGAGACGGGAGGGGGCAGGCCGCGGCGGCCCGAGGCGAGCTGCAGCGCGTAAAACTTTTCGTAGTCATCATCACACCGGATGTCGCCGACGAGGGCGGGGGTCCAGCGTCCGTCAGCGTCGGAGGTGGAGGAGGGGGCGCCCTGGGGTGTGGTGGTGGGGTGGGAGGGGGGGGGGGGGTGAGCGAGGGAAGACGCTGTTTCCGCAGCGTTTTCTTGGTGTTCTCTGCCACGCGCGCCCACCCCTCTCCCCGCCTGCCAAAACCACGCGCATTGCGGGTGAATCAATCCCCTGCCCACCGTCCGAGGGGCGGGAGGCCGAGGCGGGAATGAGGAGCACGTGCCTGCCCGGAAAAAGGGCGACACCGACGGCTCGATGTGCTTTCCCCTCGCGTGCTGCCGTCCCCACCCCTCCTCCCCTCCCGCCACATGGAGGAGGAGGAAGAGTGCCACAACAACAACTCACCAGCCCGTGCGCCGCCCACAGCTGCTCCAGGTGGGGGGGCGCCGACGTCGCGCGCGGCGGCGGGTCGAACACGGCGTCCGAAAACACGGCCGCGACCGACGCATCGACGGCTTGCCTGTGTGTGTTGTAAGAGGAGGGGGTGGTGGGTCAGCGTGAGAGAGAGCGGAGGGGGGAGGGGGACGGGGGCGTGCGGAAACACACGGTCGGAAGGCGCGGGCCGCCGAGAGCGAAGCGGTGCCGCGTGAGCGCGTCGTGCCTCTCCCACAGCCCCATCGACACACGGGCGGAGGCACCACTCACCACGTTGGGGACGTCCCCAGCCCGTCCGCGGTGCGGCCATACATGGCGGCGGGGCGCGGCTGTCGCGAGAGCGGGAGCGTGTGCACACCGCCAAGAAGCGCGAGGAGAGTGGCACTTGTGCTCCACAACGCTCTTAAAGTTTGTTTGGTCTCCCCCCTCTGCCCCTTCCTCCTCCAAACCCCGCAGCCATGCTGTCCACCAAGGCCTTGCGCCCATCCGTGCGCGGTGTTCGCGGTGAGCTCGTGTGTGGGGGGGAGGGGGAGAGCGCGCTGGGGGCGCACGCGCTGCCTGGCCCCCCCATCGCCTGGCTCACGTTCTCTCCGCCCCCTCCCTCCCTCCCCTCCCCGCCCCACAGCCCTGCCCGCCCGCTCGCGTCTCGTCGTGCGTGCGTCCGTTCAGGTAAGAGGAGAGGGGAGGTTGTGTGGGGGGGGCGGGGGCCAACCGTGCCCCGCCCCGCCACCCGACGCGCGGCGGTGCGTCGTGTTTTCCCCTCCCCGCCTGCCCCACTCACACCCCCTCCCCACCCACAAACCATCACAGCCGGACCCCTCCAAGCGCAACCTGCTGACCGGCCTGGCCGCCGGCGTCGCCGGCCTGGCGGCTGCCGCGGCCACCCCCCGCGCCGCGCTGGCCGAAGACGCCGTGGCCGCCTCCCGCATGTCCTACTCCCGCTTCCTGGAGTACCTGGACCTCGGACGCGTCCAGAAGGTGAGGGAGATGGATGGAGGGGAGAGGGTGGGCACGCCGCGGTGTCTCTGCGTCGGATTGAGAGAGATTGGGGGGAACGGGGGCGTCGTGGCGGCCTCTCGCGCCGGCAAACACGAACAACAAAACCAACCCCCCACTCTCCCCCCACCCCACTCCCACTCCAGGTCGACCTCTACGAAAACGGGACCATCGCCATCGTGGAAGCCTCCTCCCCTGAGCTTGGCAACCGCGTGCAGCGCGTGCGCGTCCAAGTCCCTGGCACCTCGTCCGAGCTGCTCCAAAAATTCCGCTCCAAGGGCGTCGACTTTGCCGCCCACTCCCCCCAGGAAGACGGGGGCGCCGTCCTGGCCGGCCTACTGGGCAACCTCGCCTTCCCCCTCCTCCTGGTCGGCGGCCTCTTCCTCCTATCCCGCCGCTCCCAGGGCGGCGGCGTCGGCGGCGGCCCGGGCAACCCGCTCGCGTTTGGCAAGTCCAAGGCCAAGTTCCAGATGGAGCCCAACACGGGCGTCGGCTTTGACGATGTCGCTGGCGTGGACGAAGCCAAGCAAGACTTCATGGAGGTCGTGGAGTTTTTGAAACGGCCGGAACGCTTCACCGCCGTTGGCGCCAAGATTCCCAAGGGCGTCCTCCTGGTCGGCCCCCCCGGCACTGGCAAAACCCTGCTCGCCAAAGCCATTGCCGGCGAAGCGGGTGTCCCCTTCTTCTCCATCTCGGGGTCTGAGTTTGTGGAGATGTTCGTGGGTGTCGGCGCGTCGCGCGTGCGCGACCTCTTCAAAAAAGCCAAAGAGAACGCGCCCTGCATCGTCTTCGTCGACGAAATCGATGCCGTGGGCCGGTCCCGCGGCACCGGGATCGGCGGCGGCAACGATGAGCGCGAGCAGACGCTCAACCAGCTGCTGACCGAGATGGACGGCTTTGAGGGCAACACGGGCATCATTGTGGTGGCTGCCACCAACAGGGCCGACATCCTGGACCCCGCCCTGCTGCGCCCCGGGCGCTTTGACAGGCAGGTGTCCGTGGATGTGCCCGACTCGAAGGGCAGGCTGTCGATTCTCAAGGTGCACGCGCGCAACAAGCGCCTCGCCGACGACGTCGACCTGTCCGAAGTCGCGTCCCGCACCCCGGGCTTCTCGGGCGCCGACCTGGCCAACCTGCTGAATGAGGCCGCCATCCTCACCGGGCGGCGCAACAAGGCGGCCATCACCAACTCCGAGATTGACGACTCGGTCGACCGCATCGTGGCCGGCATGGAGGGCACGCCCATGGTCGACGGCAAGTCCAAGTCCCTCGTCGCCTACCACGAAGTCGGCCACGCCATCTGCGGCACGCTGACCCCGGGGCACGACCCCGTGCAGAAGGTCACCCTGATTCCCCGCGGCCAGGCGCGTGGGCTCACGTGGTTCGTGCCCGGCGAAGACCCGACGCTCGTGTCCAAACAACAAATCTTTGCCCGCATCGTGGGCGCCCTGGGCGGCCGCGCCGCCGAGGAGGTCGTGTTCGGCGACGCCGAAGTCACCACGGGCGCCTCGTCCGACCTGCAGCAGGTGACGGGCATGGCGAGGCAGATGGTGGTCAACTATGGGTTCTCCGACATTGGCCCGTGGTCCCTCCTCGACCCGTCCGCCCAGTCGCAGGACATGATCATGCGCATGATGGCCCGCAACAGCGTGTCCGAGTCCCTCCAACGCCGCATCGATGACGCGGTGCGTGGCATCGCGACGGACGCGTACGAGGTGGCGCTGTCGCAGATTGCGGACAACCGCGCCGCGATGGACGCGATTGTCGACGTGCTCGTCGAAAAAGAAACAATCTCGGGCGACGAGTTCCGCACCCTGCTGGCGCGCTACACCACCATTCCGGAGGCCAACCTGCAGGCGGCGGCCGCCCAGGCGCAGGGGGCGGTGGCGGCGGGTGTGTCGTTTGATGGCGGGGTGATTGATGTGTGAGCGAGTGTGAGAGTGTGGGGTGAGAGAGCGCGCGGACACTTTTTTCATGTTTTCTACCTCTTTTTTTGGTTTTCAAATCTTCATTCTTCCTTTGTGCGCAGAGTGTAATGTGTTTGTGCTTTGTGTGAGAGAAAAACAATCGAACAATCGCAGGGGAGAGACGATGAAGAAACAAACAAAGAAAATCTAGTTCACACGCGCGAAATGAAAAAACAACACACGCTCTCTCTCTCTCTCCCTCAAGACTGCAGCACCGGCCGCACCAGGGGGTGCGTCTGGGCGACGTAGATGAGGGCCCACCTGTGTGTGTGTTGGAGGGAAGGAAGTGGGGGGTATCGTGAGAGACTGTGTTGCCACCCAACCCTTTCTCCCCACAAAAAACAAAACACCACCAAACTAACACTCACAGCAGCCAGCAGCAGAAGACGGCGGTGCCGCACAGGATGTGGTGCATGCTGTGTGTGCAGGGAAGGAGGGGGGCAAGGTTGGACTTCGTGTTGTTTTTGTTCTTGCCCGCTGCGTCTGCCTCCTCATCTGCCTCACTCACCCCTGGTGAGACGGCTTGCTGACAAACGTGACAGCGGCGGCCAGGCCCGCCGCCAGCAGGCCAAACAGGAAGGTGCCTCCGACGAAGCCCATTTGGGGGAACAAGGGGGGAGGCAAAGAAAACGCACGCGGGGGCTCGCGCCGCGCGATGCAAGGGGAGGGTAGGATGCACACGCGGGGTGGGCACACACACGCGCGCGCGCGCGTGGGAGAGAGGGGGAGGGAGGAGGGGAAAGGGCGAGGAAAAACACACACGTTTTCGATGTCTGCGTGTTTTTTTTTTTTTTTTCACACCGACGTCGAGAAATTGCGCTGTTCTGGGTGGACGCGGACCCCGCGCAGGGCGTTCCTCCCTCTACTTACTATGGACAGCGACGACGACGCTCCTCCCGATCTGGTGCCCCTGGACGCGGCCCCACAGCCGCCGGCGCGGGCGCCACGGCCACAACACGCACGCACGCGCGAGGGGCGGCCCCCAGTGCCAGTCACCCTGATCACGGGCGCCCTGGTGAGAGTGTGATATTGTGTCAAGATAGAGAGAGGGATCAGGTGCATGTTTTTTCTTTTTCCGAACCCCCCCTCCCCCCCCCCCCCCTCTCAACACAGGGCGCCGGCAAAACCACGCTCGTCACGCACGTCCTCTCCCACCCCCACGGCCTGCGCCTCGCCGTCGTCCTCAATGAAGCCGCCTCGGACGCCGGCATCGAGGACGCGTTGGTCGCGTCCGCTGCCGAGGCGGCAGGCGCAACAGCTGTCTCAGGGGATGAGTGGATCAAACTCGCCAACGGGTGTCTCTGCTGCTCCGTCAAGTCAGACTTTCTGTCAGCTTTAGAAACCCTGGCCACCCGGGACGATGGCACAGACTTGGACGCCATCCTGGTGGAGACGTCTGGGTTGGCGGACCCAGGGCCCGCGGCTGCCTCGCTCTGGACAGACACCTCCCTGCACGCGGCCGCCCGCCTGGACGGCGTCGTCGCCGTCGTCGACGCCCCCCGCTTTCGGTCCGCCCTGGCCGACGCACGCGCCGATGGCGCGGTGCGCGAGGTGGCGCTCCAAGTCGCGTACGCGGACGTGGTGGTGGTCAACAAAATCGATGCGGCGGGGGAAGAAGAAACACGTGCCGCGGAAACCACCATCCGGTCCCTCAACCCGACCGCCACGTTGATAAGAGCCACACGGTCGCGTGTCGATCCGGGGCGCTTGCTGGGCCTGCGCACCGTGGATGCAGACACGGCGGCGGCGGCGGCCGCTGCGGCGGCGACTGCGGCCACGGCAGCGGCATCCCTGGGCGCACCCCCACCCTCCACCACGCCCCACGCCCACGATGCAGGCATCACGACCCATGCGTGGACGGGGCCTGCAGGCGTGATCGACGAGGCCAAGCTGAGGGCGTGGCTGGAGCGCGCGTTGTGGGGGGGGAGGACGCCACCAGCAATGGACCTGTATCGACTCAAAGCCGTCCTCCCGCTGGCCTCAGCCAGCGGCATCCGACGGGCTGTCGTGCAGGCGGTGGCCGACACGTACGAAGTGGTGGACTGTGGGGCGTGGGAGGAGGGAGGCGCGGGGGGTGGTCATGACTCCACCACCACCACCACCACCACCACACCCGCTGCCCGCGCGGTGGCGATCGGCCGGTTTCTGGATGTGGGGGCGTTGGAGGGTGGGTTGGCGGGTTCGGTGGTGGGGGCGGGAGTAGTTTGAAAGTGTAGCAACGTCGGGGGGTCAGAGAGCGCCTGGTCGTTGAAAAAACCCTCCCGCCGGAAGTTGCGCCACTCTCGCCGCCAACCAAACTTTCTCCTTCCTCCCCCGCGACCTCGTTCGTCACCTGCCGCCCCCCTCCCACAGGGGAGTGCGCGCAGTTGGGCCGCCATGTGAGTGCCCAGGGAGCACGCAGTGGGCGAATGCGCGTGGGCAGGGGGTTGGACAGCAAATTCAGGCAGCGTCAAAAATTTGACGTTGCTGCCGCCCGGCACCTCTGCCCCCGCCCCCTCCACCCGCCATGTCTCCCGCGCGGGTGACGCTTAACAACGCCAGCAAGCGCGTGACGGCCGCCATTGGCGGCAAGCTTCGCCAACCGCCGGTGCGAGGCGCGCCCCCAACTTCAAAACACTCACCTTCCCGCTTCCTCCTCACCCGCCAACCCACTCACAGGGCCTCCGTCTGGCGCTACCTGTACGGCGCCCCCGCCGACGACGCGGCCTCGTCCAAGGCGCCCCCGTCCCCGCCGCCCCCGCGGTCGATCGACGCCCCGTCCCCTCCCCCTGCCAAGCTGGCCCCCGCCCAACCCGCCACCATCGCGGCCGTGCGGACCGCCGTGCGCGCCGACACCACCACCGAACACCTGCTGGCGTCCACGGGGGAACCCCTGGACGATCTGGCCATCCGCCGCTGGCTGCACGCGTGCGGCGGGGACGTGGCGGAGGCCGCGACGTCCTTGCAGCGCCACGCGGCGTGGCGCGCGGGCGCCGCCCCGGGTGGCCACGTCCCGCCCTCCGCCTTTGCCGACGTGGCCTCCGTCCCCAAGATCTGCTTGCAGGGCCTGGACACGCGGGGGAGGCCCGTGCTGGTGTTGAAGGCTGCCCTCCACTCGCGCGGCCACGCCGCTGCCAACGCGGCCCTCGTCTGCTGCGCCCTCGACGCCGCCGAACGCCTCACCCGGCGCCACCCCCACCCGTCCAACCCGGAGCACCGCATCCTGGTCCTGTTTGACCTGGCGCGCGTGCGGCCCAGCAACTGCGACATTCGGGCGCTCGCCTCCATTTTCGACACCCTGAAACGTCACTACCCAGAACGCCTGGACGCCCTCCTCTTCCTCAACGCGCCCCCCCTGTTTGGCGGCCTCTACTCCCTCATCTCCCCCATGGTCGTGGAGGGCGTGCGGCGCAAGATCTCGTTTGTCCCTCGCGGTGCGCGAGGCGTGGCGCGCGCGCTGGCCCCCCTGCTGCCGCCCTCCGTGTGGCCAGTCTGCCTGGGCGGCACCGCCCCCGAAGTCCCCGTCCAGGCCGCCGTCGCGGCGGGCGCCGCCCCGCGCGGCGTGCTGCGCGCGGGGCTGGTGGCGGCCGCGCGCGGCACCGCTGCCCTGCGCCGCCTGCTGCCCCGCCCTCCCGCCGCCCTGGCGGGGGCGGCTGCGGTGTTGGCGGCGGTGGCGGCGCTGGCGGTGGCCGCCCTCGCGTCCGCGCTGCGGTGGGTGGTGTGGGGGCAGGGGCTGGCGGCGGGCGGCGCGCCGGCGCTGGACGGCAAGCCCGCCAAGTGGCACGCGTGGCACGCGGCTGGTGTGGCGCCGCCGCCTCCGGTGAAAGGGGCGACGGCGGCGCCTGCTGGCGGGGCGGACGAGGGCTGCAAGAAGTCGGCTGCCACCGCGTGGAGCGACGCCGAGGCGGCCGCTGCGGTCGCCGCGCTCACCGCGTTCGGGCCGCCCCCGTCCGCGGGGCTCGACCTGCTGTGGCCGGCCGGCACGGCGCCGCTGTGAGAGAGCAAGTGGTGTGCGCGTTTTTTTGTTTTTCATTTTCTCACTCCTTTCTCGTCCCAACAGCATTTTTCCGCGATCGTGTTTTCCCGCCCCGCCACGCACGTCTACCCCACTTTTTTAAACACTGATTCACACCGTTTTTTACAAATTCACACAGTTCTCTCTCTCTGTCTCACTTGCTCCCTGGTTCCAGGGGCACCAGCGCGCGCTCCCACGCGCTCCCCCCAAACACGCGCGTCAACAGGTCACCATCACTCACGCCTTTCACCTTGACTCCCGCCCCCAGCTTCAACACGTACGAGCCCGAGTCCCCCACCAGCAGAAGGGTGCGGGGGTCGCGAGGGGCGCGCCGCACGGCGAGCACGTCTCCGTCACTCGTTTTGACGAAGACACGCCCTTGGACGACACGGAAAGGGGCGTTGGCGTCAGCACCTCCTCCGCCGCCGCCGCGTCCACCAAAGGCAGCCGTGAAGCCCAGGGTGGTGCCGACAGAGAGGAGGGCGGCGCCCGCGACTGCGCGCCGGGTCGGGGGCTGGGGTTGAATGGGGGGGGGGAGGGAGTCGTTCACTGTGTGTCTCTGCCACCGCTTTTCACACATGCACACACACGACACTAACACTCTCTCACCTCGGCCGCTGGCGGCGGCGGCGGCGGCGGTGGCGGCGGCGGCCGGTACAGCGTGGGCGGCCCGGGGGGCGGCGGCCCGCGGTCGGGGGCGGCGCCGGCAGCCACGAGGCGGGGGGTGGAGGGGCGTGTCGTCGGGGGGTGCCAGGCCCGCATTATGGGAAGGAGGAGGAGGAGGCAGGCTGAGAAGACGGCGAGGAGTGAGGGAAAATGCTGTCTCTTTTCTTGGGGGGCAGGTTTTGTTTTTTTACACAGCCAAACCCTCTCAGACGTGTGGTCGCTGATTTGCTCATTTTTTGGTGCGGGGGACACACCAGTGTGTTCCTGCGGCTTTTAAAAATAAAAAATCGGGAGAAAGAGGGGGGGGGGGGAGGAAGAAAAAAAAGGCGCTGGGGAGGGGGGGGGTGCGCCGCCTTCAGGCAGCGCGCCCAAAGCAAAAACCAAACAACAGAAACAGGTTGATCGATGGCTGCGCACACAACGCGATAGATAATGTGTGAGTCGAGATGCCTCCAAAATTGTGGGGCGTGTGTGTGCGCGCCGTCGATGAAGAAGGGGGAGGAAAGAAGATATGAAAAAAAAGACTTGTGGTGGCTAGCAGTCGTTTCTCTTTATTGTGTTAGACTCGCTCTCTCTCTCAGCACGCCGCCACACTCTGCAGCATGCCCGCCACCACCCGGTCCGCCGCCCTGGCCCGCGCCGACAGCGCCGACAGCGCCACTGGCGTCGCGCTGCCGCGCCCTGCGGCAGCAGCATTGCGGGACAGGCGGTAGAGAGCATCCCGCACGGCCAGGGCCACGGTGGCGTCTGACGCGGCCGCCAAGTCGCGCACGTAGAGCGCGACCGCGGCGGCGGTGGGGGAGGCGGCAGGTGCGGCGGCGGTCGCGCGGCCGCGCCCGCCACGAGGGCGCGCGCCCCCCCCCTGCGCCGGCGCCGTCACGCGCACCCGCTTGGGAGGGGGCGGCAGCGTGGCTGCGGCGGAGGGGGAGGAGGGCGCAGGCTCGGACGCGGTGCGGGCGGCGGCAGAGGCGGAGGGGGCCCACGACCGCCCGTGGGGCGTGGTGGCAGCACGCGACGGAGCCCCGCCCCAGGCGGGAGGGGCGCCCCAGGCGGCGTCCACGCCGCCGCCCTCCAGGGTGGCCTCCATGGCCAGCGGGGAGAAGCGGGCGAAGGGGGAGGAGGCGTCGAGGGCGGACTGAGGGGGGA